>OY987227.1:14699433-15334433 GCA_963920705.1 Odiellus spinosus
TTTGTGAAATTAAACCGAGGGATCAGACACTCTTGATTTCGTTGTACACCTGAGTTCAGCTTTGACAGTGCATTGAGTTCGAAATACAGACTACCTTGTTAAAGGTATAAACCTTTTTCTATTAGCCATTTTTCCTGTCTGTGGAGGGTGCCTCAAAAAATGCAATATTTCTCCCATTCCTATATTGTAAATGGAATGCAGGGAATCTTGTTTGAAATATTCCCTTGACCCCACAATCGTGGTGAAATAAATGACGTCATCTGCGAATTGAGGGCGAGAAATCAAATGGAAAACGCTGTTATTCGGCTGTTCAACAAGTCTGTTGATTGGCTTTGGGCCTGAGTGCTAGTTCAAGGTGGAATTCACTATAGTTTAATTGCAAGTTTATCCCACTTTTTCAAAAAATTTGAACTTTAATGACAAGAAACGTGGAAAATGTAAATCACGGTCTTCCCTTAAAATACGTTTTGACTAATTTATTCTTTAGGCATCCGTTTGAAGTAACTTCTATGTACGCTATAACTTTTTGAACATTAGACTACATGTAAATTGTAACGCGAGTTCGTTACTATACTTCAATATTCAAAAATACCATCCAAATAGTTTTTAAAGTGAATAAATTTTTGATTTAGCATACGCGCATTCTAATTAGTATCTGTACTATTTTATACCCTTTTCGTTATACTGATTAGCATACTATATTCGAAGTTGTTTACCCCCTTTCCTTGTAGCTTATTAACATACGGAAAGACTTTAATATATACTTAATACACTGTGTAATATTGGAATAGAGTTTCGTATATATCTATACCACATCAGGGAATAAGCTACACGGAACCATCCTTTGATAGAAAACAGAGACGGTACTGAAATCCTTACATCATCGCTTGTTCGCTTGCGTTTCGAACCACTCAGTGACTCGTGTATATGTATATACATATAAATATTATACGTAGGATAGCTTTTTGATCTTAGTGTCGTGACGAAAGCCACATGAAACTGCATTTATTCAATATTATCATAAAAGTATGTATGTATACTTATAAGTACTTATCCTTTTAACAGAATTCTGATATTTTCTCTAATCCGCGTTGATGTAGCTTAAAATTTCGCCCACCCCCGCAAGACTTTGATATGGGAGGTTAATATATATTCAGTATACGCCTTTAAGACAAAAATGGAAATAAAAAGACCCCTTTATAAGATATAGGACCCACCGTGACTGGGTGGTCTTCTACAGAACTTTAATTTCGATAGGCGCGTATAATCTTTCGAGTTTCAAAGAAATTGAAATTGAAATGTTGTTTTATTTAATTTCCAAAAAAAAACCTTTAGAATTTTGCTAACTCATCCGACAAATTTCAAACCGAAACTATCAAAAATAAATTAAAGAACAGAAAGACTTGAACATGGTCACCGATAAGGAACTTCTTCTATATGAGGGTTAAAAAAATTTTCGTTTCACCCCTTTGCGTATTCATCGGAGTAATACGCTATAGTTCTTGTCGGCTAGCGCGGAGAGAAGAGATAGTTTTTCATCGTTCTACTTATGCTAGACCGTGACCCTTTAGACTCGAGTTATTCCCGGGGTAGATTACCTCACCAATGGATATTTATTGGCTGGTTATATCAATACGAGCATATGACACCGGCTGGTCTAGTCGTAGACTTTTTCATTTATTTTTGATACTATCTCTTTAAATTTGTAAGATTGGTTTAATATCAATCCAACTGATCGAATATGCCAAACTTTAAAGCGATATATAAAGCTTGTCCGAAAATGGTTTGCAAAGTTACGTAAAGTTAGGCGAAATAATACGTTAGGTTAAACCCCATATATGACAAAAAAAAGTTCTATGAATTGGTAGTGAAGTGTATAGTGTATAAAGGGAAATACAGATTTGCTATATAGAGTCGTACGGTTGGTATTAGGCGAAAGGTTTGGGTGTTTTAGGATACGGAGGGAATTTCGGTTAATCGCTATGGCTATAATATCTAATATTCTGTTTCAATACGCAACGAGTATTGCGAACCTATTCCCTTCTCTCCAAATGAACCTTTTCCCTGTATATCAACCGATAACTATATATTTGCCTATTGAAAACTCACCGCGGTAATGGTAATAAGGGGGAAAGGGCATCCTATAAGCTTAGGCAGGAAATGAAAGGGGTGTTAATAACGCGTTAGTGACTCAAAATGAATCAATCAAGGACAATTGCATTCGTCTAACTGCGCAAACAGTCTAGAGATTATAGCGGCAACGTTTCCCGCGTACATGCAGCCCTGGTACAACTGAATTTCTATATACCAGTGACATTTCTATATCCCCTCCCTTCCCCCCGAACGATTACCGATACGAAATTAAAGCTATTAGATAATTGTAAATTAAGTCGAAATGATCAATTTTGTACCACATATATATTTTAATATATGTGGAAATCATCTCTATTATTGTGTTTAACTTATTTGAAACAACACGGACGAAGCTAGTAGTATTAATGGTTCGATGTTTTAAGGACGGCCACTCGCTTTTCTCTTTCCCCGAACGATGTTTAAAGGGATAGTGACACACTATTTTGGACAAGAAATGTTTGTGTTTTATTGTGACACTTACTTTTTTTTAATACTAAATTAAAAAGCTTTACACTTCAAAGCTTTTGTCATAATGCCAAAAATATGCAAATTATTTTTTAAATTTAAACTATAAATTGAAGTGTAGGACTTTCTGGATTAAGATAATGGCCAAAAACAAAATATCACTGGCCGAATCTTCTAATTTCAACTGTTGGCACGAACCATCTTGTTAATCACACAATATTGTCATCAATTCCACGAAAGAATAGGCAGTGTTCTTATTTTTTCAGCATAAAGGCTTAGTAGTATTAATTTTAGACTACATACAAATAAGTTTTTATAATTTCCATATAAACTTCGACTATATCTTTAATTTTATCGACAATTTAGTTATGATTCGAATTGGGTTTTAGCCTCGTTTATGTTGAATACTTAAGTGATACGTAAACTTACGTTACGTATACATATATAGGAATATTTATATTTAAGCGGAATAGAATGGTGGTATAGTCTTTCCCGGTTCGCTAATGCCATAAAGATCCTAATTGGACAACCCATAACGTTGGCAAGGCGATGCCAAGATCGTCTCCTCATTTTAGAGCCGCTCGCAATTATGGTGCCCATCTAACTAGGGAATGGTCCGAGGATATAACCGTGATGGAGGGAGGGTGGAAGGATGGAGATCTCCCACGCGAGCCATGTTACACTTTCCAGTGTTATTCTGGTCTTTATATATCTAGAGAAAGGCTTTAAGAGACCCGTTGCGCACTGAACTTCACCATTGTGTAAAAGAAGTCGTATCATTTATTTTATGAAGATGATGAAGTACAAGGCGATTTAAAATTAGCGGTATGTTATTCCTTATGATTGACTTTACCAAACTTGGCTTCAATTAGAAAACTAAAGTATGAAGGCTATATACCCTGTTCGCGGGTAAATTTGGAGCCTCGTATTACACTTGTTGTGCGACAAGTTTTCCCGCCTTTTGTTGCCTAATACCCTCTTCAGACCAGACATAATTAGCCGGTTTCATCAGCTTTAACCTAGGTTTACGTAGCTTTCTCAGATCAATATTTTCATGTCTATTTTACTGTTATATTTAATCGGTTTTACTATGTTATTTGCGAGCTATACTCCTCCCGGTTTCAAAAGGGTTTCCTGGAAAGAGTTAATAAACCAATTATTCATTGTTCAATGTCCTTAGCCCCGTTCTCCTGGCTGAGTTGCGTCCTTGTAGCGTGGACAGTTTAATAATGTAAACTAATCGTGATCATTGGAGCCACGGTTTTGCGCACTCCGTTTGCGATATTGTACTGAACACTCGTGTACTAACGTTATTGCGTAACTTAAAGCGCGTTCGTATATACTAGGCCTTGGAATCGATTTAAACCGTTTCAAAACGTTTCGCTTTAATAGTGTGAACGGGAAATCATCTTTTCTCGAATCGATTTAGTTTGATTTCTAGAAACGACTTCGGGAACCAGTTTCGTACCGATTCGGTTTCAATAACCGATAGATGAAGCTACGATAAATCGATTTATAAAGATAACTCGTGAACGCGTGACGTATAAAACGATTCCTTACGATTTGAATATCGGTTTGATTTTACCGTTTCAAATCGATTCTAGTGTGACAATATCTTATCTTACGTAATTTCGTAACCGGTGTACCGATTACGTACTCCTCGGTGCGCGACAGATCTTATAGCATATTCTTATAGAATATATAAAAGCGGCACTGCCTGAAGTGCGAAAATTGAGGAAAGGATAGAACTACGCATCCGTATATAAGTCTCGCTCTTGACTCGAGGGGGTGCGACGCTTTAATGCCATATAGATCATTTGGGAGGGGGTATAGTACCTCGAGAGGGTGGGGTGGTTATGAGAATCACCCGGACTTTCGGGTCCAGTCCCGAGGCGTTCATTTGTCTACCCCGTAAACATAACTCCTAGTTATGAGTTTGTTGGCTAAGTTTCGCGCGCATGAAACCTAATACCACCACGCCAGACCAAGGATAAGGCTGAAAGTAAAGAGAGTTAAACTATAGCTTCTCTTTTCCCCCATTTCACGAAATTCGCGCTAATTGATCTTAATCTAGCTACGCCTGGCTAATGCAAATAGGAAAATTTAATAGGAACTTTTGCGCGTTAACTCGTTACGGTTATTGTCTAGCGCCGGGACCGACTCGGGCTCTTTTGCGCCTCTTTTGCTTAAGCGGAAACTCGCTCTTCTCCTCCGGAATGCGCTGTTAAAGAACACGCACTTTGAGGGAAAATTACTCCGTTTATGAGGTTTAACGTTGTACGTTAGTCCGCCTAAACTTTAGTTATTTTGCAATTTCTTCTTGAATGAGAGACTATTTTTACTATTTTTGCTTTTCATCCGACCCAAAATTGTGTCCTTTAGGATTTTATGGGGTTAAACCCGTCTGTTTTATTATATTATTTAGAGCTAGGGGTATTCTTACAAAAAAATATTTTTCATTTCCATGTGGATTTATATTCTAAAGGATGAGTAGAAAAGAACGCGATTAAGGAATTTTTAATGAACTCTTTAGTTTCTTAAATTAAGTGTAAGCGATACCGAATTTAGCTTCGACAAATTATCTAAGTACGGTGAGCATTTAAAGGTGAACTTTTAAATGATGTGATCTCCATCAAAGTAAATGCACCGCTTTGTGTTGCCGCCCGCCAAGGCTTAATGAACTAAATTTATAGAGTTACTTTAAAGTTGTGTAGCAGACAAACCATGTCTCGAATGCAACAACTGTACTTGTTCAACTATTTCAATTTCCTTAGATTTGGCGTCGGTACCGATTAAAAAAAAAAAAGGTTTAACTTCGCGCGCAATTTGACAAATATTTTTTTAACTTTAATTTCAAACTTCGCTAAGCCTAATTATACAGTTTAGTTGTTTTTAATGAACCACGGGGATTAATCACGTAAAATCCCTATACCGACGGCGCGTTTTCAATCAAGATTTGTTTTGACCAAGAATCGAGCATTAGCGTCAAATCAAAGATGAAGCTCAAATAAAGATTTTTGTTTAACTAATTTCAAGTGACAGAGAAGCGGATATCTCAATGAATTTGAATTAAGATTCTCTATCGAAAGCTATTTCATTCTCCATCAAAAATATATTTCTTAAAAACTGACAATTACCCAAAAGTTTGTTAAATTTTCCTTTTCACCTTCCTTTTTAAAGTAAAATTGAGAAAGACTCGTTCCAGAAAACGTATGCTTTTGGGAAACGAAATGAAACTTGGGCGTTAAAGGCGGTGTTATGATCTTTGACCTCTTTTTGGCGCTCGCGTATAGCCTTCTTTTCTTCGAGTTAATCGGTTTATCTTTAACTCGCAGACCTCGCGGGCCTCGAAGCGCCGTAGTTTTCTTAGCCAAATTTAATAATGTTTTCTACTCATTAGTCCCTTGGTCACTCACTCGGGAAAGTTAATTTTTCGAGGAGGCCTTTTAAGGGAGAAAACGTTTCTTTGAAAAATAATTAAGAGCTGGCGGGTAAAAGTCAATAAAAGCCTAATTACGATTAACGTTTTATATACTGTATACAGTGTGGCAGGGTGGTCAAGATTGAATGGGCAACTCTATAGACTTCCATACTAAAAGTGTTGGTCTAATCTTGACCACACTAAAATATTACCATAAAGTAATTTTAGCGAAACCCATGATATGTAGAAAAAACTATTAACGGGTAAATAACCAATTTATAGTTACTATACTTCGAGAGACGTTCTTTTAACTACTTTCAAATTGTATGAGGATTAATATTGTATATTAATACGCTTTAGTTTTTGCTCTTTTACTAACTTATTTTAAATCAAGTAGGTTAATATAGATTTTTGTTTAAGGTTTTCTTTTTTGTTGTTAAATGAGTATTTCGCGTGAGGTATGATACGTAAAGCCGGGGCGGTAACAATGATTATCGATTATAGTAGATTCCCATAAAGTGTGGTTATTGTTATTATAGTTAAAAAATGTTTTATTACTCTTAAAGGGAGCATGAATATAGTTTATGAAACAAGTAAACAAGTTGTTTTTATTTAGTAAAAGCCTCTTCGAGATTCTCGATTTTCGAAACTTCGTTTTCTTAGCGGGCCAAATGTTTAAAGATAAATTTAAATTTAACTAGGATGTTATCCTCCATAGTTGAAGAACCTAACCCAACACCTAACCTAGCCTATGTTACTTCAAAATGTATATTAGAAATTTTCACATCCGTTTTTCTCACACTTTTCCGCTGGGCGTAGATTTTTTTAGTACTCCATGGCTAATAACATTTTTTTCTAAACTCCCAGAATCCTAATTAATCCACTGTTATTTGGTGGAAGGGGTTCCTTTTGCCTTTATAACTGGTTAATATGAAAAAAAAATTATCATTTTTGACTTAATTGCTTAATTGTTTCATTAATTACTTCACGCACTTTTAAGGCAACGTTTTATTAGATGTTGAATCCTGATTTATTATTTTAAATGTATGTTTTTTCTCCTCTTTACCTTTTTAACTTAAAACGCCTCTAGGTTATTTTCGAAAACCCAAAAAATCTTCGAAATCAATTCTCTCTAGAGTTTCTCAATCCATCACTGTACTATATATAAGGGGATAAAATAAATATTTTTACGATTAAATAATAAATCCAGCTGTATATAGAAAATCTCCCATTTTTCTTTTTCTTGTTTATTACATTTTTTGCTTGGAGGCATGCCCACCAGGGGGCAGTTGCGCGCCGAAGCTCGTAAAGTCTTTCGGGATGGGTCCGGAACCCGGGGCGGCGGGAATGTGGCATGAGACGAGAAAGTGACCCCGGGAATAAAAACGGAAGCTAGACCAAACCGTCGCGCTTTTACAGAGACTCATCTTCCAGCTCCCTGTGCCAATCTTAACGATCTGTTCTTTGGGAAAAGTTTTTTCTGGTACCTTTTTTATTCGACTCTTTATATATACACCTCTTAACGCTACCATAAGCGTATGATTTATATTTTCTATAAGGTACATATGACCTGCTTAATTTTGTATGAAGATAAAAATCAATTATTTCAAAGTATCAATTTAAGGAGATAAAAGACAAATCATATCTGTTCGGAATAGAAGAGTTTGAAATCAATTGGTCTGTTTTTTATTCGAACTTTAATTAGTAGGATTTCTTTATTAACGTTGAAGCTATAAACGAAATAATTTAGGTCTATGGGAAAAGATACAATACATATCCTTTACAGAAAACGTATTTACTATATGGAATATTATTAAATTAACTTTTATTTAATAAACTGGATTTTTCTACCATGAAGTAGCTATACAATATATATATTATTTATAGGGGAGATGGCATCGACTCCTTTTTTCCCCTATATGGTCTAATATTGTGTATCAGTCCTCCATTTTTTCCAAAAACCTTTTGATTAGAAATATAATAAGAATATTATTTGGTATTATTACTCATTGGACCTTATTAGGTAGTAGTTCTCCTCAAAAAGGCTAGTTCTTTGTCATCGCACAATCATGCAATTTGTTCACTTTTATTCGAAAAACATTACCGTAATTTATTAATTTATAATTTTCCAGAGCAAACGTATATATTACCACTAAAACCGATTTAGAACTCTACTTCTAGATTGAAGTTATACTCTCCCTGCTATAATTATCTTTCCTCTGGTGGTATCAAACTTTTAGGTGGAGTTTTGTTTTTGTACTTATGATAAACTATTTTATTTATTTATTTTTTTTTTTTTTTTTCGCTGCACTTCTGGTGGCACTCCTGGGTGGAGAGAGCGTTAGTTAAGAGTATTACGTGGTATTCTTCTCGCGGAACACCCTTTATGCCGTGTTCTATACTGTATTGTTTGTCCCTAAAGCCGATGCTTAGCGTTCCTTAGCTCGGTTTATACTATCGCGTGATAGGTGGTACTGGAATGCCGTATATGTACGGTTCTGGAATGTTTAAAGCGTCTATGAAGCGGGTTAGATCGTCAATTTTCCCTCTTTCCTCGCTGGCGTAAAATTGGCCCTCTTTCGCTGGCCGCCCTTCATATCAAAATGCGTTTTCACGCGAACAATCGCGCGACCTTGAGCGATTGAAGCCTCTGAAAATTTAAATATACATAATTTAAATTCGTTTTCATTTAACGGGATAACGAATCTGGACAAGTACATTTTTATCGATATTTTATGTCTAAAATAAAATGAATCCCGCAGATTAGAGCTTATAGAAATCAATTTTCAACTTTCTCTGAAAGTAGGCTTAACAACAAATATTTTTCTCGTTTAAATAGTCCTAATCCACCGGCAATTTATTTAAAAACAAATATTAAACAATAAATAAATTAAAAAGTTTAGCATAATAGGAGAGTTAGGTTGCATTCTCCCTTTAAACCAACCACCCCAAAATCTGGAATGGCCATAAGTTCAAATATTGTGGGGATTATAAGTTTAATAGCTACATAAGTTTCAGATTAATTTTCTTCAAATACACGCAGCCGTTAATCTCAGGGTTTAGGGAGAATAGTCGAAATAAGAAGCTGAGTAGTTTAGTTACCACACACTAGCGTGGAAACTCCGCTTTAGGCCTAAAACCCCTCGTACATGCACTGTCCTTCCCCTTGGCGCGCGCGTGGGGTTTTGGGGGGCCCTTTAGCCGCCCATTCCCCCTTTGAATCCCCGAGGGGACGAGCGCCGAACGGAAATTAGTTTCATAGTCTCTCCTCTTATACCAAAGGGCGAGGGTAAGCGCGTGGGGTATATGGTATACGGTGGAGAAAGCAGAAAGGCCTTGGCATTATTATATTGAGCTACTGATACACCATATTGCTTTGGCCGGAGGTTTTGCCCCCCTTTTCCCCCGTACCAACATCCCTCCCGCATCATTTTCTCTCATCTTATCCGAAGAGTGATGTTATAAGAGCGTAAGGAAGAGGAAAATAGAGTCAGAAATCTACCCCTATATTCATGGAGATTATAACCTTTTCTCTTTTACCCTTTAACCGTTTTAATCGTTTTTTATACATGGTAATATTAGGGATTCTTTAAGCCTAATTTAAACTTTTACGTGAAACCGATTAGCTTTCAAAGGGATGCTAGACTTTGGAAACAAGATTTTTTTTGAAACGATTTAGACTGTTAAAATACGCCCAGAAACATCATCATAAAATGGTGACAGACTTACTTTAACTTTGCAATTAAACCTTTGGTCAAGTTTCACTCATGAATCCTAATCACAAAAATTTTACATTTCTCGAGTTCATTATCCGTTTGAAAGTTACTTCTAATCAAAGCATAATAAAATCCAATGTCCGTACGTCCGTAACCTCTCTCCCTCTCCCCTCTCCCCCTTCCCCTAGAAAAGTCTGAAGGGGTCTAGAAAATTCTGGAAAGTCTAATTGAAAGTTCTAGAAAGGTCTGGAAGGTTCTGAAAATGTCACGTGATTTTTCACGGGTTATCTTATTTTTTCTCATTTTTCTAAAATATATTTAAGTGAAAATTGACGGTTTGAAGTAATATTATTCAAAAATCGAGATTATAATTTTTTCCTTTACCCCTGTGTAGGAGTTTATTCTTAAACTTGGACGTTGTACGGTTGAAACACTTCTACAGGCGCTCGTAGAAAAAGCATTATGTAATTTGTCCCTGAATTATAGCTTTATCTTAATACTTCAATTTATAAATTGCTAAAACAGTTAATACTAGTTTTAACTACTTTTGCTATTAAGCAGTTAACGAGCCGTGTTCACACTAGAAAATCTGAAACCGTTTAGAAAAAGGTCAAATAATAAGTTTTAGAGGTCGACCCCGTAAATCTTTGATCAAAAATGAAAATTAATATCTTGGAAAGACGATTTGAACAGTCGAAACTATTTTAATTTAACGGTTCCAAGTGTCAAGTTTTAACGTAGTGTACGACTCTTAAATCCACAACTACAATCTCAAAAAAGCAAAAAAAAAAAAAAAAAAGCTCCCTTCTAGACTTATCTACTTCTGGTAATAATCATAAACGTCTGTAAAAAGCCACGTAAGAAAAATACATATTATACGTTGATAATAAACCTGCAAAAGAATAAGAAAATGTTTTTTTGAGACCGTGAAGATAAATCCTGTCTGTTATATTGTTCTTCCTTACGACTCTTCGATACAGTATAGGTAAGAAAGCGGGAAAAGAAAGTAAGAAAAAAACTTTAATAATCCCATAACCACCCCTGAGATAAGATTATATTCGACTGGCGAAATTACGGCAGCTTCAACCCTTAACGTTCGTTTATATATATCTTTGTTACTCTCGTAAAAAGGCCAGTTTTGGTTCCTTCCCCCGTTCTTTTTCTAAGATATATTTTGACGCTCTACTAAGCACCAATCGGAAAAAGCCATACTGTCGATGGCAACGCGGAGTGACAAACCTTATTAAATTCCGTAAAGATAAAAAACTGCGCAGTGTATAGATTTTTACCTTATTAAGTCTCGGTTATTATATACATAGTTGATTTCATATGACGTTTGCAGCGCGTAACAAGCCTGGTTATTTGTAATAATTCTAATAACAGGAGTTAAGAGATAGTATACGGACTACAAATCAATAAAGAGGAAGGCAGAGAGTATAGGAAAGTTCGAGGGATTTTTATCGCGTGATAACTCTTTCATTCTGCCTTTCACTCCATTGGCTCCGTTTCTTATTAAAAGAATGTAGCTTTTGTATGAACTGGAAACTCAAGGTGAAATATACTGTAGCACTTTATTTTCCCCATTTTAAAGACTCGCTCTCACGATAATGCTTATTTGGCATCTGGTACAATTATTTGTAAGTTTTTATCGATGTCGATCTCCACCCCTTGTCGAATTTTCTATGGGATAAAGGAAAAGTCTATAAGAGTATAAATAAATTTACGAATTAATTGCAATAAATTAAATATGAATAAATATCAACTATAAAACGTGAATAAATAAATACCAGTTCCGCCGCAGCAATTGGAAATGAACTAAAAAATATCCAAATCAAACAATTAAAATTTGATTGAATACGTTAATAATAATAAAATGTTTTAAATGAACTAGATAGTATAAAGAACATTCGTTTACGAATTTGTATCAAGATTATCGCAAAAGGGAAATTTTGTTAACTAATTGCATCGTGTGAACTAGTCTTGTATGCAAGAAAAAAGTTGAAAAGGTGTCCGGCGGTTTTTACGATCTCCAAAATGTCGTAAAAAAGATAGAGCAGATTTGGTTCTCCTTTAAATTTTTTAAATCATCTTTTCTATCCTTTATAGAGGACGCAGTCGTGTATATATTCCCCCGCATCATTTATATTCGCTCGGTTTGTTGGTGGTGAATTTATATACCACGGTCCTTTTTTACTTGTCATTAAAGTCAAAGGCTTATTGAGGGTTAAAAGCTGTTTTTCCCGATGTAAATTGACCGAAATTGCGATACTGGTATTTTGGGAGAAAAAAAAATTCAAATTCCTACTAGCGAAGGATTTTTACGGGAGTCTAACAAACTATGACGCCATAAACAAGGAAACCCAAGATCGTTTTCTTGGGACAAATCTTTGGGGCTATAGACGGGCGTTCGCTTCATCTCGTAAGTTTTATTTATGCAGTGCATTCCCTTCGATATAGCTGGTTTTTAAAACCTTCATCAAAATTCAATCTTTACGATTGATTTGTAGCTTTTTATAAATATTTTTATTAAGTTTTTGTGGTCGAATGAAAATGCTAAGAAAATTGGTAACAGATACTGTTATCAAAAATATATTAATATTCAAACAAGAATATTGAACTGTACCCCATTTATTTAATGATTGGGGCCTTCAATCTCGAAACGATATTTAAAAGATAGGGAAAGATACGATATATAGATATTTTTGTATACTCTTCAAATTCTATTTGATTTTTTATGAGAAATCGGTGACGGAATTAAAATTCCTCGCCATTCCATAAAATTCTCATTCCCGACATAAATAGCGCGTTTCAACAGTTTTAATTACCATATGTACAAACGGGTAATTTCTTTCAAAAGCTGTATAATTACGGATAAGGACGTGCTTACTCCCATATAAATATCGAGATAACATCCGGTTTATGTCCAACGCTTTTATGTGCTTGAAATTAGTTATATACCATACATATATATATATATATATATATATATATATATATATATAATCTGTACAACACCATCCAGAACTTTTCTACCCCAGTATTCGTTATATTAGAAGGGTTCTCGACAAAACCTAATACTATCCAATTAGCGATAATTAAATCTCTCTATTAAAATTAATGCTAATACACTCAATTCCGCGTGGAAACTGTAAGAGAGAAAGAGAGATAGAGGCGAAACAAGGGATGGTGCGGTATATCTTTTTTTTTCCTTATATACCTCAAAGTTTTCCTGGATCTTCGGACTCTTTACGAGGAGGATGTAAAAGGACATTCTCACCTTTGTTAACGCTGCAAAGACACGTTTAAATACGCGGGATATGTATATGGCGGCGAGGGCTTACTGATGGCGCAATTCATTAGGGCACTCAATTAAAAAACTAATTTAGCAACATCATTGGTCCAACAAAAGAGTGTAAAGGGGTGATGGAGTGAAATAAAGCGAAACTCCTCCCCACTCCTCGCGAGAACTCTCGCTCCCAAAAGCGCGGGAGAAAACGCGAACAAAATGAAAAGGTTCTTCCACACCCAAACCTCCTCACTCAACCTCTCTAGCAAATGCGTTCTACACGCTATTTTTTTTTTTTTTTTTTTACTTTCGCCCGACGGTTCATCCGAAAACATTTTTTCGCCTCCGTTCTTACACAGGCGGAACATCGCCATAAATTCCTCTTCTTAAACGCGACTCGCCCATTTTCCAGTTATTTTTTATTATTATTATTTTTTTTTTTTTCCGTCACTGGCCGCGCGGTTAAAACGTCTCGTTCGCATCTTTCACTGTTTTATAAAATTAAAATTTTTCGTTCAAGAGATAGTACCACGATCTGGTCTGTGAAAAAACTGAAATGAACCAGAAAATATTAAGTTGTACCCCAAAAATGTTCGCTACTAAAGCAAGGGTGCATGAGAGAGTTCGGGGAGTTGGAACTAGTTCGAAAATTACTAAAATTTTGAAAATTGGTAAATATCGCGGTAATATATCGCGTAATTTACCGTTTTATCGGTATTCACAAAATAATTTATATTTGAATTTCTGTGATTTAGAAGGCGGAATTTCTCTTTCAAATCAACATCCCATACACTTGCGAAAAATGTTTTCCACGATACGCTGGACCTTTTAGCTTTACATTGATAGAACAAAGTGACTCAAACTTGAGAAATTACATTAACATATCCTTAAAGACGCCAAAGACGAATTACTATTGAAAAATTGACTTGAAGACGATTTCAAACTTTAAGCAATTTGTTCACTTTTAATCCATTATATGGTATAAATTACCATTTCGGTAATTGTACCAGAGAGAACCGTAAATTACCATTACTCTAGTAATTTAACCCGTAAATCACTGATTTATAAATCTAATAATTACGATTAGAACTGAATGTTTTAGTTATTAACGTAGGTTTACTTTTAAGAAAAACATAAAACCGACAAAAGACACTGATCTGACGTCAGGAACAGGGACGGAAATAAGCACAAGTCACTGGTCATTTGTCCGATAAATTTTCCAAATGTTCGATAACTTTTTATTTTTAAGAGGGGGTCACTGGACAAATGTCCGATAAAAAAAGTACTTTTCAATACAGGAAATGTAGCATTGTCCAGTAATTTTGGTAAATGTCCGATAACTTTTGAATTTTAAAGGGGGGTT
Organism: Odiellus spinosus; assembly: GCA_963920705.1. Classification (NCBI taxonomy): domain Eukaryota; kingdom Metazoa; phylum Arthropoda; class Arachnida; order Opiliones; family Phalangiidae; genus Odiellus; species Odiellus spinosus. The sequence continues at coordinate 14,713,818 of OY987227.1, forward strand.
ACTGGACATTTGTCCAATAAGAAAAAATTCTTATTTCCGTCCCTGGTCAGGAAATGGGTAATTAATTTACAACAAATGAAATTTTGTAGAATAATCATTCAAGTATTTCCTACACTTTAAATTAAGAAAATATACGCTAAATTATGTCATTATATCCCTTTAAATTTGCGGAGGAAAGAATAAAGAATTTAAATTTTTTTTGCTATCATAATATACTATTTTATTTTCCCTCAAAAATGTATTTTGTAGAAAGTATTTTAACATATCGAACATTTTATTTTCAGACTTCGCTAAGCCTAAGGCTCGAAAACGGATTGGTTAGAGTTTCTGCTGGTGCTGAATTTGAATCCGAATTTTTTCTACTTTCCGTGTAAGTTAAATTTATTTTTGAAACTATTTGTTAATTTTGTACTCAACCTAGCTGTATGCTATCTAAATTTAAGGGTACACAATTCTTAGAAAATCAAATGACAGACTTCATACTCCTTTTAATTTAAAATTATTTAAAACAACGTTTCAACTTCACTTTAGCAAATTTTGTCCGGGTCAGGTGGTAAATCGGGCGGGTCATCTTTATTAAAATTTAACCAGAGCAATGTCGGGTTTCCTAAATTGCCCAATCAAGAGATTAAATTTACTCTTTGTCGCGATCCGCCACTTCGTAATCAATTAAGGCTCGCTTCGATTGGTTAATTTATTACGTGGCTGGTATGTTATTTGGGGTTCGTCGTGATATATGGAAGAATTTCCAAAATTCTCCCCCGAATTAACGCGCTTTGTAGGTCGTGGAATTTATCTAACTTTCGTTTTAACCCAGTATATAGGTTACAACTGATGCAACAATTTTTAAATAAGGGGTTCGATATCTTAAATATTTCTAAAGCTTTATTTCGAATTAGTCTTATAGAGAGAGAGAATTTCTATATTTAATGAATTATTTGAATACCATCATCAGTTTAGAAGTTCGCGGTCTTTCGATGAAATTCCAAGTGATAAAGTTCTAAATATATTTAATTCTTATTTGTAAATGCAATTTATGAACATTTCAAAATTTGATAAGTTTACTGCATGACTACATATATTTGTAGAGTCTATTTTGAATGGTAAAGAGGCCGGCGCATCCTATTTGGGAGGAACCGCTTTGCCAGGGACGTTTAATGGGAAACTTGGAGCTAAAAATGGAACAGCTTTTTAATTTATTTTCGGAATCGCCATGCCAAAAAACCTATACGAGAAAGTTATCAGATTTTTCAGACACGTTTTTGGTGTTAAAATTAATTTTTAAAGTTTGGTAAAATTTGAAAAAAAAAAAAATAAAAAAAAAGTAAATATAAATTCTGGCCAATCACATTATTTCAGCCTTCAACAGCGCTTATAATGTCCTAACATAAAGATAATAGACCGGCGTTTGATACCCGAGGTCTTAGACATCAACCGCCGGCCTATTTTAGTGTTAGGACATTACAAGCGCTGTTGAAGGTTGAAATAATACGATTGGCCGAATTTATATTTACTTTTTTTTTTTTCAAAATTTTGCCCAACTTCAGAAATGAATTTAAACACAAAAACGTGTCTAAAGATTTAGATTTTTGTTGAATTCAGGTTTTGGGAATCCTTATCGAATAGGGAGATAATATTGAAACTATGCGCATTAATTAAAAATAATTAAACTCAATACAACACCCAACACCGGAAACTTAAGACTACGAATTTTAAATATCGTCTATTGTCTGACCTATATAACCTGGTTATATCCAATTGATCCAATTAGAGTATAGTGCGAACTTAAACCGGAAGCCGAGGTTTTAGGAAAACAAAAGGAAAGGGGGCGTTAAGAGGGAGAAGCTCCGATGAAATACCGGAATCCGTAAAAGAGGTACAAAAGGGTTAATTGCTCGCGAAGAATAATAGCGAGCGTGGCCACAGCCGCCAACTATGAAGTGCGAGGACGAGAGCTGCTATAGCCAACAACCATGAACATAAAGAGGACTAGCTGAGATTTAAGAGAAACCGAACAGGAGCAGAGACTCCGAAAGAAGCTTAAAATGTTCATCCTTTTAATATTTCGGACGCCCGAGCTTATTATTGAGCGTCGTATTGTTTGAAGGAGTGAGGTTGCTGGGTTTCGGAACTTTTTTGTAGGGCTCTGTGCCGATCTTCGCTTTCAATCTTTTTAAACCACGCAATTAGACTTCGTAATACCCTTTTCAGACGAGGCGGAACTAGCCGGTTTAATCATATTTAACCATGGTCTAATCACAATTAACCTCGGTTAAATCTGATTAACCCACGGCTAATTTCTTCGTCTGAAGAGGGTATTACATTTGAAAAACTATCCAGCCTTTTCGCTTCTTTCTAATCATTCTCAAAGCGGTTAAATCATTTTGGCCATCTTTTTAAAAATCCTACGATAGTCGATATTGTGTTCCATTATTTTTAGAAACCAAATCTACAAATTTGGGTAATTTTTTGTAAATTGGGTTTCATGAAAAAAATTATAAAACAAGGCGAAGGTGGAAGGATGAAACTATGGCCAGGTTTGCAAGATGGGTTTCAAAAAAAGGTTTCGGGAAAACTAGGAGTTTGCTGTTTAGGTTTTCAAAAATATTTTTCTGTAAATAATTATTCCATATATTTTAATTTTTGGCGCAGTAAATATTCATGTACAATATTTTAATCTACGCTTTTGTTCAATCCGTATTAATCCAAATATGAATAGAATGAGGCTTGGCATTGAACTGAAAAGGTGTTTGCTACAATTTAAAAGGGGCTTTGGAATTTTGGTGCTTGCGGGTATTGTTATAACGAGCATTTTCCGTGAATGAAGGTGCTTTGCGCGCTTTTGGGGACTTAAATAGATTGGCCGAGCCACGCTACCACTTGACCACCTCTTATTACGGTAAATTTTCGCCCTCAGTCTTCGACATAACATACATATATATATTGCGTCCGAGAGGCTCAGCTGAACAACAAAATTAAGAAATTCCTCAAATCCTCTTTGTGAGTGTCTTCTCGGCAAACCCTCTTTCCAAGACGCTAGCTGCTCCTTCTGTCCTTTAGATTAAGAGAACATATAGTGAAATTTAAAGGGAGAGTGGAAAGAAAATCATGTGGGATTCCAATGTTTTTATTCGTGATGAATGCTAAATACAAGCAAGGGGTATTTATGGAAGGACAACAACCAACTAACTACCGCTAAAAATGTAAAGGATAGTTGAATATATGATTTTCCAAGGAAAGTTCGAAACGTAACGGGTTATATTCACGTTAAATCAGGATTTACTGTTATGAATTTCGCCTCAAACAAAAAATTTGCATATTTAATTTCGAGTATACAGCTAGGATTAACACTGCAGTGGGTGTAGGATTTTATCATTAAAGATAATATAAACTTTACGGAATATCCCCAAATATTAAATTGTAATGACCCTCATAACAAATCTCTAAAAAGCGTCCAATATTTGCAGAGACCAATGAGAGGGCGGCAAGAAGGCTAATCCCTTTTTTTAAATTCTGATCGTTCAGCCTTTGTCTAAAAATTACTTTTATGGTTACACTTAAATTAATATCCTATTCATTCGCCATCCCTTTAACGAGAGAAAGCTCTCTAAGAAAGAAAAATAAAAGTATGTTATCTTTTATTGGCTAATTTTGAACGACACGGCAACGCGAGGGAGAAAAGGGTTGCTCAATGAAAGGAGAATTGGGGACCTCAATTTGATTTGCGTGGTTACGGTTGCTTTGTGTATCTTAAGCGAGAATTGTCACATTTCTCACCTGCGAAAACACTCAAAATACATATTTTTTCTTTTCTTTCCATTTTGTGTCGAGATTATAGGGTTTATAAAGATTGCTTATTAGATTAGTCTTATTGTTTCTAAAATTTGTAGGCCTTCGTATTCGTACTTTTAGCTACTCTGGTGACCTAATTTTCGTTTATAAGGAAAAATAAAACTTCAGTTTCATTTATTTTCGGGATAAAGCGTATGCTTGATGGAAAGCAAAATTAATTTGTACATACCAATTGAAATGGGTGTGGTATTGTCTAAAAAGCGCCTATATTTGATATGGGCGCCCGCATCGGGGCAAATTTGCGTTTACATTGTTAAAATAAAGAAAGAAGAAATATGTTCTTTTGAAGATGTAGCCCAAATATTAACTTTAAACTATTTACATGTTCAAAGAATGAAGTTTAAATTTTATTATAGCCACTAGCTAGAGACAGAAGAAACTTTTAAAATAACCAAGCTGGAAGCCTGCGTTTCAAGGTTAATCTTGTGCAAGAATGACAAGGATTAACCGTGGGAATTATCGATTTCTTAGTTAGCTCCCTTTAAGGATAGAAAAGGATTTAAAATTATTTCCCCGTTCTATTTTTAGAGCGAAAAATCTTAATCCGCAATTCTTTTTATTTTGCTTCGTTTCATCCTTTAATAATTTAATTGCAGGTGAATGTTTTTAATTTTTTGGACAGTTTTCTAGTGTTTAATTTAGAAAAATCTGTGGGTTAGATGCAAATATTTGGTTTCTTGTAATCTGTTTTACAATTGTTGAAGCTTTAACGATATTTGGCGTGTTTCCTTTGAGAACGTTCCCTTATAAGTGTTCCGTTTAAAGATAAATGAACTTATGAAACATCCATTTTAAACAATTAACATAAAGAAGCAATTATTAGATGCTAAGCCTAAATATGACTTCTTTTTTTTTTTCAATGAAAACAACAAACTGAAAGATATCTTTTGCGAGAAGGCTTAAAGTGTCCTTGAGTTGGATACCATTTAACACTAACTATAACGAATAGCGCTTTTAGTAACAACTAATTTATGAGAAAGCTCGCTAACCCCATCACCATTTCTTGCAAATTCAAAAAATCCAAACCCAATCCCCCCTAAAAAAATAAGAAATAAACATTACAAGTTGGAATGTCGACGAGAAGTTGCATTCCCCCAAAATATTTCGTCCCCCTCCCCTTTTAGAGCTAATTTGCACTGCCTATTTTCTCGCCAGACCCGATGGCTTTCGGACTTCAATTTCCGAAATTACTACGGAATGTGGCGAGAGGTTCCAAAAATCCTCCCCCCTTTTTTTTTCAGGATCAAAAGTATACCACATGGTTGCAGTCGCGTGTAAGGCCTAAACTTATTGCACTTCGGTACTTCACCTCGCTACGAATCTAAACTGAACAAATAGTATTAAGAAACGCGGCACGAATCAACTTAATGTAATACCGGGTAGACTAGAAACGCGCGTTGCGAAACTTCGGAGTCGTCTTAGTAGAATTCCGGAATAGTTTTCTGGTATTTTTTATGCCCTCCGAAACAACTTCTGTTATACGCGTATAGTTTGTTCAAGGAGAAATGATGAATGAAGTAATGCTAGGCGGAGAAGGTTTACAGATGGTAACCAAACGGGAAATAAAATTTGCGCGCGCAATTGTGCCTTATTTGTATTCATTCTATTACGATGGACAGACTATCTAAGAAAACTCGCTTTTCTTGAAGCATATTTTCAGAACCTCCCCTCTTTCATTCTATATTCGGCTTTACAGTCTTAAAATTCAGCTATTCTTTCCTAAAAAAAATCTTATCTGATTTTGGGGTTAAAAAGTTACAGACACAATATGTTTTACGTAATCATTTTAATAGTATTAATAGAAAAAGAGTTTAAGAGAAGTTGCTTAACGAGATCCTGCAAGTCTGACCAATTTCCCGTATTGCCACTCGTGGAATCAAAAAACAATTAGCGCATTATTTGAGATTAACAAGAATTCTTGTTACAATTACTTTTTACAAGTGTGCCATTTCTCTTATTATTTCCTTCTGATATTATTAAGAATCCATTGGAGAGTGGGGATCGTACTTTTCGATGATGTTACACTTATGGATTATGCGCGCCAATTTAATTTTTAAAAATATGTCAGTTGCCATCCATTAGAGTGGTTTTTGTTAAGGGTCATTTTTAAACTAAGCTTCAAAATGAAACATTCTAGGAAAAACTATAAATCGAGTGAGAAAATGATCGGGTTTTTAAATGATTTTAATTAATTTTTTAACAGAAATCACAGCACTTAGTTAATAACTCAAATCTTCATTACTAGACAACGTGCTTAATTGTTGAAAAACTTCAAAACTAATAATGACCTATACCTGCGACAATAATAGGAATTTTAGAATTATTCGCTAAAACTATTATGCGCACTTCACTAAATCACGTTCAGAGAAATGGAAAGACTTGACAAATGTTTCTTTTACACTAGCATATCTTCTTATATTAGAGCTTTATCTATCCACGAAACCATGCAGTCGTATTGTACCGACTTTAAACATTCCCTGAAATTAACACTCGATAATCTGTGATGAGTAAATTAAAATTTGAAATACGAACAAACCTCGCTAAACTGTTAGAAAAAAAAAATTATACGAAACTATGCTAGCCGTTGAAAGAGGTGAAATAAGATGTTTTACAACCTCTTTTTCGAACCATATTAAGAATGCGAGTGACTATATTTATTCTTCCCCTCTTTTGTAAAACTTTTCGAAAGTGGTATTTTTAAGAGCCACTGGGATAAAGTTAGTAGCGTGTAGGAAAAAAATATATTTTGCTTGTTTTCTCCGTCTTGACATAAAATCCTTTTTTTTTTCTTCTTCTTCTTCTCCGAGCCTCGGAAATTCTTTAGCTCGTTCGAGTGATGGATTTTCGCTAATTAAAATTAAACGAGGGGCCGAAGAGAACGTCGCTTGGTTTTAATCATAATTAAACTGCTATTAGTCCCGAGAGGTCAGCGGCAGAATCGCCCTTTTTGAAATCAAAAAGAACATCAGGCTTTTGCATCGTATTCGGAAGGAAAACTCCTCGCTTAAGTGGACGTATTGATCATTTGAAACGCGTGCTAGAATTTTCTCTGCCACTGCTTTTTCGATACAATCCAATTGCTATACAGTAGCATCTTTAATGGTGACATCCAAAATTCCTTTCCCTCGATCCCCCACATCAGACTGTAAATTATAGTTTTAAAGAGGTTGCTCTATTGGGAATTTAAAATTCATTCATCTTGCGGGTTGGGGAGTTAAAGGGGACTAGTTTAATTTTATACCAGGGCATGGTACGTGAAAAACACCTTAGGAAAGGCCTCGATAAACGGTTGTGCCTTTTAATATCATAGTTTTTAATATACCGATACTTTAGGCCCGGCTGTTAGGCCTATGGTTTTTTGATGACCACGACAAACTTTTGTTAAAGGGAGAATGTAACCTAACAAGGGATTTTTATAACGATTCCTTTATCGTTTAAATAGGCCTAATCCAACAGTAAAAGAATTTACAAACATAAATATTAAACTAGAAATAAATTTGAAACGTACCTTCAAAATAGGCTTAGCTGGATTCATGGAGATTTAATAAACTACTGTATAAGGAGTTAAGGTGATCTCTATAAATCCAGCTAAGCCTACTTTCCGAGTAAGTTGAAGATTGATTTTTAACTTAATATGTTTGAAATTAATTTATTAGTGAATTAGTAATATTTAAACGATATGACATCTATAGAAAATCACCTTTGGTCTGGTTGAATTCTACAATTTCATTTCACAGATCGAACCTGACTGTTTCGTGAACAAACAATTCAAAACTCAATATTAGCCCAATCAGCGTGGCTTTTTTTTATAACTTCAAATTCTGCTATAAGTTCGTAATTCGTAAATTATCTTAGATAAATAAGAGTAAAAAGCGGGGGAAAAAAAGAAAAGTGACTAATGACTTCATTACCCATATCTCTCGCACTTAATCACTTTTAAGACAGTGCAGTGTATAAAATAATAATATTTCTACAGACATTTTATTTTTAAACGGGTCCAGCGAATATTTAAACTTTTAATTTAATTAACCAAGCGCAACTGTATTATTTCTCACCATATGGTGTTAACCTTTAATATTTCCCACCAAAAAAATAAAGGTTGATAATACATTTCGTCTCAAGAAATGGTATATATACTTCATAGTAATATGGTCAAGAAATTATCAAGTCTGCTCACGCGGAATAAGCCCTCACTCATCCGCGCGCGCCTACAAAAGACAGAACGTATCCGTGGGAATACTTGAGGGGATGGGCTCCCGAAATTGAGTTTTGGGTTGTATTGCCCGAGTACGCCGAAAAGAACCTTTTTTTTTTTTTTTTTTTTTTCTTAATCCCGCGAACCCCGTCAATCTTATGGCGGGAGTCTCGCGTGGGGAACCAGCTTTAATCTCTCTCAAGATTAAGGAGGGACGTTTGGGCCCCAAAAGCGGCACCGCGTTAGAACCCCCGACGACGTAATAAATCGGGTGAGCGCTGACTAAAGAAAGATTGGCTCCTTGGTAAGGCTATAGCACGCTCCTATGTGACCTCCGACCTAGGGAAAATGGACGCTTCTCCCGCGTTTTTATTTTTTTTATTTTTTGTTCTTTTTTGCGAGAAAGTGTGGTCTTGAATGGTCAAGAATGCGTTAAAGACCCCAATGGAATATACCTAAATATAACAAATTCCATAAACTGTATTGTTCTCACACCCCCCAAAAAAAAGTATTTCCTGAATTGTTTTTTTGTTTGCCCCCTGTAAAAGTGTTCCAGCCTGTTCGCTTTGGAGTTCAGAGCGAAGCCGACAACCAGGGTGAAATATTTTTTGCAATTTGCGCTGAAACGTCCGATATTTTGAAAACCAAAATTACTTGAGAGCTAAAATTACTTGGACATATATTCCAAATTAATTATAGTCTAGTGGAAAAATGTGTAAATTTCTAAAACAGTTTAAAAACAGATATTTTAATATTTTAAATACGTATTTATAATTTATTTAATCTTCATAAAGGTTCTAAGACCATTTGGATTGAAAATTCTGCTAGATTAAGAAGAATTAGGGACTTTTAACATAAAAATATTTTGGGCTTCAGATTCAGTAGCAAAAATGTAGAATTTCCGGCGTCACAAAGTCTTTATAAAATCTATAGTATTTAATTTAATGCACTTTATAACGCGTTTCAAAACGATCCAAATAAAACGTACGCTTGACCTATCAACCTCTACGTTGATTTTTCCCCATTTATTTCATCCGCTCCCCCACACTCCTTTTTCGTCTTTATTTCATTCTGGTTCTAAACTAACCTAAGCTGGGGCGTAATAATCCTTAATGTTAAATCATATAGATAAAAAAGTAGTTCGAAACGGTTTTTGGACAAGATTATCAAAATATATATAGGACTATATAGTATATATTCCATATAAGACAAAAATTTTGAGTCGGGGAAAAATTTCCCTATTTCACGGGTGCCTAGTTCGCGGGCGCCAAAAGCATCTGTACCATGGCCAAAAAGAAAATCCACCACGCGACTGCACGAAGGAAAACTGTGTGTGTTCAAATCGAAACGCGTGGAATATCTCCCAAAACGGTTCGCGTCAACCGTGTAGATCCTATAGCTAGCTAGAAAGAGAGTTCTAACAGTCAAAATTGTAGAAATATATCACGCGAGAGATTTTTCTATTACTTCCCCTCCTATCCTTTACCTCACTTTTCTACGTAACGTTTTCCATCTCTCCCCGATTTCATTCTTTTAGTCTCTCTTTAGCGCGGGAACCAAGTATGAATGAAGACATCTTCAGGGGGAAAAAGAGATAGCTCTAGTAAACGAACGTTCGAAGTAGAAATAAAACTTCAATTGTCTCAGATAAGTTGAACAAACCATATTCGGGCAACCGTGTCGTATTAAGCGAATTTCCTTTAGAAGCGAGATAAACACGTTTAATAAATTCACTGTTTCGAGGCTTTCATTGTATTCAATTCATCGCGATGGATCATACGATGAACGTTAGACTTTTCCGAGAGCTGACTGGTACTGCACGGAGCGAGTTTCCAATTCATATAGCTGCCGGGTATAATCCCCCCCCCCCCCGAGTTATTCTTGCAAAAGCAAATAAACCAGCAGAACCGCGCGAATGCAGGTGTTTTTGGCCATGCGAGGATTTAATAATAGAATATTTTAAAACTTTTCCCCCACCACACTGTATAACGGTTGCGTGCTAAGAAGGCATCAAAAATCCAGGCGTAAGAGTAAACTTTTCAATGTTGCGTAGTTTCTTTTAAAGATGGCGAGAAACTGATAAGCGTAGTTCAAGGGAAAATCTAGTTAATTTCATCTTTATTTCATAGCCCGTTAAAAGCTATAAACTATATACTTCTTATCTCTTCAGTTATTAATGAAAGTCTAGCTTTTCGCGTACTATCAAATAAAGGTGAGATGAAACGTAGAAAGGAGGAAAGGATTTCAATTTCATTCAAATTAACTTTGACGCCAGTTTATACACCGACGAAAAATCTATATATATATATTAAAACAAGCGCGCTTTTGTGGTTAGTTTACCTAAGGATCCTAAGCCTAAAACGCTATTACCAAGGCTTAGCTTTAATATAAAAGGAAACACTATTACAATCGACTACAGTATATAATAAAAATACGGAGACGCGTACTGTGATGGGCAATATAAAGGAGTTGTTATTTTATCCAAACAAAGCCGCCAACATATGAGCGCTAGAAGAAGAAGAAAAAACGTTTTAATCTTGGTTTATTACTGGTGCATATAAGCTTAGGCTCGCGAATAGCGCGTGATGATGGTACGGATTGTAAACATGGCGGGGAGCTATTACTTCCGGTCGCTTCCGTTCCGTTACTTCCGGTTTTTTTACCCCATACCGTCGTCATTAAGAAGGATCGAGCCTCGGAATATTGTTAACTTCTATAAGTTCTCTTCCATCTTTTAAAAATAATGGATAAACTTAAGATTCTTAATACAAATAAGACATAATTTAATAAACGATCTTAATGTATAAGAATTATAATTTCATGGTTTTTTTAATCGAAACCTGAACGTTTTGTTTTAGAGAAAAAAATAAAACAACGACTAGTATAAAAGTACAACTTCTATAACCTTTGCTCTTGAAATGTAGTTGAACAATCAATTAGTTTTTAATTTATAAACTTTTAACAAAGCTTTGAAAAAATATCGTGTTAACCTTTTTTTCTAAGTTTTTAAACGTGGACTTTTATATAATGATTTTTTTTATATGTGAATTCTTTCTGTAACTTATATTTAATTCAAATAAGTTTCTTCTAGAAAGACGACAGTGAATATAGATAGTATTGATCCTTGAATTTTAAAATATCTACTTTAATCTCTCTAAACTTCATTAAATATATATTTAATTTAAAAATACTTCCCCGGAAAAGTTTTTTTTTCTAGATGCATGGGGAAATCTTTTTGGCCACGAAAACGATTCTAAAGGGAGATTGACAAAGAAAATAATTTTCTTAATCTTTATCTGACCTTTAAGAAATTCCCTAAAATGAAAATCCGTTTTAAGTGTTCTATTTTAGAAAAAATAACCGATCCATAGTTAAGCTAAAAGATTTCTAAATTTAAAAAAACTTGACTATAGTTAGTCCATGATTCTTATACGAAGTGATGCTATCTTTTCATAATTTGGGGCAAAATTCTGTACCTCACTTTAAACGAAAGACCCCATTTCAATTTATGTTAGCATTTAATTAGTAATTTAATTTAGGTTTGAAATAGTCGAGATTGAACAAACTCCATCCGTAGTTGAATTTTTCGTTGGCCAGCCCTAGATAACCTTTTTCGCTAAGCCTACAGGGCACGTCACGTTGGTCGCCACCTATAATACATCTAAGTATACAGTATTATATGTGGGAATGACTAGCAGACGCTTGTTGGTTGTGTTCTTCGTGAAATTAGTTTAAAACAACGTCTAACGGATATGTATTTAATTGTGCGCTTTGCTCTTTAATAGCGTACGTGGTTTTTTGTTTTCTATTGAAATCTTTCCCTTTTAACTTAATTTTTCACATATGGCCTTTTATCATACTTTCAGTTGTAAATATCAGTTGTCTGCTATTTTGTTTTCAACAAAGCTATAACCCTGGGATTGGTATCTATTTGCTCGCCAAGATTTTTAAACAATTGATTATTTTCATAACTTGTAATAATAACATAATATTTTTAATTATACATGTCATTATAATCGACAATTAAGTTATAGGCCTAGGTGACCTATAGGTTCTTTCAATTAAGAGTAAAGAATTGGCGAACTAAAAATGACCTTATTTTTCTATTCATATAGTAATCTTTCCTTTAAAATATATATTTTTTACATATATAATGATGAATATATTTCGATAAAACGCCTCGGAGAATTTGAGACGACAGGGGAATGTAAAAAAAAAAAACAAGTATATTTGAACCACGTGATTGTAAAGCCAAAGGGGAACAAAATATATATTTATCCATATTTTTTCATCTTTTTAAATCGTTCGTCTACGCCTGTACATATTATATATGTAACACACATTTATAATATAGCCTGAATATATATATATATATATATATATATATATATATATATATATATATATATATATATATATATATATATATATATATATATATATATATATATATATATATATATATATATATATATATATATATTTTTTTAACTTTGAGATTGAACCCCATCACTATCCTCTAGGAGTGTAACTCCCACCCCAAAAACCCCGACCCAGCTACCCGAAGAAAACTTTAAAATATATATATATATATTTATATATCAGAGTATAAAATATGCTCGCTTGGAATCATTTTTGCCCCTGTTCTATCGCTGCCCTGGAGCATTTTCTTTCTATCTCTATCCCTGTGTCGCGTCCCCGGTGCTGGTATTGACTTTGTTATTGGCAATACCATGTTGGCTCCCACTTTCTCTCCTTTTTTTAACGCACTAGGAATAGTCGGTACGTACTAGGCTACACTTTTCTGTATCTAAATAGAATACAATGGAGTGAAGTTTCGCGTATATTCAAAATCTAAAGCAGTATACGCGTAAGTACAACCTTGCTTCGAGTAGAAACTTTCATATAAAACCGTTAAAATTTTTATCCACTAATCAGAAGCGAACATTTTTCTCACGAGTTTACAAAAGAACATATGGGCGTCAAAAGTACTGAAAATTAACTAGTAATTAGTATAAAAACCACTACCCATGCGTCCAAGGTTTACCTTTAAAGGGAAACTTGGAGCTAAAAATAAAACCGCTTTTGAATTTATTTTCGACAATTTTAAATTTTTCAAGCAGTTTTTAGGCCCGTTTTAAGTTTGGTAAAATTTGAATTAAAAGTAAATATAAATTTCGACCAATCATATTATTTCAGCCTTCAACAGCACTTGTAATGCCCTGAGATTAAAAGAATAGGCCGGCGTTTATGACCAAGGTCTTAGGCATCAAACGTTGTCTTCTTTGTTTCTGAACAGAGAAACGAAAGAACTGACACGAAAACAACGACCTGGGAATTTTCATTTAGTTTGAACGCGCCTTTAGATTCGAGCTTATTTCACTCTATAAATAAACTTGAACAATGCATGGTCTTCGTTGTTTACGCGAAGAAATGAAACTTATGTTTGTAAATCGAAATATTGATGTAGTTGGTCGAGAGCGTATCGTTTGACGTAGTTGAAGCAACGCGTTACCAAGCTTAAACGCTGTCGGGGGTTTCTTATGACGACTACCCAAGTGGTGTTTTCTATATTTATCCGTTTATATCACATCAATTGCTTCAAAACAAATGAACGCTTACGCTATATGGTTTTGATATACAACCATATTCTTACTTTTACTTGGCTTATAGAATTCTATTCTCGGTAGTAGGGCCTTGGTCGGGATAAAGACAATGTTTTACTCGCTTCAATCCCCATAGGAATTTTTCTTTTCTATTTATTCCTTTTCATTTTGAATCTCTTCATCCGTCCGACTGTCCTTCCCATCTTCGGCTTAGGATGTTAGGATTCTTTCCCAACGCCAACCGGTCCCAAGTTCTTAATCTAAATCCAAATAAGAGTTTGATTCCATATGTAGACCGTGAAATTTTGCAAGTATATGTCACTTGAATTTAATACATTGTATAAAAGTTCAAGACCAAAAATTAAATTATTATTACGTCATTATTGCGTTGAATATCGGTATTTCAAACTGGAAGTTTGACGTTGTATAAATAATATTTATTTAGCGAAGACTAATGTTACATTTATACATCATGACGATATTTTCCCTAATCTGTTTAAAATTTCATATTTAGCGGGCCATCAAGAGATAGACTTCTTTTCATACGGTAAATCTGGTTGAGGGGAAGAATAGAGAGGAAGAAGTGGGGATTAAAAGGGATGGTGTCCTCTTGGGGACATGACTGGTGATAATTCCCTCAAATATTCGGGTGTCGTTGGCATGACAACGTATATGTATGGATGAACTTAAGATCTCTCCAGTCTCTCTCTCAGCGCGCCCGTTCTCTCCTTATTTCGTATTCCATCGAAACTAAGGGTATTGGAGTTAAGACACGCCTACTTATCCTCTACCGCGCGCTCTACTAGTACCGAGGACCTTTGATATATTATTAAAGGTAATTCCGAAATCCATCAGATAAATATAGACGTCGAAAGGATAGGAACTATAGTTCATTCCAACTCGATTTGGTAAAGGGTACGAAACTAGTCTGCCCGTTATTTCTATGATTTGTTTAATTATCTAAAGGGGTATAACAGTGTTTTAACTTTACATGTGTGGAAATACTGAATATATTAGCTTGTCTGGTTATATTCTATTTAGATATTGTAATAAAATAATAGGTTAATTATTAAAAATAATTCTGCCATCAAAATAATATAATTTTAGTACACTTTTGAAAATATTAATAAAAAATTATTATCTCCCCGGTTAGTTACCGTGAGAAGGTAAATTACCGCGTAATTGTAGGTTTATAGTTTTCAAACGCGGTAGTTTTTGTCAAAGTCGGTTCCATATTCTAAAATATAAATATATCGTATTAGAGTTTGAGTTTTGTTTGAATCCTCTTAAAGCTCACCCATTAGCTGTTGTTACCGACTGAATGTTATAGAATCACAAGTAAATCATCCTTCAAGTTTATAAAACGACATACTGCGGGTGACAATGAAGTGAGTCCTATTTTTCTCAGTTCATAATTTCACCCTAAGTATTCCGAAATTTGTACAGAAAGGCGGTGAGGTCCCGTATATTCTTTCTAGAGTAAATCAGAGTCGAAATCGTGACGGCAAGGCGAGACACGCTCCTTCGTTTCGCGAGATAGGGCAGAGTTGTCGGTAGATAAATTTTCACCCCCGTAAAGGTCTAGAAATTTCAGCGCGATATTATCACCTCCTACTTAGTTCAAATCTCAACCGCTAGAGAGTGCAATTTCGAATATCGTATCTCGACCGTTTAAAGTTTTTGAATTTTTTTCCTCTCTCCTCGGGCGAAAGCTCTGACGACGAAACTTTCATAATCACGTACCAGTCATAATATGCCTTGTTGTAAACTTGAAGCGTGATTTACCTGTGATATATCCGAGGATATATCGGATTATAGTTTGAGTTTTGAATCCTCTGAAAGCTCATGCACTAGCTGTTGTTACCGACTGTATGTATAGAATGAAAAACACCCCCGGCCTTGTCGGCTCCGTATAAGGATTAACGTCCTGAATTAGTTAAAGGATTTTCTATATATACATTTCTCCCTCGATCCATCTTTGGAATACCACTGATTTCTTCGAACAATAGCGATCTCTTTCCTTCTTTATTTAATTATTAGTCTAAAAAAAGTTCTTGGAAACTAGACAAATCTTAGGCCGATTTAAAATCTTAAAATCTAACAGGGCTAGAGGTAAATCTTTTTTTTTTTTTTCTACAACGAATTCTATATTAATATTTAATATTTTAAAGAGAGGGTGAAAGGAAGAATTTTTATTAATTTATCTGAAAATAAGACCTCGTGTTTATGACTTGTTTAAAAAATCATTGATTCAGATTAGTGGTACTTTTAATTTAAAGGGAGAATGCAATCTAACAACGAGTGATTTTTATATCGATTCCTTATCGTTTAAATAGGCCTAATCCACCACTAAAAATATTTACAAACAAATATTAAACTATAGGAATAAATTTGAAACTTACTCGGAAAATAGGCTTAGATGGGGTTCAATAAGATCCTGAATTTCTTCGCATTGATGGGTCAATGATCAATCATAGAGAGTCCGCCTTGACGACTGGTCTTTGCTCATTGGTCGCTGATCCATCAATGTGAAGAAATTTAGGATCTATATTAATTCAGCTAAGCCTATTTTGAGGGCAAGTTTTAAATTTAAAGTTTAATATTTGTTTGTATTTTTTTACTGGTGAATTAGGCCTACTTAAACGATAAGGAATCGATTAAAAATCACTTTATTAGGTTGCATTCACCCTTTGAATCGATAAAATATAATTTGTTCTTCATCCTCTCTTCAAATACTCCACGGATTTAAAGTTTCCAGTCTTATTCCCTAGGCCCCAAAATCCTGTATATAGATTTACCTTATTATTATTTAAATTTATCCTTTTAAAGGGTATTATACTAGATTAATAATTAAATTATTATTGATTTTCCAATATAAATTAATCATCCCCATCCTCTGTTTAATTTTTAAACGAATTTCATCAATATATTAAATTATCCAATGTTTGTCGTTCTTTGGAAAGAGAGTGAAGGGAGATGAAAATGATTAATTTCAAACTAGAGAGAAAGCTGAGGCGGAATGATACAGCGCAGAAGTATACCAGTTCTACAAACTGAACTTAAGCGGAAGAATAGCTTATTGATTGTATCCAACTAAATTTGCCTATATATTAATGTGAATTTTCCGTGTTTATACCATTAGGATGACATAGAGGATGACCGAAAGAGAAATTGACAAATATGATTTATAGAAACCTCTTTAAAGAGAGAATGAACTAATGATATTCTATCCATTAGTTATTCACTAAGAAATATTACAAATCAATTTTTAGGTACTACTAGGAATTTAGTAGATACATCGTTGATTCATCTACGGAGAGATTGAAACATGAGGTTGTAGGTGATTAGTAGCGATAGACCTTTTCGACATCCATTAATTGTATCCCTGATTCTGACCAATCCCTGCGTTTATCTTTAAGGGGCGAATACAGCCCAATAACAAATTATTTTTATTGATTGCCTTGGGTCTAATTTACCTAAAAAGAAATATTAAACAAATATTAAATAAATCGTTCATGGAGATCCGAAATTTCTTCGCATTGAAGGGTCAGCGACCAATCGAATGTTATTGAAGTCTCATGGAGATCTCGCCTTAACGACGGGACTTTGCTCATTGTTCGTTGATCTTTCATTGCGAAAAAATGCAATATCTCCATGAATCCAGCTAAGCCTATTTTCAGGTTAAGGTTTAAATTCATTTTTAGTGTTATATTTGTTTGGATTTTTTCTTACTGGTGGGCGTGCCATTGCCATGAACGTCACACTTCCTATATGGAGTAAGCAAATTCACTGTCCCATTACCGAAATTGGAGGGAAAGGAGTTGAAAATATCATTAGAGCGAATTGACCCAGAGTCGAATATTGACTGATAGAATCTACCTGTAGATTCTCAACCTCGAAACCGCCGCGGATGTATGGTTAGGATTACCATTTCCTGTTCTATCTTTCTCTCGCGTGGGAGGAAAACCTCTAATCTGGAAGTCAGGAAAGGTTTAGGAGGACTTGATAGAGTCGAAGGTTTAAAGTTGGGGTGAAAAAGGAAAGTAGTCGCTTTTTTTACACGGAAGTTCAAACATTTTTGGCTATATATTGTTTAAATCCGAAATTAAAAATGCCTAACTCTCACATGCTAAACGTGGACCTCAATTTCCGAATAACAACAACGAAAATAGCGTAGGAAACGTTTTTGGTGTTAAAAATTAGCTATACGGTCACGCTAGTGACTAGCGTATCCAAATCGATTTAAACGGTTAAAATCAAACCGATATTTAAACTTAGTTGTTACGGGTTTTCAATTCGTTTTATAACTTCCCTCAAAAGCTGCGTTTATACTAGTGGATTCAAACCGTTTCAAAATGTTTCGCTACAGTCGTGTGAACGGGAAACACGATACTATCTTCAATCGATTTGAATCGATTTCTTGAAACTCCTTCGGGAAGCAGTTTCAAACTGATTCGGCTTCAATAATCTACAGATAAAACTATAGTAAATCTATTTATGAAGATGATATTAGAATAGATGGCACTTAAAACAATACCTAGCCATTTAAATATCGATTTTATTTTATCGATTGAAATCGATTATGGTACGCCAATGTGATCGTAGCTCAAATTCCATGGTATAGGAGATTGTCTACCCTATTCTCTACGGTCGAAATTTTAACTATATTCTGTTTTGATCGTCAAGATTACTACCCAAAGGATCTTCAACAAAACATTATTAATCAATAACTCAGTATTTTTAGGCTTAGTGCAGTTTAAAATTTAGTTGAAAGTTTTTATTTACCGGAACGAAAATTATTCAAAGTTACATATGTATATTTAAAATATTATTAAATAAATTAACGAGGTTGCTACTTCATGGTTGAGTAAAACAGTTTGAAATAAACGTTTCTGGGGTCCATTTTCAATCCACTTATAATCTAATAAATTAGCAAACTAAATTTAATAATATTATAAGTTAATCCTCATGGTCCCATGGTCAATAAATGTGTAGAGGATTTTATACATGTACCTTTAAAGTTTTAAATATGGATTAATTTAAGCAATTAAATATATCACATTTTCACCCACCCTTTACTGGGTAGATTTTCCCCTTTTCCAAACGGGACTTCATTCTACCCCCTAGCGGCGTCAAAGAGACTGATATTTCGAAATGCTTATATTTACTTAAAAGCTTCTACACAGTCGTGAATTCGTGATAGCATTAACGTGTGCAATATCAGCCCAACGCTATATGGTTGAACGGAACGGGGCATTATATCGTTAACCTCCCTTTGCCATAAGTTCCCGAAATGTTTAATCTTATTAGTTCGTATTTGTAACGGGGAGTTCGAGGCGAAATGGTCGACCAAATTTATTCTAAACATGTATATTATATATGTGTGTATAAGGCTGAACAAAGGAATTATACTTGTCATCATTCTTAATGGGAAATATCCATAATTTTAGATAATGTAAATTGTTTTTTATCATAATTAAAGGAGTCAATTTTTTTTTTAAGAGAAATAATATTATAAAAATAAATTTTAAATATTTCTAATACTTTCTGGAAACTACTATCACTTAAACTGAGATTGAAACTTTATCATTTAGTCGAGGGCACCCATGGTAACGTTCGATTCGCCCAATAGGTCATTCCATAAAAGTAAACAACAGCAGATTCTGAATAGAAACACTCTAGTGTCCGCAGTCTGTGTAAATAGTGAACGGAGGAAACACCACTCTTTGGAGAAATTTTGGAGTTGGGAATGGTGATAATATAGTCATGGGCAGCACGACTAAATTCCGTCCCTTTCTCCCCACTAAAAATATCGAGGAAGAGTCCAAATT
Source organism: Odiellus spinosus (assembly GCA_963920705.1). Taxonomy (NCBI): domain Eukaryota; kingdom Metazoa; phylum Arthropoda; class Arachnida; order Opiliones; family Phalangiidae; genus Odiellus; species Odiellus spinosus. Next base: position 14,733,302 of record OY987227.1, read on the forward strand.
ACTCGAGCCAGAGAGGGGTGATGACTTTTTTGGCTATTTTTAAGTAATGGGCTATGACGTAAAACAGGACCTTTTCTGATAGTATTAAGCTACTGGGCGTTGGTTATTTTTATGGCATAAAGTGATAGACTTTTGATTGGAGCGATTCTCAATATTAGTAATTTACAATTAAACTTTCGTAATTGAAAACATTTCCATCATATCGTAATTTGTTTTATATTTAAAAAAGTCTGAATTTGAATATTTTGGGTTGTTGTTAGAGTCCCCATCTATCATTAGCCCTTAAAAAAAGAACAAAACATGTTAGTAATTCTTTTGCGATTTGATCTTCATTGACCGCACGAAGAAACCCTTTTTCTTCTTACTGAACCTAGAAAATATATCTAAAAAAAAAGAGACAATGTCAAATGCAGTTGACACAAAATATAAGTAAATGAACATGGGGAGGACTGGCCCCACCCCCTTTAATCCACTATTTGGTCCCTTACATAACTCCTCGCGCATTCTGGCTATCTTCTATCGAATCTTCGCGACGCGGCCTAAGTTAACCATTTTCATGGTATTGACGAGTTTACTCATTCGCAGCCTTTGCCTGTCTTACCAACATCAAATGTTGCCGTAACTCTGTAGTAAGGAGCGCGCTTTCGATCGAAATAGTCTATATTAGTGTATTCAAAGGGAATTTGCAATAACTACATACTTTTCCTAAGAGATTTATTATTGCGTATAAAGCCGCCACACTTTTGACCATATTGAAAACGGCTCTCGAACACTTCGTAAAGAAAATTCCCGACCCCTCGCGCGAGAGAAAAGTAGCGTAAATAGTCTGTTCCAGGCGGGAATATAAATTTTACCAGCAGTTTTTATACGTCAACTAAAATTCCCACGGAAAGCTTTGAGAAAACCCTCGAAAATATATATAAAAAAAATCTGGACAGTAAGGGCTCCAGGGATGGGAGAAAAATAAATTAATATCATTTTTTTCTGTCCGAGAGAAGATGACATTCCGTATACTATGTTTAGTGTAGCTGTATACCGGGATTTCTTTGGTATGATGAAATTGATAAATCTGGTTGACCGCGGTCAAAAAATGTTGTTCAATCCTCTTCTTTGGCTTTACACGATGCCACACTGCCAAATTTTTCTAGATTTAAACAATTTATAGATAGGCATAGTTTACAAACGAGCGAAGACTATAGCGGAGTAATACACGATATTAAAAATAAAGGAGAATAACATCTCTCTAATGATTTGAAAGTTCAAAACTAATTCTTATAGATATCGTCTTCTTAGAGACAAAAACATTTCGGTTTGTACTGTACTGCAATCTAAAATTGACGTAAGGGATTGGGAAAGATGTATAGAGAGAGAAAGAAAGGAAAAAATGAAATTGTCTCTTGGGTTTCCCCTTCTGGTGGCTGTCTTTTTTTTACGCCGTGCTGTACGTACAAAAAATGAGGAAATCAATTTTTGAGAAAATACCCGATTGATTGGCTTAAGAGCCCGGTGGTTTGAGAAGAAAGGGGGGACTGATGGTATGATTGGATAGTTTGGGAAAGAATTGGTCAGGGGGCGTCCACGATCAATCGAAGTTGAGGGTCGACGGCGCAGGTGCGGTCTTGTCCTTCTCGTCCATCGGTTTTACGAGGAGGAGCGCGCGAAACTTCGATCTCCAATCTTGATCGGTTTCTGCAACGGAGTAAAACCCTTTTTCCGCTCTCTTCTCTCTTACTCTTTCTCTCTGTGGATACGGCGTTCGGAAGACAGCGTCGACGCTGTTCGATCATTGATACTTCCAACCCTCCCCCGCACCTATCTCTTTCTCCTCTCTCTCTGGAAAATCTCTTAGTGTCTGGCATCTCTATCTCCGATGTCCTCCGTATCTACCTTGACGTTTGACTCACGCGGGAAACGAACTTGTTGTTGATTAAATCTTGTTTCAACTGATTTGAAGCGTATTATCCAAGTGGATATATTTTTGATTTTAACTTGGAGATACGATACTTCAGATTTATTCCCATCGTTAGTTCTACATGGAATGTGTAATTATAGGAATTTTTGGAGGTCTAATATTGATTTGTTTTGAAATGTATAAAGCTATTTACAAATGCAATGATACGACCTTGAGTTCTCTGAGTTTAGCCTCGACGGTGCATTGAATTAGAACTTAATAAAATTTGGAGTGCATATGGCTCAAATATTTTTGAAGTATCGGCCTCCTCGTAATGATACTTGATAACGCAATAGCGAGATAATTGATTTTAAAATAATTTTTTATTTCCGAAAATGATAATCAGTTCATCACATTTCTTTAATCAAACATAGTGAAGAGTTTTACAATACTTCTTGAAGTTTTTAGCGCTTTTTTATTTCTTATTGAAATCCCTTTTTAAATTCTCCCTCAACATTCCCAGCTTTCTTACACCGTAAGTTTAGAATGACTTTGAAAGAGTCTTTAAAAATATAAATACAGTGTTATTAACCATAGTGTTATGGTATACCATGTCTTTTCCCTATATTCAGTACGTCTACACCATTTGAGAAACGAAAAATGTCTCCATTTAGAAAAATATAAATTCCCGATCTATTTTATTCGTGTTTTACAAAAAGACGTTGCGTCACTCGCCACGGAATGGATGGCAGAGTTTGGGTGCTAAAAATGGGAGAGAAAATACCATAATAGTATTATGCACCCCCCCCCCTCCCGAGTAACAAAATGAAAACAAATAGTCCTTGAAGGATTACTGGAAAGTAAATTCGATTGTTCTATGGTCAACATCATAGATTTTTCAGAATAGAAATTTGCGGCGGAGTGATACTTATATAATACCTACAATAGGAAAGAAAAATAGTTGTTGTATATTCAAACTTATCTACGTAGAGCTCTGGAAACGAGAGAAAAATGGAACGATGCCTTGCATGGCCGTGGCTTGCTAGACGTATACGCCACGAATCTCTTTAAAAAGCAAAAAATAACGAAAAATACTATGCCGTTACGCATACTAAATAATATCAACGATCGAAAAATCCGCACAGGACAGTTTTCTAAGCTGCCCTATTTTTTTTATCACGAAGTAGTCGTGATAAATTCAAACGAAGTTGTTTAATTTTATAACAAAGATAATTTTATTAACATCCTAAAATTAAGTGGAATAAGAATTCTATCGTATAGTACTTTTCAGGCTGTAGATTCATCCGATGAGAATTGATAATTTATTTTGTTATTTATTGTTCCTTCTACTTTTAGTATTTAATTGTGTCGATTTAAGAGGGTAAATGCTGTCAAGATTTGTTTCTTTTTTTCAATCGGGTTCTTTAAAGAATGGTACGTCATGCACTTTATTAGCACATAATGATAAACAATGAGCACCATTACATGAGGACTTGAATATCACTTTAGCAGAAAGCGCTGTCCGATGAAAGCGCTTTTGTTTACTCTATTTCAATTTTTGATGGGGTGATGAATACGGTTCGATAAGACGAAGTATAATTAACCGATTCAGACGGTAAAAATATCGAGGTCTTTACGAAAATAATTTAAATTATTTTAATTTTAATTTTATTGTAAATTTGGCTTAATATTCAAACTTACGACGATAAATTTCATAAAAATTTAATTTAATCAAATATTACAAATATAATTTGGATATTTTAAGATTGTTATATAAAATATAGACTAATATAAGGACAATTTTGTTACCAATTGCATCGAAATCGGTCTGTTAGTTTCAGAGATACGAACACTTCCGGTATGGCGGCCATTTTCCAAAATAGCATTCATCGACTTGGGGACTTTTGAGGGATTATATAAGACCCTAATACCTAGTTCAATGTTAAAATTTTCAGCTATAAAGTACATTGTTCTATTCTAAATGCTTATCTACCTTGGGCTCTTCGGAGTTCATGAAAAATTCAGTGAAGCGTCTCAAAAAGGGTACATTATAAAAATTGTGCCATTTTATCCTTCAAGAGAGGCATTAACCGTTGTTAGTACCCTTTGTGTAAATATTAATTGGCTTTTAGAAATATATCCTAATCAACAGGCTTCGAACGAACTTTTCCCTAACTCTAAATATTTGTATTCCAGTTGAATATAAATAGCTTTAATTTTCCAATTGTTGGAGCACACCTTCACGCTCTATGGTGATTTATTCCTGACAAAATAATGAACATTTTAAAACCAAATTCGAAAATTGTCGGACGTAAAGAACTGCCCTGGTTTTTAGACTAAAACTTGATTATGCTCGTGTCTATATAGTAATATATAAGTAAATGGATCGATGTTTTAAGGGATTGTATAGGCGAGTTGAATATAAATTGAAGCTACCAGAGTTTCCGTCAGACTGTAGATGTTGTTTAGAATCCAACAGCACGTAGTTAAACGTCTACCATATAGTGATTATTAAAGGGAATCTGAAATGACTTTAATTTTGTTTCTTGAACTTTTTAAAATATATTCCATAGTGAAAATTGACAAATGGACACTTAACTTCACTGTCCACTTATGCTAATATTATTTTATCACGAATCCATTAATGAAATCCGAGTTGGTACAACTTAGGCTATCTCTTTTAGTCACGAGGCAGTTTTAGGCTACGTGTAAATGATGTAAAATTAAAGGGAAAATTCCAAATTGAGCAAGAAAATAATATTGAAGATGTAGTATTAATATGCGATAACTTACTTTTTCGATGGTGTTGGCAAATTTCCCTAAAAAAAAAAAATCGAAATTAGATTCTAAATTTATGAACCTTTTTTAGCAAATTATGCGCTTTTAAAATATTTGAGTGGAGGAAGGACATTCTTTTTTCAATATTGAATTACTATTTTATTAACAACAAAGGGATTCTTTCATTCAGGCTCCCTTTAAGTTCAGGAACAATAATCAGTTTTATACGTCACTTAATTTCAAACTTAATAAAACTTTAGAAACTAATTTAAATACTTAAAACGGGTCCAATAATTGTTTTGAAAATTCTCAAATACGTTTTTTTTTTTTTTTTTTTTTGGGATAAATTCAAAAGCTGTTTCATTTTTACCTCAGTTCCTCTTTAAATATCTAATTCACCATAGTTAATAAATTTAATATGAAAGACCATTAATATAATTCTGCAGAAAAAACTACAAAATACGTTACTCAGTTTTCTCCTTTTGGATGGCTTTTCTTTGAGCACCAAAGCGCAACGTCTGGAACACTTTTACAGGCGCAGAGTAAAAAAAAAAAAAAAAAAAAAAAAAGAAAAAAAAAATAGAACCAGTTGAAAAGTTACGTTAATTCCTATTAATTTTAACTAGATCTGAAAACAGAAACATAGAACTTTTCACATTCACTTCAATAAAATTAAAAATACTCTAAATCAAAAATATATCCAGCCCCTTAAAAAGGCAATCAAAATTTAAAGTCGACTTGTAAATTGTTTCACTATGATTTCACGGTCTATTAAAAATTGGTATTCTTGGCTAGCTAACTTAATTCTAAAATGCTGAGGGGTGTACCTAATTTCTTCCGTTACGCGGCTCTCCCCCCCCCTCCCAATAGCCAAGTAGTATTTTTTTTAAAGTGAAGATGAAAAGAAAAATTATAATTTTTTTGTTTGCTAATAATTTTCTGGTGAAAAAGATGTTGGACCTGCACGGGTTGGATTTCAACCCACAACTTTCCGCTTACAAGGCACCACTCTACCATTTGGACTACCGAGGCCACGTCAGCTGGTTAACGACATGAAACCCAAACTGATCTTTATCATGGAGGTCTTCGAACACCAGCTGACGTGGCTTGACACACAAATGGTGGAGTTACCACCATGTTATCGGAAGGTTCTGGGTTTAAATCAAACACGAGGCCTAACATCATGGTAATAATTAATCAAATTTGTCATCATAATTTCGATAACTAAAACTGATTTTTAACTATTTAACTTCGACCAAAATGTACAAATATAGGGACAATAGTTATTTTTATTTTAAAAGGGGAGGATATAATGCTGTCCTTTTAAGAACCATCCGACCAATCATCTCCGGGTTTTTCAGTTTCAAGTGTTAACGAATTTTACTAATAAAATAGGGAAGTCGTACCAAATATTTAAGTTTAGGAATAGATTGATGGAAACGTTAATTTCCTTTTTAACCTCCATTTAAAATGGCACACAAAAGAAATTAAGGGAGCCATTAAATCATTTCGCAGTTTTTTTTTGTCTCAACTCCCCTCGCCCTTTTGTGATACCTCTGGAAACCAGGACACGAATTTTTTTAAATGGTTTGCCGGAGTTGTAGTGTGTGTGTGTGTGCACCAGAAAAGTGTCACGTGAGGAAGCAATTTTATGGGGTGTCGGGAATACACCATCCCGTTCGAGGTAGATGTACTAACAGTTGCAAAGGGCAAGATGTGCATTTTCTAAATACTCTCCTATAGGACTTTTTCTCCTTTCTCTATTATTACTTCATTGATACGATGGAGTAGAAAGTACTGTAGGGGATTCTTATCCAAAATAGAGGCTAGCGGCGCCGAACTAGTTTCCGCTTCTTTTGATCTTCATCACGCCCCGAGACACTCTGATCGTCATTTCCGGCGCAATGCCTCTTTGCCTCTCTTCCTATGACCCCGACTCCCAGATCTTCTATATTCGAGAGAGCCTCTTAAGAGTATTCTGGAAATTTAGAACCCTTTAAACTGAAGATGAAAAGGAAAAAAATATATATTTGTAATATATTCATTGGCTATGAGATTAGGCTTGAAACATGCTACGGATAATTCCATCGTAATAGCAAGCAAGGAGCTCGAGAGGTTTAAACAGTCTAGAAAATATCTGCGCATGGCTCCCACTAAGTCCCTTTTGTTTGATTGATTCACTAAACAACCATAAAAAACGATATTTTTCATGTCGGGGTTTGGATAAGATAATTTCTGTTTGTTTTATCTTTATTCATATTTTGAAGTTATCCACGGGAAGTCTATAAAAAAATGCAATGTAATCGCGAATAATTACCCGATTATATTTTACGATTAACTGATTAACCAAATATTTGTGGATAATCTGGTTCAAACCCCGACCTCTACGATATTTATATAAATCATATTAGCTTATTTCATGACCCTACCCTGACTGGGAATTATCGTTACTATTTTAACATAAAACTAATCGCATACATGATGACGCACCCAAACGGGCTGCGAAACTAGTCAATTTTAATTAATTTAAAAGTTATCTATAATTTCTTTAATTCAAGTGTAAGCGTCGTGCATGAACATTCAATAATCAATATGAAGCAATAATCTGTTGGAATTTATATTTTCAAATAACAGTTTGTAGCTAATTAAGCTTACTTTAAGAGACCTAATTGCTTGAAATCGATTTTAAAGGACGAAAAAGTTGATATTGTACAATTATTTTTGATTATTTCGCACTGGAGCACGATTTAAATCAATTTTATTTCTTATATTTTAGTTTCATTATAAAGTCTGACATTTAAAGTCTTTCACCATTGAGATATATTAAATAGCAATAAATCAAGGTTCTAGTTATGTATATATATATGAATATATTTTCTACATGATTAAATTTGAAGGTTTAAAAATTATTTTGAATCGCTGCCTTTACGAATCCTTATGGCAAGAAAAAGCTCCGAGCTTAGATGCATTTGGATATGTACAACTAGAACCGATTTACTTTTTCTCTCTTGGGCTTCTTATATCTTTGTCGTACATGCATGGTCGACTTCCATCTCTCTCCGCCCTCCCAAAAAATACTTCGTCCCAGTTTTAATCTACAATTCAATGTTCAGTATTTTTACTAAGATTCGATACACCGGAGAAAGCGACGAACCAGTTTACGGATTCATTGATAATTGAGTTTGAAATGAACTCTGTGTATGGGAGAAGGTTTTTGGGCAAGACGGGCCCGACGTCTTGTCTATGATGGGTGTGTTGGTGGAATTTGAAAATTCTTTCGCCCTTCGGTCGGAATGTAGTTTGAGCAATTTTTTTTTGTATCTTTTCTCGTCTCTGAATCTTACTCTTCCCTCCCTACTCTTTTCCCTCTGCTCAGCCTACTACGACGTAGTAGTTGATTTCAGGGGGAGAGTTTAGTTGTACGTAAGCTACGTAAGCCTCGGTTCCAATTGAGTTTAATATCAGTAATGAAATACACCGAACTTTCGTGGTTTTGTAAATTCAATCTGAAATATCTACCATCCAAATCTGTCCTGGTTTACTCCACTTACGATATCAGGTTCCCCTTGGTTTTTCTATTATTTGGTTTTTGGGAGTTTTATCGGGAAGCCTAGCCTAATACCCACTGAAATCTCGAAGTGAGCCTTACTAGAATGAACAGTTCGCTTCTGCAGACACGGAGAAAGAGTTTTCTGATCCTCTGTTATTCCGAGTTTCGGAAAACTTTTAAAATCTTGCTTCGTTGAATTTATACCGATAAAAAGAAGTTTGGGAAAAATATGGTTGAGGACTATAAGACGTAAGAACTCGGGAGATCCCTAAACCTTCCCCTCTTTCTCCACCCGTGCCTTCAAATATGAAGTCGTTACGCAATATAATTCACTATAGAGGGTGATGGGAAAGACTCGTGTTCGTGTGTTTTGACTTTGTTTTTGGAAATCTCTACAAATGCACGAGGGTTGTAATAAAAATCAGGGTAGCTATAGACTGAGTAAGGAATTAACTCGCCCGCTGACGTCACTAGTAGTGCCTGAGAGTCAAAACCATAAAAAAAAGTCGAAACTAATTTACTAAACTACCGTGAGGGATTTAAAATATTCCGCTTCCGTAACAGCGTTTTCATTTTATAAAATTTTCGCGCCAAAAAATCTATGTATTTGGCGCGAAAATTTTAAAGGCCAAGCAAGCGAAAACATAACAAGCTCCTGGAGGCTGTAGAATGAAGTTATTTGGGCGTTTTAGAGGGTTGTGAAAGCGATACACTGCTATTATAATGGCCCTTGACATCAGTTGGCGAGTTAATACGTTTCTCCGTCTACCTAATGTGATGAAATAAAAGGTTAATCATATTAAAATTAAGGACGAATCAAAACCAGAGATCAAAATTAAAATTCAACAGAAGTTAATGAGTTAAAATCCTTCAAATCCAGTTTTTATTTTGCTTCTTGGCTTAAAAATAATATAGCTGAACTATAATTTAATGTTTTCAGCGAGAATAAATAAAGATCCAGTAGTTTTCGAAAACTATGCAAATTTTCAGACTAGTTTACGGATAATTTGTTTTTTTTCTAGGACCATCTTAGATTTAATTTAATAATTATTTTTTTAAGAATGCATGTTGCTCAAATATACAGGCCATAATTTGATTTACATTTTGGTCGTACAAATTCTCGTAGGCTTTAGATATTAACGGATTTAACCGAGATTAAAATTAATAACAGCGTGCAATGATTTTTCCAAGGCAGGGTCCGTTTACTCGGGTTTGAACACAAGCTTCGAAAATATCCCCGTTAATTATTTTAGGACTTAACACCACATTTTATCAGAAGCCGATGAAACCCTCCTTTGAAGTCTATTACTCCCGGGTCTTGTCTACCCCTCTCTGTATGGGATATTCTCAAAAGGCGCGATCCGTACGCCTCCTAACGGTACATGTTTTCGGAGCGGGAGCTCGTCGAGCGAATATCTCTAGCAGCCTTGGAGTTCGTCCAAAAAACGTCGTCGTTTGTGGAGAGAGAGAATTTCCAATTTTTCGTAGACAGGGGGATGAAGTAGGACCCCTTCTAACTCGTAAAATTGGGAATTTTACCCATACAGAGAGGAGCGCTATATGGAACATTGGAGTAGTAGACTTCAAAGGAGGGTTTCATCGGCTTCTGATTTTATGTATACAACAGCGCAACCAAGGTATGGCTAACATCGCCACCTGGTGAATTTCGACCATTTGCTTGGTATTATGATTTTGCCATGGTGGTTGGCTAGAAGATAACGTAAACCTGCGCTGAAAAATACGTCACTTCAATCTAGTTCCACCTGGTGAAAAACAGTAGAACTAAAACCTTCAGTGGTCATGTGATTAATAACCAATTTTGCACTAAAGTAGCAAGATTATTTTCGAAGCTCCTCCTCGTCTTCGAGTAAACGTACCCTAGTAAATTGTAAGATCATTTAAAAAAAAAAAAAAGGTAATCAAAGATAGCAGTAACATCACGAATTTAATTTAAAAAAAAAAAAAAAAAAAAGAAAATATTCAATTAAAACAAATTTTGTCATATTTATTTTCAGATTGTCTTTCCTTTCGCTTTTCTTTCTCCTTCGAAAAAATTCAACTTTCATCATACACCCACGTCCGACTTCAAAAACAGGTAAGCCACAAAACTCTTCTTTATATTATTTTGAGCGAAATTTAATAACACGTTTCTTAAACGTGAATAACGCTGTACTTTGTCGGGAAATAATTTAAAATCTTTCCGGGCAACCGCCTTTTTATATCGCGCTTTTCGCTCGGTTGTAAATAACTCGAAACCTAAAGGAATCCAGGGTATGTTTTTTTACAATATATTATTTCTAATCTAACTCCCCTCGTAAACGTGCCGATGGTACGATTCGGATATGACATAAGGTATAGTTTTTGTTGGCATAGCGACGGACTCTAGAGCTAAAGTGAGAATAATTTGTAAATGGACTCGTTTCCCGCGAAAACCACCCGACACCGATAAATCATAATAGGCCACCTCGCGCGGTTCTGCCACAACGGAGTTGGGGTAGAAAGCACGTATCTTATTTCAGGATGAATTTAAATCTTTTTGCTTCATAATTTATGCAAATTTAATCTTATGTACTTCTCAATATTGATTGTGAAGTTTTTTAAGGTTTCAAAGTACCAAAGAAATAATTTACACCTTTTTAATTTAGTTTATAATGATAGTAAATTCATCTTGAGTTGGTAGCACGCCCAAATCTAGGTTCTCATATCCAGTTGTCAACTAAATGTGTAATAAATGAATGGATAGAATATATTCTAAAGCAAAGAACAGAGAATATAAGTTCTTCGAGCGGACGCGTAAGAAACGGCCCCAATTCAAGAGAGACAGTAAGATATTTTGTTATCCGTTGAGGGGTGGAGCTCTTCCTTGGATAAAGCAAAAGCAATCGTTCTAAATTTATTTGCGAGGTCTTTAATATATCTTAATTTAAATGGTAGAAGATTAATATTTGTAAAGGTTTAAAATATGACGAATATGGAATTCGATTTTAAATAATTTAGGCGTAAGTTTGACATATTTATATTTGAAATAAATATCAAAACTATGCAAAGATATCAATTAACGTAGACTTTTCCTTTGGAAAGCATTGTTTTCTTAGTTACGATATTATTAGCTCCAGCGTATCAGGCTCCCTTTGTATCTTGTCCCCCCTTAAACTAGCTAGGAAGTGTACATCGTTTCAAAACCCGCCTATGGTCGGTTGGCGCGTGCCGAATTCTCGCTACTGGGAATTGTAGCTCGGCAAAATATAATTTCCTTTAATTGATGTATACTATATAGAATTGCGTACGTTGGCGGGATAGATTCACCTCTTCGCAACCCGGGTATTATTAGTGAAGGGGGCTATCCCGAACTTGACAAGCTTAATAGCCCTAAAAGCTATTACGTGTAGGGAGGGGGTATACTATATAACAGAGAAAGAGCGCTACTTTTCACACAAACCGACTTTGACCGCTTATAACGCGCGTATTTTGGCTTTTGGCGCGTATATTTTTAACGCCAAACATACTCTTACCTACCATCAGTTTTTCTCGGGCCACGGCGTTTTTTGATTTTTAATTAGACCGCGAGTTTTCAAAACATTTCGAGCGCATCGCGGTTAACGCCTATTACACGGAAGGCTCATACACTGCGACGCGTGCATGGACGAATTATACTAAAAAGAAACTAGCGAAGAAATCGTAAACGCCATAAGTTTTTGATAGGGAATTTTAAGTAAATTCGTTAATTCTGGGACAAACGGGGTGGCGCGATTATGTTAGAGTGAAGGACAAACCAGGGTCCGTTTACTCGGGCTGAGAGACGAAACGGAGCTTCGAGACGACGAATTTGAAACCAGGTTATCATCACTTGATCTCAAACAGCTGCGGCTATGTTTACCAGGAGCGTTGACGATAGCACACTGTTTTGGCGCTGTTGTAGAGCTGAAGAAGCGTCATAACCTCTTCCTCGTGTTCCAACGCGAGTAAATGAACCCTAAGCCCATCTACTGAAGATTTCTCGTATATCCATCTATCACATAATTTGTCCCATGATTCTGTGCCCCCCCCCCTTTATCTTCTAGGTTGCTTTCGCACTAGGAGTTGTTAGTGTTAAATTTTGTGTGAAGGTGCATGATCTTCGAAATTGGTTTAAGTAATTTACAATGGCCTATAGTTGATTTTCACACGTTCTGGCGCTTTGGGGTTGTCTTCCTCGTGAAAGTTCTTAATATTAGAAGTTCAAATATATTTAAAATTAGCGTTCGTCATAAGTGTTACACTCTTTCTACGTCATCAAGCGATAAAATGCTTTTATTTCATATTTAGCAATTTGACAAATCGCGAATCGAATCAGGCTGCGTGTCAACTTTAACTCTTTCGAGGTGTAATAATTTTTCGTGGTTTTCCCTCTTATTGAAACTTTCGGTGTCGTTCAATTAGCGAGTTACGTCGTCTGCTAACAATTATTATCTCTTCGGATTCTGGGGTTAAATTTAAATGGGATCAGTAAATTTTACCATTTCAAAATCACCCCCCTCTCGAGTAAGACCTTTTCCTTCATTCTTTAATTTAATAGATAGGTCTAAATGCGAATAAATTGTATATATGTTCCTATTTGATAATACTTTTCCTAAAGAGCAATAATTGTTGGTTGTGGCGTCACGTGGTGAACGAATTAGGGACTGCTAGCCTGGGGGTATATAAAGAAGCGAAGTTTAGAGTGTAAGCATCCCGCAATGGGTCATTCCCATTGTCTAGATTAAATTCTGACCTTCGTATGTGACTGAACTCTAGGTCTCTTATATAGTGAGCTCTCGCGCGCGCTCTTTGACCAAAAGTGATGAGGGTTCTAAGGGAGGGGAGTCCTTCTAATGGCTTAATGGTAACATCTCCGGCGCGGCTGTTCGCGGACGGGAGGAGAAAAGCTAATGGTAGTTTTATACCGGAACGTGACGTAGCTTTAACCTCTTCCGAAGGGTCTGTTTCTATAGCTATTTTAGGTTAGAGATATTATAGAGGATGTTAAAAAAACGGTTTTTATCCATCAAAATACGATTAAAAGCGTATTGTTTTTCGTAATAAAAACCACCTTAAACGTTGTGACTGGGTTACTAAAAAATATATGAGAATGCCAAAGATATTAGTATTATTATAATGGTGCTATTGATCCCACAGCTATTTTGGATTCTGTAGAAATTTCTTCCTAATTGCTTTTAGGCTTAGTGAGTAAGCACTTTTAAGTGAAAATATTTGTACCAGCACCTTATTTTAGATTGTAATTTTAAAGGAGGCAATATTACATATCTATACCTCAAATACATACAAAATTATCAAAGCAGTATTTAATTTCATTATAAGAATTAAACAGGCTTCAACTTAAAGTAGCGTTCAAACGACTCGTACCGGAGATTCCATGTATCTATAGATAAAACTTTAAACGGTAGCTTACTAGACGCTTAGGTATGTGTTTCTGAACACAACCTAAATGTATTTTACTATATATTAACCCAAGGTTTCACTTACTTTTCCATAATTAAAATGGATGTCTGATTTCGGTTTTCAGGAGGAATATATATTTATTGTCAAAAATTGGCATTAATTGAAATTTTACGGTTTAACTACCCTTTCCCTTCAATTATCGTCATCTTCTATGGTCCCTAAAATCGATTTTGGGCCCGTCCCAGGTTTTATTGCGATAAAAAGTCTACTATCTACATATCTTATAAATATAATATATAATTTTTCATGAATTTTTAACTAAAAATCATGGGTTACAGAATGTGGGGAACCCATCGTTACTGTCACTTCGTGTTAAATGACGTTGCTTGTACGTTGGCTACAACATCCCGAAAATAAACAGCTCAGTGACTTTGCACAATACATTCATCACTTCATAAGTTAAATCTGAATAGACTCGACTTGGCTTGAAATTTTTTAATAAAACTTTAGAAAAAAAATCTTTATAAACTCCTTCGGCGGCTGCAAGAGAATATGAATACATTTCTATCAATATAAAAAATAATAATAAATAAAGAACGGGGTCTCGGGTCTGTAGGACGCCGAATTTCGAAATCGAAAATAAAAATAAAATCAAAACTTTAAATGGGAAGATGAAAAGAAAAAACTAGTAATTTTTAATTCAAAAATAAGTTCTAATTACTTTCAAGTAATTACTTGACCAATGAAGGCGACCACGAGATCCTTCTCAATAGGCCTAGCGCGTGAATTTTGAACTTCGTGATTGGTCATGGAGTTAATTTTGCAAACAGTGAAAATCTTTAAAGGGATACTATTAGCACAAACGAATATTTTAGCAGATATTCTGTCTCAAAAGTTTATAAAACGTTTTATATTTTAAACGTGTGTTTGAATTTCGCTATCGGCCAATCATCGGTCGCAATAAAAGATGCAGTGAGTAATTACTCCGTAACCCAATTGATTTCTAGCTTTAGATAGATTTATAAATTTTAAACGATACGATTATTTTTCAACGCTAATAGTCATAAAAAGTAGTTGCATTCTCCCTTTAAAAAAAGTATATTTTCATTATAGCAAAAGGAAATTATTATTTTAACGGATTAGGCCTGAATTTTAGGTTTTAAGTTAAATTAAGATTAAACACTAAACCATTTTTCAATTATAACTAGTGATATCTTCGAAATATAATTTATGCAAAAAAAAAATTGTATAAAACGTGGTAAATTTCCTTTTCCACTCTCCCTCTCAAAATAAAAAATAAAACTTTTTAGTCAAAAATGGCGCGAAGTGTGAAAGTCTCGCGAGTCTCGATAGTCGCGGGAAGCAATTGTAATCGCCGCAAATGGCTCACGATCTGTCTTGTAGCTTTATAACTTTGAATGGGGTAAGGGTCATTACATTTTTTTTCTTGCCTAACACCCCCATGCACGATCCCTAGCTAGCTCCACGAACTCAAGTACCAAAAAACTTTACAAGTCAAGTCACAGTAGGCGAACATCGGGGGCTACTCTTGCATAAAAGACCAACTTCAATCGACGATTTTTTTCCTTAACATTTTTCTCTCCCATCTTAGCTTTTGTTTCCTTACCCTTATAGCTGCAATATATAGCGAAGGACTTTAAAATGGCTGTAGACGTATCGCATCTGGTAGAAAACTCCAAGGAAAATATATTTTTCCCTCCTCTCTCTGTGAACCTTTATTTTTCCGACTTGATTTCGGGAATAGAAGGAAAGCTTCCATAAAAAGGTCCATTTACACGTGCTTTTATCACAGTTGAAATACGCGCGAGCAAATTGTTAATCCATTCTTAAAACTTGTTCCTGATCTTAGCGAGATTCATGGAGATCCTGAATTGCCCCCGTGTAAGGTCTAGCGACTAATGGGCAAAGCCCGTCGTTCACGCGAGATCTTCAGGAGACTTACAATCGCATTCGATTGGTCGCTAGAACGTATACGCGAGGAAATCAGGATCTCCATGAATCCAGCTAAGCATATTTTCCGGCTATGTTTTAAAATTTCTAGTTTAATATTTGTTCGTAAACTTTTTCACTAGTGCATTAGGCCTAATTAAACAATAAGGAATCGATAGGTTGCATTCTCCCTTTAATGAAAGAACCATGTTAATCGAATTCGTCCCAAAGACATATGTCGAAGTTATATACGGTCTTAAACAACCCACTAGTACCTTTTAAAAGATTCTATTCTAAGACATTCGATGGCCTTAATTCTCTTAGAATTCTCAGTTAAAATAGTAATGTGCCATTTTTTTTTAAATCCTACTAAACTTCGTACAAAAGACGTTGCAGAGAAGTGTATGCAGATGGAAAACAATGTTAAAATTCACAGAGAAGGCAGTATATGCTAAATCTCCAAGATAAGTATATAAATATATATAGGTAGTATAATTTATTGATAAAGACGGTGAATTAATTATTAATTTTCACTAGTATTTTGCAATAATGTTTATAGCGAATATAAATGGAATATTTGTTAGATCTCTTTTAGTAATAGGAACGAGAACTGATTCGTATCCAGGGTAACCAAATATATGCTTTGTTTTGCCACCTCATCAGTAACGTAATTCAAGATAGCCAATAAGATAATATTTTAATATCTACGCGAGAGAAGTTTCATTATTATTTATGAAATCGGTGATTTGTTTTACTCTAAACCCAATTTTTTTTTACGATTTTTGTTCTAATGCGCTCAGTATTCTTCAAGAATTTATCGGGAGGTGCAAAAATTGAAATTTGACGCAATAAAAAAAGTGTTTTTTTTTTTGTTTTTTTTCAAGTTGCTCTAATTTCGAAACCTCTCGATGTTTTTGGCTAAAAATTCAGATTTAACAATTATATTCTCCCTTAATTATATGATTTTGTTAAACTACAAATTTAATTTTCTATAAAAATTAAATTGCAAATCTGTAAAAAATTCCTATCTTGAGGCCCGTTCTCCCGGACCAGTTTCCATTTTCATTCAGTTGGTTAACGCGAATGTTATTCCATAAAGTCACCCAGTTTATTCGAGCATCGCTGTTCTTATAGCCTTCTTCTATTCCAACGACGATGTTATAGAGACCCGCTGCTTCTATCCTACTCAGAGAATCACCAACAAATTTCAGTACGTTCGAACCTAGGCTCCAAGAAAACAGATCAATGAAATACTGAAGGTGCCCTCACATTCGAAACTTATAAACCGTTTTCAACCGGTCTAAAAGACCTTTAAATAAGACCCAAGGCTTAAATAGATGTACCCACTTTAAAATATTCGTAATTTAACTGCATGGATTAGTTTTGTTCGGGTTTTGAAAAATTTTACTGGAGTTTGAAATGATTTGTTCGGGATCAAAATATTTTCTGGAATTTCAAAGATTTGATCGAGATAGAAACTTATCGAAACATGTCTGGGATTTGAAAGATTCGGAGAATTTATTCTGGGATTTGAAAGATTCGTAGAATTGTTTTTCAGGGATTTGAAAGATTCGTAGAATTGTTTTTCAGGGATTTGAAAGATTCGTAGAATTGTTTTTCAGGGATTTGAAAGATTCGTAGAATTGTTTTTCAGGGATTTGACAGATTCGTAGAATTGTTTTTCAGGGATTTGACAGATTCGTAGAATTGTTTTTCAGGGATTTGACAGATTCGTAGAATTGTTTTTCAGGGATTTGACAGATTCGTAGAATTGTTTTTCAGGGATTTGACAGATTCGTAGAATTTTTTTCAGGGATTTGAAAGATTCGTAGAATTTTTTTCAGGGATTTGAAAGATTCGTAGAATTTTTTTCAGGGATTTGAAAGATTCGTAGAATTTTTTTCAGGGATTTGAAAGATTCGTAGAATTTTTTTCAGGGATTTGAAAGATTCGTAGAATTTTTTTCAGGGATTTGAAAGATTCGTAGAATTTTTTTCAGGGATTTGAAAGATTCGTAGAATTTTTTTCAGGGATTTGAAAGATTCGTAGAATTTTTTTCAGGGATTTGAAAGATTCGTAGAATTTTTTTCAGGGATTTGAAAGATTCGTAGAATTTTTTTCAGGGATTTGAAAGATTCGTAGAATTATTTTTCTGGAATTTGAAAGATTCGTAGAATTATTTTTCTGGAATTTGAAAGATTTGTAGAATATTTTTTTCAGGGATTTGAAACATTCGTAGCATTTTTTTCTGGTATTTTAAAGATTCGTAGAATTTGTTTCTGGGATTTGAAAGATTTCTCTAATTCACTTCTGCTGTACTCCGTGAACTAGATGGTCAAGTCGAATACAGAGATGTTTAATCTAGAAATCGGTAGAAATAAACCAAAATAACTTTGAATTGTCGTTTTGAACACGAATATAAATGGTTTGAAATCCGCTTGAAAGTGCTTTTCACATGGAGACTTAGGTTAAGTGTAGTGTAGCTATCCGTAAACGTTGAAAACTCGAACTGATACTGACCGTATGAAACTCCTCTATTTTTGCTCCCTACTCTGTAACGCTTATAGCGTATCGCGAATATGGAATACAGTCTTCCCCCGGAAAGTAATTTTAATAATGTGTCCCCTCTCTCTCTCTCTCTCTCTATATATATATATATATATATATATATATATATATATATATATATATATATATATATATATATATATATATATATATATATATATATATATATATATATATATATATATATATATATATATATATATATATATATATATATAGCGCCCTTTTCCGTTTAGCGAAATTTGTATATAGGCTTTGAACTCTCTGTTATGTAACTCTCGGCAACCTTCGGCCTGGTCTCTATCAGCTACTGCTGCGTGAATTCAGTGTCATAAGTGTATTTCATATTTTCACAGGGAGTTCTGGAATATATATATATAAATATATATCTATATGTTATGTAGAGAACCCTTTTCTTCTGTCAAATATTACTGGCGCTGAAGATTTGTTTTATATATATATATATATTGAAAATATACATCATGTTACTCTCGCAGTTAGGCCTACTTTCATTTAATTCGCATTCTTTGTAATGAACTATAGCTTATAGCTGCAAAATGAGACTAGAAGTCGGGGTTTGGATAAGATAATTTCTGTTTGTTTTATCTTTATTCATATTTTGAAATTATTATAAATGCAATGTAATCGCGAATAATTAACCGATTATTTTTTACGATTGACTGATTAACCAAATATTTGCGGATAATCTTGTTCAAACCCCGACTTCTAAATGAGACCATGTACTCCAAATTCGGTAGATAAATACCAAAATTTTCAAATATGATTAAAATCATTTAATTCTCGAAATTAAATTCATTTAATGTAGAAACGTAATCTAACTCGATTTGACTTCGTCAAATTGATCAGCATGACTTTAAATTAATTTGATTTTTCTACAAAAAACATAAGTAAACATTTTAAAATTATTTATTCATCACAAACTTTACAAAACTTTTCCCCATTTGAAACTCTTAAGTGGGGAAATGAAACTTTCCTGAAACTTAAATAAAATCACACTAGCATCTTCGGTATATACACGCACCCGAAAGGTATTCAACCACAAAATAGCGAAAAACTTCATAAATATCGCGAAGAGAAACCAAAAGTCTTGAAAAGTCTAAACCTTTCCATTCAAAGTCCACACCAAGAATATAAAATAAAATAAAATAAGAGCAATAGCATCCCTGGAATTCCATTCTGTATTCCACTGTATATACACAAGAAGGTAGCTTCTCATTCTCTCTTCGCAATTTGCAACACTACTTTAATCCCCTACGAGGATTAATATCGTGTAATAATCAGCCCCGCCTTTATCTAGTTTGCAAAGTAATCTCGAACAAAAAATATATAGTCCTTACCAGTTTTAGTTTTCAACGATTATCAAGCTATATTCCTTCCTACATCTCTTTGACTAAATAATACCGGGATGTAAAGCAGTCTGGCTTTGTTCGTCTTGAATATTCCGACTGTTTTCAATACTATATTGGGTCTAAAAAGAGATCTTAGTGTTTTTGGCACGCGCCATGCCCCTGCTTAAAACCTCTAGTATTGAATATACTATACTTTTCTTACTGTCTTTTTTTATTTTAGCCTTTTTTTTTTTTTTTTTTTTTTTCTCCTCCATTTTTATTAAGTAGATTCCTGAAACCGGAAAACTTTAGCTTGGAAATTGCTACTACGAACCAAAAGTTATACTCCGTACATACCACTAAGAGAATTCACGTTTTTGTATTTGAGACTACCTACAAAACCTTAACAAAGACAAGCGTGTATTAGTTTAACATTACTGCAAAGTGGCCTTTTAAATTTGTTTTCAATTATTAATAACAATTATTCTAAAGCTCTTGATATTTTTGCGGGTAAATGTCATAAAAGAAAATTATTTAAAAATAAATTTGAAAATGGAGAATGCAATCTAATATCAAGTATTCGTTTCCTTATTGTTTAATTAAGCCTACTCCAACATTAAAAAAATTACGAACAAATATCAATTTAAAACTTACCAGAAAAATAGGCTTAGCTGAAATAATGGAGATCCTGACTTTCTTCGCTTTGATGGGTCAGCGACCAATGAACAAAGACCCGTCGTTAATGCAAGATCTCCATAAGACTTCCAATAACATGACCCATTAATGCGAAGAATTTCAGGATCTCCATGAATCCAGCTAAGCCTATTTTCCGGGTTAGTTTTTAATTTATTTATATTTTAATATTTATTTAATTTTTTACTGGTGAATTAGGCCTACATAAACGATAAGGAATCGATAAAAAACCAAGGCTTAAACTCAAAATTATATAAGAAATATTTTAACTTCATTTTGCCTTTGATATTACTGAATACTGAGCTCCGTAAATGGATCGAACTATTGGCATTGTATTACTAGTATATGAAAAGATAGGGAAAAAATTGCTCTGAGGCAAAGGAGGGGCAGTGTTGATTGCAGTTGCAATAAGTTGGGTTTCCACATTCGGCGAAAATCTAGTTTTCTTTTATGACGAGATTTTTCTGTTATATAAGAGGGTTTTTGGCTGGGCGCATGGGGCTGGCGCGACCGTAAACTAACTAAAGAGAGCTATTTCTAAGCGGCTTATCAACGTATAATCGTATTACAGAGGTGTTTGGTAATCCTTGCGTTTTATTCCGCACCGCGTACTACCCGTCAAGAAAATATTCTGCCCCTATCATATCTTTTCTTCGCCCCGCTTTCCACTATCAAACTCCACCACTTTCCCTCTGCTGGATAGCGTCGAAAGAAGAGGTTTTATTATAACCTTTCCTATCTTTTGGGTGAACTGTGCTTTTTTTATACCTCTACGGAATCCTTCTGTATGAAATAAATTTGATTCTAACTTATACCGGGGTATAATCTAGGTGAAAATTATATATATAAACTCTTCTTAAAGAGGAATAGGCACGTACTACTTTCATCTTAATAAGATTCAACATTATGTATCAATCCTCCTTAGCTTTTTTCCAATAGAATTGGAACTAAACTATAATTCTGACTAATATTTAAATAATCTTAATTCTAAGATTAAAATTAATATCGCTATTAATTTGTTATTTTTTGAAACTTACTCCGTATTTAAACTAGAATTCTAAATCACGAAATTACCATGGTAATGGTAATTTACGATTTGCTCTAGTACAATTACCAAAAAAGTTCTAAAATTAAAATTGATTTTAATGCTTAAAGTTTAATAGTCCCAGATTAATTTTAATTTAGTATTTTTGTAACAGTTATCGGGATATTTATATTTTAATCATTTTAATTAAGGCTATTATTTCTTTATCGTAAGTTTTAAGGGATTTACATGTAGTTTCTAGTTTCAGATTTAAATTCGTTATAACCTTGTATAATATTCAAATTAATATAAAATAATATTTATTATTTAATATGCGCATATAGATATGTTTAAACCACTTTGGTGCTCCGAGCAAAGCCAACGTTTAGGATAAAATTCAATATGCTTTTTTCTATAGCCCCTGTATAAATGTTCTACTTACTGAACACTAAAGTTTAGAGACAAAGCCAACATCTAGTATTAATTCTCCCCCTAGCCAAAATGTCCAAAACAAAAACCATTTAAGTTTCCAATTTAACATAAAGCGATGGGTCCTAATTGTCTTATACATATTCTTCTTACTCAAGTAAAAAAAAAAAGAAAAAAACAGAATTAGTTAGAACGAATTTAATAAAAACCCTTTCTTTAATAAAAAAAAAAAAATTAACGTTCTGATTATGCTGTTAAACGAAGAAGAAAGATGGACAAAAAATGAATTAAAGCGTAAAAAAATGACTCTCTCTTCCTTAACAAATGTTCTCTTACGAAAAGGGAGATTCTACTAATTACAATTTTCCAGGGGAGGGGGGACAATTACCCAAATCCTCTTCCGAATAAGGTTATATATAAAAAAGGGGCGAAGGAGAAAGAATGATTTAAATAAAAAAATTCCGACGGAAACGCATTTCTATGCCTAGTGGAGTCTAACATAATTAGGCCTTGCATGGGAATACTGGTGGCTGTAAGGTTGCTTTCGCTCTCTCATCCTCCCTAATCTTTAGGGGTACCAACCTCCTCTCCTTTTTTTAGCATTTGTCTTTGCCTTAATTTGGGGGCCCGCACGGTACGCCTATAAACATTACTCAATAACCTTAAGCATCGCGTGTTTAGCGCCGCTAGTTTTTTTTTTTTTAAGACAGTTTTACCTCTCTGGAGGTTTCGAGTCCTTATTCCTTCGTCCTCAGAAAAAAAAAACTTTTTTGCACTACTAGTCGGGAATGGGGCATAGTTTTTCAATTTGCTCTTGTTTGTAGGTTGGTGCAGTGGTACATTTAGAGACTAAACAGATGGCGCGAGCTTTCTCCGAACATTACGTTCTTACCTTAAGCCTTGGCGTTAGGCTTAAGACTATGAAAAGGGGGAAAAGAGAGGATACAGGAAGAAGTTTCTTAACTAGATCACGTTTCCCGGGTTTCTTATTTACCGAGTGTAATTAAATTTGGGTTGCATTTATGTATGTATATTGCATTCGTTTTGTTTCTCTCTTTTTTTTAGAACCTCGTATCTTATTAAAATAATTTAGAACGATAAAAATATGTTAAAATAAATTTTAACCATTGGGGAAACGGGGTTATAGAACAATATTAAAATGAGTAATATGACTTTAATATATAGTTTTTTTTTTTAACTTAAAAATCGATTTAATATCTGTCTGCGTTCATAATAGGCCTTGGAATCGGTTTAAACCGTTTCGCTAGAGTCGTGATAACGGGAAACCATCTTTTCTCGAATCGATTTGTTTCTCGAAACTGCTTTGGGAACCAGTTTCATTCCCATTCGGTTTCAACAACCGATAGATGAAGCTGGAAGCTGGAATAAATCGAATTATAAAGATAATGCTTGAACACGTGACGCTTAAATCGATTCATGGCGATTTGAATATCGGTTTGATTTTACCGTTTCAAATTGATTAAGAAATGCTTAGTGTTACCATAGCTTATGAACGCTGTTGGTTTGAAACTGCTTCCCGAAGCAGTTTAAAAAAATGAAATTTAAGTTCACACGACTTTGGAGAAACGTTTTGAATACAGTTTTGACCGCGACTGAAGAGACGTTCCCCAAAACTCGTGCAATTTTTAACTCGTGCAATTTTTCCCTTTTGGTATATGAGGTTGTCTATAGAAAATGTTTTGGCGAAATGTCTATTTAAACTAATGTTAATTATAACATTTAATAAATGACATGTTATTTTTCATCGTAACTTCTTTTCTTAACGGGATCAAAGAATATATAACGAGTTCTAGGATGATCCGAAGCTCCGCGTTTCGTACCATTTATCCCCTTTTTATGATGGGATTTTGTTAGAAAGTTTATTCCGATCCATGGGGGAAATGGAGAAATTTTATAAAGGTAGCATTTGGAGATCCGCGGGTGTTATAAAACCAAATTATTATTTTCCTCCGAATGTAGTACCTCAAAAGGGATTTCTAAAGAAAATATGTACCTCAAAATATAGTTATTATATATAATGATGGCTCCTGTTATGGTTCTAGGCAGAAGCTGATGAAACCCTCCTTTAAAGTCTATTACTCCCGAGTCTTGTCTACCCCTCTCTGTATGGGTTAGTTTTAAAAAGCGCGATTCGTACGCCTCCAAACGGTAGATATTTTCGGAGCGGGAGTTCGTCGAACGAATATCTCTAGCAGCCTTGGAGTTCGTCAAAAAAACGTCGTCGTTTGTGGAGAGAGAGACTTTCCAATTTTCCGTAGACATGTATGCAGGGGGTATGAAGTAGGACCCTCTGATCTCGTAAAATTGTGTATTTTACCTATAAAGAGGGGAGCGTTATATGGAACATTAGAGTAGTAGACTTCAAAGGAGGGTTTCATCGGCTTCTGTTCTAGGTAAGGCGCAAATTGTCCATTAAACAAAGTTTAAAATATAGCTGAACTTCATAAAATAAATAATTAAATTGCTTAAAATGCCCCATCGAAAACCTTAGTTTTTTCTGACTACGTTCAGAAAATTAAAAATTTAAATTAAGTATTCCACTCCCCCTTTAATAAAAACAAAGTCTACTAAAAAAATAATAAAAGTAAAGAGTAGAATCTGTATATCTGCACGATAGTTCTCTAGGGTGTCACTGTCCTTGTCTAAATGAATTATTCTCTTCAACCCTTACCCACATTATTCCCCCGTTCTACTAGCAAATAAAAAAATGACATTATATTCTAAAGGTGGGCGGGGCATTTTCAACCCTAAGGTGATACGTCAAAGGTAATATTATTTTAAGACTTATTTTTTTTTCTTGCCTCCACTTTCTCTCTCTCTTTGTCGCGCGCATCCGTGATATAATCGGGGCTTAGTTTAACTTAACGGTACCCGAAGGTACGCTAACTTATCCCAATGAAAAGAGACACGCGTGGCGGGCAGGTGATGACACGTACAGCTTCTGGAAAGGTGCCGTCGTGAAAGGAGTCTCAAGGTGCCCTTAGTATATAGTTATTTAAATTATACCATTTTTTAATTAGATAAATTAATAAAACGCTGCTTTATACATTAGTTAGTGTACGCTTGATGAGGATTTTATGTGAACAGCTTTTCTTTCAAATTATTTGACTACGTAAAAATTGCTTGAAACTCTTGTCAAACTACTAGATATGCCTAAGTCACCGAAAAATGAACGAAATTGAGGTTATAATCCTTTTTCGAAAATATGCAAAAAGTACCGTCGTAACGCTAATTTCGTTAACACTTATAGCGTAATTTTGCGACTTGAATTAACCTTAAATCTCGAAGTTGAGGCTTTAGCTCCTCCCCCCCAATTATGAAATAGGTGAATGTATAAAATCCCATTTGTCTTGTTTAACACGTTGAATTGAGCGGAATCGTCATTGTAGTAAAAGCCGGGTGACTCTTTCACTAAAATCCAGTTAGTATAATAAATTTGCTAGAAGTCAGCTTGTGAAGGCCCTCTGAATCACCTTTACTTCGCAAAGTCCACCCCTTGTTTCCTTGATGACGTCAACTCCCTTTTAATAAAGCTTTTCGAGAGAAGGAAAACTTGTCAGAGCCATTTTGCAAGGAGTATACCCTCCCTTCCATCGTAGCCATCCTAGTTCTCTCTTCGTTCGTAGTCTGATACAAAGTTTAGTCCTAATTATGGTTCACAACGAAAGGACGGAAGCCAGGGGTTCGTTGCCGTTACGTTTAAGGTCGCGGGGACATCCGCTAGATAGTTGATTAGACGTCCACCAGCCGGCGCTATTCATTCGGGGGAAGTTATCACTTCGTACAAATCCGAATAAGGCGAAAGCTCGAAGAACCTGAATTTGTAACCATCATGAACTGGCTTTCGTTTCCTTACCCTCTATAAGGTATCTTCATTGTGACACGAAGTATGACTAGGTGTCCCACTTTTCGTGGACTGTAGTGTTCCGAATATTCCTTCCCACCCATTTTCCCGTATTCTCCGAGGTGTCGTTATCCAGACTAGGCGCCCTGACATTTACAATACCGACGTCGTTTCATATTTATACCATACCAAATAGCAGGATGCTAATACGTTGCAACTCAAAGTTTTATCAAACCTAATTATTTAAGGCTCGTTTTAGTATTGTTAGTTTAAACTAAAAACTGAAGTTTTCCCTCTGAAAGATAATTTTAATAATTTATTCAAGGCATTATATGTCATATTTTATTAAATATTTGGAGAACGGAAACGAAAAAATATATTTAATTATCCTCTTTTCTACGAGAATTATATTTTTATCCAATTTTTTACCTAAAATTTCAAGCACCTATACTTGTGTTAAACATAAACTGGCAGTGTCTACTTCTATTGCCACGAGGTTTAATCTTTTATTCATCCGTCTTCACTTTAGATAATTTGAATTGAACAAAATAATATAGTTACCCTAAAACATTTTTACTACCTTTTCCTTCCATTTATTAGTTTTTAAATCATTTTTTTTTTTTTTTATTTAAACACCACAGCTTTACCAAGGATTTAATTCTAATTCAAATAGAATCCCTCCATTTAGAATGTTTTAGCTTTCCTTTCATACCCGCGGCCTGGGCAAAGTTTGCCACTTCAAAAATGAACCCAAAAATGATTGGTTCCCCAATTTACGTCATTGTCGTGACGCGAATGAGAATATTTTTCTCTGGAAGAAAACTGAACAAATGAGCAAATGCAGTAATTCTATCTGCTATTACCCG
This sequence comes from Odiellus spinosus, assembly GCA_963920705.1. NCBI lineage: Eukaryota > Metazoa > Arthropoda > Arachnida > Opiliones > Phalangiidae > Odiellus > Odiellus spinosus. The sequence goes on from OY987227.1 coordinate 14,759,683, forward strand.
TCAAAAACGATTGGCTTTAAAAAATAATAACAAATGGCAAAATTTAGTTATGTGTGCAAAAAGTATCGTAAGTACTACTTTAGTTTGATAGTTGTAATTACAAACAGCAATGGACAGATATAATTATGAATCCGTTAACCAACGTTACAATATATTTTCGTTTCAAGTCATCAGTGCTATTAATCGAAACCTTTGACGAATAATACTGAAATATATCTTACTTAGTTTCAGTTCATTACAAAATTACTTTTGATAGTGACCACAGCTGTTCGAAACGATGGATTCATTCTCTTAAAGATAATTTATAATTCACGCGAAACTAAATTATTTTAACTTAAACACTTGTTAAACATCGTAAAAAACGCTAAGCCTAAATAAATAAAATTCAAACTGGCGCGCTTCGAGTTTAATTTAAAGCCGCGCATTTGTAATAAATTGTCGCGCTTACTCGTGTTCTAGGGGAGTTTGCATGGACTCTTTTTCTCGGTTAAGTTTAACATTGTGTATAAATTCGCATCAATATTTCTTATTTTGCTGCGTCGCTTTTAAAGACAACACAGATAATTTTATACTTTGATTAAACTTAAATACTTTCTTGACTTTACCTTATTTGCAAAAAAATATGACCTATCTGCGCCGACATTCCATTCAGCTTGGATTTTAACTGTAGCCCTTTATACAGTGCTTTCTCTTAAAAGTTTACTATTTGGAGATACAATAATTAAGCCTTAAGTTATCATCCAATTCATCTCAGTTCGAGAATACTGTACCTGAAACGTCTACATTGTGAGATACCACTAAAACGATAACCAAATTTATTTTGTATGGAATACTGACTTCGAGATAGAATTATATGTTGGACTGCGAAAGGCGAAGAGAAAAGGTTTTGAGCTTGCTATACCACGGTGTATTGTATAGATGTCTCTGTCTAAATTTAAATGGGTGGTTGTGCGAAGGGTTTGCGCGCCGTTTTGGTGGAAAATTGAGAAGCAACGCTATACATAGGGGTTGTGAAAGTATAATTCAAGATTCCCCCCTCTTAATTTGACAAACACTAATGACAATTCATTCCGAAATGCGCGCGACCCGGAATAGAGAAAAGGTTTCGTATAGCTTTGCTTGTCTTCGCCGGATTTTAAAGGGAAACCGGACCGCCTAAAATGAAACAATTGAGTTAGGTTAATTTGATTGCCTTTGATTAAAATGACAGCTTGAATCCAAGTAAAATAATACGAAGAAACTTTTGGCATAATTGATTCTTAATTAGTGATTAAATATCCTCGTTTTAGTTTAACTTTATTTACGGTATTAACTTATACGCTAATCAACAAGTAATTATATTCATTTTGTACTAATTTTGATATTGGTTATTTAATTTAAATTTACATAAATTTTATCCGATTCGAAGGGTTGTAATTTTGATTACGTGATAAGTTGGTATTTCATTTACAAGCGTAAATTCGTTCGTAATATTTAAAATTTTGAAATCCGTTGGTAATTTCTTAAAAATAAAAACGCCTTAAATTATCAGTTAATTTATTTTTAGACTTAGAAGTTAAATAAAATTAGTTTTATTATATTTAATAGTGACTTCTATTAAAGATAGGGGTTACATCCGGGCTATTGGCGAATCAATTCCATCCTAAAGTCTATAGTTCATTAACCCGTACTTAACTGTTGGGATGGAATGGGAGAAATACTGTGTAATCTTTCACCCATCCCAAAATTTAGCAATTCTCTCTGAAATCAATGAAATAAATTCAAATGGTTAAAATACTAAAAATGAAACTGTCACCTTTATTTGATTCACTACCCCTTTAATGGAAAGCCTAATTTCCATTCTTAGCTGCCCCCCCCCCCCTCTCGAGTTTTACACCGTGCCTATATGATCCGAAGTTTGGGAAGCGAAATCATCGTTCGCCTTTTATTTAGTGAAGTTCGATGCTCTTAACTTTTATTAGCGGGCTCGGGATATGCATTATGACGAATTGCGTCAGGGTGCAAAGCGCCAAAGTCATTTTCTCCTAGCTTTTCTACTGTCAATATCTGTTTTAAGAGTATTCCGCGCTTACCAATACCATATCGGTTTACGTCAAACGCCATCGTTTCTTATAGACGAAGAAGGAATCTAGGCTTCGTTACTCGTTGAAGTCTCGAACGAATTTGGAATGTATAGCTATTAATATCTTTTCAACGTTCTCTAGACACTTTGCGCTCGCGTTGTGTTGGAGTTTGAGAAGCGCCGAGGGAAACGCAAGAAAATACCATTCGAGTTTGTAGCGTTCGTAAAGCTGTGGAAATGTTTCTTTATCTCCTCAAAGTCTGAGTAGATATGGACCGAATATCGAACTAACTCACCCGGTGACGTCAGCCGTTACTAGTGTTTCCCTGAGAAAAAGCCAAAATTAATTCACTATATCGAAAGTTGATTTCCAATATTTCCGGAACGCAATTTGATTGGATCGTAAGAGTGTTCAATCTAAATCCATGGCAAAACTTTAGCGGCTGTAGCGAGAAGTAATTTGGTCTTTTAGCGAATTATGGAAGCTAGGACTTTGAACAATGGACACCTATCATAATAGATAAAGATAATTTAACAAAATCTGACAATCATAAGCGTCCTCTAACGGCAAACAGTGCCAACTGTAGGAAATAACAAAACCACGCGTCCGCTATGGATAAAGAAAAGCAGACTCGCAAGTGGTTTTGTTAGTTACTACTTCTGAAAATGTTTTCCGTTAGAGGACGGTTATCAACGCCAGATTTTGTTATCTTTATCTATAGAAATAGGTGTACATTTATAATAGCCCTCGATGGAATCCAGGTACGGCTTGTTGTGGCGCATGACGTTAATGAGCGAGTTAATTCCCCACTCGGTCTGTACTTACCCTTTTAAATGATAAGGATAAAGGGAAGTTTGGCTTGAAACCCGCTAAAAACTTCAACTGATTACAATAGAGAGTCCAAAGTTTATTCCGCAGTTTTTAGTCCTAAAGACCTCGAAAACGACCTTTTTCTCGGCCGCGTTTTTGGGAATTTGGGGTGGAAAAAAAATGTGACGCGAATGGGGTTAAAAGTTTGGGGCCATTTGTTTTTATTAACCGTTTTTCGCTTCGTTTTATTAGGGATAGAAGAATATCCGCTTATAAGTGGTATTAACGACGCCTAATGGCTAAGCTTTTAAAAAAGATTTTGCGCGAAATATTATGATTCGATTTTGAGAATTCGCTATATGAAAAAAATAACAAAATTCTGGGAAAACGTCTTTATTTATTTATTGTCGTTAAATATTTAAAATTTGAAGGAAACTGAATTCAATTTTAATGAGAACGAGTTTGAAACTTCCGGAATTTTGTTTTTAGTATTTTAAAGAGTTTATTTGAAGGTAAAATTAAAAAAATAAATAAAAAGTTCTCGCGAAAGTTTTAAATTATTTATAATTCAAATTAAAGTTTTTGTAAATACCAGGTAGGCATAGTGAGAATTTAAATTTTTAATTATTATGGAAATCTTTGTATATTTTGATATCCTGATCTTATATAACTAGAATACATTATAATATATTTAAAATGTTAAAATGTACGAACAAAACACGAGATTAAAATATATAACTGATTTTTTTATCGACAAAATGAAGAGACAGTTTCGAACCGTGGTTCGTTATTCAATCTAGATTATTCAATGATTAACATTTTAAATACATTATTAACATCATTACAATAGTAATGTATTTATTTACTACAATATACGTTTAATTATTAAAACATAAATCCATCCTGTAGATAAATTCAGCTTTGCTATTAAAGCTAGGATTAGCGAGAAAGTCAATATTTCTATGGTTAAAAAAGTGGGATCCATGGGAGTGTTCGCACGTGTGTATCAGTCTTTTGTTAAAGTGTGTCAAGGAGGATTAGACAAGGAGAAGAAATGTGGGGACGGCGCGGTTCCTACTGCGTCGGCCTAAACTCCCACTCTGGGAGAACGGGGGTAGAGACGTTTCGTGGTAAAATGTTGTCGCGTGGGTAAAACGAATCCTTTATGAGACGCGCTAGCTAGCGACCACGTGACAACAGTTTACCTCGAGAATTTCCTATCCCCCCTTTCCACCCGAGTGGGAGGTTGGCTCTTCTCTCTCTAACTCAACGCAGCCCCACATTTCCTCTCCTTGTCTAATCCTCCTTGAGTGTGTGTCTGCGTTAGACTAGAAGTGTTATTCCTCTGACTTTTTCTGGTTTTTGATTAGCTTAAATTTATTTTATACTCCAATCGATTATAATCGATACGATCAAACCGATATCGTAGGGAATCGTTTCAAGCGTTATCTGTTCACATTATCTTCATCAACCGATTTATTCTAGTTTCATTCAACTGTAGATTGTTGTAGCCAAATCAATTTTGAACTGGTTCCCGAAGGAGGTTCGATAATTCGATTCAAATCGATTCAAGAAAACCCGTTCACACAACTGCAGCGGAACGTTTTGAAACCGTCTTTGAACAGACACACTTCTCGTCAACTATAATCGACTAATCCTTTACGTTAGGTTCAGTTAGTCACATGGTACTAGGGGAAATAATTTTTGGTTAACCCTACATGTTTTCTCTTTCCACCACTCTATATATAATTCTTTTAAGAGAGTTAAGAATATTCTTCTGGTAATCAATGGAATACTGAGCGCTGTATGAAGTTCACCCTTCTATTAACCCGCTTGAGTTTCACCCTGACCGGATTGATGAGACGGTGATGAATCGCTTTAAACCTTTCCCCTTTTTCTTTTCACACTAGAGCTAGGTCCGTTTCTTAAATTTTAACCCTTTCGCCTTAAAAAATAGATTATTTCCGGAGGGGTGTGTGTAAAGAGAAACCAGACTATGATTTATGCTAATGAAACGGTGTCGCTCCGTATTATCCGAAGTACCATGAACCTCGTCCGCTGTTTTGGATACAATGTTGTAGTAAAAACTCAAAAGAGATAAGGCATCTATCATATCTACGTTTTATTTTTACCCCGCTTTTAAACTCTGTTGTTTCTAATTCGTGGAATGAACTATAGATATAGGGCCAGAATCAATACTTCAATCTTGTAAAATTTTGGTCTATAAACCTTTTCTAGTAATTATACCTTTCATAAACTTGTTTGTCAAACTCAAAACTTCTCGAGATAGAAATCGAATAACGATTTAAAATGTCCAATCTTTTTTTGATGGATAAATTAGAGATAGAAATGTGATGTTAAGCGTATAATCAGCTTTATAAAAAGGCAAAGAACCTAAAAATGAGGGGAAAATTCATAATTTTGGTTGTAGATTCTGATACTAAGTTCAAAAGCGGTTGCATTTAGGGCCTTATTTTCGTTTAAATTTGGAATTCTCACTTCCGTTTTAATGTTTTGAAAATAGGCATATCAAAATTAGTTTTAAAATTTTTAAAATTTTAGTAATAGTATATATTTCATCTCTCCCTCGTTTTGCAAACCCAAAAGTTAATTCCAGACGTATTTGTAGTCTTAAAACTTGACTGTAGCGTTTTGTGGAATTGTTCGAACATCGTATATTACACGGATAATGTGTAGCTAAGCCTAACTTCTGAGCTTCGGTTGCGGAAAACGACCTTGGTATATAAAATAAACTAGTCTTCAACCGAGCGAAGAAATTCTGTCATCCACGAAAAAGTCTAATCGCTCTAGAATGTAGGGTTCAAGAAAAACAACAACTATAAGAAAACTAACAAGATTTCCAAGTCTATATGGAAGCCTCACCCCTTTTTTTCGAGTTTCTCGCTCTTGATACTTTCTTTCCGATTTCAGCTTCAGCTCTACGCGTGCAGTTATGTATTCTCGTGCGCTTGTGAATTCGCCTTTAGTATCTAGGTCCTTTCCTGCTTAATGACGAAAATTATATGACACGACGAATACAAGAGCCAAACCACCTTCATTGGGGAGATGAGGCTAAAAGCTAGAGGAGGCGTAAAGGATATAGTATAGAAAGGAAGCCAGGACTATCGTTACTTTAAAAACCGCAATCTTTAGGGCCTTAGCTTAGTAACTGACGTTACTAGTTTTAAAGGAAAGCTAGAAAAGCGAGGGTTACAACCGAAAGAACTGAAAAAACAAATGGAGTATGAAAAGGAAAATCAGCTATATAAATTATTATACCTAATGAAATTAGTACAATTATTTAATTTAGTATTAATTACTATTTAATAACTCTAAACATTTGTCAGTAAAAATGCGCGAAACAAATTTTTTAAACCAAAAAAATCTCTTTGGATTTCCCCCAATTAAATGGAACTAAAAAATTTGTTAGACATTTAAATTCAACCTCAGAATTTAAATTAGAGGGAAGCTTTGATACCCAAAGCTTAGGCATCAAACGCCGGCCTATTCTTTTAAGGGTAGAACATTACAAAATGCTGTTGAAGGCTGAAATAATATGATTGGCCGGAATTTATTTTACTTTATTTCAAAAGTTGAAAATAAACTCTGTTCCAATTTTTATCGCGTAGCTTTCCTAAATTTATTCTTAGCGTAAATAAAATATAATAAAATGATTTGATACGTCGGTATATAAATTTTGAATTTTGAATTATTTCAAATGAAGTTGAAATTTTGGAGGCATTAGGATCTTATTTCAAACCATAAAATTCAGCCGATAAAAAAGTATTTTATCTCTTTCGCGTTTCCTTTGAAACTTTAAAGGAAACATCCCAAAACATTAAGAATCGAAAATGAAACTAAACGGGTGAGTTGTACCGAGTCTTAGGCTTAAAAAGGAGTTAGAGAACATTGAGAGAGTTTGTTCCGTTTGTTCTTTTTGTTTAAAAAAAAAAAACCTAAACAAAAAAGTTCTGCGCCCGTGAAGAGAGAAAACAGCTGCCCTTCTCTTAATTCTCATCGTTCTCAATTCCACTAGGACCTCTTCCACCTTTTTCTTTTCCCGCGAAAAATATATAAAATATAAACTTGTAATATATATAGAAACTATACCTTAGTACGTTCAAATATAACAATATGGTTAAAGGGAGAATGCAGTCTAACAAGTGATTTTTTTATCGATTCCTTATTGTTTAAATATACCTAATCCGCTAGTGAAAAAAATTACGAACAAATTTAAAATTTACCATCAAAATAGGCTTAGCGAAATTCATGGAGATCCTGATTTCCTCGCGTAGAAGCTCTAGCGACGATTCCTGGCGATTTGAATATCTTTTTGATTTTACCGTTTCAAACCGATTAAGAAATGCTAGTGTGACGGTAGCTACATTATCTTTACAAATCGATTTATTGTAGCTTCATCTATCGGTTGTTGAAATCGAATCGGTATGAAACTGGTTCCGAAGCAGTTCAACCAAATCGATTCGAGAAAAGTTGGTTTCCTGTTCACACGACTTTAGCAAAACGTTTTGAAACGGTTTAAATCGATTATAAGGCCTAGTATGAACGCATATATTGAAAAAGCTGGTTTTCATTGGAAAGTTTGGTCGATTGCGAGGCTGTGAATTCATTGTATATACCATATATGTAAGAGAATAAAAGAAAAATATATATAGACTTTTTGTTCATTAGATGGAACGAGTTTAGGGTGCGTGCTTTTCTTGGAGCAAGCATATCGATTTGAGCGTAGACTCAGGGGTACAGTTCGGTCCCCCCCCCCCTAAGTCTCATTTTGAGAGCCTCATCTTCTAGGTTTTCTTTATCGCTTGTTTTCTGGCCCATCATCTCCGGGATCTCCCTATGGCGTATAAATTTTCCCTTGACTTTTTTTTTTTTACAAATTTTGGTAAATGTACACCACTAATTTTAAAAATAAATTAAAGAACAAAAAGACGACATGCCGTCCTGCCTCTAGATTCTCCTTTTAATTGAATGCCAAAATCAGAAGGTTTCAGGTTATTGTACGATACGCGAACCTGTATTATTTTTAGAAGCCGAAGCAACCTAAAAACAAGTGAATTTTTATCGATTTCTTATCGTTTAAATAGGCCTAATCTAACAGTAAAAAAAAATTCAAAACAAATATTAAACTAGAAATAAATTTAAAACTTACCCGGAAAATAGGCTTAGCAGGATTCACGGAGATCACATATAAGGACTAGCGACCAATGGTATTGATCGATGGCTCTTATATGGGGGAATGCAGAATCTCCATGATCAATGTCATTGATCGATAGCCCTTATACGGGGAGTTTAGAATATCTCTATGAATCCAGCTAAGCCTATTTTGATGGTAAGTGTTAAATTTATTTTTAGTTTAATATTTGTTTGTAATTTCTTTACTGTTGAATTATGCCTATTTAAAGCGATAAAAACGCTTGTTGTTAGGTTGCATTCTCCAATTAAAAGGAAAATCATTTAATTGTACTCTTCACCTTACCATTAAAAGGCGTAGCCAGTTTTTTTTTTTATGAAGTAGAAATTTTGAATGACGGTAGTAACCTAATTTTCTATATAACCTGAATCTTTCAACAGAAATTATTAAAATGGTCTGATAAGCAATTACAGCTAGGGCCGGCCAGTACGTCAAAAACATACTACGTATAACCTTTCGCGAACAACACCGAATGAAAGTGCAAGAAAACTATAACCCTGATATGAATATCAAACGGATTTTGAAATGGAATAGGAGAAGGGAGATTGGACGAAGCTTGGGTAAGGGGGGTTGAGAGCAAATTTTCCAGTGTTTTTCCCGGACTAGGCTTTAGCGCCTTCCAGAAAACGATACGTGTGACTCGAATCACCAATGATTTTATTTTTCACCAGGGTTTCTTCTATAAGTTCGAGCGTGTTATCGAAAATACGGAAAAACGCTTTTCCTATTTAAAACAAGGCCGAATGAAGCGATTGCTATAAAAATCAGAGTCGGGTTAAACCATGGATATCCATCTAAAGCCGCGTTCATACTATGCCTTAGAATCGATTTAAACCGTTTCAAAAAGTTTAGTTAGAGTCGCGTGAACGGAACGTCTTTTCTCGAATCGATTTGAACCTACTCGGTGTCTAAAGGCGATTTCCATGTAAAAGTAGTTTTGTATACTCTTTTGTCGCCATCGTGCGGATCGCGTAGAAACGTTCTGGTTTAAAGAAAAAAAAATGGAACATCTTTTGAATTAATTTTCGGAATTTTGGTGTTTAAATTAATTTCTAAAGTTTGATAGAATTTGGAAAAAAGTAAATATAGATTCGGACCAATCATATTTTTTCAGCCTTTAACAGCGCTTGTAATGTCCTAACATTAAAAAAATAGCTCGCCGTTTGATACCCAAGATCTTAAGCATCAAACGCCGACCTATTATTTTAATGTTAATACATTATTAGCGCTGATAAAGGCTGAAATAATATGATTGGCCCGATTTTATATTTATTATTATTATTTCAAATTTTACCAAACTTCTGAAATTATTTTAAACACCAAAAACGTGTCTAAAAATTCCGCAAAAATTCTCGAGTACGTTTTATAGCATGGTGATTCTGAAAATAAATTCAAAAGGCGTTCCATTTTTAGCTCCAAGTTTCCCTTTAACTTGTCTCTGAAAGAAGGAAACAAACAAGGAAATACAACTTTAGGCCTAACTCCAGCCATAGATTCTATTCGGGCTCGCGTGTTGGATAGCCTTTACCACGACCATAATACTAAAACTTGGGTAATAAAGTGGCGCCTGAAATCGCCCCTACTTTTTCATCTTCCTAGATTAAAAACGACCATCGCGGAGAAGATGGGGCGGACCGGGTGATGGCTAAAAATGAAACGTATTTGGAAGATGAAATGGGCAAGAATTTCTTTTTCTTTATATGGTTAGGTATCCTATCCGCGTATAAATTGTTTGTCCGTTCGTTGGAAGTTAGTGAACGAAGGGAAAGCGTACGCCCTTAGAAATAAGACTGTTTATTTGAAGTATTCGTAGTATTAATAAATTCTAAGCGAATTAAATAACTAAAATACGAAATAATAGTGGAAGAGGTAATATAAGGTAAAGTTTGATATATTTTACAAATAGTAATTTTACTTCGGGATGGAAACCTTTTGACTATTAGAAGGAAGAGATATAATAGGAGATGGAAGACACTTAAGTAAGGAAATTGTAAAAAGAATCTAACCAACAACAAATAAGGCGGAAAAATTAGCGCAAGGTTTCAGTAAGCACATTTTTTTAAAATGATTCTGGGCTAGTAGGCGTAAGTTGTTGTCCACACCCAAGTGCATGGTTGTCCACTCCCAAAATTTTCATTGACAAGTGTAATTCAAGGGGTGCAGACATTTTCTATTAGTTATTCGAATAACATCAGATGATTTTCTTAATTTCAAAGACAGAATTCCTTTTTCAAACATTTCAAAATTACTTAATTTTGACAAAAAAATACACTCACGAAGAAAACAGTATTTTTCGTGATATCATTAGTTAAATTGGTCGATTGGTGGTCAGCAATTGTAGAAAATAACATATTTTTTTAGATAACGTTCCCAAACTAGATAATTTTTCACAAATGAACTCTCCGTCTACGTTCGTATTCTAAAATGTTTTGCAGATATATTTTGCGAAAGCTAATGAATTATTAGTTTGGAAACGAATCTAATTCTTAAATTTCGCGACCAAAATGCCCGAATAAATTTTCGCGGTTTTAAAATTCGGTTGGAAGCGCCATCTATCTGTGCTTTTTATTTATTGATTAATATAAAATTTTATTAAATATTAAAATATTGAAATATTTAATATAATATTGATGCATATAAAATTATATAAAATGAATTATAAAATTTACCCTAGAAGGATATTTCGTATTAATTTAAAATAAATTATATATTATTATACTGTTTACATGTATTATATAATTAACTAAATATATTTAATAATTACTGTATAATTTGTAAAACATTATATAGATATGAGTAATTATTATAATTGAAAACATTATTTTATAATTATCCTATTGTAACTAAAAACATAGATGGCTGTATTTTCGCTCTTTCAGTGGCTCAATAACGGGGAGGAGTAGGTGGCTATACTCGTGTCAAAAGAGTATAATTTATCCTGAATAAGTGTAGGATTTTGCTTGCTGAGACGGATCGATAATTCAATATATATATACTATGAAAAACCTCGTTGAATAGAAATTAGTTTAACTCCAGGTATAATAGAGAATGATGAATAAAGAAATAAAGGGGTTCTATCGATGGAATGAAGTTTCTAGATATGGCTAATGGAAGGAATTAGGGAGTTTTAGGCATAAGGGACAATCTGCGAATTTTAAATCTCCTTTAAAAACACCTTTTTTTTCTTGCTTAGCAGACGACGTTGACTATAAAAGATTGTACAGACAAAGTTAGAGAACATGATTTTAAGGGGCAAATTTCAGAACTGATAGCGCCTTCAAGGAGTTCTAGTTACGCAAGGAATTAAGTAATTCTAGATATGGAAGGAAAGAAGTGGTTAGCGTGCAATTAACTATTTATTATTGGATTAGATTAAAGAATGAAATGTCTAAAATTTTAAGTAGCGAAAAATCTCACTCATTGTCTCAATCTAGTTACTTTTCGTTAACCCTTTGCCACTGCGAGCCGTAATAACTTTTATTTACGGCGCGTCGGGCACTTGGGGAAGGAAAGATGCTATAACCGCAAACAACTGGCTACGTTCAGTAACTCTCGACGGGAAGAATTCAGTTTTATTGTTTTTTTTTTAATAAGTTTCCATTGAGTATTTTTGGCGGTTTCAACCTCATGGCAAAGGCTTAGATAATTTTAGGTAATAGGCGTTGCGGAAACGTTCAGTAACTTGATGAGCAAAGGATAAGCACATCATTCTTTTCACTTGTCAATCGAAATCAAGCCCGGGTTGCAAAGAGTCACGTGGCTTGGCAGAGTCTGCTTAACCTGTCCCTTTATTAATCAGTAACAGTCCTAAATTATTTTAAGTTATTCACCATGGTCAACAAATTTTGTATAAAGGATAAGTTGACTAATTAGTTACCAACTCCCCTTTTAGGGAAGAATAATTACCGTTATTAATATAATTACGACAAATAATTAAGACAGTCAAGTATTTTTTGTAAAACTTTTATTAGCTATACGGTTTTTCATTTTAATTGTCACGTGACACTTTCGAGTGCAAAAAATATGGCTTTTGACTAGAACACAAAAACATTCAATACATTTTTTCTTCTTAAAACCTTTAAAGCGTTTTTTATCAATTATTTTGAAAAACTTTCGTTGAATAGTTATTACTATTTAATACGCTATATATATTATTTATAACAAGGTATTTTTCCTCCATTAATTCTTTTAAACAATCGGATGGAAAAGTCTTAAGTTCTTCGTATCGTATAAAACAATCTGGTGTACAAAAAATTAAAAACCAATCTCAAAAAGGTGGCAAATGACGTCATTGACGACGTTATACAGTTCTAGTCTACCAAAAAGTGAAAAAAAATCGCGATGTTTAATCTTTATTTACCGGTAATTTATTCTATAAAAAGGATAAAATATGTTTGTTGATTTCATTCTAAAAGATATCGTAATTTCGAAAATATTTGCCCATTTTTTTCTTTATTTATTTCAATTACCAGTGTAATTGTATCTTATTAAGTAATCTAGCTATAAACATTTTTTTGAATGCTTTACGCATCATTTTGTCATTTTAGAAAAATTGATTAAAATTAATTTCGCTCAGTTTTTAAGGCAACGTTTATTTCAAAAATCGCGTGAAATTCTTTTTAAATTTTAATTTTGGGCTCTTCTTTAGATGTTTTATGAAATTTCCCGTTTAAAACCACGCGTTTTTTAATAGCTTTTTATTAAATTTAAAAAAATTGGTAGTAATCTATTTATATAAAAGTTAATTCCGATTTTTATTGCTTATTAGGCTTAACAAAAAGGTCTTTTTTTTTTTTAATAATATAAAAAATGTTTCTGGTCCCTAGTTTTAAGTTAATTCCTTTTTTTCGTGTCTTAAGAATTTGGGTTTACAAAATGAAATTTTGGATATCGATTATCTATACATATGATAAAGTTTTTGGGGTAAGTGTTTTCCGTTAATTTACATAATCTCTATTTGTTAATTTTTAAAATACTCGTGGACTAGATATAAACGCGGGACTAGTTAAATTTAACCCATGGACAAATAAATACAAAGTGGTGTCAAGAGTGCTAGAGGACTTAAAATTAGTCGCATTAATGAATTGGTTTAGGAATTGTACTTGTTACACCTTCTAAGAAGAACCTACAATTTCGTTAGGCTTAGCGCTTTTGGTTCGCGATACCCGAACTTAAAACAAGTCTTACGATCGTATATCAGGTTTTTTCAATTTCATCAGATTCGAGATAAAGCTTAAAAATAAGCCTACCTTATTTAAGATCAAATTTGTCTTAAATCGTAGATCTTTTCAACGCCTACTCGAATTTGTTACAAAACTAACATTTCTATGCCTATTTTTTGCTTTTTTCAAGGCCTATTCGAATCTGTATGAAAACTAACAAACTAAACTTGTCCTATTACGAAACTGCACTGATCTGTTGAAGAGTATCGTACTCAATGGTAATTGCCAACATTCCTTCGTCAAATCATTACGAATGTCATTACTGTTCTAGTAACCGTGTGATGTAAATTTCGGGACAACTGAAACTTGGATCTTTTAAAAATAAGTACGAAAATGTTTGGGTTTTTGTCGATGATCGTTATTGTCATTAGGAGAAAATGTCAGTGAATATCTTCGTTAGAAAAATAAGTAAACCAAAGTTTAATACGGGCACGAATAAATTAAAAATATGGTAACGCGACGGGCGCGATCGTCTAATTGGTCGAATTGGCCGCGTCATCTTCGGGGATCAGGAGACAAAAAGGGTCGTGGTTCCCAACACCAAAGACTTGGCGGGACTCCTGGCCGCCATAGGGTCCGATGGTAGGGCGAAGTCAAACACGGATTGGTTCTGGTGGGCGGAAGCCCCCCTGGAGGGCGTCAGAGTATCTGGATCCGGGTCCATCATTACGGGTGAAACGGCGGGCAAAGGGGATACGGATCTTGGGACACCCGGACCGCCGAAAACTTGAGATTCAAAACTTAATAGTTGTCCCATGAAGTTGAAATTGGGCGAAACGATACGCCGACGCAGTTTAACGAACTCGTACGCTTCCTCCATGCGTAAGCGTTTTGTGAACATCAAATAAGCCATGCAGATAGTCGCTGAACGACTTATGCCGGCCCGGCAATGTACCAATACTCTGCCATTACGTGATTTTTCATCCTCTGAAAAGATAAATGAAACAATTAAGTTTTAGAACAAATTAAAATTTTATATTGGATTTCACTTAAGTAAAATATGTACACCGACTACGCAATTACGGAAACGATTACAGTCTTTGGAAATGCTAAATACGTAGCCAGTTACGTAATAACTTTAGTACAGTTAAAGCTACAGGCTTTTACACCAATTACGTGAATTGAAATTAACGAACTAATTTTGTCTCAATCCATTTCTAAAACTTTTGAATTTATATAACTCTTATCATTTAAATTCTACGAATATTTATTATCCTAAACTCTAACTACCACTAATAAGTAGGTTTATATATTATTTAAGAGTCCTAAATTCAAATTCAACAGAAGGGTGGGTTGAATGAATCTGTATTCATTAGAAAACGTGATTTTTTTTTTTTTTTTTTTTTTTTTTTTTTTTTTCCACGACATATTCAAATTCTATCCAATCAATTTTTCGCGGGAAAAAGACAAAGTTCGCAAAGTGCTTCCCACCAGCTATTTAAATATATATATATTCTTAAAGCGTGGGCCTTTGCCCGAAAACTGGAACTAAACTAGAAATAAATAGGTAGGTTTTGGGCGTGGGATATTTTCTTCCCAAAACGAAAGCTCGCGCAGTTTTGAAATGGTTAAATCCCTATAGGACCAATCTGTCATATTATTTCCCCTTAATAATAAATATCGGAGAAAGATTGGGGAGTGGAGGAGGGATTATTTTATAAATACAAAGCGTGGGAGTTTGCGCACCGTAGAACTCAACGCCTTTTGTCATAATAATATTATTATATTATTATTAAAACACGATGAACGCCCAGTATTGATATAATTATAATTATCCGGTTTTATATCTTAATTAGACCCAGCGGTTTAAATAAATCGGAAGCGAGTAAAAGGGAAAAAGGGACCGGGGAACCGGAAGCTTAAGGAAAAATATTAAAAAAAAACGTCGGGAAATAACGTTAACTACACTAACGAAGTGTAGTATAGTGTGAGAGAGACACACGGCTAAAAGAGGAAGTGGGAGACATCTGCATTGTTAACTTCCGTTCATAGTTCTGACTAAAAACTCCCGGGATATAGAGGAGGGGAAAAAAAAAAAATGAAACAAAAAATGAGTTTGGACGTTGGTTTGGCCGGAATCCTAACGGTCAGAATTCTATATCTATAAATCGTCCGATATAGGGCTATATAGATAATCAACGTGGGTGGCGGATGCTCCGTTTTCTCCTTATTAGTTTCAATGAGTATATAGGAGCTGTAGTCGAAACTGAAGTGGGTGTTGTTTCCTAATCTGTTAACATCCGGCTGACTGATTCAACTTCCACCAAAGCACCAATCCAATATCGTTTCGAAGGGTCAAAAGTATTTCTTCCGCGGTTTATTTCATGTGGAATCAAATTTCAGTGTGTGAATAGCAGCCTAAGATAACTATTTATTAAAAAAATATCAGCCATGAGTATCGATATCTTGGATCTTCTTTTCAGGAATAGTTTGCGTAACTATATAATTTAATTTCTATTCTAAGTATTATCTAGTTTTTGCTATTTTGAAAACGTTTTTTATAAGGGATTCTAATAATTGCAACATTTGGAGATCAGTCTTAGAGATTTAAGAACGTGGGTAGAAAATAAAATATTAATAAATATCATATCACAACATTCACTGGTTTAGATTCAATAAAATTAAAGATAGGGAGAAACCTATTTCGCACCTCATCTCTTTCTTCCTACCTATCACTCTATTATCTCTAATCCAATGAACGCCGCGATAGTTATCTTAAAGTATATAGGAAGCGTAGAAACCTTAGAGTTGTGATAAAATCTTTGACAGAAACTGACTACCAATTCTGCGAATTTCTGTCAACTATACGTAAGTGACAGTTCGAAAAGAACTCTGACTACTGTAATTTATTTTAACATCCCGTATCCCTCCGCGCTTTTATAATATACGTTGCGTGTTTACCAACCAGCGCCGATCAAAGAGAAGGGTGGAGAGGAGGGAGGAGTATTGAGAGCAAAAGGATGCCGACCGACGTTGAAAGGATGCGTTGGGATATTTTTGGGAGTAGCATTGGGATGGGGATGTATATAGAGAGCTAAGAGTTGTACACTCCGAAGGCTGCCGTATCCGGGATGTCGTCGAATCGACGCGAGCATCCGCTCTTGACGTCACGTCCGCCTCCTCGCACCACCAGCGAGTTTGGATTAATGAAAAGGAAAAACGATAGAAACGCGTGCCGGTCCAATTATTTAAAATCTGCTCTCTCTCGCTCTATCTCTCTAGTTTCTAGTCGGTTAATCCAGCGCGCGTACATACTGCCAAGGCTTAAACCGTCATTCTGCCTGGTGGAACACCCCCGCAAATCCCTCCTCTTTCCTCTTCCTTTTCATCCCCCTGAATCTATGTCTCTTTATCCTTGGCGCTCATTTTTCTGGGTCTGTTATAGTTAAACGACTGTCGTTTTTCGATCACTTCCGAAAAATGGAAGGATTTTTTGGGACAGATGTGTTTAGTTTTACCACGTTTTTTGGTTGAAAAAACGTTAGAAATTTAGTAACTAATCAAATACACGAATTAATGTATACGATAGCGACAACTGACAGGAAATTTCAAAATATTAAGTTTTTAATAGTGACGTTTATAGTTTGGTAAATGTTTCAAAACTTAAATTTTAATTGAATGGTGGGTATCGTGTAATTTTAGTCATATACGATGCAGTTCGCTTCAACTGTGGCGATTATCATAAGGCCGTAAGCAAGGACAGAGGGGAAGGCTCCTCTACTTTCTACCAGGTTTTAAATTGTCTAAAGTTGTATAAATAGGCCTCATTTCGACAAGTGTATCTACTACAACAATTTGGTGGGTAGCCATATAGTAAACTTTGTCATTTAGGAAATAGGAATACGAAACATTGTCTTTCAAACGGATGTAAAATTCTTACCGATAAATCGAATAGCTTCTTCGAACCAAGAACCAATATCCTCGGAACCAGTGTCCTGGACGGGAATACTCTTGTAGGTGAAAGTTTCTTCGAAATGGTTCGGACAAGTATCTGAAACGTTCAAGAGAGCGGTGATCCCTAATCGTTCCAAGATATCGAGACGAGACGCGTGATGAGCGTCTCCCAAAAATAAGTGGGGCAGAATTTCCACCGGAGAGTCCTAGCGTGCGAAATTACAATTGTTAGGTTTTTTTTTACGCAATCTAGGGCATAAAGGGAGGAGGAATTTTGTTTATAGTAGGTTATTTACCTGGGGACTAGAGTATCCCGTCAATGAGCTTCCGTGCGTCCTGCCGTTGTTATTACCATTAGGGATGTAAGCGGATGTTGGGCTGAATTTGGCCCGGGGACATTGTGTCATCACGTCGTTCGTTGTGTCCGCGCATAGACTCGGATAATGGAAATGAAAGTCTTGATATCCTCCTATCAAAAACAAATTACAGAGACAGATAATTAGATTTGTAAATATTTTGACTATTCAATGTATAGATTAAAATAGACGTGGTTAAGCAAAACACTCTACATTCTAACTATTAACATATTCAAATACAAAGACATGGGAATAAAGAATTAGCTTCTGGTATCATCCTCGCATACCATAATTCGTCTGCTATTTGCTTTCACTGTCACACCTCTAACAAAAAAGAGAAATGTGCGTTCTAATGTTACGTTACACGTTGCTTTAAATAAGTTCTACAAATTGTAGTAATATTAATGTTTTTAATTTAAAATTAATTATACTTCTCTTTAATGAGTTTGCAAAATAATTAAATCTTAGGCGGATTCGTATATAGTGTAACTCAGGTGTACAAAATTATTGAACTCTTTGCACTGTCAAAGCTGAACTCAGAGTTCCTAAGAGTTCGAACTCAATGCACTGTCAAAGCTGAACTCAGGTGTACAGCAAATTCAAGAGTGTCTAACCGCTCGGTTAGGAGTAACCTGAAATGGTTTTGCTTTTACTCAAACGCAATCCTGCTCATTTAACGAATTTTAAAATAACCTTAAAACATATTGATTAATTCATAAGAATTTTGGAACCTAATTATCTAAATTCCCGTTAAGAACTTGCTTTGAAAATATTTTATAATTCTACGAATCTTTATTTTCATTTGTTAATATTTATATTTATTTTAATAATAGCTTTATTAGGAACTTTAGGACATTGCACTTTCTAAACTCAACCCGAAACATAAGCCCACGGTAAAGCAATTAAATGGGCTTAACGAATTAGAAAATAAAAATAAATCTGTTAATGCAGTCATCATAGACTTCAAAGCAGATTTTCCGCTCAGAAAAAAAAAAAAAAAAAAAAAAAAAAACTTATATGTTTTCGAATTTTAACTCCCACATTTCAATCGTATTGTTAGTATACGGTATACTTGTAGAGATTTATATAAGCTATAAATTGTGTGTTGATGCAAACGCAACCCCTCGGCTTCCTAGTGTTTCGAAACAATTGTGGTGAAAAACAAATCCAGGAATTAAAACAACGCTCGTGATCTGTTCTAGCGAAAAAAACATATCATTGTGAAACCATTTACCATCTGCGCGTTACGTCCAAATTTTAAATGCGTCAATGAAGTAATGATAGGGGGAAGAGCTCGGGGAAGAGATGAAAAAGTCTTTACGTTGGGGTAAAATTACCTTGTGTAACAGTAATATCATAAAATATATCACCGAGGAGGAAGACATTTGAGAACAGAGGTGTACAACAACTCATTTATACAACATCATTATTTATAGTCCTTCTATAAGGAGGTTCAGAGATAGGCGGTACCTTTCGAGCAATACCTATAATCTCCACAGCCAATCAAAATAGCTGACGACAAGTCTTCTTGCAAAATAATGAAATTTGCGAGTTATTCGACCAGGTAGACAATTGCTTATAGGGATGCCAAAGTAACCGTCACAGTCTTCATATGAGTTCACTTCAGTTCAGATTTGACAGTACAAACTCTCGTGAACTCCTAATTAAACTTTGATAGGTCAAAGAGTTGAAACATTTTGTAATACACCTGAGTTCTCAAGTGATTGCCTCCCCGTTCCGTCCTTCCATGTGCAGGCTTTAAAACCCAATTTGGTGTTATTTCAACATAAAAGAGTTTTTAAAAACTAAGGCGGGTCGAAACCACACCCACAACGGGTTCCTTGAGTTAGGGCTAAGCACTATCGAGAGGCGACCATTACTAGTGTAAATCATGTAAAGTTAACATACCAAGAATATTAAAAACTATAATATTTACATTTAAATCAGATTATAAGAAGCTCCTCCCATCCCCAGAAGTTATACTACTTAACATATTCATGCTTAATTTCTTCATTTTTTTCCAAATTCAAAAACTAATAATCTTTGACTGCAAAGTCTTTGAGTACAAAAGTATGTGTTAAGTGTTTTTACCAATAGGAATAAATAAAATTCGTTCAAAGAGAAATTATAAGTTTTCCCGCGATTTTAAATACCCCCCTGTTCTCCCCATCTAAATTACTTTCGCTAGAGGCGCGTACCTAGGTGCGCGACCTGATCTATGAGAAAGGTGGCGGTCTAAATTCCTCACGAGAGGTTTGGCGAGTTAGATACCCAACGTTGATACTAATTTGTATCGTGAGAAAAGTGAAAGGTTCAATTTCTCTCTCATTAAAGATTTAACTACAAGACTATATCGCCGCGCGTGGTAAAATATTTTCCCGCTAAAATTTTAGCGAGTGAAACGTGAGAAAGTATTATAGTCCTATAAACATTCTATCAAGACTTTTGGCGAGGTATTTTGAAGTGTCTGGTATAAACTAACTTCCGTATAAATTTAATAATAAGCTCTGGGGCCAAATAGTAAACAGCAAACCAGCACGACTCAGCGTGGTAAAGTTTTCCCGCCAAAAACAGAATGAAGAACGTGAGAAAGTAGAAACATCGTAAGCCTTTCCGGGTTCTAAAATTTCTCACTTTTTTTACTAAACTTGTGGTTTAAAATGTTCATTATATGCCTAGTATTTTTCCCGCCAAAACTATTCATCTGAAACATGTGAGAATTAAAATTTGGCGCGAAATGTTAAGACCTTCATAAATACCAAAAAAGAAAACACACAACCGGAAAAGAATCTTTACCGTTAAACATTATCAGTATACGTGGGAATAAACGTTGTAGATCAACAAAATTTGGCGCCAAATGTTAACCGAGCTCAGCACGTGTTTTTTGAAGGTTCTGTTGTTAAAGTTAACTTTCCCGCCAAAATATGGCGAGCCGCGTGAGAAAATACGTAAACACCCTTCCGATCGAATTGCTAACTACATTTTTAGATTTCCTGTTTCACCAAAAGTTTCCACGTTATGGTAACGTATTAGTAATCGGAATAAGGTAATATTTCCTTAGAATAAAACGCCTAGGGGACCTTAAGGTAAATCGTTTTGGCAGAGCGTAAATGTTTAATACGTGACGCCAAGTTTCTTCCGTTTAAAAACTTTTGACGTTGAAGGTCTGATAGAGTATTGAGAAAAAGCTAGACTTTTTCGGGAAAAAAATAAAGTAGAAAAATCTCAATGTCGTTGCTTATACTTTTATCGTAAATAACCGGAATAGAAAAGAACTTTGACGTCAGACCATTTGGCGGGCCGCACTACCGGCTAAAACAAAAAAAGAAAAGAGATCCCGATTTCCAGAGATTTAAGAGTGAAACTATAGCGAAAGTTTCCGGCGATGAGACCACATCCCCAAGGTGACGTTAAGTTGCCTGACTATGTGTTGAGAGAGAAAGAGGAACGCTATGAACCCGTTTCTTGACGTTATTACCGAGACATTCAGTTAAATCATCACGAAAAATCGTTTACTTTTTTACATACTCCCCACGGCTTTCTTTAGTTTATGTTATATTTGAGATGAAGTGGCTAGACTGAAATATTTTAGTTCCCATCTATCTATTGATATTGTTAATTAGATGAATTTATTTACTTTATTCAACTCCTATTGAAACAAGCGATTGAATGTGTCCAAATGAGCTTTAGCGTTTAAGATGTTCCGTGGTGTTAATCATCACCGTAAAATTTGTAGACCGATTACGTAACTGATTACAGCTTTGGTAATGGTAAATACGTAACAATTTACGTAATCACTTTATTGTACAGTTAAAACTAGTACTGGCTTATCGTGTAAAAGTAAATGACGATATAGTAGTTTGTTTGTGTAATTAACTGATTTAGAACTTAAGTAATAATAAAACAAAACTTCAAAGAGATAACGAAATTTTAAAATACTACATTTGGAATAAATATTTTATTTCGTGTCTCGTCAATTAACGCAAACATTTTTGCCACATCTTCAAAATTTCCCTCAAACAACTACACTGTCTTTAACTAAACATATTTCATATAGCCACTCCTGGTGATTTTTTTTTTTTATCAGGGTATGTATGTATATATGTAATGTAAGAGCTTATAGGGTGCGCGAGCTGCCGGATATCCGATAACCCTGGGGGCATGAAAAATACTAATTTGGAGACGAAAGGGGAACGACGCCATCACGATGATGAACATTCACTTCTCTCACTTTTAACAGAACTGGCTTAAACTTAGGTTCGTGACGTATTTTTCCACCCGTTTTAGCGCGCGAGAATCAGGGCCAGAAGATCTAGAAAGAGGAAAACGGACCCAGAAAGAAGAGTTTCCGGTTCCTTATTTAGTAATATCGTAAAGAAAAAAAAATAAAGGGTTGGAAGAAAAATTTAAAAAGAAAATTTACTCTCTCGTGCGTCAATGAGATGATTATTGGGCTATAAAACATTTCTTCTATATAATGAATTATCGCTTAAACTGTAATTGATAGTATAATGATGATAATATATTACATCATACGATAAGTTAATACGGAGTTATAAAATTAAGTATGGTTTGTGTAAATTAACACGACCTTGAAGGTCATATATTTGATTAAATAACGAACGTTTTGTTGAATGAATGGGTATATAATGATTAAAGTCGGGATAATCTATAGTTCGATACGATAAGGAACCGGATTCCAACGTAATTGGCTTCGTAGTATTATTTTACCTAATTGTTTTTCATTATTTGGAATGCCATTATATTATAATGAATCGTTATGGTAAAAAAAAAAAGATGTACTGTCCAATTTTCTCATGACGAAACTAAAAAGAAACTGGTTTTTAATAATTATTGATATTAACCAATTTTTCTAATGGGTCATCAGGTTTTGACTGAGTTGAATAGGTTTAAATAATTCGTACGTCCAATAGATAAGAACGAGATTTGATAAATTTTAATTGCGACCATAGATGTGGGCAAGGATAGGACCTGGTGGGTCGACATGAAACTTGTCTGAAGGGGCGTTAAAGTCGGAACAAAACTATAGAAAACTAGTATTATATACAGGACGCGGTGATAAGGAACTGTCCGACATCACCTTAAAACCCTACACTGTGGTTGGGAATGTGAACCGAAACTTGAGAAATTTAAAACATTACTACATCAGAATCTTGTTAGTCGAAACTAAAGCTTATTTCTTTCAAGTCAAACGCTGGATAACGGTTAGATCATTAGGCTTAATTAAAAGTAAGACATAAGCCAAAAATAGCAGCTCTGATATTTGGCTAAGTTGCAATTCTATATATTTAATCAACGAAGTATCTCTTGAACGATAAGTGCCTAATTTTAAATAAATTTTAAGTGTTTGAATTAATTATACAAATATTTCAAAACTACATTTTATACCCTTTGAGATGTATCATAGTGTATAAACTTTTGATAACGTAAAAATACTCGTAAAGAATCTGATGTCGTGACAAGCTAAGTCTCATGATTTTGGTCAGTAGTTCCTAGAAAACCGCACCCCTTAGCCTATAAAAACGGATTTAGTGGTGCGGCATTTGGTTTCGTATATATATTGTATATCAGGAAGCACGGGTTTCGGCACCATATTTCTTTTTTAGACGGGAAGAGCGCCGAATCTTTTGAACTTTGAACATTGATGGAATGAAATGGGATGGGCATCGTGTATCGCGCATCAGAAGAGATGCCAAGGGGTCGACTCTCTTCGTATAGGTGTGTCACTAGGGCCCCCCCAAAAGAGATCGACTAACAGAAAAAAAAATTCTTTAGTTCGGAACTTCATATAGGCGAAGCTAATCCCCCAGGGCAATCCATTTTTAACTTATTTTTATCAAACATCGTTTCATACGGAAATTTCTTAACTGTTGATGCTAATGCGGAATGTTTTACAATGTACAAACCCTTGTAAGCAAAAAATTGGTGAATATATTTTCTGATATCAGGTAGAGTTTTCTGTACGCCCGAATCTAATCTCCCTCAGAACTTTATGTAACCAAATAGACATAAAAGATCTAGTTAAGGCTTGTGGGTACTAACAATTCAAAGTATAACTCAGACTAAAAGAGGGAATGGTCCCCCGGTCCCCATACTATATATAACCGACTTCATATTATTTTCTAATACCAGTTAAGGAAGAATCCCCTTACTGCCCGTTCATGATTTTAAATCTAATGAAGGTATGTTAAAGAAAATGGGGGATTAGAAATGGATAAAAATGCACCCGAATGAGGCTTAACCCTATTCAGTTTCTTATCATGGATGTACTGAACTTTGTCGAAGAAGTATTTGCAAACTAGCGAAAGGTTGAGGGGGAATGACACGCAATGTTTAACCTCATAGGAACAAAAGTAGTTTTGCAAAACGTTTTGAATAGCAGTTAATGGCATTTTATGTTACAATTCTATTGAGTCTAACACTATCCAAAGGTAAAATGTTGCCAATACGTTTCCCTAAAAGGAAAAAAAAAAAAAAAAAAAAAAATTATAAATAGGGATAAAAATTTCCCCATACGTCGTCGCTCAACTTTACATAGAAACCTAGTTTGGGTTACTTTTATCTTTTTCAATTCAAGTTTATATCATTGTTAAACCTATTTCTAACCTATTCTTAACGGTATAAAATAAACGTTGGTGTATATTTTATAGTAGAGTAAACTTAGACTGATAATTTATACAGGGAAATATGGGGTCCCCCATCATATTTTCAATATAAGTGTATACTATCGTTAAGCTTATTTCTAACCTAGCTTCTATAGTGTAGTAAAATAACAGTGTTACGAAAAAACGGGAGAGAACTTATCACTTCACCTATTCAAATTGTAGCTATTTCCGAAAAGACCCATATATTTTTTTTTGGTCACAGAAGTTCATCAACAATGAACATTTTTGAGTATAGGGGTGGCCCGCTTAACATTATAAAGGAGGACAGGACGTACACTAGGGGATGTTCTTCGTAGATCTTGTATAAGGAGATAAGAAGTTTGTGATCCAAGAATAGGTCTGTAATGGCCGAACGCATGGGGAAGCGGTAACCTAACTTCCTTCTCATTTGTATAGCTTGGCAATAAAGGTCAAAGGTGTTGTTTCCTTAAATTAATTGTTATACTTAAAAATAGGAAGTTATCTCCTGAGAAACGCAAAAATGTGGTAGGCTAATCTGTATTCTTTACTGCATTCGTGTTTGCCCTAATATTAATAAGAAATAAACTAGTTGAAATGTTTAAATCGAAATAGAATGGAATTTATAATAATTACAGCTAGGACTATTAATAATTGGCACTTATCTCAACAGATCTGGCCTTCATAAGCATCCTCTAATGTCAAACAGTGCCTGCAAAAGTAGGAACTAACAGACCTCGTACGTAGCTACTTTGGATAGACCAAAAGGCAGACGGCCTGCACGTGTTAGTTACTTTTACCATTGTTTGCCGTTAGCGGACACTCATGAACGCAATGTTTGTTATTCATCTTTAATCCTATAGATTCAGACTAGTTATAGCTAATTTATAATGGACATAAACTGATAAATTGAATTTAAATATAAATGGTCAAGTAATAAAAAATATTTGAATACTACGTTTTCATTAATAAGATTTATTTCTATAGCCGAGTTAAGATAATGATAGTGGGAATACTATATGGGGGGACCTGATATTTCAGCCCAATTCTATTTTGATGAAAGGCAGGAAAACCTTCAATTTTTTTTTCAATGCTCCAAATTAATGTCAGGTAACATGAGGATTTCCAGTATAAACGTAGCGAGGAAATGTTCTGTCGATCGATCTATAGAGGAAATGTGTATTTTTTGCGCGTTGAAGAACAATTGGAAGCCGATTGCCTCTTTTGATGATCTATATATATAAGCTAGTAACGACAGGACGGATGTACGTGTATATACGTTCAATCTATTTGAACCAACGCGAACAATGATATGATAAGTGGTATAGTTTCGCAAGCTCCATAGCTGTTATAATATACCTGATATTTCTAGAATCCCTTTGACATTATCAAATTCATTGATTCTAAATTTCAAATGGGTCGAACAAATTACGGTTTGTTAAACTTATACGAAACAGTATTAATAAACCCTTGAATTTGTTCATTTCTATACGATTATCCCCACTATTACTTCATTGGTTGCGTTATCCCAAATAGGCTTGGACTTTATCGTATTGGAAATATACGTCCAGGTAGATGCTCTACTACTATACTAATAATAAAGGTCGGGAAGCCGGTGTATCCTGTAAGACCGGAATTTGATTGACTCGCCGAATGGAACAATCGTCCTATTGTTTCATTATTTTTTATTTTTAGAGAATACTAATTTTCGCTGTACCAGAATGGATTCATCAATGGTCGTCGTATCAAAAGGGGAAGGGGAAGTTTGAATATAATTGTAATGATGGAAAAAAATGCGGGTATAGTAATTATTATTCGTTACAATACGGTTCAATGAATTTCAATCTCTCTGGAATTTTCATTCATGCTTTTGCTTACGCTCGGAATACGTTTGGAGCTAAACTCCTCATCTTTGTCTTTATAACCTAGCATTGTTTAAAACAGCTTAATATTATCGTACTAGGAGGCACTTTTAATTAATATTTGTTAAGCCTAACGATGAATATCGATTTTTTTTTTTTAGTTGGCTAAGCCTAACGTTGATTATTGAATTACATTTTCAGCTTGCTAAGCCTAATATTGAATTACTTCTTCAGGTTGTTAAGCCTAACATTGAATTTCTTCTTCAGGTTGTTAAACCTAACATTGAATTACTTCTTCAGGTTGTTAAACCTAACATTGAATTACTTCTACAGTTTATTAAGCCTAACAATGAATTACTTCTTCGGTTTGTTAAGCCTAACATTGAATTACTCCTTCAGATAGCTAAGCCTAGCGTTGAATATTGAATTCATTTTTCAGTTTGCTAAGCCTAACGCGAAATATTGAATTATTTTTCTAATCGCTAAGCCTAACGCGAAATATTGAATTATTTTTCTAATCGCTAAGCCTAACGCGAAATATTGAATTATTTTTCTAATCGCTAAGCCTAACGATAATAATTTAAATATGTATAGTTCAATCATAATGGCCTAAATAATAGTTTTAATATTGAATGAACGTTTAAAATTGCATTGGTACTAAATTGTTAAGCCTAACGTTCTAAATTTTCTTTTTATCAAACTGTTTAACCATACCTTTTTCATTTTATGAGGTATAGCTAAGCCTACTTACTAAATATTTTTTATGAAACTGTTAGGCCTAACATTACCAATTCTTATAACATACTGCCAAGCCCAACTTTCAAATTTTATTGTTGTAACACTCTGTTATGCTTCTATCTCTATTTATCATAAAGCATATGCAGATTCCTTGACCTAAATTGTTAGATTGAAATTTATAATGAAATTTAGAATATTGCGGTAACTATATCGCCACGGAAGTGACGTCAAAAAAAAACACCTAAATTGTAATAACGTCATATTCGGATAAGTAACACCTATAATCCATGTTATTGAAATTTCAAATGATTTCTAGAAACCATGTTTCAAACGGCCGGAAGTTGACGTCAATGAAAGTAAAGGCTCGCTGTGTCGTCATATTATGATCGCTTGAAATATAACATAACCCTCAAAACTAGGTCTTTAAGCAACGAAACAAATAAACTTTATTAACAATATTGGTTTAGAAGGAAAGCGTTAAATCTCAACCTAAAATATTTGTCTTAGTTCATTGTTGACTGATGACTCTTAAAGAATATTGGTAGATAAACCGCGAACATGTGACTATAAGTTAATCTAAGATATATTTAAAATCTTATCTTTAAGAGGTTATTGAAATTATTAAGTAGTAATAAGACGGGGGATATGATAATTTCGCTTTCTGGCGTGAATCATACAAAGATATTAATTAAAATCCCTGCTACTGATATCAAAGTTTTTACATTTAATCAATTGGAAATTACGCCGGTCTTAAAATAATTTTCTAATGTATTGAGAAACGAAAATATTATGAAACTGAAATAATATTGGTAGTACGTTTAATATGCTTAAAGAGAATTGCATACCTCTAATATGGTTTAGTGTTCAAAGAATACAGCATTGATGCAAGGTCGAATTCTATAAATGTTAAACTAACAATGTTAAAGACGAGGTTTGTTAAGCCTAACGATGAATATTGAATATATTTGTTTTTAGCTACCTAAGCCTAACATTCAATGTTGAATTACATTTTCAGTTTGCTATGGTTTTGTTTATTCCTACGTTTGCCTATATTTGCCGTTAGAGTACGCTTATTAACTGTAGATTTTGATATTCAGATAGGTAGTGTTAATTGTATTAGTCCTAGAGGTTTATCCACGTTTTAACAAATTTAAATTAAATAGTAGATCAATTATCAAAAATATATAATTTCAACCATTATAACAATCTGCCTTTAATTTTGAAATTCAATCATATCTATACCATTGGGTCTTGAACACGATTGTAGGATGATGTTTACTAACTACACTTTATAGAAATTCGCGCCAAAAAAATAAAAAAAACAATTTACAAGAATAAGAACGCTGCCCTGACCCAGATTAAACTTGTACAACGAAGCCAAGATGCTATAATAAACGAAAAAGCCTGGTCCTCCTTATGTGGATATGTATGCGAAGAAAACTAGGGTTCCTTCTCTACTTAAAATCAAGAAGGGGGAAGTAGAATAAAAAAAGAAAAATCTGCTGGCCCTCATAATCAAAAATCAGGCCTAGATTTCAACACGATACAAACTCTAGATGGTTCAAGAGATCTATAATTTAGTTTCTTAACGTTATAAGAAGGAAAAGTAACTATAGTACGACTGATACTGAGTGCAAATTCGTACTCCATATTTTTTGATATCGAGGATAAAAAAAATGTCTTTCATATAGAATAAGCAGGAATGTGGGCACGCGCCATATAAGTTATATACTTCTATCAAAGCAGGAACCGGTTTATAAATTCTATATACGAACGACCTCCTAAAAATTTGGCAACAGGAAATGTTTCCTCAATGGAAAGTTTCAAATGGAGGACGAAAAAGGAAAGTTAATTTTAGTGATAACAATTCTATTCGACAACAAAAATCTCGCGAGCTAAATCTCGAATGCACTAATTATCTACTTCTAGAAAATTCTAGTTAATCTATAAGGTTTTGGTCGATCTTATCGGAGTTGAAATAAACTTAAGCTGAATTGGATTTTATTTACATGATTCTTGTAACAGAGTTTGATTAATTTAAAAACACTTAATATTTGAATATTTTGAGTTAGATCTTTAATAAACTGAAGTCAAGGACTTCTGCTAAAATTAATAATATAATTCTAATAAAAAATCATATTTCTGCCTTTTCATACTCCCTTCAATCGGGGTAATTTGTTTTTTTAATTTTTCGGTTTTACTCAATTGGAGGTTGTTTTTTTATTTTTTAATTTTCTCCTCTTTAAATTTATAATTATGTGCCGGGTATAGGTAGTTTAATTAATCGAGCTGTTGATTAACGCGAGTTTTAAGTGGGGCAAGATTTTATATTGAAGAACAGGTTTAAATCCAATGTAGTTGTTATCAAAAATTATAGAATTTTTTTTTATTGTGAATTGAGTAATAATTTTAATTTTTCTAATAATTTTGAATTTCTCTGTACCTTTTCTGACATATTTGCCTAAGTTTGAAGATCATATAAAGCATTATAATTCTATGATAACGAAACTGTTTAACCACGACGTGTGAAATGATATTTTTAACTAATTTTAATTTATAATTGGTTTAATTTTGAAGTTAAGGATTATGAGTGAATCAATGTGTTGATGTTGATAGATATTAGAATTCTAAAGATGTCATATGCTTCGAGCATAAAATAATAAAAACATTACGTCACACTCAATTAACCATCATATCTAAATCGGTGATTATTTAAATAAGTTCCTTTTTATGGTAACAGCCATATTTATCTATGAATACTGATAAAATATCAATTGAATTGTATGATAATTATAAAGACCCAATTATCGTAAAAAATAACTAAAAATCAACTGTTCCTGATGCTCAAAGTTGAGGTGGATTGATAAATAATAAATTTGGGACAATTACTCCTTGAAAAAAAATAGGAGTATATCAGTTCTCACCTTTTAGAGATAATAAAATACAGAAACCTTGAGGATACATAAACACGATAAATTTATAATTTTTTTAAAAACAATTAAGATATCCTCCCCAGTCCCCATCAACCTAAGAGACTAAAGGCCCGTTTACAAAAGAGCGGAAAGCTTAAGCGTAAGCCGATGCATGGAACAATAACAAGAGGAGGCATAGTTTCCAAAATCTCATTTTTAAACGATGTATGAACCTATGCCTCCTGTTGTTATTGCTCCATGCATCGGCTTACGCTTCAGCTTTCCGCTCTTTTGTAAACGGGCCTTTAGATGTTAAATCATATAGATATAAAGAATTCTGTCCTTCGATACAAGTACATGCCGGCTTAGTCTTAAACCATATTAAGATTCGCGCCATTAACCATCTTACACGTTCCCAATTAATAAATTCTTACTCGAAACTTTTCCTCCATAAAGAATTGACCTTCTCTTTTCAAAATAACGAGTTTGAAACTAGCTAGGTCCAAGATAAGCTTTCAAACTTAATCTTTAAACACGAGATTTAACATTACGTATTAATACTCTTTAGCTTTTTCTATTTCGTAAACTCTTATGAATTAAAGTTGTTAAAAGCAAAAGAAACTGTTGATGCGTATGATTAGGATTTGTAAGTTTTTTTTGTTGTCATATAGGAAGTTTCGTAACTTTCCTCTTGTTTTAGTTAATTGTTATATAGAAAATATATTTCTCTCATTAATTCTAAGGAATAT
This sequence comes from Odiellus spinosus, assembly GCA_963920705.1. NCBI lineage: Eukaryota > Metazoa > Arthropoda > Arachnida > Opiliones > Phalangiidae > Odiellus > Odiellus spinosus. The sequence continues at coordinate 14,790,145 of OY987227.1, forward strand.
TTTTGTATACGGTAAAATGATTATTGGTGTCACGGTAAGACACTATAGGGAAAAAAAAATAATGTCTTTTTATCATCATACAGCGTACGTAACTTTAAAAATTCATTCATACAGTTAGAATTGGGAGAAATTACGAAATCTTACGTATATTTTTTGGGGAAGTTTTTAAGATATAACAAAAGCTAGGGGGATTGATATACGATATTATAGCTCGTAAGGGATGAAAGTAGTTTTGCAAACTAAATTTGTTTATGAATATATAGTATTTTTAAGATATGTGTACGAATAACTTCAAGGAAGATTTAAGAAAATTCTATTCATAAAAATTATACGAGAAGAAAATTGAGGTCGTATGTAACCGTTGATCCCATAATTTGGTTGTAGCGTATGAATGAATGTAAATTTTATTAGGTTTTACGTCGTTATGGCATTTTCCTTATATATTAGGCTTTGAACAATTCATTTTTCAAAGTTTACTTTGTAGCCATTTAAATAATAGAAGTTAATATAATTATATACTTGGGTATTATTAAAATCATATTAAAAACAGAGGTGGAATGATTCGCAAGGTTAAAACTAGTACAGAAGTAAACACTGATATAGTGGTAGTTTTAGATCACGTGATATATTACTGATAAACCGATGGGGAATTTTGTACATGCACTTGATTAAACACTATGATAGTGAAATAAGATTTTGCAACGTTTGTACTTCAACATATGTGGCAGTTTTCAAGCCGATTTAATGATATATTACTCTGAAGAATAATGTATCAGTTTTAACGTATAAAATTCTATACTTATTCATTATGAATATGGTACCCGATCTCACCAACAATGAAAATGATATTAATTTATAAGAACTTATTTAACTTCGGCTCTAAATTAATAGAAGCCTCAAGTACCCTGTTTATTTTGGCCATACGCGTTTAAGTAAGGTGTCCCTTAACTTATATTTTAATACAATATACAATTCTTACCTTCTAAGATGAAGATGTTCTTTAAGTTAAGTTCGGACTGTAGACATTTGGCGACAAAAATGGCCATTGAGTCCTCGTTGGGGGCTTGAACGGATGGGCAGTTGCGAGTTCCAATGGCGTGTTGCGGGCAGAATTTCTGTTCGTCGTAAAGGACCACTGGATAGCTGGTACCATCGGCTAGACTTTCTCTGATGTCGGCAGAAGGTACCACGGTCCTCAAAGGTAACCGTCCACCGTTCCTTCGTCTAAGTATGGCCGGACAGTGAACGTTGATGGCGCCGTGAATGTGACTCTTGTTGTAGGCCAAGAAGGGCCGGCAGTCCAAAAGTAATAGACCCGAATTGGGCGTCAATGACACTGTCCCGGGTTCGGGTCGGTTTTCGCGACCATCGGCGCCGTTTTGAATCATGAAAATTTTTAGTCTCTCGGACGACAGAGCTTGTAGGGCAGACATGTTATTTTCCTGGCCCCGCTCCTGGCCGAACCTATGCCGCGTTCGACGACAAACGGACGGCATCTAAACTCTTAGATTTACGCGACCGACGGTTCGGTTAACGTAGCTATACTTTGCCGATATTTGGCGTAGTAACTAGCGAAATGGAGTTGTAAAGTTTCTAAACACTGTTCTAGAAGAGCGAGTGAACTTAGGAGTTAACCTAATGAAAGTTTCGGCACGCCAGAGTTTTGTTTTTGTCCTATGGAGACCGAGGTTTTCAGACCCGTACGTCGTAACTCTCGTTCTCGTAGTAACTATGGATCCTCTCTGACTTTATCGAGCTGGTTCCTTATGTTCAATCCCCTCTTTCTGCCCACCCCGTAAGCCGCGTTCTCTCATTCATAGAAGCGTTGAAGCCTCCCTATGAATGGCCGATTCACTTCCTGGGAAAATGTGTACTCCTCCGCGTCGGGAATTATTAATATCGATGGCGCCTTTATAGTCCTCTCTTTACGCGGAAACAGTTTCGTTACTTAACGGGTTGTTATCGAAATCCCTTAATGGCTTATGGTGACAAATTTACCCATATTTAATTCGTTGAAACGATGTTTAGGCATAATTTAACGGAAAATATATCACTTAGAAATAGGAGGCGCAAGAATACTAATGGATTTACATTGTGGGGGACTGGGGGAACACGTCAAGGGGGGCTTGGGTTTTACTCGCCTCCTTTTAGAATGAATGAATGAAAGGGTTTACTTCCCTATTTTTGTGGATTTCTTTTCAGTTTTAAGGCTAGATCGATAGATTATTCAAAATTTATGGCATTGTTTCCAGCTTATCTCATTCATACTGTGTGGCTTATAATACAGAAACCTTTACATTTGAAATTATTTAATGTGTTCTAAATTTTTTTTTTTTTTGGATTAAATGAGGTGTGAAAATTAATATTTGCCCCATCAGATTTAAAACTAAATTATTAATAAATTATTTTTCATAAAAGTTTACAATTAGCACTAGAAAAAGGCTTAGTAAATTTAAAAATAGCGGATTTTTTATTTATTTTTTATCTGCTCGAAGCGCCATCTCCTAACAAAAGTCTGAAACTTAAGCAGCCGGCTCATTTTCTAAGCGCACGTCAGCGTTCGAAGCCTAGGTCTGTTATTGAAGTTGAGAATTTTACGGTGCGTCCAAAGTTTGTGTTTAATTTAAATATATAGATTACCACATAACCTTTTATTACTATCAAAAACATCTAATGGCATTCGACGTTCGAAGGTAATTATTATTTTGAAATTGGTAGTGTTATATGTTCATTTTAATGCGTATGAACGGGTTACCAACTAAGCCTAATGTTTCGATAACTAGTGTTTAACTAGGCCTAAAAGCGTGTAAGTCTAAAATATGTCTTATGCCATGTGGCAGTTACGAAAGCAAAATCAAATACATATTCTTCAAAATGATAAAATGAGAAATTCAATTTTATCTTAAGTGTTCCAAAGGCGGCTTGGTATCGTGCATGGATCCTCGTTTACCGCAGGATTTTATGTAACAGAGCTATTACTAAGTATAATTCAATTAGTTTAAGCCACAATTTGGTAAAATAACTAACGCAATCATGTTGTAAACCACTCTGCTACGTACAATTTAGATAAAAAGTTAAAACTAAGATTACAATTTTGAAACTGCGATTGTAGATAGTACGAGTTCAGATTAAATTATTAATTACTATTATAATCAATGTAGGTTTACATTTTGCAATAATGTTGTCCTTTCTCGCAAAAGCAATGATAATTAAGCAATTAATTTACCAAATTTGTGTAAATAACAAATAATTCTAAATTACGTTTCACGCTACAAATAAACAAATTTATTTGAAAGGTGAATATTTACTCCGGCAACATTAAGATCGTAGTTGACTTTTATTTCTTTATCACTCTTACTTCTTTTAAGGAAAATACTGATTTAGGTTAATTTTATTTATATTGATAAGTAAAATAAATACTTGAGAGAAGATCAGGTTCCCACAGTATTTGTCAAGCGTGACCCTTTCAAAATTTTCTTCTAGTTTTTTAAGGGGGGGTTTGTTTTATTGCACGGTTGGTTTTGTTCTTTGACTGTGCGGAAGCACGCCGAAAGAGCAAAGTTGCTGTTGCGAGGTCTCTCGACCTTTACTATCGTTTCTTTAAGCGTCTCGGCTTGTCTCAAGAAGTAATGAAGAAAATACACCCACTACATTGACCAGGAGTTAATAGAGTCAGGGCACCCTGAAATTTCGTTAACTTTTTTCTTCACAAATCTTTGCTAAGTCCTCTGAAAAAAAAATCGCATGGCTACTTTGGCGTGCAACGCAACGCTAAAAAAGAGTAGTGATGCAATAATGCTTGTCCACTCTTCTTGCCATACGGTTAAAACTTTCTCACGGGTTTTTTTTCATTCATCTCTTTAACCGTATCCATTTTTTTTCTTTCATAATTTATAATTTGTTTAATTTAAATTTTAAGTGTGGCATGTTGTATCGCAGCGATGACATCTTGTTATGAAATAGGATATGGTTGAAATATTTGAATATTTGAGGTTTTAAATTTTAAATGAGTTTAAAATTAGATATTCGATACGTATATTTTATGACTATGTTTCCGTAGAAGTTTTAATGGATTCAGATTATATAATTAAAATTAATTTAAAGTTTTTAGGTTCAGATCTCAATTTTTTTTTACTGTTGTGGTAATTTTCTGGTATATATTTTGAATATTTTTAACGTTCTTTCCAAAAATGCTACAAAACATTCCCTACAGATTGCGTAAGAAATTCATTACAATCTTATTAACAACTTACTTTAAATTGAAATTTCAGTGTTTAAATCCGTACTTTCAACCTTTTAAGGTTGAAATTTAGTAAATGTAGAGCGGTATTCAAGATTCTGATGTTTCTTGATACATAAGTGCACTTAAGCACCGTTCACAATCTCACACTAGAGACTTTTGTATTTTCAAATTCACTTTTTAAACCGATAACTGAAAATCTTTTGGCAAAGGCTCATTTCAAATGGCTCATAATTTTACAGTAAAAGGTTTCAAAATATCTAGTGTGCATGTGAATTTTTGTTTGATATTTCTGGTTTTCTTTTTATTCCTAATCGTTAGTAATAAAACAATTTACAAATATATTTAAGCAGAAAATCTTACTGATACTCTGCAAGTAGTCTTAAATACTACTACTAATTATAAACTACTTAATTAGTCACATGCCATTGCCATGTAATACTAGTTTAAATTAAAGAGGTGTGGTGATTATGACACATTATCTCTTATACAATGTAACAGAGAATTTGCAGTCCTTTTAACTTAAATAGTAGGCTTAGCAAGGATCCATTTAGAGTTTCGAATCTTGTGGTTAAATAAGTATCTGGCCAATCACTTATACCCTCCTCAGACGAGGCGTAATTAGCCATTTTAATCAGATTTAACCGAGGTTTACGTAGCCTTCTCAGTTCTATAAACCTAGGTTAAATCTGATTAAACCGGGCTAATTACGCTTTGTCTGAAGATGGTATTACAATCAATTTATAGAAAATTTTTGTTGTTGGACTTAATTCTGACAATAAATGGGAAATAAGTATTAGAACATTTAATACTTATTCCTAATCGTATTTGTTTTCATTAAAATCTCAACATTGTAATGTTTTATTTCCAGATTAGATATTTATCGAAAGATTCCCAAAGATCTGACCCAACCAACTTTAACCGGAGCCATAGTTTCTGTTTGCTGTTGTTTATTCATATTTCTACTGTTTTTCTCCGAATTGCTAGCATTCATTTCCACCGACGTGTAAGTACCAGTTTTATTTTTAATTTTAAAAATAAAGGGAATATGAAAGGGAAAACAATTCAAATAATAATTTCGTACCCTTTAATTAGTTTTCTAATTCCGGGTTATCATGACTAATTTAAGAGTGAATGCAATTAAAATCTCAGTGATAGTAGTTCAGTAATAAATTAATTTCGCGCGTAGGGTTCTTTTCCCCTCTAATCCAAAATTTGTCTAATTAAGTATTAAAACTTCGCGAAGTAATCCAAACATTTACTGTAACCCCTATAGTTAAGCTTCATTGTATAAGGGCGGTACTTTTAAAGAAGCCCACTAACTGGGGTTATTATTAACTTTTCGCTCAATATTTATCCCAATTAAAATTTTGCCTAGACATTTCGCTAATTAACAGAAGTCGTAATATTCAGATATTTTAAAATTAGCCTTGAAGCTATTTTTAGAAATTATACTGGAGTAATTAATATTCCATTTGTATGTAAGTACAGTCTAAGAAATCTTACTTGGAAAGCTTACTTTTACAGTGCTTTTGGTCACGTGATTAGATTAATTCTGTTTAAGGTAGTCTCACGTTCAGGGACTCGTCATTCCCTGACCGTGATGTTTACGCTTTGACACTCTTGGATTTTCTAAAGGATGTATATATAATATGTGAGTTAGACCTTTAAGGAGCTAACAGTCCTGATCTCACTACGTCACATCTTTCTATCTCTTACCTCGTTGTCATTCCCCCGTTGGGTACAATATCCACACGGGTATGTCCCCATTTCGCCCAAAATATTTCGCCCAAAATGATCTATTCCCATTTCGCCCAAGGCATTTTTTGCCCAAAATTATCTATTCCCATTTCGCCCAATCCTACTTTGCCCAATCGCTTTATCATTTGGCCCTAAATTATCTCTTCCCATTTTGCCCAAACTAAAAATTCCTTTTCTCAATTCGCCCAATCCCAATTTGCCCAATCGTTTTATCAGTTAGCCTAGAATTATCTATTCCCATTTCGCCCAACCCAAAAATGTCTCTTCCCTTTTCGCCTAAAACGATTAAAGCTTAAATCTTTTAAAATTTAAAGTCTTAGTAGGCCAAAAAAGTGACTTTTATTTAATTTAGGTTAGGTTAGGTTAGGTTGGGGGGAAAAAAGTGGAAAAATGTGACTTGGGCAAAATGAGATTGGTCCAAATCACAATTGGGCGAAACGAGATTGGGCGAGAAGACATTAGGCCAAATGGGAATTGGGCCAAATGGGAATTGGGCCAACGGGAATTGGGCGAAAAGAAATTGGGCCAAATGGGATTTGGGCGAAAAGAAATTGGGCGAAATGGGAATTGGGCGAAATGAAATTGTGCGAAAAGAAACTGGGCGAAATGGGAATTGGGCGAAATGAAATTGGGCGAAAATAAATTGGGCGAAATGGGGGTAGACCTCCACACGTATCCAGAGGGGATGCGTGACGTTTCGCTGTCGTCCCCTCATGCCTAACTGTTAGCTCCCTTTAGGGACTTGTCGCGGTGACTTATGGTCAATGTATTTCAATATACCACCAATCAGAGTGTGGGGGATGGTAAAAGGGGTGAAAATCAACTGTACGAGAATGGCGATTGGGGAAAGTAAAGTTCTATGTGTCAAGTTTTATTGTAAGGTCAAATAATCGATAGAAAATGACCCGTTTGACTTCACCCTCCCTTTAAAAAAATATATCGGAGGGAGTAGAAGGAGGCGTAGCTTTGTATGTACTGAAAATTCATTCCAACTCTGAATACAGAGTTCTAAACTTGATAAGTCCGCCTACAAACATTTTCGGTTACTAACATATGGTTTGGAAATGTGGAAATATACTGCCGCGCGAAGCTTTGATAAGGAATATTCACAACCCTTATTAAAATTTGTTTTTGCTATATATTAAGTTTCAAGCTTGAAAACCTCAAGTTTCGTATTTGGAAACGGCTTGTTTAGCTTGAAGAAAGATTATGGTTTGAAGATAGTAACGAACTTCATTTATAATATTATTATTATACGTACACTCCCTCCCAGGCTTTCAAAGTTAGTCTCGGTGACACTTGCTAAAATATACTGCCTGATAAAACAAAATATGTATAATAATATATATAGGATTTCTACGTATAGTCGAAGTCAGTTTAATATTAATTATAGTAGGCTCCCATCTGTATGTATTCGTCAGCAAATCTTTGCTTGATTAAAGTGAGAATGAAGCCTGAACACGTGTTAAAATAGGACTAATCCACTAATTAATAAAAATACAAAACATTAATTTTTTCTAGAAATATATTTAACATACTCTGATAGTATATATTGGCTTAGAGAATTTGGCCAACCACGTAAAACCTTTCAAAGTAGACGCTTTAAGGGCGCGAAATCTTCCTTGAAAGTTGTTAATTAAAGGAATATGTTTTCTAATTCCACCTGTCACCCTGTATAAATACATCCTCCCCCCCCCCCCCCGGGCTTTTCCTGTAATTTTAACTTAGCGACGAACATGTTTTTGGAGAACTAAATTCGCTAAGCCTAAATCCGTTGAGGAGAGATTTTAGAATGAGGAAATTCTCGAGAAAACTGAGTTGCTAATGCGAATGAAATATAGGCATAGACATAGGGTAGTAGGTAGGTTCAGGCGCCATTTCAAAGGCGAACTCTTAATTGGCATCTGCAATTTAGCCCGTTTGAAATAAATCGGATATTTCTACGAGCCTAATTAAGCAACTTTTATAATCAACTGTAAATTACAGCGAAACCTTTGTCGAGTTTGATTGTTTTTAGGCATTCTTTAACACTCTAAATCTATTAAAATAACTTGTTTCCATGGTCTAATTAGTATCCCTTTTAACCATTTAATCGCGATTTAAACCATTTGGTCGGACTAATTATGATTTGTAAAATAAATCTTTATTTCATTTTATCGCGATTCAGTCATTTTAGTTATTAATTAATGAAACAATGATGTTCCTCTCTTTGAAATAAGACTATTGTTATTTATAGAACTACCTTTTGAACTTTTATTGATTTCCAATCAAAAATTTGAAGGCTTCCTACGAGGATATTGCGAAAGGTTCCGTCGAAATCTAATCTCAAAAATAGCTCGCGGAAAATTTAACTTCAATTAGTACTGGAAAAGCGAGACGTGTTCTTATAAAGCATGTTGGCATTTTCTTCCTCGTATTTCTTCTTCCCCCATCATTTCTCCGCTATCTTCTCGAAGTTGAATGGACTGTAGCGTGATTGGAACTTTATTTTATAGGTCGGGGGTGTTTCAGGAAGAAAAGAGGAGGTGGGGTTAAAGGGCACGTGTCGAATCGAATTTTTGGCGTAAGGATATATTTTATCGTAGCTTTAAAAAAATTGAGCCCGGTTCCGGATGGGAACGTTTCCGGTAACGAACTTTTAAGATTCCAAATTTTGTAGGTCAAGGGCTTCTCGGCTTAGCTTTACAAACTCTATTAAAAGATCGAGTCTCTCTCTCTCTCTCTCACTTACTGTAAAAAAATATAGTTCCGTTGGTTAACGGAAGTAGACTTCGTGATAAAATTCAAACCACAAAAAGTTAAAAGGTTAAATGACAGGGAAATATGATTTTGAAATTCCCAAAATTCACACCATTTGATTTTTAACTAAGACTAATAGAATTTAAGGCATTATTTTGCAACACAAGTTGGCTACACATGAGCCTTGGTTCGCAGAGTTGTATAAATATTCATAAATAAAAACATATGAAGGACAAATTTTTGTTAGTTATCTGCGGCATCATCATATACGCAATATGAAAATAACAGACGGGCAGTAGCTGCGTTCATACTTAGGCCTTGGAATCGATTTAAACCGTTTTCAAAACATTTTGCAGGAGTAATGTGAGCAGTAAATAGTCTTTTTTCGAATCGATTTGATTCGATTTCTCGAAACTGCTTCGGGAACCAGTTTCATACCGATTCGGTTTCAACAATCGATAGATGAAGCTACAATAATTAATTTTATAAAGATAATGCGTGAACATGTGACGCTTAAAATCGATTCCTGGTGATTTGAATATCTTTTCGATTTTACCGTTTCAAATAGATTAAGAAGAGATGCTAGTGTGACCGTAGCTAATGTTATCTTTTTTGTTACTTGGAATTGTTATTACATAAAATCAACTCGGGTTATATCATCCTTTGAGTTTCGCTTAGTACCGGGTCCATAAATTTCACAAAATAAAACACCAAATTTTTCTCAAAATAACGTAAAATTCCAAATGAAAAAATTTAAATTAATAAAAAAACGGTTCAAGGGCGCGGTTAATTTATTTAACGAATTCGCAACGATCTCTAGTTGCCGGGTGTTTATTATTCTCTATTCCACCGGACGAAATGTAACGAATTATGACATCCGCGCTCGCGCTTCCAGCTCTTGCCTGCCTGCCCAATTTAGCCCTCTTTCCTTTCCCTAAATACATAACGTTATATTCAAATAACACGTGACCGGAAAAAGAATAATAGAATAACGGCTACATAGGGTTCTTCTTCCGGGAAACTCCGACTCTCCCATTATACCGTACGTTTAGTTTCCTATCTTTTTTTAGTCTGTTTATATTAGAGAGGCCGAAAATCGAAGCGAAAAATATACATAGGTGGATAATAAAGGGAGAATGCAACTCCACTGTCCCACAAGAAGTGATTTTTCAATAATGTCTTGTGGATAAATTAGGTCTAATCGACCATTGATGGGCATGCTTCACGGAATTTAGTGCAGTGGAAGGCTTGCGAAGCGCTTCACGCGAACTGTTTCGCTAGCCTTCCACTGTACTGCACTCGACGCAGCGTGCCCAACATTGTATTCGACTATTAAAAAAGTATTAAAAACAAATTTCAACTTATTTGGAATGTAGGCTTAATTTTATATTTCGTCGTTAATGAGTCAAGACATTGGGCTTCAAACGCCGGCCCATTCTTTTAATGTTTGGACATTACAAGCGCTGTTGAAGCCTGAAATGAGTGGCCCGAATTTATATTTATTTTTATTCAACCTTTACCCAAATTTAGAAATTAATTTAAACACCAAGCTGCATTCTCTCTTTAAAAAAAAATCTAAAACGATTTTTCAACAGGGAATACCGTAGTATTCCTTGAAATTCAAATTTTTCTTTTTATAATAAAACCGTATCCTAGCTTAGAAAGTACAGAAAACATTAAATGATTCCAACTACAAAGGAAACTGTTGATTTTTTTTTTTTTTTTTATAATTTTACCATCAATATATATTTTCGACAATTTTTTTAAAACGATGACGGATGTTTCAACGCCCAGTTTTGTCAAAATGCGCTGTAGAAATCATTGCTACAAATTAATCAATCATGTGATTTAAAAAAATCTACAAAAAATACTGTCTCATCGTATTAATCAAGATCCGGGGTGATTTATTCCAAATGCTAATATTTCTAAGAAATAATTTCGATACTAACGTTTAAATTGAAATCTGATAACTTGATGTTGATTTCAATTTGTTGGGGTGTATATATTTAGCCAATCGTTCTATTAATTTAATTAAAATTAGAAATGACTTATATTTTGTAAATTAAACGAGTCTTTTTATAGTCCGAGGGGGATGGAAGTTAATATTTAATTTCTCTTGCCTTCCCTCACTATCTAGGGAATTTTAATTTAAGAAATTGATTGCATCATCCAAAAGTGATTGTTGCACTCTCGACACACTAGTTTCTAATGAAACATAAAGCATTTCTCTTGCAACTTTATAGAGAAGTTATTGGAATTCTCTATTAGAAATAGCGCGTGTTTTTAGAGAGTTAAATTGGTTAGTCCGACATTTTCTACTATTTCATTGGCATCGGTAATGAGTAGAATTCATGCAATTCCGTTTTGTTGAAAAAATTTCGTAAAAGACCCTTTCAGACTAGGATATTTTTGGGTTTCAACTCATCGTGAAATGTTAAATTCAACATTACGATTTTTATCGCACCGATTTTTGTTGTACAATTTATGCGAACTTTCAAACTGACCAATTAGGATAATACGCATTTAGAAGATGAATTATTAGCCCCATTTTCACAAGCCTAGGCGTAACGCTTCGCACATGAAGTTTTCTTGTTTTCTTAGTCAGTAAAGTCTAATAAAGTTACTTAAGCTACGGTCACACTAGCAGTTCTTAATCCGTTTGGAACGGTAAAATCAAACCGATATTCAAATCGCCAGGAATCGTTTTAAGCGTCAAGTGTTCACGCATTATCTTTATAAATCGATTTATCGTAGCTTCATCTATCGGTTGTCGAAAACGAATCGATATGAAACTGGTTCCTGAATCAGTTTCGAGAAATCGAATTAAGTCGTCACGACTCTAGGGAAACGTTTTAAAACGGTTTAAATCGATTCCAAGTCCTAGTATGAACGCGGCTTTAGAAACTTTACTGAATCTATAGAGGTCGGCGTTTGGAGTAAATAATCCACTCTATTTATCTTTATCCATAATCCCTAATTATACAACGGATTCTATGATAAATCCAATGTATACGAAGTTTTTGTGAATAAATTAACTGCTTAGCCACACATTTGTGGATTGTTTTCTCCTTACGCCGACCTCTAAAGGAGTCTATAGTTCCCAATATTTATGCAGAGTTTGTACACGACCTGGAAACCTCAGGGAATTAGAAAATGGGTCCAAAAAGTCAAGGTTCGTTTAAAAATAGCCATAAAAATCTTAGGGCGAGGTACAGGGCAAGGGTTTTTATTCCAATAGCATCTTTATTTGTAAATTTTATGTAAACTTTTTATCTCTATATAAGCTGATAAACGTACGTTCGGTATTCTGTTATTTACACCCTTTTAGGCCTTTTATCAACCTTTTTTTATTCCTAAGTTACGTGACGGATAAGTTTCCGCCCGGTGAGTGTATATATTTACTTGTCCCAGTTTCTCCGCATGGTTTAAAGTCTATAAAAAGGTATTACGAGGGTTTTTTTCTTGCTCGAGTTGATGCTCAAGATGAGAAGGATGAGATGGGATGTGTGTACTCTATATTTGCGGGGGTGAAAGAGAGAGAACTAGAAAGAGAGAAACAGGATGTGGATTCTCAACAGCATCCTTCCGGTCTCACTCTCTTAACGGCAAAATATTTTTACTCCACTCCTCGCGGCAGGGGGTTAAGGGGTTTACGTCGCTTATTGCGATGGCGCTAATGTTTTCGAGCTGCGCAAAATGTATTTATACGCTTACACGTGTGAGAATTGTAAAATATGGTCACATTAGGGAATTTTTCACGATTGTCAAAGGTATATCTTTGTCTCGAAACTTTATGATCCAATATGTTTTACGAGAGAAAATAAGTCTTCATTTCTCTACAATTTTCATTTAGTTTTTTCGTAATGAAATGGTTCAATTCCCTAAAAATGGATTGGAAACCCTCATAGGGTTGGGAGAGTGTTTATGCCAAAAAACATATTCGATCCTTTTTCAGACACGTTTTTGGTGTTTAAATTAGTTTCTGAAGTTTGGTAAAATTTGAAAAAAAGGAAATTTAAATTCGGGCCAGTCATATTATTTCAGCCTTTAACATTTAAAAGAATAGGGCGACGTTTGATACCCAAGGTCTTAACGTCACTTTTCCTTTAAATACTTAAGATAGAATGTGCCCAAAAAAGTCCCTAATTGCGTTTTTGGCTATTTTTTCTATTTCTGGCGTTTTTTGGGACCTAAAACCAAATTATATCTCTGTAAAAGGCGTTTTGTCGACGAATTATAAGAATTTGGAGAATTTTTCTTTGGGTAATAACCTTCCTTTTAGAATAGGAAAGGGAGAGATAGGAGATCGGGGTCGCGACCCCAAAAAAATTTTAAAAATCTATGGACCACGAAATAAGTCTCCCGTGGGTTGTATTTTTTACAGTCCTAGAAAATGAGATGTGTTGGTTGATTGAACTTCAATTTTCAGCGCGTGCGAATAGAGGATCCCCTCTGTCTTTTAGAAATCGCTATAGAGATAAAGAGAAGCCTTATTTTTAACGTGATGAAACCCTAAATGAATCTTTATAACTTTGGAAGATTACTATCGAACAAGAAACCTCTTTCTTTCTCTCTCGACAATTTTCTCGACTCGGTGACTTTTGAACTCTAGAAAAGTTCTTCTTAAAACCTATGAGATAGAAATCGTGAGCTATTTTTGGTCTTTCTTTTTACGACCTAAGGTTTCGTAATGCCCTATAGACTCTTCAATGAACACCTTCTTATAGTTGTAGAAGTGTCCGAGTGATCATGATGAATTAATTGAAAGTAGGCGCTTAATCTAAATATTTCTAAAATTTCACCGTTAAATTAAGCTCAAGTAGAAGAAAAATGGACTAAATTGTTACAGAAAATATTATTGAAAGCATGATAATAAATAACAGGCCAAAATATTGGGACTAAAGGAATATAAATTACAAAATATTAAGGGACTCAAGAAATAAATAGGCCAAAATATTGTGACGTAATTAAGAAAAAGTAAATAGGCCAATCTGTTGAGGCAAAAGGAATAAATAGGCCAAACTGTTGGGGAGAAAGGAATAAATAGACCAAACTGTTGAGGAGAAGGAATAAATAGGCCAAACTGTTGGGGAGAAAGGAATAAATAGACCAAACTGTTGAGGAGAAGGGAATAAATAGACCAAACTGTTGAGGAGAAAGGAATAAATAGGCCAAACTGTTGAGGAGAAAGGAAGAAATAGGCCAATATGTTGAGGAGAAATTAATAAATAGACGAAACTGTTGAGGAGAAAGAAATAAATAGACCAAACTGTTGAGGAGAAAGGAATAAATAGGCCAATCTGTTGAGGAGAAAGGAATAAAAAGGCCAAACTGTTGAGGAGAAAGGCAAGAAAGTGTTGAGGAAAGAAAATATATTGTTGAGGAGAAGGGAATAAATAGACCAAACTGTTGAGGAGAAAGGAATAAATAGGCCAAACTGTTGAGGAGAAAGGAATAAATAGGCCAAACTGTTGAGGAGAAAGGAAGAAATAGGCAAATATGTTGAGGAGAAATTAATAAATAGACGAAACTGTTGAGGAGAAAGAAATAAATAGACCAAACTGTTGAGGAGAAAGGAATAAATAGGCCAATCTGTTGAGGAGAAAGGAATAAAAAGGCCAAACTGTTGAGGAGAAAGGCAAGAAAGTGTTGAGGAAAGAAAATATATTGGATAAGTAAAGACGATGTTGAAACTTATCAAAAGATTGCCGAAAGTTATGGATAGAATCGATGTTTTAAGTTAAGAAAGGCGTATTTATCCAAACATATGTCAAAATGGATAAAATAAAAGAGTAATATTTTTCAGTACATTATTCTTCAATACTTAAGGTAGAAGGTAAATTTTTGTCCGATATCTAAAGTTGGGCAATATTAAAAATTGTTGAATGAAAACCGTTATAGTATCTTCCTCAAAATATACCATTATCACTTCCTAATTTTTCAAAACATTACTGTCCCATGGAGCGTTATCCCTTCCTTCTCTCTCTATCTAGAAACCAACGCCCTTAATACGTAAGACGTAAGTGTATTTTTCTCTAGCATTACACGGACTCTCGGTGATGGTTTTAGTAGTAAAAAGGACAATGTAATCGTACGGCCAATGTACTTGTAAAAAGAACTCCTCATTCTTCCCCCTCTTTTTACCACTATTCTCTTTCATTTTATGAATGAAACCTTTTGGCCGAGAGAAACGAGAAAACCAGATAGGTGTAAGGTGTATGTATACCCTGCAAGCTCGATCTATCGGAAACTCCGCCCATATTTATCGATTTTAAAACTTCCCTGTCTTTGCCATCAGCCTTGCCACCAGCTTTTGGGTCCCGATTGTTTATTCCGAGACACTCCTATCTTAAGACCCAATTTCGTCTTCCTATGATTGAAATTTTCGCTTGTCGTGGGCGTAAAAAAAAGAGCGAAAAAGGAAATCTTAAAGTGATATTGACACCGTTTTACGCCTGGTTGAATTAATTTAACAATTGACGCGTTACTTCCTGTATAACTAGGCTTAACTCTTTGTATGTTTAATATTAAGATGGAATTATAGTGTTCATTCGTGGGTGGGAAGCGCATTGTAAATTTTCTCTAGGTCGTTAAGAATCTGTCGAATTTTCAAATGGCTTTATTAGAAATCTATTTTTAAGCGTATCGCGTAGGAAAAACTCGTAGGTATGACTCTGTCATGACGTCAATGGAAAGCGAAATTCAGAATATTTTTTATAGATTTATATATTTTGTATAAATTTAAATATTTTTTCTGATAATTTATTTAATTCTAATTGAGAGAGAGAGTTACTGAATTCGTAAAGTCCGGAAGCACTTAGGGTTTTGCTCTTCTCTAGAGGGGGATAAAAAATAGGAGGCAGTATTCTCAGCTCTGTCCGTATGTTTCGTCATTCGCGTCGTCGCGAAGATGTAATTTGGGGTATACCAATCAGATGTGCTGTTTTTTACAAACGTTTCAATGTACTAAACGTAATGATGGAATAGAGGATAGTGACGTTTACCACGTGACTAGACGTCACTAGTCTCGTCCCCCATCTGGGCGGAGTCTGGGAGCTATAGAACTCGGTTTTTAAAACACTCTTCAGACAGGGGACAAAAAGCAAGGATCAGCAAAACCAATATCTAATGTAAACGCTACTAAAATCTTCGATATGTAGTCGAATCAAAATTTTAATTAGACTTAGTTTTACTAAATTAAGATAAGAGGGAGGGACGGAGCTCCGTTTAATCTTGGTGTATCACACCATCTCTTTAAAGTTTTGACAAGGTGTAAAAAGATTCGGACGGAAAACGAGGCGGAAGACGGTCGAAGTCTTTCGTCGTCGTCCCCCGTCAAACGTTTTCGTTCAAAACATTTTTAGCTTTAAAAGAGAAGGAACGAGATCGAGAGAGGCCGGATGAATGGAATCTAACTTTATATCAGTGACCCCGTGACCCTTCCATTGTGGACGCGCGCGCACGCGACTGCTTGGCCCATTCTCAACTAAGCGTATTGATCGGGAGATCCTTACTTCCTACCCTCGCTCCTCTCCACCCACGCTTTCTTCCGGCCATCGGAAGTCGCGAATGAACCGACTCGTAAATCGATATCCTTCAAAACGCAACACCATATAAGCTACGTTCACACTTCATGGAAGGTTCCGACATTCCGACAAATCCCGATAGTACAGTCTATAAGATTTGGAAACATTTAGTAATCTTCCCAATCCTCGGCGAGTCTTCGCCATCCCTAGTGAATGTTTTCAAATTTGTATCAAATCTATTTTTCTAAATTTGGATCAAATCTTTTCTTCCCAAATTTGGATCAAATCTTTTGTTCTTAAATTTGGATCAAATCTTTTCTCAAATTTGGAACCAATCTTTCTTCTCAAATTTGGAACCAATCTTTCTTCTCAAATTTGGAACCAATCTTTCTTCTCAAATTTGGAACCAATCTTTCTTCTCAAATTTGGAACCAATCTTTCTTCTCAAATTTGGAACCAATCTTTTCTTCTCAAATTCGAAACAAATCCTTCGAATCTCTGTTTTCAAACGCTTTGAAAGGTCAAATCGAATTCTTAATAAAAAAATCTACTCAAAGTGATTACGAAATTTTACAATTTGACCTTTACAAAAAGGTTAAATAATCTGTAGCGTGAATGCCGCTTTAGATAAGCTGCCGACCGAAAGAAAATGACTGGTAAATCTCAGTCTTATCGTACTTTTAGTTTTTATACAAAAACCCTTACAATGGAAGCCACACCCCAGTTGAAATTTAAAATTGCAATGACAGAAAAGTAAAATGAAATATCAAAATTTCACTACAATGAATTTTTTTTTTTATGATTATTATATAAAAGAAACAAGATTTATCCGAGATTTGGTTTAGACCATAGTAATTTCTTATATTTTAATTGAATCTAAAGTAGAGGTAACAAATTTCTAAATTTAATTTTTTCCGAGATTTTGAGAAAGTGTTCAAACCTTTGACTCACTGATTACTCTTAGTAAAAAAATATGTTAACTCGTGGGTTTTTTGGGTATTAAGTTCGTTAATGTCACAGTAACCATGATTTAAACCTATGAACCGATTCAACCCTACTAACTTAGGGACAGGACTAATTTTCTAAATTGTATTTGACTTTTCTTAGAATGTGAAAAATCCAGATAATTTATTTTATTAATTGTATTACAGACACAGCGAATTGTTTGTGGATAACCCAGAATCTTCTTCCGAAAGGATCACTGTGAGAATAAATATTTCATTGCCAAGACTAAACTGCGAAGGTAAGTTTGAAGTATAAATCTGTGTCTAGGATGGACTTCTTGAAAGTTTCTTTCATCTATGTCCGCTTTCGTCATTTGACTTACTATTTATTGGGTCTCTTGATGACAAAGACCACATTGACGACTCATTCCTCCACTTAGCCTTTGGGGCGTCAATCAACCAATAAAAGGACAGATTATGACTCTTGTCTGGGAAATATCACCGGTTTACTGGTCAAAACCTCTTTATTAATTACAATACTGGTCACTTGTCCCTGGGACCAGTGACTGGTATTGGAAATTTGAAATCACTGGTCCTGATAATAACTCTATCAAAAACATATTTCTCTGCCTTCTCTGAAAACTAAAATTATCTTTCAAATTCTTAGAAGTTTTATTGAAAATTTAAGAAACCCATTTAAAAAATATAATCCCCTTTTATGTAACTATTTCTTTTTATAATTTGATAGTTGTTGGATTGGACATTCAAGATGACATGGGTCGTCACGAAGTAGGTTTCGTAGAAAACACCGAAAAAACTCCTCTCGATAATGGTAAAGGCTGTCTCTTCCAAGGAAGGTTTCTTGTTAACAAGGTAAGAGACTCCGTTGCCATCTAGTAGTCGAGGGACTCTTTAAAGTTTGATTTTTTTCGCATTTTGTCGCCGTCTACGAGCCAATTTACAAACCAATTCGTTTTGTTAAATGCTAAGACGTTATTCATATGTGAAAAAATAGATTAGCGTACGATGTATCAGTTTCTAATACCATTTTAAAATTTATTTTAGGTTCCCGGTAATTTTCATATATCGACGCATTCAGCGTCGCGTCAACCAGATAATATCGATATGTCACATTTAATCCACGAAGTCAGCATAGGAGAAGGAATGGTAAGATTTTAATTTAAATGAAAATTGAATGTAATTTCATTTCAAAATATAATAATAGCCCCAAGGAAGACCCGGAGCTTATAATCCTCTGAAAAATATTGATAGGCTTAATGCTAATGGTAATAAAATTTTAGTTTGAATAAAATTAAATTTGTATTAAGTTTACTTTTTTTTCTTTCAGCGGTAGAGTCTCATGACTATATAATGAAGCTAGTTCCAACCATCTATGAAGATATTAGTGGGGTTAAAACGAATGCGTATCAATATACTTACGCTTATAAAGTAAAAACAAACTCGTACTTATTTTAAGTTTTCAAGTAAAATGTTTTTAATAATCTTTTCTTTATTTAAATGCAGAAATACGTTTCTATAGGTATGACAGGTAGAGTAATACCTGCAATTTGGTTTCGTTACGATTTAACGCCCATTACGGTTAAATACGTCGAAAAACGGCAGCCTTTATACGTATTTTTGACCTCGGTAAGATTCAATTCCTTTTTTTTTTTTTATTTTTTACACTAACAACATCAGATTTTCAACAAAGAAACATACAAAGAGCCGGCTACAAGGCTAAACGGTTTATTTAAGCTTTGATATTTCCTCAAAAAGTAGATGTCGTCTGAAACTGTTTCAAAAAGTTTAAATATCATTGGAAACTGTCCCAAAACGTTGATTTAGATTTGGAAAAAAATCAAAGGTCTTGAGAACTTGGCTAAAATAAAGGATTAAAATAGACCAAAATGACGATTTGGCCTCTAATAATAGACCCAAAATGAGGGTTTAGTCTTGGATACTGGATAGTAGACCAAAATGAGGATTTAGCCTCTGGTAATAGACCAAAATGAGGATTTAGCCTCTGGTAATAGACCAAAATGAGGATTTAGCCTTGGGTAATAGACCAAAATGGGATTTAGCCTCGGGTAATAGACCAAAATGGGATTTAGCCTCGGGTAATAGACCAAAACGGGGATTTAGCCTCGGGTAATAGACCAAAACGGGGATTTAGCCTCGGGTAATAGACCAAAATGGAGTTTTAGCCTTGGGTAATAGACCAAAATGAGGATTTGGCTTTGGATAATATCAAATTCAGGATTTTAACTTGGATAATAGACCAAGATGAGGATTTGGGCTCAGATAAGAGACCAAAATGAGGATTTGGCCTCTTAAAATAGACCAATATGAGGATTCGGCCTTTTTAAATAGACCTAAATGAGGATTTAGCCTCGTAAAATAAACCTAAATGACGTTTTGACCTTCTAAATTAAACCAAAATGACGTTTAGGCTTCCTAAAAAATTTTTATTTAGTTTCAGAAAAAAATTTGCCTCAAGTTAATAAGAGCTAAAACTCTTTGTTATTTGAACGTATTTGATTTCATGTTTTAAACGTGATTTGCACACTTTTTGTACCTTCAGATTTGTGCCATTGTAGGTGGAACATTCACTGTAGCTGGAATAATTGATTCCACCATTTTTACTGCAACTGAAATTTTTAAGAAGGCGGAGCTCGGCAAGCTCAGCTGAAAACATTTATCTGTTTAACAAAGTTCCTCAAATGTGCTTAAGTTATTTTTTCTAAGCAAGGACATTAATATTCATTATTTAAAAAAAAACTGCCACTCATTGAAAATTGAAAAAATTATATTTAAAAAAAAAGAAAAATGGGGGAGAGCACTTATATTTTCAAAAATTAACACTTTGGTATCGCAGTGTTTTTCTATTAATAATAAAATATATACCGTTTTAATTAGTATCATTTGTTACTTAAAACCTCTCGTTACAACGAAACAGCCTAAGAGGGGGAATAAATTGCAGAATCCCAAACCCTTCCCTTAGTCTCCTAAGCCTCGGCTTTGCAGACGAAAGAGTGATTGGTATGGTCATCGTCGTTCATTTGGCCAGATCAATCGGCCCAAAAAATTTCCCAGATTCTGCCAGACTCAAAGTTTTTTAAATAATACTTAATTATTCTAATTAAACTCCTCTTTCGAGTGAGATACGTCTCGTTAAAAACATGTCTTTCCTTCATTAGGAAAAAAATTATGAAAATTAAGAAACCTAGGAACCATCTCTAGGGAACTTAAAATTACCTTTTTTTTTATATAAGGGGTAATTTAATTTATCGGTATTTCACAAAATTATATGAATTTTAATTACTGTCGAGTTAATGAGAAACAGATTTTGAATCTCAACCAATCTATGTCAATCTCAGTCAATCTCAGTCAATCTCAGTCAATCTCAGTCAATCTCAATCAATCTCAATCAATCTCAACCAATCTCAACCAATCTCAACCAATCTCACCCAATCTCAGCCAGTCTCAACCAATCTCAACCAATCTCAACCTCAATCTCAACCTCAATCTCAATCTCAACCTCAATCTCAATCTCAACCTCAATCTCAACCTCAATCTCAACCTCAATCTCAACCTCAATCTCAACCTCAATCTCAACCTCAATCTCAACCTCAATCTCAACCTCAATCTCAACCTCAATCTCAACCTCAATCTCAATCAATCTCAATCTCAATCAATCTCAATCTCAATCAATCTCAATCTCAATCAATCTCAATCTCAATCAATCTCAATCAATCAATCTCAATCAATCTCAATCTCAATCAATCTCAATCAAATGGGTGTTTTAATTTTTCATCCGTGTGTAAATTTCGTCATTCGCGTCACGATGACGCAATTTTGGAAGAACCAATAATATATCGGGCTGATTTTTTAAAGCTGCAAACCTAGGGTAGGAATTTATAAGAGACTAGAAACTTTTTTAAATATGGTAATTCTTTCGGAGTTGTAATTAATTCCTGTTGAAACCCAAAGTATTTTTTTTTTGGTTCCTTAATGAAGTTAATTTATCAGAAGTATGGTTTTGTTCTTGTGTTTCACTTGTTAAAAATAGCTTATTCAGTTATTACGAGGGAACAATTTTTAGTAGCTTAATTATTTCAAGACACGTATTCATTTATCGAAAGGTCTCGTTAAGCCTAAGCATTTTTAAAAAAGATTAGCTAGCTTTCAAATTTTGGAATGAGATACGAAAAACAAACGTGTAAAAGTCGAGGGGTTAACCACTTAAGATATGTGCACCCAGTACGCGATTTTGTAATCGACTACAGCCTCTGGCATACTAAATTCGTACTGAATTACGACCCATTGAGCTGGCTCAACGGCCAAGTTGGCTCCTAATTAAATTCTGTTACTTCTGCATCTAAAACTTTAATTAAATAGATAAATATGTACACAATTCGGTTTAGCCCCCTTCTCTTCCAGTTGAGAACCCTTATGTAACCTGATGACAACACCACTGTACATGTAGAAACCAAAAATATCAAACATTGTTATAGGGAAGATAACACTCTTTCCCAACAACCCCAGCTTGGTAAAGCTTTAGGGGGAAAGTAATTTTTGGCTTTCCTTTAAAATGGCGTATATTTTGTATGGCAACCAATCGATAACTTGTGGTAAACTATAAAGCGGACTCTGTGGAGCGCGAATATCGAAAGTATCTAGAGCTTTTCAAAAGTCGCCAAGAAAAATGAATGCCTAGTATTGTTTAGGGTTAGAAGCCCCTCAAAAATATGGCTCACCCAATTCGGAATGAAAATAAAATGAAAACAAATAGTATTCTCGTTCTATAGAGAGATATATTCTTAAGGGAGGCAAAACGATTTCACTGAGTTCACTCTCATTTTGTTCCGCTCCTTGATCTCCTCTTTACCTAGAAACGTTTGGAGAATCTATCTTCGGAAAAGCTCGGGTTCTAGATCCTAGAGAATTCTCCATGGCTAGACGAAGCTCTCACTTTATCATTTCTCTTCTATAGTAGAGTGGCAAGGCCTCTTCCCGGGAGCTCTTCTCTCTTTATAGTTAGAGTGAGAGCGTCTCTGTTATTAAAAGGATGCTGTAAAGGAAAAATAATTACTTAGCGTCGAATTGGAAACGCAATAGCCGCGTTATCATCTTTATATTACTATTCAGAATTAATAAATCAGTTTTAAAGAGTTAGTCTAATTTAAATTAGACATTGGGTTAACTTTAAAGTGATGCTGTCACTGGTTTTATTTTTCATTTTAGTTGCTCGGCTTTGTGACTGAAACCGACATCATAAATTCTTCAGGGATGTTTTTTTTAAGTTCTTCAAAAGTAAATTCACGTATTTTTGAGCGAGTTTAAATCTCTTTTTATTTAAACAATACATATATAAATTTTAAATTTAACCAACGTTTCTCACTATCCCTTTAATAGAAAGAGGGGCGCCCCTTTTGGGCATCAAACTGCGCAGGCGTGTAGCTATAAGGTTGCCATGTTATATAAAATGTGGGTGTGCGTGTGTTTTGGGTTTGTCTAGGCCTAAAATGTACCGGTAGTCAACTACGTTGTATCGAAAAGAACCGTAAGCCTGTGTTGTAAAGTCGGTCGGTGACGTAATGATGATTATACAGTTAGCCTTAGCAACTGGTCTCTCTTTAGCAGACGGTTCCTCATATTAAATATTTGCGGAAGCTCCTTCGTTTAATTTGTAAAATTTACGAGTTGATTAGTGGCGGCTGCGCGGCGGCTTTTAAAGAGCGAAACCGTTGATTATTTATGTAACGGGTTTTCAATAATATAAAGTATTTGTTTTTGCGCGTAATTAACTCCGGTGTGTAAAATGGTTTACGAATTCGCGGTTAGAAATGTATTTTTAGAAGTTAACTGTTACTGCAACTAGTTCAAGTTGAGTGATTTATAGACTTGTAGAATATGCTGAAAGAAAAAAAGATGATTTAGCGTCTGTAGAGTAGTCCAGCAGTAAAAAAACTTTACAAACCAATATTAAACTAGAAATAAATTTAAAACTTACCCGGATAATAGGCTTAGCTGGATTCATTGAGATTCTGAATTTCTTTCCACTGAAGGGTCAGCGACCAATCAAATGTTGTTGAAAGTCTCATGTAGATCTCTCCTTAACTACGGGCCGTTAGTCATTGGTGGCTGACTCTTCAATGCGAAGAAATTCATGATCTCCATGACTCCAGCTAAGCCTATTTTCCGGGTAAGTTTTAAATTCATTTCTAGTTCAGTATTTATTTGTATTTTTTTTTTTTTTTTTTTTTTTTTTTTACTTGTGGGCTAGGCCTATTTAATCGATAAGGAATCTATATAAATCACTTGCTGTTAGGTTGCATTATCCCTTTCACAATGCTATATCGTTTTAGTCTCTTAGAAACGTCGCCAGATGGCGAGAGCGGGGTCGTTGAAAAATGATCTGTACTGTTGAAGGCGGAGGCCATTAGATTAATCTAATTTTTCTCTTGACTGGATTTTAACATTAATCTAACTTAAAATGAGGCTCTCATATTTAATTTTTTTCAAATGCGAACAAATTATAGTAATTTTATACAATTAAAAACCCATTTTTTAAAATGATACTCAAATTCCATTTGGTGTTCATGAAAAAACTGTAACAGCCTCACTTATGATAATTACCTGCCCCTGGGCTAAAACTTACGCCTTTGTTGCGTCCTTTCATTGATATACTTAGAAGCAATAAAGAGAAAGGCAATGAATGATAAAAAACCTAATGATCTACGTCAGTTTCTCTATATTGTTTGTTCCCCAGTGGACGAACTACATTCGAAAAATACTTAATCCACAATAAGATATAAAAGTCGCTCGATATAAGATGCGTGGCGTTTTAATCCCATTTCCTTAGATAATTTATGACAGCACTCCTTAATTCTTAGGATTATGAAAACTCAATAATCCCACGCGTTTTTCCGTATCCCAAAAATCAATACCATTCCATACAAAGCCTCGGTTTCGCGTAGAGGTTCAGGTTTTAGGCCTAAATTATTACAAATAGGTCATCAGTTTTAACATTTCCTCGTAAACCTTTTTTATCGCAAATCGAAATTCAATCAATAAACCTTTACCCAAAATCGTATTGTTCATAAACAACTTGTTGAAAAATGTCAAGAAAAATATACCAGAGAGCCTTTTAGATGTTCCCGCTTATAATTCTAGGCAGCGCTTCACGGAACTAGTTAGGTAGCCAGAATATATTGAACTGGCTTTTATTCCTCTTTTATTATTCTCTTCGCGAGTGACATCCACTTCTAGAAATTCTATTTTATTTTATTCTCGAGTGCGGAGAAACAAATTAGAAGTGAAAAGACGTGATTGACGTTAGTTTACATTTGTTCAATTGGCCTATAGTGTGGTTCAGAATTAGAAACTGCATTTTAGTTCCCATCTAACGCCTTTAACATTTAAAACTTGAGTACTAGAAAGTTAATTAAAAAATTTATCTGAGATTTTTGAACTTAAAAGATAGCCCCGGATACGAAAATATCATTAAAGAAATTTGCATTTTATTGGTACTTTTAAATAGCTCGATTTGAATCTATGACATTGATTGGATTTTAAACGAACTTCTTTAAAGGGGGGTTGAAAAGGATTTTCATTGGTTCTTCTAAAAATAAATCACCTTTGCGTAGTAAAACATTCTTTGAATTGTACAAAATATTGAAAAATATCTGATTTTGGAATTGATTTAAAAGTAGAGCCTCCGACTAATCAACAGACGCCACACCCTTGACTTAAATGAAATCCCCTCGACACGTGCAACGGTACACTCTTTGAATAGCGCTGATAAATAAAAGAAAGAAATTTTCACGGAATCTAATGAAATAAACTCTACTGCATGCCCCTGGCTCGCATACATTTTTCCATGTAAGGCCTACTGTTTTCGTGGAAATCGAACCTCAACTCTGGCTACGAAACCAAAAATATCTAACGTAAGGAGGCGTATAAATCGGGATTTTTGAAACTTACCCCATTACCCAGCCCTGGGTAAACAAAACCAGGTAGTAATAATAATAGACTTCAAAGGAAGGTTTCATCGGCTTCTGCTTATACGAGTGTCGTGGCCCTTAAAAAAAATTAACACTATTTTAATTGAGTCTAGTGTTATAAATGAGGCTTATTTAGAATCACAAATTAAATATATTAAAGCTGTTCCTGGGTTAGAAATAATATAGAATATCAGGGAAGATTGGAAACGAGGTTAAAGCATCCTTATTTGTCTTTTTCCACGCCTTTCTCTATTTTGTTTCTAACTCGGTGAACGAACTTTAGGGCGCGTATCTGATAAATTTATGTAAGAATCCTGCTTTTATTTAATGGTGTGAAAGAAAACAAGACCGTTAAGCCCATATAAAGAGCTACACGCCTGGCATTTTACATGTTTGGACTACATTTTTTCGACTTATCATTTTCATTTTGCATGACGAACTTTCATTTTTGCATGGCAAACTTTTGCATTTTTCATGGCTTCCTCCATGTTTATATAAAGTTTGGCATCCTCCATGTTTTTTAAGTTTGGCATCCTCCATGTCTATTAAGTTTGGCATCCTCAATGTTTATTAAGTTTGGCATCCTCAATGTTTATTAAGTTTGGCATCCTCAATGTTTATTAAGTTTGGCATCCTCAATGTTTATTAAGTTTGGCATCCTCAATGTTTATTAAGTTTGGCATCCTCCATGTCTATTAAGTTTGGCATCCTCCATGTCTATTAAGTTTGGCATCCTCCATGTCTATTAAGTTTGGCATCCTCCATGTCTATTAAGTTTGGCATCCTCCATGTTTATTAAGTTTGGCATCCTCCATGTTTATTAAGTTTGGCATCCTCCATGTTTATTAAGTTTGGCATCCTCCATGTCTATTAAGTTTGGCATCCTCAATGTTTATTAAGTTTGGCATCCTCCATGTTTATTAAGTTTGGCATCCTCCATGTCTATTAAGTTTGGCATCCTCAATGTTTATTAAGTTTGGCATCCTCAATGTTTATTAAGTTTGGCATCCTCAATGTTTATTAAGTTTGGCATCCTCCATGTCTATTAAGTTTGGCATCCTCAATGTTTATTAAGTTTGGCATCCTCAATGTTTATTAAGTTTGGCATCCTCAATGTTTATTAAGTTTGGCATCCTCCATGTTTATTAAGTTTGGCATCCTCCATGTCTATTAAGTTTGGCATCCTCAATGTTTATTAAGTTTGGCATCCTCAATGTTTATTAAGTTTGGCATCCTCCATGTTTATTAAGTTTGGCATCCTCCATGTTTTTTAAGTATTTTAGAAATATTTTGTTTCAACTTCACATTCCCTTTGACTTTGCCCTTTTCGCACTCCCTTTGTCTATGCTTTTTTTCTGTATCTTTTTCACATTCCCTTGTGCAGTTTTCAAAATTAAGGAGTTTTCGCGTTTTCCAAGTAATCATACGCAACTACTTGTTTTTCGTTGCGGCGCCGCAACGAATGCAATACCTACGCCCTACATGATTAAATAAACATTACAAAAATGATTAAATAATATTACATATCATGAACAAATTATTCAATCAGAAGAATCGATAAATATTACATAATTTTCCTTTTTACTTTAGTACGGAGAAAGTTTTAGGAAACTTGCTTTGGTGCGATGTCACGTGACGGTTTTAATATATGCCGTTAAAAATTATGTAGAAATTAGAACAAATTACGCGTGGCTATTTCTGTATTTCAAAATATAAATAAAAAATGTAGGCATAGTAGGCCTAAAAACATCAAAAAAATATTATGAGCTTGTTTTATAAATAATAAATTAAATAGATTTCCAATAAAACATCAAAATCAATCAAATCAACCTTTATTTGACCTATTATGAAGAACCTCCCCCTATAATTTAAAACCAACGGTTGTGAAACATTTTTTCAGGCGTACCTCTTAATCGTGTTTTTTTTTTTTTTTTTTTTTTTTTTTGGAAATTTTTTTGAAAACTCGCCTATTTTTAGCGGTCTTAATTCCAAAGGTCGATTTCTCAAATGTACAAAAGCGTATTGCAGTGTAGTTTAGGGTTCATTTGTTGTTGAGAACTAATACGATTGACTACGTGAATCTAAGACGCCGTTATGCTGTACAAAGTGGTTCCTGACTTTCCGTCCTGTGAATTGTCTGGTTATCTTTGCTTGTTATCACCATGGACGCCGTTGTGCTGTGCGAAGTGGTTCCTGACTTTCCGTATTGTGAATTCTCTGGTTAACTGTGCTTTTTATCACCATGGACGCCGTTATGCTATACGAACTGGTTCCTGACTTTCCGGCCTGTGAAATATCTGGTTATCTGTGGCTCCTGCATTTACGTACTGTGAATTCTCTGGTTATTTGTGCTTATTATCACCATGGTTTACGAGACATCTCTATCATCTAGAGCATCAAATGGTATCGTTAAATGGGGAATTTTCTTTATTTTCAACAACGCCACCCCTGTTAGTAGCAAGTAAGTTCAATTATAGGATCGATAATTACATCCGCTGTTGGATGACATTAATGTTTAGGTTAAAGATCAAGATGAATTGACACTAAATGGGTTTTATTTCTTAGGTTATTTTACGTAAGCCAAGCGTTTAAGTAGTTAGTCTTTAGTTAATTTATTTAATTGCCGTGTTTAGTTCTACAGTGGGCTTGATGGTATTTCTATCTCGCGGCCTTGATTACCCTATCTAAGGAGACAAATGAAATTTAAGCATTTATGCTTAGTTTTGGAAGTGAATTTTTCACAAGTAAAAGTACTGATGGTTTTATTTGAAAACATGTTAGGTTATGAACTAGCAATTTTGTAGGAATCAGTTCTTGCCTGAAGTTTATCATACCTCAATTTATTCTTAGGTTATTACTAACATTAAAAATAAGGTCTTTCCAATCTTAAGGCTGGGTGTTTTCCACTCTTAATATTTCTTTAGTGGTAAGGTTGGCGCGAGTCTTATAGAGGTATAATAATAATGGTATAACTGATACGTAAACTAGATATGTTTTCCCAGTGGCAAAACTAGTTAGGAGTTTTATGGAACAGGAACGGATTTGTTGTTTATTAGCAATTGCCATGGATGTGATGCGTTGTTACAAGGCTTGGTAATTTGGGCTGTGGGCGAGATACCAACTTACCCCTTACTGCTAAGGCGGGAATGTTAAAGTTAATTTAAATACTAATTATTTGAAACTTGGTTTATTTGAGATAAAATAGGATTTAATCTCATTTATTGGAAATTTATCTTGACCTTTAACCTTAACTTTAATACTTAATTTATATTAGTTTCTTTCTACATCAAAGTTAATCGTAATATAAGATTAACTCTAGGACCCCGACCACTTGAATTTTTGGCGTTTTTAGTTCATAGGCCCATGCGTGTAAAATAACACATTTTCTGTTAAGGACCTCCTCGCCTGTAAAAGGCCTAGGGAGCTCTAGTTTGGTAAAAGGGATATGAGTGGTCTCCTTTTTGCCAGCTATGAGGTTTTTTTTCTCAAGTGTATATTTAATATTTAAATTTAAAATTAAAGTAATTGGTACTTCTAGCTTAGTTCTTCTTGCCTTTAAAAGCGAGGTCTTTTAAAGACGTCAGTCAAACTTGTTCCATTGACAACTTTTTAAATTTTTTCAAGTACCTTATATTTTGTTGTTAAAACAAGCACAATAACGTTCATGCGTCATAAGTCCATAAGACACGTTACCAAGACTCGCGGTAGTTGGGTCTTAAATTACTCCTGATATAGGCCGTAATGGCACCAAGACTTTTTTCTAAAGATTGTGTAATTGTTAGTAAAATAAAATAATTTGAAGACTCATTTCCATAGGCACGGAATTTAAAACTCGAACAAATGCCAGGAAACTGTTTACAAGGGCTTTGCATTGTTAGAGTTGGAAAATCCTTTGCATTCTAAGAATATTACTCCTAAATCTTTCATCTTTCATCTTGATTCTTGCCCCATAATTATTGGTTAAGCCATTAGTTTATAAGCATATTTTCGCCTTCTTAAACTTGCCCAATTAAGATGCCGCGTTTTTTGTCAGTATGCGTACTCGGCATTTGTATTTGGAAGGCTTGTCAACTCACAGTTTGTCTCAACTAAGGCTACCCTGTGCCGTCCTTGTTTTAAATGTATCTTATTTCCTGCAAAAGACAAGGGGTCTCGGTGATTCCCTTTCCTAGTAAGGTGAGGGACTCGGTTAGGGAGGATAGATTCCTCGTGGCCATTGCACAGTCAGCGTTGACTATGGTCGCGTGGTCGATGCGGGTTGCAAGACCTAGGTGCGGACAAACACACGTGCACGTTGACGAACCAAATACATAACGAACGAAATCCTTTTACGGGCGTGGTTACTGGATTTCTACGAGTTATTGTTAAGCTTCGCGCGCGCGTTTGAAACCATTTAAAGTCGTACCGTTATTTCAGTTTGGTACCGTTACTCGAGATGCCGTTAATCTCGGTACATCCTCTTGGAACAGTGCCAGATTGAAGTACCAGCTTTAGCGGGCTTTAAACCCCATTGTCTAGGATCTCGTCGACTTCGAGTTGCGTCTTGGTCTGAGTTACTTACACGAACCTACTCCTACTCTAATTTTCAACAAGTTCGATAAAGAGGCCATTGCCTATCCAGATCTTAATTTCGTATGGTAATAATATCGAGTCTCTGACCGTGTTATTAACATCCGTAACTTAAAATCGTTCGAACAAATACCTACAGGACTTAGATGTCCTAGTTTTAATGGTGGGTTGGATCTATTTGATATTGCGGGGCTTGGTGGTTGGAATAAATTGGTTTTAATGGGAATAATTCAGTGCAAATACGACGTGTCTCTGGTCTCCATTATTTTCAAGTGTACACGATGGACTAACAAAATACTTTCCTTGAAGGCTGAGTTTAAAAGAGGCATCGATAATCCCGCGTGCTAGGTTTAATGCCCCCCCCTCTCTCAGCCGATAACATAGTTTGTAAGACATACATGTAGTTTTAAGTTGACTTGAATTTCGCGTGGCTGTGAATTTTCGCGTTTGCTGTGATTTTGCACTTTTGTGCATTTATTAGAAGAATTGTATAATTTTTTTTTCTTTATTGGTTGTATATTTTAATTAATATTTTTTGGATTGTTAACCATAATCATGTTTTTTTTTTTCTTTTCAGCTTTATAATTTTTGAGTGTTAACCATGATTTTTTTTTCGTTACAGCTTTATCATAATTTTTTTGAGTGTTAACCATGATGTTTTTTTTTTCGTTACAGCTTCTTCAAATTAATTTAATTTTTTTTTCAGCTGCAGTAATCTTTAATTTAGTTTAGTTAGATTTTAATATTAATTAAATATGATTTTAAATATTACATTAATAAGTAAAAACATCAGCTCGAAGGGCCGTAATTCGCAGTTAATTTTAAATAGTTTAGGCCTAGAATTTTATGGATATTTCACAGTGCGTTGCTTTAAAATGGAAATACCGAGCTAGCTGCCACTTTCACTAACCCTTATTTGCATAAAAATGTTTAGATACTTTATATAACTCCAATGAGCGTAATTCGCATTAAAAAATATTGCACAGTTTACTTTAGATAAGCCTTATGCAAAAGTGCGTTGCTTAATTTCAATAACTCCACTAAAATAAATATTAACACTAAGTATTTAGTTTTATTAAAATTAATTTAAGACAGTTAAGTCAACTAAATGCTACTAATTACTAATATTAATATTTCGTCTTGAATTTTGATTGAAGCCTAACCCGCACGTTATTTAAATTATCTGGCTACTTAAATTTAAACGAGTTATTTATTAACTATTATTAAAGGCAAGTGCGATGATTTAAATATTTATATTTAAATAATATGACCCCCAATATTATATTATATCCAAGATACGTTTCGTTATAAGGTAATTTACAATCATTGAAGACAATATAAGTTTGAGATATATTATCTTCTTTATCCCTTTAAAAACTGAATAAGCTTTCAAAATTTTCAAAGTTAGTCAAATTGCGTTTGATTATTGTTAAATATCGTGTCAAATGTCATTAATATAACACAAATCGTAGTTGGTCAAAAATAGATCTCATTTACGATCCCCTATCATTTTATTCTAACCTTACTAACATTAAAGGCGTTTTGAGATTGGTCTAAAACTTCTACCATTGAGGAATGTTACTGAGATACTAAGATATCGTCGTCTCTCTGTATTATTACTCCTAGGTTGTAGTTAATGTTGGCTTAAATCTTTACAATTAATCTTCAGTGCCCATAGAGGAATGATAAAAAGATAAGGTCGATTTTTTTTTTAACATATTTTATTATTTCTTGTTGGGCATATTGAAGAACAATTGTGGCGCCCATCCAGGTAAAATTCCTACGGAATTAGATCAGGTTTTAATTGGGGCATATTTGGGAGGATGGGGGGGGGGAGGATTTATATTAGATTCTCGTATAAACGAAAAATGACATCTATCGCTTCGTTTTGGTTTTTGCGAAACGTAAGCCAAGGCCTAAATCGATTTGTTTTATATTAATTTCAATTTGATCGTATTTAACGCTCTTCTTCGTAATTTACCAACTTTGAGAAATTCGGATGTTTTTTCAGTTTTACTTAGCGAAATGCATCATGGTTGCCCCGACTCTCGAAGACGGAGTGCCATACCTCCCCGTGGTGAGAGTTGCTAACTATTACTAATAGCAAAAGTCTGATAAGACTTCATACAAAAAGTCCTTAACTGGCGCCCGGTTCTTGCTTTGGCTATAGAAAACATGTAATTTACAGTGCAGACGACGCTAGTCTACAGCACCCAATGAGAACGAGATAGCTAAATTCAAAACTAGCCAATAGCTAGGCGAGTTATACGGAAATCCTGAAAATAGTACGAAAGGAGGTTTCTTTATTTATTTATTAGGGGGACACCGTACAAGGCCCTTAGTGCACGGGAAGGGCAGGATAGTAAAACATTGACAAGTTTCGGGGAATGGAGGTTTCTTAAATGTAAACAAACGATTAAAACTCGGGCGTTACGTCTTTAAACGATTTTTTAAATCAAGATGTTTCCTTAAACATTTCTTAGCATCAGGAAAATAATTGATATTTCAAAGTTTTTATTCAAACCCAATTCAATAGTTCAAAAAACTTATTACATTTCATTTAAAATTAGTTTAAAAGTAAAATAGGTTTACTTACAAAGTTTTGGGAGTCATAGTGGTGAGAATACCAAAACAATGCAGCAGACGAACATAGTGAAACAACCAACAGCGATTCATGTGGTTAAATCAGGCCAATAATGGTTTAATAATTAATATTGCTAATTAATTCTTGACTTAAAAACTTTCTATCGGAAAAATTGCTTTGAATTTCATTTCTTATTTGTTACCATGACTTCAAAAGTGGTAAAAGATGTCTTATATATGTAAAAACCGGGGGAACTACTTTTTGCAACGCGTAGCCACTAATTTCA
The DNA here is from genome assembly GCA_963920705.1 of Odiellus spinosus. Lineage (NCBI taxonomy): Eukaryota > Metazoa > Arthropoda > Arachnida > Opiliones > Phalangiidae > Odiellus > Odiellus spinosus. The sequence continues at coordinate 14,822,800 of OY987227.1, forward strand.
TTAGATGTTTGGTGAAGTGGCGCAAAAGTCACGTGATTTTAGGTGCCGCTTTACAGAGATATCTGCCTACGCGTAGAAAGGGGAAAGCACTGAAAACAACACGTTTCAGGCCCCTGCGCCAGTTAAGGACTTTTTGTATGAAGTCTTATCAGACTTTTGCTAATAGTAACGAAAAACAGTGAAATTTACCTGCAATTGACTACTAGTAATGGTTACTAAATGGCCACGCTTTCGTCTAACAAGTGTTTTTGTTAATTATGGTAATTCTAATATTGTTTTTTCTTTTTTCAGTTGCATTTCTGATTGAAATCTTAATTTTTCATTAATTTTAATGTAATGAATCTTCTTATTAACGCAATAAACTTCACATTCGCTTTATAAATCTGTCATATTTCGTTTAGTTAAGTTAAATTACAATACTATAGAAATTACTTCGCTTATCATATCAGCGAAAACTTAAATTTAATTGGGTGACAAGGGTCTTTCATTTAAAAATTCCCAGGGCACTACCCGAAGTCGGGACTTTTAGTCCATAATAACTGGAAATTGTAAGCACTTTACGGAAAGTAATTATACGAGCCAAAATTGGAAATAAAACCGTAAAAATTGCAGGATCTCTGTGAATCCAGCTAAGCCTAATTTTGGTTTTAAATCTACTTCTAGTTTTAATATTTGTTTGTAAATATTACCAGAAATAGATGAACCGAAATTATCAACGAGAGCTTAGATTGGGAAATGCATTTTATTTGGAGTGAATGGGGAGGGTAAGCACTGGGGGAATGGGCTTCCTCGGCCTCAATGAAATACCGAGGAGGATCTTGGGAAACTGATCGCCCCACGTAGCGACGGCTGCAAACCAAGCCAGGTGGCGCATTCAACGTTTCTCGGCTAGGCGAAATTCCGCGGGGGAGGGGGCTACAACTGTCGTCTAAGAGAGGGGAAACGGAGAACTTGCCTGTGGCGTTAGAGGAATAGCTCGTTGATAATTTCGGTTCATCTATTTCTGATATTACTGGTGGATTAGGCCTATTTAAAGCATAAGGCATCGATTTTAAAAATCACTTGATATTAGATTGCATTCTCCCTTCTAAAGAAAATTTGGAATTAATAAAGTTTCATACTTATTTCGGAAATTCAGATAAAATTTCATGACAATTCAAGGGTTTTTAATATTTAACGCTAATGATTTACATGTTTAAAATCAAAGAAAAAAAACCTGGCCCGCGACATGATTGGTCATGGAGCTTATCTCAATTTTTCCAAATAAAGATGAATATAACGAAAATTGGGCGCTTTTCGAGAAAGTCCCTATTGATCTTTGAATGTCAATTAATGATACTTTATCAAGTATTTTCAAATCCATTCTAAAAAAAAAAAAAAAAAAAAAAAAAAAATCGAAACATATTAATTATTTGAGACATTTTAACGAATTTTGATCCCAAAGCAGTCAAGATATTTCGCTAAATGTTATGGTCACGATGGAAAGTCTTGCGCTTCATCAATAACACTTAAATGACTTCATTTTTTCCGCTTTTTAATTTTCGACTTTTCTTTGACCCGTTCACACTCCCTTGGTCTTTGGCCTTTTCGCAAGGCTTTCGTCTTTGCGCTTTCCCATTCATTTAGGCTATCGGCTTTCTTCGCATTCCCTTTGGCTATTGGCCCTTTTCCCCTTTGTTAAGGAGTTTATGCGTTTTTCAAGTAATCATACGCCACAACTTGTTTACATCCTTTCTAAGGCGGCCGCTTTGCAACGAATGCAGTAGCTACGCTTTCGATGAAGCTAAAAAATACACAAAAGATAACTTGACGTTTTTAGAACATTCGGGGCGCGGCTTTCGCTTCTAATTCACTAAACCTCCTTAAAGATAATTAGGAGTAGAATATTTAATTACTCTAAAATAATTTCAAACGCAGCTAGACCCCATTAATTTGGCCCTTTTTTAAAGTAATTTTTCTTATTATTTTTCAAAAGGGTTTATCTTAAAGAAAACTCAATCGCGCTGTTGAAGCCTGAAGTAATATTTTGTCCAAATTCAAGTCTAATTTAACTTCAGAATTTAAAGTATTACACGCAGCTAAATAAAAAACGGATTAAAAAAGATGTACTAATATTTCAAATATTAGTACGTTTAAAACAAGTTTTCTACCTTTTAAATGCCAAAAACAAAAATATTGCAAATATAAATATTTAATTCTTTGAGGCACAAGTCTCCTCATGGAAACAAATGAGAACTATGCCTATATAATGGGAAAATTCGGCACGCGCGAGATACAAATGACACGAAATTTTGGCCAAGGCCTACCCATTTTTTTTTCTGAAAATTTAAATTCTTTGTCTTTGCAGGAAAACGGTTGAATATTTTAGAGTGAAAATTTTTATAGAGGCTTTTCACACCCTACTACACCCATTTCAATATGCTTGGAAGGAATTTATTTCTCCATTTTTTTTATCTTCCTTTAAATTAAGCATAAAAATCTCGCCTAAAAATTGTAGAAATATCATTTTATTCATAATGTTTGAGTGCAGATTCTGAAATCAATTTCAAAAGCTCGTGGTTTTCCTTTAAACAAAGTAACAACGGACAGTTCCGGCTTTTCGTAGCTGAAACTGTGTGAATGTTAAACCTTTTGGTTTTCACGTTGTGTTATGGTTTTCGAAGGAAGAGCGAGAGAAAGAGAGGGAGGGATACCAGCTGCAGCAAAGGAGACGGTGTGTTAAAGGCCTTAAAGGACGCTTAGAAGCCCGATAGATAGCGCAGAAATCGAACAACGCCGACGCGCGCTCGACTTCGAGCTATATTAGCAGCTTCCAAAACAACTCAGCAGGAACCTTAAACTTGAGGATCGAGGAAAGAGATTTTCCGAAAAGGATAATCCGTGACAAACGCTAAGATCATAGAGAAGTGACTACACCGGAGAACTTTGCGAGATAGAAATTCTAACGAACTTTGTCTTACGAGAGATAGAGAAGTGATCCTGGTTTTAAAAGATAAGCTTCAAATTTTCCGTGCGTAGAAATCGAAATGGAGGACTCTGGAATGAATCAAGAAGACAAGGTTTGTTTTGCTTTCAATATTTCTTTTTCTCTTTAGCCTTTTTCTCCGTTTTAGATTATTATTCTTTTTTTTTTTTTTTGCTTTTGTATCCCCAACTTTTCACGTAATACAGTAGCATCCATTGGGGATAATATCTTTATTTTTGCGGTCGTCTATAAGAGAAACGGTTCTCTTTGGGAACGTTTCAACTCCTTATAAATCCCCGTTACATTCCCGTCTCCAAAACGCACGCGCATTCCGGGGTTAAATGAATTGATCGCGTACACCTTAATGCTTCTTAAAGAATTTTCGTTTTTTTCTCTTTCTATGGGGGATTTAAAATGGGTGTAATGAACGCTTTTAGAGCCTTTTTAATGGAAACGATGTTTATGGGCGTATAAATAGTTTCTCCAGATTCGAATTATGCAAATTTTAAGCTGAAAAAGATATATGATCTATTATATTAAATATTCGAAAACATTACGTGACAAGCTTTAAAATGAGCATACTTACGAAAACATTTGCCAATAAATTAAGGTGTTATGAATTTTAAAACGTTGTGGAATTCCATGATGACGTCACCTTTATTATTCTCAAAGGTATAATAATGTGCTTGAATTTAGCTCATTATAAGCTTTTAAACGATACCAGTTACATCAAAATTGGAACATAAATAAGAAAGTTGGCAATTTTCCAATTTTGAAAATTCCATCGTGACGTCATTTCGGGTATATTTTTCGGTTATAACTTTTTTGTTTATTGACCGATTTTGGAAGGGTCGATTTCATTTGAAAGCTCTTGACAAGTTCTGTCCGATACCGTAATTAGATTCGTCTGGATTTAATTACATTTTCCATAAATGTTATTTTTCCATAAAAATAACATTGCTTTCCCTCCCATTACTCGTAAGACGCGTTATTTCTAGCAGCATCGGGAATGTCTGTTGCGTACCGAATTTCATATTATTTTTTCGACAAAAATTCACGCGTGGTTAAGTCTGGGGAGTTCTATTTCCTACGTGGAAAGGGTGTTGCCATGGTTACCCGTAGGAATATAACGCGTCAACATCTTCCTCGTGATGCTTGCTGCTGACGCTACGCAAATATATTAGCTTTTCGGATTTTGATCTCCTAAACTCCACCCTCTTTTTATTACATCGCTAATGAAAAATTGCCAGTAATTAAAATTAATTATCCTACCAAAGAATTTATTTTTCGAAATCCTTGATGGATTTTATGAAAATAAATTTGATGTGGGGGCCGGGTAAATTTTCCCATTATAGTCGTGTTCAACAGCAGCTGGGAGCAAATTATTTTCCCCTATTAAGACTAAAGAGAATAGAACCATTAAAGGATTGAAATATCTGTCATCAGGGCCTTTGTCGTTGCGAATTTGAGCATTGGTTATATTGGGGCTAGTAAGAGGGATCATCCCTAAAAGTATGGGGTTCTTCGGCAAAGGAAGCCCTAGTTGGTAGTATTTCCTTTACTATAGCGTATCAGCCTAAATGTTTCCCATTTCAAATCAATCTTGATTAACCAAAAATATTTACCTTAAAGGAAATGTTGTGTAATATGCCGTAACTTTAACTTTTCGATTTCTTAAGCCCCGTTTTCAAGAAACATTTTTCCACCTTTTGCTTTCTCTTTTCTAAAGAAAAGCTTATATAAAATTCATTTCTATATCCGCTTCTCTGATACTTGAAACCTCTTAACGTGGGTTAAACAAAAAGCTTGATTTAATTAGATTTAACTTTGGTTTGACGCTAAAATTCGATTCTTAGCCAACAAAAATCTTGATTAAAAACACTCTTTTAGACCCTAAAATATGATACGAAGTAAAATAAATGATGCATTTTCCACTAACGGATAATGTGGCACCATTTTAAATTCGAGTAAACAAGACAAATAACGTTCATTGTCCCAAGTAAAATCTGAAGGGATTGCAATACCCATCTGTATTACTGTTTTATCAAAAAAAAGTTTTTGATATTCCCTTCAGATTCCCTTCAAATTCTGCACTCGGTGAAAACCGGGCTTAGAGTTTATTCGAGTAGTCGGACATTTGCCAAAATTCCGTACACTTAAATCATAAAATCTCCTAACCTTTTCTATGGCAAATTATCATTTAAATCCCGAGAGCTCCTCTGAAATTTCAAAATATCCATTGGTTCTGTATGGCGAAAGCCTCAGCTTCTCTAGGGTTTCTTTCATTTGTCCACAGATCCTCTTGATCATATGTGTAAAAGTAACAAGGTATTTCGCTATGAATATAATCTTTTGACATCATCCTATTGGTTGGAATATTTGGGTGTTTCTTATGTCTTTCTGGAACTACTAAAACTAATGAAATACGAATGTACTAGTTTTGGCAATGTTCCCAGATGTTTTCACGGCTCAAAACCGAGGTTCAAAACAATGATTTTTTCTTTTCTAATTTTTTTTATTTTCTCTCCCTCTCTGAATTTTTTTATGTCAGCCAATTTTCTACTGAAACTGGATAAACCACTATGTAAATTATGTTAAATAGGTCTTTCCTTATTTCGTTTTCTACATTATAATATACAGGAAAACTTTTCATATTCGTGTTTTGGAGATATAGCTCTTTAAATAAAAACTAAAAACCACGGAGTATATTAACATACCAGAAGTGCGCGAAAGTTGTATATAAAAGCCTTAATGGTTTCCACTCCTCCCGTTATTTCTCCATGTTGTTACTAATTAAAATGGGTTAATTTAAAGTTTTTTGCCACTTTCTCGAGGGTTTCTTTCAAAGTTAATTGAAATTCTGGTCTCGAGGGGTCAAACTGGGTTTGTTTCATTATCGTACCTCGCTGAATGGGTGGGTACCTCTGACGTCATAGAACATAGGGTCACCTTCACTTTACGAAATACCAAACATTCGTTTTACGATGTAATTTATATTTAAATAACCATTTTGGACGGGTGAATAGATTTTTTTTTAAAGGGGATTAAACAAATAATGCGATATTTAGTGTAAAATATTTAGAATCAAAATGACTGTGTTTCAACTAATCAAACGATATGGGGTTATAAACCTTTTAAAAACATTATTTCGAAATATTGTCTTGACTTTAATAAAAAGAACTTTGGATTAACCTAAATATTTGCTTTGATTTATTACTCGGGTCGATAACTTTTAAAGACCAAATTTCTAGTTTTCTTAATATATTTTAATAAGGAGTTGAAGTAATGAGAAAAACTGGGACGTATTCCTACAAAATGTTAAACATCGAAGAAAATAGTTACTGCTAATTCCCCTTCGCAAGTACTTATTTGCGAACGTTTGGCATTATATATAATAGCTTATGTCGCAATGTCACAGCGCTTAAAAATTCTGATATTTTACATTTCTTTGCTAAGATCCTTGCGTTTCTGTGTAAATGCATTCAGGCTAATCGATCTAATATGAATATTTAAATAACCAATGCACTGTGGAATGTACAATATTAATGTTTAATCCGACTTAATCATAATTAAATCGACCAATGGTGAGAGTAACCTTTGCATAGGGAAAACCTGGGGAAAATCAGTTAATTGAGATATTTAAAAAAATTGCCCAAAGGTCATTTAAAAGTCGTGGTTTTTAAAAAGGTTATTTAAAGGTCAAGGAGATGTATCACGGAACGTTGTATCTCTGTAAAGATAACACTTAGCAGATCTAGAAAAACGAAATTTAATAGTCAGGTCAGAAAAATTGTCAAAAATGGCCAGTAAACTTTGAAATGTCTAATTTTGCAGATGTTCTGTATTGATTTATATTAACTAATATAATTGAGGGGCTTGATTTCAAGATTTAAAAATATTTTGTGTTAGCCCTATATGTGATAGTCAGACATAAATATTTGGCATGATGACATTTAGTTTTTTTCTTTCGTCCCAACGGATTTTTGTTTCTATTCTGGCAATCATTAGTGTTAAAGAACTTATCTAGTGTTCGGATACGTAGTTTTTGAAGTCCATTTATGTAATGGAACGTAAGTGTCGCCCTGATAGCTATTTTTTTTTTTTTTTTTTTTTTTTTCTGACCAACTGGTTGGATGAACTCGCTTTTTCTCTTATAAGAATAACAGGCTTTTCTGGAGTCCGTTAACGTAACTACAGGTGATCTCTGTCGGCAATCTTTAAGAGGTTTAAAGGGTGAATGAAATGAAAATTATCGGGCACCCTTAGAGAGAGGAGTTGGCAAAATGAAAGGGGTTTCCTAGAATGTTTTCGATTTATATATCGCAAATATGTGCTTTCATAGATGGCCATACAGACAGTCTCTTTTTAAAAAGAAGTGGACCCAATAAGAAATTATAACGATTTGATAATTTGTTTCTAGCTCTTATATATAGCCATACCCAAAATGATTCCTGAGGTTTAGGAATAGCTCGATGATCCATTTCATACTCTCTTTAAGACTTAAGACCACCACCTCCGAGCACGCGAGAGCGGCTTTATAGAACGAAAAATATCAACGGGAATCGGAGTGGGATATAATGAGAGTTAGAGATTATTTGGTTGAGCTTATTTCGCCGCGGGATGGAGCCTTTAATCGTAATAAGAGCGAAAAGTCGAGTTATATTATCGCTCTAAGGTACATTACGGATAAATATTATTTTTCTAATACGTTTTTCAGCCCCTACACTCTTTTCTGACCTTTAAATTCTCTTTGCCATGTATTTACTGACAAGTTCCTATTTTTCTTTTGAATAAACTTCCGATCGATTCTTTATAGAATGGTAAATGTCAAATGGGATTTTAAGGATTGGTTAAACAGCTAGTAAGAACTACTGAAAAAGCACAATCTGGTGGTGGTTTTTATAAAGTAATTAAAATTACTCTATTCAACCTATCGCAATCAGAAATTACACCAAAATCGAACACAGTTTTGTAACTTCACATTGAAGTTACAATATCGTACGTCAAGGTTTGGATTTACCTCTTTTTAGTTTCAATTAAATTTGTACATGTATTAGGCTTAGAAAGAGAATCCCTAACCCTACCTTGAATTAACCCCAAATTTCGAGCTAATTCAAGTATGAATCGTTGCAATATTGATTTATCGTATTCAGTCATTTCAGTTGGAAAAGCTTGCTTAATCCGAGCTTCTAGAACCATTTGGTTAATGTTATACAGAAATGGTATCATTAAAACCTCTCAGGGCTCCCCCGATGACGCGTGACTAATCGCACACGATCTTGACACCGCTACACATAAGCAAAAACACTATAATCATATTTATTATCGCGCGGCTATTGTTTACTTGAAACGAATGACTAGCCTAAATTAGCCCACTCGTGACCGTAATGATTTTTGTTTTCTTTCTGTCTATCACCAAACGTATAAATAGCAATCTCTCAACATATATACAGACTTTCATAAGAGGGAAAGTTCATCAATGTAATCGTGCTCTCAACTGAGGCGATGCCAATGACTTTGATTGAATATTACGAAAGGTCGTGACATTTATAGGCGATCCCTAATTCTGATCTACCTAATAACTGAAGCTGAAGAGCGAGCCTTATGAAAAATATGATATGAAAATAGTCTCCCTTCATTTAGCCAATAGAAAGCTGGAAAAGGTGTAGTCAAATAGAAAGTTAGAAAAGGCTTAATTCAATGAAAGATTGTCATCCAATTTCCAAAAGCCACGTGTTAGAAAATTAGCCATTAAAAGGTCATCCGAAAGGCATCCAACAGAAAATTTACTTTTGAAAGGTCATCCAACAGAAAATTAGCCCTTGAAAGGTCGTCCAATCGGCTTCTATTAGAAAATTAGCCATGGAAATGTCGTCCAAAGTTAACAATTGAAAGTTCATCCAAAAGGATGATTAATAATTTAAAGGTCATCGAATATAAAATTAGAATCCAAAGGACATAATTAAGTGCTATTTAGATTTAATTACTATCTAGATAATTATATGAAACAATTCATTGAATGTACAGTACATATCACGCACAATTTCTGAGGACCATTTCTCAAAACGTGTAGCTGTAACAGTTTTCCATTCTTAATTAACTAAAAAAAAATTCACGTTCACGAGACTTGCCCAGTAATATTTCTATTCTTGGCTTCTCACTTTGTTTTTCTCGATTATCATCTTTATAATTTATGTGGGAGGCGTGTGTAATTCGATTTTTTTTCTCGCGCTCAGCCTTGTTGACATCCTCCCAAGTATATACATTAACACTGTTCGAGTTAGTCGAGTTAATGAAGGAACCATATGTTTGGGGAATGAGAAAGATATGGTATATACTATGTAATAAATACATCCTTTTTAGTATTTTTCGAGTTGGCACTATAAATTCGAACGTATATTATCGAGCTTCTCAAATAACGTTGATTAACCTTGGAAGGTGCAAATATTTAAAAAAGGTTGGTTTGTTTATCGTAAAACCAAGGCCGCGACTTCCAGACTCCAAAGATTCCATCTTGACGTCCTTGACTAGCTTATGCTTCCTATACATATTATTAATCAATGTTAGCACATTTTTCTGTACTGTCAATTTTACAATTTTAGTACCTGTTGCTATCTTCTTACTCTGTAGATTTTTACCTTATCGCGCACACCCCTTAGTTCTAAAAAAAAATCACCACAAGCGGAAAAACAAATTTATTCATCGAAAAAAATATCGTTGTAAAATTCTGTAAAGAAATTATATAACCTATATCTAGTTTAAAAACTTAGGTTATCTTAAGTTTTATTGGGCGGTAATAGTGTTAATTCTAATGGCACGTATGGCATCACTTATGAGTCAAAATGGTCGGACAACGTATATAATACTTGTTATTTTTCATCTTCAAAGACATTTACGACTTGGGAATATTTTCGAAATATCTAAACAGATTTTTATTATAAATATTTATATAGACTTAAGATTTAATCTTCAGCGTTGAGATTTCGATTCAAGTGTATGGAATTTTAGGGATAATATTTACTTCTCTTTTGCGGTTGAACATATGTTCAATTAATTTATAACAAATCCTGGATAGAAGTGAAATTGATTATTGAGAGATATTTCCTGAACGTTTTTTTCTGTACGAACAAAACAAATTTTCAGTTGTATATAATCGATTATATACAACTTTTAAAGGGTTAGTATCAATATTTGAACCAAATTTTAATACATGATTTTAGTATCCCAAGTGCCTATGCACCTACAATCAAAAAGAATAATTCATATTTGTGGTGGGGGTACGGAAATTTGTACCTAGGAAGTTATAGGGAAAATCTATATTGCCCCGTCTTGCTTTTTATTTTTCAGGCCAACGCACTAATGGCAAGTTTGCACGACGGCCGATATAGCGCCATAAGTAATTCTAAACTGGTGATATACTAGGACTAAAAAACTTTATATTAGCGGTCAGAAATTCATATATAAATGTAGAACAGATATTTGGCAAACGCGTAACAGTCGGGAAAAAAACGGGGTCGTAACCGGGGCAACCAAATGTTTTTTTTTTTTTTTTTTCTTGTCGCTCTCTTTAGTAAGAAAGCCAATAAGATATTTATTAAGTTTTGTTGCGCTTTGAGGGGTGGAGCCCTATTAATTTCAGAGTACAACTTTTAAGCCATGAGCCGAGTCATGAGCGTAGGTTTATTTTAAAGAAAGCAGTCTTTGGCGAGTGACAATGCTGTCAAGTAATAAAATGTGTAAATTTTGTAAATAAGAAAGTAATTTTTTGGCAAAATAATTGCGGATTCTTTGAGATGAACAGGTTTTTTTTTGGGTCCTCAAAATGTCCTCTACACTAAATTTATGTGATAGTATCCCTTTAGGTTCAAAAGGTCAATGCCAAATGAGTGTACGCATCCTCAAGCGTACTACCGTTTTAAACTTTAGAAAACCTATTCAATCGTAGATTATTATATATTTTGGCTCGTCGCCTACTATACTTTTATTTATTCAATTATTAGATACGAAGAATAAAAGATTTTTCTTTATGCATCCGATCTATTCGTTTTAAGCTTTTGAATTGCATAGTTAAGTTACAAAAGGATGTAGAATCAAATACAACCAGAAGTGTATGAGTAATAATTTTCGAAGGCATGCGCTTTAAAGTTTTATTTTATACAGTATTAAAAACCATAGCCTACGCGTTTATTTTTAAGGGGACCCAAAATACACTCAAAGTGGCCTCGATTTATAATGACGAGAAAAAAGAGTCGGTTACCTTGAAGGAAGAAAATTGTATTCTGGAGTGGAAATGTGGGGTTCCGGCAGGAGCTGGCTAAATTTCCAATCGTACTTTTCTTGCTTCAACGTCGCGAAGTGCAGCCATTTCTTAGTTTTAAAAGTAGTTTAAATTCTCATCACGTCAAAACACGTGATCAAATGGCGAGAGAGAGGGGAAAAACTGAAGTCTAAAACCAGGTGACAGTTGAAGCTTGCGTCTGACCAAATCCATAGGTAGCTCGGGTAATAATTCCATAAATGGAAAAGGCCCCCATGTGAAAGTTATAGGGTCTTCCACTCCAGAATACAACTCTCTTCCTTCAAGCAGTGACTTTACCTCTATACACCTTTTGTGTTTATTTTGACCCCCTCCAAAGTGTGTTGGCAACCCCAGAATCAGAGAGGCAAAGGGGCATGAGCTCATCATCCACATTTTCAGGTCTGATTCAGTGGGTTGCCTATCTTCTTTAGAAATGGTCAAAATAAATAAGGACCTATAAAGGTTATCAGCCTTCGTAGGAAAAACCCCTGTTGCAGCCACTGAACCAGGCCCTGCAGGGTACTTCGAATCTCAAACGTTTCTGATGTTATAGTTTAAAGCGGAGATGTGGCAATTGCCTAGAAACTTAATTCTTATTCAGAGCGCATAAACTCTTTCGCAACTTTTTTTTTTATTTGATGACCCGATAAACTACATGTGTATTAATTCCATCTACTTAAGACGACGAAAACATCCGCCAAAAATCGCCAGAGAGTATTCATAGGAAGGAGTTGATTTATCTAGCTTAATTTAAAGCGTTATAAATATTATTCTACCACATTTGAACCACGGCCAGCCAGATGTAAAGCTTTCTAAAACGTCAGATCGAATAAAATAACAATTTAGCATATGTGACAGGCACAGGTGCCGAAAGATTTACATTCAAACCAGAAATTCATATAAAAATATAGAAGTATTATTAAAATAAATTATAATGAGATATTGCTACTACATGATCATAAAAATAGTTTATTGAAAAAACAGTTCTGAGGAGCTTTTCTTTTATATATCGTCCGTAGCTTTCCTTGGGCCAATAAGGCCTTGTGTACTTTATTTATTGTACTTTCTAAAGCGCCCGGGAACGTTAATTTAATTCTATTTCCGATATATGACGAAGGGATTGGTTTGATAGTGGTAGAGATGGCAGCCAATAAGCTTTATCCTCCATTATTGTTAAAAAAATCGTTATACGTGATAGAAAGGTACCTATTTTAATATTAAAACTACAGTGAGGAAGAAAAACTTTTAACAATCTGCGCTTAATTTTAATTCTTTTAAAATCAAGCGTACGAGGCTAGGTCGCTAGTTCAATCCAAATCACCCACAAAGGAAGAAATACTTTCACCGAATTTCACCCTCTAAAGGGCCTCATAACTAGTTTTCGCGCAGTTTTTTCACGCTTTCAAAGCGTTTTGTCTTTCACAAGAAAAAAAGAAACATTTCTCAAGAAGTATGTCCTAAATCCCATACGTGAATTTCGTCACGTAGTCGACGGATCTTAATTTCTTTCCGAAGAAATAATATTTAATATATACCGTTTATAATTAATGTAGTTTCTTTTTAACACACAATCGGGTCACCAAGTTCAATATCTCTTAATCAGATCGCTATCTATCGAGATAGAAAAAAAGTAATAAAATAAAAAAGAAAAATCGAATATCCGAACTATATAAACCGGTCATTGAACGCGCGTTCCCGAAAGCTAATATCTCACTTCTCTTTCTTTCTCTCTCTCTCTCTCAAGGACCAATCCCACCGCACTGTGGCAGCACTCTTTCAACTCTATGGTTGATTAAATCCCTCCAACAGTTAGACTTAACTCTAACTTAGGAAAGAGAAGATGAACTAAATAAATATCAACCTCCGAAATTCCAAAATTAAAAATAATGATAGCGTCGAGCCGTTAATCACTTCCTTAAAGTCTAAACACGTAATCAGATTAGTGAATTTGGTAAGGCCAAGCTAGGCTTGTGATGATTCCCTTGGTCAACGCCCTATTTCAGTAATATTTGATTCGGCCCTGATGGTTAGTTTTTTGCTTGAAAGAAAAAAAATCTAAAGTTTTTTTTTTTTCTAAAACAGTAATACAGTAATAAAGTCCAGTCAAATATTTTATACTCAGCTTAATTACGCCAAAAGTAAGGTTATTTAAATCGTCCAGCATCGTCGAATTTTTATTTTCATCTATGGAATTCGCATGATTTGATTACTTTGCGCGTACTTCACAGAGCGGTATTCAAAATGGTGGTCGACCTGGAAGTGCGAAATTTAGATCTTATTTAAATATAGGCATATGCATATATTTTTTTCGCAATTAAGCTTCTTTAGATACATTTTTTTTTTTTTTTTTTCCACTAAATATCATATTATAGGGGTTATTACACTCCAATTACTTCAATCTCCCTTTAATTCACGAAGAAGTCTAGAACACATTTAGATTAATTGTAGAGTTTCGCTTTTATCACTTAATTACTAGGGTTAATTATACATTTATTCACAATCGTACATTAGAATTACAATTGTTTATGTCGTCGAAAAAGGGAGTGGCCAAGGGGACACTGGTCCCGGGCGCAATGAAGTACATTGGCTTAAAGTCTTTACCTTGCTGAGCTAGGGCCCAATGAATCGAGTTAGATATTAAGAAAAGGGACATATTTCATTTAGGCCCTGCGTGGAAATTTGCTCCTAAATAATTCGTTCGTCTGTTAAGATATGTGTACATTGTAAATAGTCCTAGGACTGTGTGATACTATACAAGGCCTAGCACGAATCCTTATCAGTTATGCTAAGGATTTGTTTATAACTTTAGATATATTTGACCCCATATTCTTCGGTCCATAAATGAGTCTTTAATTTTAAGGATATCGATTCCAAATCGCGGTGTTTATTGTTTCAGCTCGTCTTTGAAATAAAAATGAAAAAAATACTTTATCTTCTTTCAGTACATCGAAATAGATAAAAATTATATCACCGACCTTAAATATACAATATCTGTCACTGTGCTCTTTCAGAAAACAAAAAATTGTTTTCGAGAAATTTTGATAAAAGAAGCTTGTAAAATATATTCCATTCTATTTTTCACCTTTATACTACTTAACGCGATACCGAAAAACATTTTAATCTATTAATATCACGCCACCTTCATACGTTGTTATCCATTTCCTCTTGTTAAAATGAGAATTAATAGGATCAGACTGCAGGATTAGAATACAGTAAAACGCAATTAGATAAAGATTTTTGGACCCTGGTCTTCAAATCACTTCGCTAAAACCGAATTATATTACAAGTTAATGTAAACACGCAACTACGCGTGTAATACAATCGAATCAATTAACTTCATGGTTTAGGAAAAACGTTTCTGGAGAAGTTTCGGATATTGGTTTTCAATCCAATATGCCCGAAAGCTTTCCTAAAACGTTTATTGTAATTAACTATTTTTCACATCCATGAAGTCAGTATCTCTTTAATTAATTTAATAATAATACAAAATCACCATGGTCAATACATTTTGTGTAAAGAAAGGTAACCAACATGGGTGATCTTGAAATTTTGCTTCTTGAGATTGACAAAAAGCTGAATGCACTATTTAAATCCGTTTTAAGTTGATCCAGCAATCTCTAGCCGAGGGAGCGACAGACTCGAGTTCGTTCATTGTACGCGCACCTGAATTTAACTTTTACTGTGCTTTGCGTTTGAACTCTCATGAACTTCTTGAGTTTAGCCTTGGGAATGCAATCTGTAAAGAGTTGAAAATTTTTGAACAACAACTTTTTTCAAGTATTTGCCCCCCTCGTCTCTATAACTTTGATCGCTAGCTCTTTTTTTGGTCGTATCGCGGATCTAACTGTATCATATAATTTAATATTACCATGACAGCGATGATATTTTTTATTTGCCGCCATGAAGTATTAACAAAACCCGATGTCTGCTGAAACTTTATGAAAACCGTTATGTCACGTTGTAGTTTTCAGAAACTCAGTGAGGTTTTAAGAAGTCAGTCTTAGATTTCTGCGTAGATATTTATAGGTTTCTCCAACTACACTGCAGAGAAGATAGATTTGTACTTACTGAAATCTCTGACTGATTCTGATATCGAGATAAATCTTTCATTTGGTGATATATAAAAACCATATTCTTTCCAAATCCAATCTAAGCCAAGTTAAGAACGTATACTACGTACAAACTTAGATCTTTCGTTTCTGCGGCGACTGGAAATATGCTAGGATATCTGCGGAATACTTTTAAGTACAAGCTATAAAGTTCAGTTGAAACATTTGTATATAAAATTTATTTTTCGCTTCCTCTTTCCAACAAGCACCCATAAACCCGGACCTATTTGGTCGAAGGAGTCCTATACAAGCTAAGCCTAATAAAATGTTGATTCTATATATCGTGAAAGTATATTTCAGGCTAAGAATTGATCGAGGCCTATTGCGAGTACGATGCTATTTCAAAGCCATGGCTCTTTGACATTCTCTATAGTTCAATCTTAGCCTGAAACCATCAACGTACGCGTAGGGAAGATGTTGAGAAAAACAATCTCGTACGCTTTGGCATCAAAACCTTGACTGTCGCTTTGAGCCGAGTGTCCTGGAATTGTGCCAAATGCACTTCGCTTTCCCCGCTCGAGTCTTCGTCTTGATATGTTCCAGAATAACTCGCTTACCGAAACCATGGACTTAGTTGGGTCAGTTAACTCAGTTTTACCTTCAATAACGCTGCGAAGTTGTCTTGTCGCCATACGAACCCCTTTTGGCAAAGCTTCGCGATGAATTTCTCGCCGTAAGATAAAAATAATTTAAGTTTGCAAGGGTGTGTCCTGGGGTGTGGCGGACAGTTGTTTGATTCTGATGACTATGTCACCCTGAACCATTACCAATGGTAAATAGACCTTCCATCTACCATGTTACTAGTCTTAAACAATGTTGATAACTCGCGTAAACGATTACACCGCACCTGTGAGCATTTTTTATGTCAAATTTTTATTTGACTCTCATCTCTCATCTCTTTCCCTGTAATTTAGGCTTATACCGTTACCCGAGACTTCTCTGGCTAGGCAATGAAGAAAAAATGCTTTATTCTTCCCCTATTTACTTTTTCAGCCCAAGAAAATCGGTTTTTTGATCCCATCTTTGAACGTTTTCGTCATTACATTTTAGGATTTAAGGATTCGCGGCAACAGGTTTTTAATCCCTCCTGGGCGGTTTTACGTGATGTTGTTGTTGACAGAAATGAATCAACTTTGTTTACATTTAAGGCTATTTACTGAGATATTCCTGTTGAATTTGGCTTCATCTACACTATCTAGAAACCGGTGAAAAATCGTGAAATTTATAAGTTAGAGTTAACTCTAATTGTGAAAGTAGAATTTAAGAAAATGTTTAAAAGAGTAAAATATAATAGTCAAAGCTAGAATACAAGTTAGATAATTTTAATATCTGTTTAAAAATTCCGGGACAATTATATTTAATCGAAAGGTCACCCATAAAAGAGTTATTGCCTCTCATTATTATTTAAAATGCTGGTAATAAGCTTAATGCTACTTTTCTGCTAAAGGTCAGTGAGTTTTTCATTGTATTATTATAATTATATTTCTTTGAAGTCGACTTAGAGTAGTTGTAATGCACTTATGACCTAAGTTAAGTCTCAATATCACGAGTCTATCATTAATTCTAGAGGCTAAATATCAATAACGTGCACTGTAGGTGTTTCTTTAATCAATACAATTTATAAAGCTCTGACTTCTGGATCGTTTATCATTTGATCTTATATTATAATCTTTTGTAAGCTCTGTGAAGGGATGAGACCTTACTGGCTCCAGAGTGTCGCTTGTATTTTTTTAGTGATCTGAACGGAAATTCTTAACAACTTATGTAGTTATAAACTTTTGGAAGGGACATATGTCTAACTGTATAGTGGTGTAGGGGTACACGATACGCGTGACATTGGCAACTTGCCCGTGCGGTACTACCGTATATTATCAGAAGAAAATAGAGGAAGTGGATTACTGTACCTTTGAGCCATACAAGTCGTCCCTTACCCCAGCTAGATAGAATTTGAATCTAGCCAAGGGAAGGCGCATCCATGTAGCGTGTTGTGGAAACGATCTTTAACGCTGTAGTTCTTTTATTGCTTTGTAATATTCCCTATCAGGGTTCAAAACCTCTGACAAATTCATTTTCAAACTAGAAATTCGTAGTAAGTTTTTATTTAATAATGAAACCGAATAAAATAATAAGATTAATTAATCACTATTTACCAGCCGATTTACACTCGACAGAGTCGAAGATTGGCAGACGCGTAATCCCTTATATGTTACGTCACTCGCGTGTTAATGCGCGATAAAATACCTAATCCGTCTCTACCCCCAGGGGTAGTAAATGTCGCGAAAAAAACAAAAAAAAAACAAAAAAACAAAAACAAAACGGGATGCCTCGGTATTAAGGCCAAGCAATCCACTTCCTCTATTTTCTTCTGATATTATACATTCTATTTGAATGCCGCCAAGAAGATATGTAAGAGTTCCTTTTTATTTCGAGTTAAAATACTTATCCAGGGCTGGAGATTGAATAAAGCCGAAGTTACTACGAATATAATTCAAAGCTAGAAATTAACTTCCTTTTTCTCTTCTTGCGCTAACAAGTTTTATTCAGTTTGATTTTTTTCCTTCTGTTACGAATATCAAATGATAATATTTATGTACCATGAGATTTCCATTTTCCCATAGCCTTGATATGTTAAAATTGTTTTTATCCGATATACTTTTGGGTGATAGATCGATATACAGGTGATACTGTATTGAATTAGTTTATTCCATGAATCCAGTTTGATTTGTCAATGCGTATAAAGCTATGCTATATGGTTTTTAGCCTGCAAAGATGGGGGTCTCGAAATAGATTTTGACTTATCGCTTGAATTTTACATGGGCTTCTAAATCGAAATATATATACTGAATCTTTTTTTTTTATATAAAGTTTTCAATTTCGAAGTCGAAAAACTCGGTAGTTTTCGATCGAAAGCTACCTATCAATCTAATAGTTTACAGAATATTAAGAAAAGTTCAATTAATATATTATTGATAATAGTTTTAGAAATAGAGAGAGAGAGCGTATCATTGTAACGCTTTCAAGCGAAAGTGTCGCGAGAAAAAGAAATGTTTTATCGTGCATTCTAATGCACGATAAAACATTCTACACATGGGCTGATAACTTTTTGTGTGAGTGGAATAAGGCTATTTTTGACTCGTGAACTATTTGAGCCACTCATTAGACCGATTTTTGGAATTTTAATCTTGAAGTTTCTTAGAAACGTGCTTAAAATTTTGAATAAGGGTTTTTAACAGTAAGAAAATGCTAAAAACATGAGGCCTTTATAAAAAAAGGTGACAGTCAAGAAAAGTATATTATCGAGAATGACACAGCTCGGTTTAGTCTAATATAATGTAATTTCACATCACCAGCATATAATCTAATTACTTAGAGAGATTTCAACGTTAACAAAGGTAGACATCGGCTTTAGAGAATTCGATCTACCATGGACAGTCAATATAACATATATGCTATATAACTTTCCCTATAGCTTTTCTGAATTCTCAAACTGAACACCGGAGCTATGCTACTGCTTAGTATCTACCGATTTCCTCTAAAAAATCTATAATGGTCTAAAGTCACGAAAGATTGCGGGGTTGATGGGGAATATGTTCGAATTTTGTTCAGCTGCTATAGCATGCGATTGTTGCTTTTACAGGGAATAAATTTTACTTTTTTCTCGTCAGGTCCCCACCTGTTAATGTTGCCAATGTTTAATTTTCCCGTCCCATAAGGTTTTCTCATTCAACGATTGCTATAATCCATCATTATACAGCTATCCTGATTCCCTTAAATGTACTATCCAAAATAATTTTGACTGCTGGCCCGTACTGTAAATAATACTGTAGAAGGGGATGGGGCTTAATAAAGTTAAGTCCAAGGCTAAGTCTAAAATGATAACATGTAGGTTCTTGCCCTTGTTGCTAATAGAGCCATTACTGTCTATGACTATCGGGTAGAAAATCTTCAAAAGTAAATGGTTTCGTTCGATATGCTTGCTTACGTTAGATTGCCAAAGACGGAGTTCAGTTGAATTAGTCGGTTGAATATGAATGTCGGTCATAGGCAATTCGACTGATTGCGAATCGATCCAATTTAATTCGACTCGATGGTGCACGCGCTTTACTAACATCGTTTGGGATATCGTACATTCGAAAGCGTTTCGTCTTCAGTTCTTTGTTTTGTTACTCAATTTTCCAATCTCTCTTCTGTCTAAACCAATATATCCTCCACATTTTTCTAAAACGTTTTAGGAATTTTTTTCTTGAATTTATATCATATTTTACCTTTTTCCCGATGCAATCAAAATATTTTCTTTTAAAAAAGAATGTTCATTTGAAAAAAAAAAAGTAAAAATACTTTGCGTGTTTCTGGAAAATTTTTCAAGACAATTTATTGACCATGGTTTTTGGTTTTATTCATTTTATCTTTTAGTAGCATTTCCCATTTCGCTGCGGTCAGCAACGGGATAACTCGATCGAGGGGCAAACTATTCTAGAAAAATTTGTACACCTGATTCCAGATTCATTTGATTCTCTGTGATTCCGAATTGATTCTCGTGATTCAGAATCGATTCGCGTGATTCCGAATTGATTCGTGATTCACAATGATTCGCGTGATTCTATATTGATTCGCATTTATCTTATATTGATTATCGTGATTGCGAATCGATTTTCATGATTTCGAATCGATTCGCGTGATTCCGAATTGAATCGCGTGATTCCGAATTGAATCGCGTGATTCCGAATTGATTCCATTTAGTTTGTACACCTGATTTCAAGAGTGGTTTGCCCCTCGAACTCGATAAACCAAGTTTGAAAGATCTAATTTATCATGACCCAATTAATTAGCAATTATGTCCTTTATTTCGCTAATTTTACTCGACTTTTTCAAAGGGGACTAATTTTATTACAAACTTTGGCATTTCTTATGAGGTATTTGGTACGTCTACTTAAGCTATATGAAGATCGAAATTGAGGAGTGGCTTGGGCGTTGACCAATCCTAAAGACAAAGTCTATTAGTTACACTGGTACTGATTGTCGTCCGAATAATGTATGTGTACGCTCTTTGATTCGTAATCTAGCCCGAATTAGTTTGTTAATATTTCCGCGAACACATTGTTTAAAAGTTGATACATTATACCCTCTTGAGACGAGGCGAAATAAGCCGTGGTTTAATCCGATTTAACCGAGGTTTACAGTTTTATAAACCTCGGTTAATTGTGATTAGACCACAGTTAAGTCTGATTAAACTGGCTAGTTACGCCTCGTCTGAAAAGGGTAATTAGTAGAAAAATCTTTGCTCCCCAAATCTTTCCCAAGTTTATTGCCTAGTTGGGAAATAGGAGTAATATAATTGCTTATTGATATATTGTTTGTTCCAAAACATTGTGTCGTATACGGGGCGTCGTTCAAGAGACCTCGCGAAATAATTCATGACAATAAATGTACGTAATAAACGTAATCTCAATGCTCAAATACGTTTCATAATTTAGTTGCCCGGTTTTTAAGAACAATTAAAAAAGATTCCCTTTAGCAAATATCACCAAAAATCTCCAAAAAAAAAAAAAACCTATAAATTACTCAAAAAGAAAAAATCCATTACGGGTTTATTTAAAGAAAACCCAAAAATCTCAATATCTCCAAATTTCTCCAAATATCCCAAATATCTCCAAATATGTCAAAATCTCAAAAATCTCAAAACAATTTCGAAAATTCATGGGGTGTTTTATTTTCAATGGGTGTTTTATTTTCAATGGGTGTTTTATTTTCAAGGTGTGTTTTATTTTCAAGGTGTGTTTTATTTTCAAGGTGTGTTTTATTTTCAAGGTGTGTTTTATTTTCAAGGTGTGTTTTATTTTCAAGGTGTGTTTTATTTTCAAGGTGTGTTTTATTTTCAAGGTGTGTTTTATTTTCAAGGTGTGTTTTATTTTCAAGGTGTGTTTTATTTTCAAGGTGTGTTTTATTTTCAAGGTGTGTTTTATTTTCAAGGTGTGTTTTATTTTCAAGGTGTGTTTTATTTTCAAGGTGTGTTTTATTTTCAAGGTGTGTTTTATTTTCAAGGTGTGTTTTATTTTCAAGGTGTGTTTTATTTTCAAGGTGTGTTTTATTTTCAAGGTGTGTTTTATTTTCAAGGTGTGTTTTATTTTCAAGGTGTGTTTTATTTTCAAGGTGTGTTTTATTTTCAAGGTGTGTTTTATTTTCAAGGTGTGTTTTATTTTCAAGGTGTGTTTTATTTTCAAGGTGTGTTTTATTTTCAAGGTGTGTTTTATTTTCAAGGTGTGTTTTATTTTCAAGGTGTGTTTTATTTTCAAGAGGAGTTATCTTTTCAAGGGGTATGTTATTTTCAAGGGGTATGTTATTTTCAAGGGATATGTTATTTTCATGGGGTGTTTATTTTCATGGGGTGTTTTATTTCCAATGGGTGTTTTATTTATTTTTCTCAATCTCAATTTTTCTCACTCTCAATTCTTCTCAATCTCAATTTTTCTCGATCTCAATTTTTCTCAATCTCAATTTTTCTCAATCTCAATTTTTCTCAATCTCAATTTTTCTCAATCTCAATTTTTCTCAATCTCAATTTTTCTCAATCTCAATTTTTCTCAATCTCAATCTCAATTTTTCTCAATCTCAATCTCAATTTTTCTCAATCTCAATCTCAATTTTTCTCAATCTCAATCTCAATTTTATGTTTAATTTCAAGGATTGTTTTATTTTCAAAAAAGGGGCGTTTTATTTTCAAGAAAGGGGCGGTTTATATTCAAAAAAGTGGCGGTTTATTTAAAAAAAAGGGGCGGTTTATTTTCAAAAAATGGGCAGTATATTTTAAAAAAAGGTGGGGTTTATTTTCAAAAAAGGGGTGTTTTATTTTCAAAAAAGGGGTGTTTTATTTTCAAAAAAGGGGTGTTTTATGTTCAAAAAAGGGGTGTTTTTACAGGGGGTGTATTTATGATTTATTTTTTTACAGGGGGTGTATTTATGATTTATTTTTTTTACAGGGGGTGTATTTATGATTTTTTTTTTTTATTTACAGGGGGTGTATTTATGATTTTTTTTTTACAGGGGGTGTATTTATGTTTTATTTTCAAAAAAGGGGTGTTTTATTTTCAAAAAAGGGTGTTTTATTTTCAAAAAAGGGGTGTTTTATTTTCAAAAAAGGGGTGTTTCATTTTCAAAAAAGGGGTGTTTTATTTTCAAAAAAGGGGTGTTTTATTTCCAAAAAAGGGGTGTTTTATGTTCAAAAAAGGGGTGTTTTTACAGGGGGTGTATTTATGATTTATTTTTTTACAGGGGGTGTATTTATGATTTTTTTTTTATTTACAGGGGGTGTATTTATGATTTTTTTTTTTACAGGGGGTGTATTTATGTTTTATTTTCAAAAAAGGGGTGTTTTATTTTCAAAAAAGGGTGTTTTATTTTCAAAAAAGGGGTGTTTTATTTTCAAAAAAGGGGTGTTTTATTTTCAAAAAAGGTTTGTTTTATTTTCACTAAAGGGGTGTTTTATTTTCAAAAAAGGGGTGTTTTATTTTCAAAAAAGGGGTGTTTTATTTTCAAAAACGGGTGTTTTATTTACAAAAAAGGGGTGTTTTATTTTCAAAAAAGGGGTGTTTTATTTTCAAAAAAGGGGTGTTTTATTTTCAAAAAAGGGGTGTTTTATTTTCAAAAAAGGGGTGTTTTATTTTCAAAAAAGGGGTGTTTTATTTTCAAAAAAGGGGTGTTTTATTTTCAAAAAAGGGGTGTTTTATTTTCAAAAAAGGGGTGTTTTATTTTCAAAAAAGGGGTGTTTTATTTTCAAAAAAGGGGTGTTTTATTTTCAAAAAAGGGGTGTTTTATTTTCAAAAAAGGGGTGTTTTATTTTCAAAAAAGGGGTGTTTTATTTTCAAAAAAGGGGAGTTTTATTTTCAAAAAAGGGGTGTTTTATTTTCAAAAAAGGGGTGTTTTATTTTCAAAAAAGGGGTGTTTTATTTTCAAAAAAGGGGTGTTTTATTTTCAAAAAAGGGGTGTTTTATTTTCAAAAAAGGGGTGTTTTATTTTCAAAAAAGGGGTGTTTTATTTTCAAAAAGGGGGCGGTTTATTTTCAAAAAAGGGGTGTTTTATTTTCCAAAAAGGGGTGTTTTATTTTCAAAAAAGGGTTGTTTTATTTTCAAAAATGGGTGTTTCATTTTCAAAAAAGGGGTGTTTCATTTTCAAAAAAGGGGTGTTTTATTTTCAAAAAATTTGTGTTTTATTTCCAAAAAAGGGGTGTTTTATGTTCAAAAAAGGGGTGTTTTTACAGATGGTGTATTTATGATTTATTTTTTTTTACAGGGGGTGTATTTATGATTTTTTTTTACAGGGGGTGTATTTATGTTTTATTTTCAAAAAAGGGGTGTTTTATTTTCAAAAAAGGGTGTTTTATTTTCAAAAAAGGGTGTTTTATTTTCAAAAAAGGGGTGTTTTATTTTCAAAAAAGGGGTGTTTTATTTTCAAAAAAGGGTTGTTTTATTTTCAAAAAAGGGGTGTTTTATTTTCAAAAAAGGGGTGTTTTTCAAAAAAGGGGTGTTTTATTTTCAAAAAAGGGGTGTTTTATGTTCAAAAAAGGGGTGTTTTTACAGGGGGTGTATTTATGATTTATTTTTTTTACAGGGGGTGTATTTATAATTTTTTTTTTTTTTACAGGGGGTGTATTTATGATTTTTTTTACAGGGGGTGTATTTATGTTTTATTTTCAAAAAAGGGGTGTTTTATTTTCAAAAAAAGGTGTTTTATTTTCAAAAAAGGGGTGTTTTATTTTCAAAAAAGGGGTGTTTTATTTTCAAAAAAGGTTTGTTTTATTTTCACTAAAGGGGTGTTTTATTTTCAAAAAAGGGGGGTTTTATTTTCAAAAAAAGGGGTGTTTTATTTTCAAAAACGGGTGTTTTATTTTCAAAAAAGGGGTGTTTTATTCTCAAAAAAGGGTTGTTTTATTTTCAAAAAAGGGTTGTTTTATTTTCAAAAAAGGGGTGTTTTATTTTCAAAAAAGGGGTGTTTTATTTTCAAAAAAGGGGTGTTTTATCTTCAAAAAAGGGGTGTTTTATTTTCAAAAAAGGGGTGTTTTATTTTCAAAAAAGGGGTGTTTTATTTTCAAAAAAGGGGTGTTTTATTTTCAAAAAAGGGGTGTTTTATTTTCAAAAAAGGGGTGTTTTATTTTCAAAAAAGGGGTGTTTTATTTTCAAAAAAGGGGTGTTTTATTTTCAAAAAAGGGGTGTTTTATTTTCAAAAAAGAGGTGTTTTATTTTCAAAAAAGGGGTGTTTTATTTTCAAAAAAGGGGTGTTTTATTTTCAAAAAAGGGGTGTTTTATTTTCAAAAAAGGGGTGTTTTATTTTCAACAAAGGGGTGTTTTATTTTCAACAAAGGGGTGTTTTATTTTCAACAAAGGGGTGTTTTATTTTCAAAAAAGGGGTGTTTTATTTTCAAAAAAGGGGTGTTTTATTTTCAAAAAAGGGGTGTTTTATTTTCAAAAAAGGGGTGTTTTATTTTCAAAAAAGGGGTGTTTTATTTTCAAGGGGTGTTTTATTTTCAAGGGGTGTTTTATTTTCAAGGGGTGTATTTTTAATTTTTTTTACAGGGGGTGTAATTTTACAGGGGGTGTATTTTTAATTTATTTTTTTTACAGGGGGTTTATTTTAAATTTTTTTTTTTTCCAGGGGGTGTATTTTTAATTAATTTTTTTTACAGGGGGTGTATTTTTAATTTATTTTTTTTACAGGGGGTTTATTTTAAATTTTTTTTTTTTCCAGGGGGTGTATTTTTAATTAATTTTTTTTACAGGGGGTGTATTTTTAATTTATTTTTTTACAGGGGGTGTATATTTAATTTTTTTTTACAGGGGGTGTATTTTTAATTTATTTTTTATAGGGGGTGTATTTTTAATTTATTTTTTACAGGGGGTGTATTTTTAATTTTTTTTTTTTTACAGGGGGTGTATTTTTAATTTATTTTTTTACAGGGGGTGTATTTTTAATTTATTTTTTTTACAGGGGGTGTATTTTTACAAGGGATGTATTTTTAATTTATTTTTTTTACAGGGGGTGTATTTTTAATTTTTTTTTACAGGGGGTGTATTTTTAATTTATTTTTTTACAGGGGTGTATTTTTAATTTTTTTTACAGGGGGTGTATTTTTACAGGGGGTGTATTTTTAATTTATTTTTTTGCAGGGGGTGTATTTTTAATTTATTTCTTTTTACAGGGGGTGTATTTTTAATTTATTTTTTTTACAGGGGGTGTATTTTTACAGGGGTGTATTTTTAATTTATTTTTTCAGGGGGTGTATTTTTAATTTTTTTTTTACAGGGGGTGTATTTTTAATTTTTTTTTTACAGGGGGTGTATTTTTAATTTATTTTTTACAGGCGGTGTATTCTCAATTTTTTTTACAGGGGGTGTATTTTTAATTTTTTTTTTTACAGGGGGTGTATTTTTAATTTTTTTTTTTACAGGGGATGTATTTTTAATTTTTTTTTACAGGGGGTGTATTTTTAATTTTTTTTTTTACAGGGGGTGTATTTTTAATTTTTTTTTACAGGGGGTGTATTTTTAATTTATTTTTTTTTACAGGGGATGTATTTTTAATTTTTTTTTTCCAGGGGGTGTATTTTTAATTAATTTTTTTTACAGGGGGTGTATTTTTAATTTATTTTTTTTACAGGGGGTTTATTTTAAATTTTTTTTTTTCCAGGGGGTGTATTTTTAATTAATTTTTTTTACAGGGGGTGTATTTTTAATTTATTTTTTTACAGGGGGTGTATATTTAATTTTTTTTACAGGGGGTGTATTTTTAATTTATTTTTTATAGGGGGTGTATTTTTAATTTATTTTTTACAGGGGGTGTATTTTTAATTTTTTTTTTTTACAGGGGGTGTATTTTTAATTTATTTTTTTACAGGGGGTGTATTTTTAATTTATTTTTTTTACAGGGGGTGTATTTTTACAAGGGATGTATTTTTAATTTATTTTTTTTACAGGGGGTGTATTTTTAATTTTTTTTTACAGGGGGTGTATTTTTAATTTATTTTTTTACAGGGGTGTATTTTTAATTTTTTTTACAGGGGGTGTATTTTTACAGGGGGTGTATTTTTAATTTATTTTTTTGCAGGGGGTGTATTTTTAATTTATTTCTTTTTACAGGGGGTGTATTTTTAATTTATTTTTTTTACAGGGGGTGTATTTTTACAGGGGTGTATTTTTAATTTATTTTTTCAGGGGGTGTATTTTTAATTTTTTTTTTACAGGGGGTGTATTTTTAATTTTTTTTTTTACAGGGGGTGTATTTTTAATTTATTTTTTACAGGCGGTGTATTCTCAATTTTTTTTACAGGGGGTGTATTTTTAATTTTTTTTTTTACAGGGGGTGTATTTTTAATTTTTTTTTTTACAGGGGATGTATTTTTAATTTTTTTTTACAGGGGGTGTATTTTTAATTTTTTTTTTACAGGGGGTGTATTTTTAATTTTTTTTTACAGGGGGTGTATTTTTAATTTATTTTTTTTTACAGGGGATGTATTTTTAATTTTTTTTTTACAGGGGGTGTATTTTTAATTTTTTTTTTACAGGGGGTGTATTTTTAATTTTTTTTTTACAGGGGGTGTATTTTTAATTTATTTTTTAACAAGGGGTGTTTTTTTACATGGGGTGTATTTTTAATTTATTTTTTTACACCACCTGTAAAAAAAATTAAAAATACACCCCCTGTTTAAAAAAATTTATTTAAAATACACCCCCTGTAAAAAATTAAATTAAAAATACACCCCCTGTAAAAAATTAAATTAAAAATACACCCCCTGTAAAAAAAATTAAAAATACATCCCCTGTAAAAAAAAAATTAAAAATACACCCCCTGTAAAAAAAAAAAATTAAAAATACACCCCCTGTAAAAAAAAAAATTAAAAATACACCCCCTGTAAAAAAATAAAATAAAAATACACCCCCTGTAAAAAAAAAAATTAAATATACACCCCCCTGTAAAATTACACCCCTGTAAAAAAATACACCCCCTGTAAAAAAAATTGAAAATACACCCCCTGTAAAAAATAAATTAAAAATACACCCCCTGTAAAAAAAAATTAAAAATACACCCCCTGTAAAAAAATAAATTAAAAATACACCCCCTGTAAAAAAATAAAATAAAAATACACCCCCTGTAAAAAAAAAATTAAATATACACCCCCTGTAAAAATACATCCCCTGTAAAAAAAAAAAAATTAAAAATACACCCCCTGTAAAAAAAAAAAAAAATTAAAAATACACCCCCTGTAAAAAAATAAAATAAAAAAACACCCCCTGTAAAAAAAAAAAATTAAATATACACCCCCTGTAAAAATACACCCCTGTAAAAAAAATACACCCCCTGTAAAAAAAATTGAAAATACACCCCCTGTAAAAAATAAATTAAAAATACACCCCCTGTAAAAAAAATTAAAAATACACCCCCTGTAAAAAAATAAATTAAAAATACACCCCCTGTAAAAATACACCCCCTGTAAAAAAAAAATAAAAATACACCCCCTGTAAAAAAAAAAAATTAAAAATACACCCCCTGTAAAAAAAATAAATTAAAAATACACCCCCTGTAAAAAAAAATTAAAAATACACCCCCTGTAAAAAAAAAAAAAATTAAAAATACACCCCCTGAAAAAAATAAATTAAAAATACACCCCCTGAAAAAAATAAATTAAAAATACACCCCTTGTAAAAATACACCCCCTGTAAAAAAAAATTAAAAATACACCGAATGTAAAAAAAAATTAAAAATACACCTCCTGTAAAAAAAAAATTAAAAATACACCCCTTGAAAATAAAACGCCCCTTGAAAATAAAACACCCCTTCAAAAATAAATAAAACACCCCTTGAAAATAAAACACCCCTTGAAAATAAAACACCCCTCGAAAATAAAACACCCCTCGAAAATAAAACACCCCTCTAAAATAAAACACCCCTTGAAAATAAAACACCCCTTGAAAATAAAACACCCCTTGAAAATAAAACACCCCTTTGTTGAAAATAAAACACCCCTTTGTTGAAAATAAAACACCCCTTTGTTGAAAATAAAACACCCCAATGTTGAAAATAAAACACCCCTTTGTTGAAAATAAAACACCCCAATGTTGAAAATAAAACACCCATTGTTGAAAATAAAACACCCCTTTTTTGAAAATAAAACACCCCTTTTTTGAAAATAAAACACCCCTTTTTTGAAAATAAAACACCCCTTTTTTGAAAATAAAACACCCCTTTTTTGAAAATAAAACACCCCTTTTTTGAAAATAAAACACCCCTTTTTTGAAAAAAACACCCCTTTTTTGAAAATAAAACACCCCTTTTTTTGAAAATAAAACACCCCTTTTTTGAAAATAAAACACCCCTTTTTGAAAATAAAACACCCCTTTTTGAAAATAAAACACCCCTTTTTTCAAAATAAAACACCCCTTTTATGAAAATAAAACACCCCTTTTTTGAAAATAAAACACCCCTTTTTTGAAAATAAAACACCCCTTTTTTTGAAAAAAAAAAACACCACTTTTTTGAAAATAAAACACCCTTTTTTGAAAGTAAAACACCCCTTTTTCGAAAATAAAACATAAATACACCCCCTTTAAAAAAAAATCATAAATACACCCCCTGTAAAAAAAAAAATAAATCATAAATACACCCCCGGTAAAAAAAATAAATCATAAATACACCCCCTGTAAAAACACCCCTTTTTTTGAAAATAAAACTCCCCTTTTTTGAAAATAAAACACCCCTTTTATGAAAATAAAACACCCTTTTTTGTAAAAAAAAAATAAAAATAAAAATACACCCCCCTGTAAAAAAAAATAAATTAAAAATACACCCCCTGTAAAAAAAAAAAATTAAAAATACACCCCCTGTAAAAAAAAAAAAAATTAAAAATACACCCCCTGAAAAAAATAAATTAAAAATACACCCCTTGTAAAAATACACCACCTGTAAAAAAAAATTAAAAATACACCGAATGTAAAAAAAATTAAAAATACACCTCCTGTAAAAAAAAAAATTAAAAATACACCCCTTGAAAATAAAACGCCCCTTGAAAATAAAACGCCCCTTGAAAATAAAACACCCCTTGAAAATAAATAAAACACCCCTTGAAAATAAAACACCCCTTGAAAATAAAACACCCCTTGAAAATAAAACACCCCTTGAAAATAAAACACCCCTTGAAAATAAAACACCCCTCGAAAATAAAACACCCCTCGAAAATAAAACACCCCTTTGTTGAAAATAAAACACCCCTTTGTTGAAAATAAAACATCCCTTTGTTGAAAATAAAACACCCCTTTGTTGAAAATAAAACACCCCTTTGTTGAAAATAAAACACCCCTTTGTTGAAAATAAAACACCCCTTTGTTGAAAATAAAACACCCCTTTGTTGAAAATAAAACACCCCTTTGTTGAAAATAAAACACCCCTTTGTTGAAAATAAAACACCCCTTTGTTGAAAATAAAACACCCCTTTGTTGAAAATAAAACACCCCTTTGTTGAAAATAAAACACCCCTTTGTTGAAAATAAAACACCCCATTGTTGAAAATAAAACACCC
The DNA here is from genome assembly GCA_963920705.1 of Odiellus spinosus. Taxonomy (NCBI): domain Eukaryota; kingdom Metazoa; phylum Arthropoda; class Arachnida; order Opiliones; family Phalangiidae; genus Odiellus; species Odiellus spinosus. Next base: position 14,852,733 of record OY987227.1, read on the forward strand.
CTTTTTTGAAAATAAAACACCCCTTTTTTGAAAATAAAACACCCCTTTTTTGAAAATAAAACACCCCTTTTTTGAAAATAAAACACCCCTTTTTTGAAAATAAAACACCCCTTTTTTGAAAATAAAACACCCCTTTTTTTGAAAATAAAACACCCCTTTTTTGAAAATAAAACACCCCTTTTTGAAAATAAAACACCCCTTTTTTCAAAATAAAACACCCCTTTTATGAAAATAAAACACCCCTTTTTTGAAAATAAAACACCCCTTTTTTGAAAATAAAACACCCCTTTTTTGAAAATAAAACACCCCTTTTTTGAAAATAAAACATAAATACACCCCCTGTAAAAAAAAATCATAAATACACCCCCTGTAAAAAATAAATAAATCATAAATACACCCCCTGTAAAAAAATCATCAATACACCCCCCTGTAAAAACACCCCTTTTTTGAAAATAAAACACCCCTTTTTTGAAAATAAAACACCCCTTTTTTGAAAATAAAACACCCCTTTTTTGAAAATAAAACACCCCTTTTTTGAAAATAAAACACCCCTTTTTTGAAAATAAAACACCCCTTTTTTGAAAATAAAACACCCCTTTTTTGAAAATAAAACACCCCTTTTTTGAAAATAAAACACCCCTTTTTTGAAAATAAAACACCCCTTTTTTGAAAATAAAACACCCCTTTTTTGAAAATAAAACACCTCTTTTTTGAAAATAAAACACCCCTTTTTTGAAAATAAAACACCCCTTTTTTTGAAAATAAAACACCCCTTTTTTGAAAATAAAACACCCCTTTTTGAAAATAAAACACCCCTTTTTTCAAAATAAAACCCCTTTTATGAAAATAAAACACCCCTTTTTTGAAAATAAAACACCCCTTTTTTGAAAATAAAACACCCCTTTTTTGAAAATAAAACACCCCTTTTTTGAAAATAAAACACCCTTTTTTGAAAGTAAAACACCCCTTTTTTGAAAATAAAACATAAATACACCCCCTGTAAAAAAAAATCATAAATACACCCCCTGTAAAAAATAAATAAATCATAAATACACCCCCTGTAAAAAAAATCATCAATACACCCCCTTGTAAAAACACCCCTTTTTTGAAAATAAAACACCCCTTTTTTGAAAATAAAACACCCCTTTTTTGAAAATAAAACACCCCTTTTTTGAAAATAAAACACCTCTTTTTTGAAAATAAAACACCCCTTTTTTGAAAATAAAACACCCCTTTTTTGAAAATAAAACACCCCTTTTTTGAAAATAAAACACCCCTTTTTTGAAAATAAAACACCCCTTTTTTGAAAATAAAACACCCCTTTTTTGAAAATAAAACACCCCTTTTTTGAAAATAAAACACCCCTTTTTTGAAAATAAAACACCCCTTTTTTGAAAATAAAAAATAATTGGGGTTGGTTGGGAAAAATAATTGGGGTTGGGAAAAATAATTGGGGTTGGGAAAAATAATTGGGGTTGGGAAAAATAATTGGGGTGTGGAAAAATAATTGGGGTTGGGAAAAATAATTGGGGTTGGGAAAAATAATTGGGGTTGGGAAAAATAATTGGGGTTGGGAAAAATAATTGGGGTTGGGAAAAATAATTGGGGTTGGGAAAAATAATTGGGGTTGGGAAAAATAATTGGGGTTGGGAAAAATAATTGGGGTTGGGAAAAATAATTGGGGTTGGGAAAAATAATTGGGGTTGGGAAAAATAATTGGGGTTGGGAAAAATAATTGGGGTTGGGAAAAATAATTGGGGTTGGGAAAAATAATTGGGGTTGGGAAAAATAATTGGGGTTGGGAAAAATAATTGGGGTTGGGAAAAATAATTGGGGTTGGGAAAAATAATTGGGGTTGGGAAAATAATTGGGGTTGGGAAAAATAATTGGGGTTGGGAAAAATAATTGGGGTTGGGAAAAATAATTGGGGTTGGGAAAAATAATTGGGGTTGGGAAAAATAATTGGGAAATTAAAAATACACCCCTGTAAAAAAAAAAAAAAAAAATTAAAAATACACCCCCTGTAAAAAAAAAAAAAAAAAAAAAAAAAAAAATTAAAAATACACCCCCTGTAAAAAAATAAATTAAAAATACACCCCCTTTAAAAAAATAAATTAAAAATACACCCGCTGTAAAAAAAAAAAAAAATTAAAAATACACCCCCTGTAAAAATACACCCCTGTAAAAAAAATACACCCCCTGTAAAAAAAATTGAAAATACACCCCCTGTAAAAAATAAATTAGAAATACACCCCCTGTAAAAAAATTAAAAATACACCCCCTGTAAAAAAATAAATTAAAAATACACCCCCTATAAAAATACACCCCCTCTAAAAATACACCCCCAGTAAAAAAAAAAAAAATTAAAAATACACCCCCTGTAAAAATTAATTAAAAATACACCCCCTGTAAAAAAAAATTAAAAATACACCCCCTGTAAAAAAATAAATTAAAAATACACCCCCAGAAAAAATAAATTAAAAATACACCCCTTGTAAAAATACATCCCCTCTAAAAAAAAAATATTAAAAATACACCCCCTGTAAAAAAAATTAAAAATACACCTCCTGTAAAAAAAAAAATTAAAAATACACCCTTTGAAAATAAAACGCCCCTTTTTTGAAAATACAACACCCCTCGAAAATACAACACCCCTCGAAAATAAAACACCCCTCGAAAATAAAACACCCCTCGAAAATAAAACACCCCTCGAAAATAAAACACCCCTCGAAAATAAAACACCCCTCGAAAATAAAACACCCCTCGAAAATAAAACACCCCTCGAAAATAAAACACCCCTCGAAAATAAAACACCCCTCGAAAATAAAACACCCCTCGAAAATAAAACACCCCTCGAAAATAAAACACCCCTCGAAAATAAAACACCCCTCGAAAATAAAACACCCCTCGAAAATAAAACACCCCTCGAAAATAAAACACCCCTCGAAAATAAAACACCCCTCGAAAATAAAACACCCCTCGAAAATAAAACACCCCTCGAAAATAAAACACCCCTTTGTTGAAAATAAAACACCCCTTTGTTGAAAATAAAACACCCCTTTGTTGAAAATAAAACACCCCTTTGTTGAAAATAAAACACCCCTTTGTTGAAAATAAAACACCCCATTGTTGAAAATAAAACACCCCATTGTTGAAAATAAAACACCCCATTGTTGAAAATAAAACACCCCATTGTTGAAAATAAAACACCCCATTGTTGAAAATAAAACACCCCATTGTTGAAAATAAAACACCCCATTGTTGAAAATAAAACACCCCATTGTTGAAAATAAAACACCCCATTGTTGAAAATAAAACACCCCATTGTTGAAAATAAAACACCCCATTGTTGAAAATAAAACACCCCTTTGTTGAAAATAAAACACCCCTTTGTTGAAAATAAAACACCCCTTTATTGAAAATAAAACACCCCTTTATTGAAAATAAAACACCCCTTTTTTGAAAATAAAACACCCCTTTTTTGAAAATAAAACACCCCTTTTTTGAAAATAAAACACCCCTTTTTTGAAAATAAAACACCCCTTTTTTGAAAATAAAACACCCCTTTTTTGAAAATAAAACACCCCTTTTTTGAAAATAAAACACCCCTTTTTTGAAAATAAAACACCCCTTTTTTGAAAATAAAACACCCCTTTTTTGAAAATAAAACACCCCTTTTTTGAAAATAAAACACCCCTTTTTTGAAAATAAAACACCCCTTTTTTGAAAATAAAACACCCCTTTTTTGAAAATAAAACACCCCTTTTTTGAAAATAAAACACCCCTTTTTTGAAAATAAAACACCCCTTTTTTGAAAATAAAACACCCCTTTTTTGAAAATAAAACACCCCTTTTTTGAAAATAAAACACCCCTTTTTTGAAAATAAAACACCCCTTTTTTGAAAATAAAACACCCCTTTTTTGAAAATAAAACACCCCTTTTTTGAAAATAAAACACCCCTTTTTTGAAAATAAAACACCCCTTTTTTTGAAAATAAAACACCCCTTTTTTGAAAATAAAACACCCCTTTTTTGAAAATAAAACACCCCTTTTTTGAAAATAAAACACCCCTTTTTTGAAAATAAAACACCCCTTTTTTGAAAATAAAACACCCCATTGTTGAAAATAAAACACCCCATTGTTGAAAATAAAACACCCCATTGTTGAAAATAAAACACCCCAATTTTGAAAATAAAACACCCCTTTTTTGAAAATAAAACACCCCTTTTTTGAAAATAAAACACCCCTCGAAAATAAAACACCCCTCGAAAAAACACCCCTCGAAAATAAAACACCCCTCGAAAATAAAACACCCCTCGAAAATAAAACACCCCTCGAAAATAAAACACCCCTCGAAAATAAAACACCCCTCGAAAATAAAACACCCCTCGAAAATAAAACACCCCTCGAAAATAAAACACCCCTCGAAAATAAAACACCCCTCGAAAATAAAACACCCCTCGAAAATAAAACACCCCTCGAAAATAAAACACCCCTCGAAAATAAAACACCCCTTGAAAATAAAACACCCCTTGAAAATAAAACACCCGCATGGCTGTCGGCTCCCTAGATATTCTGTTTATGTAAGCCTCACCGAGTCGAGGACGACAGTCAAGCTAACTATGGGTTTGGTTGGTTCGCTCTGTACTTTGCTTGCCAACTTCCATGGATGTGGTTTTGCTGGTATTGACCTTCTCGGTCCTGGACGCGGTGATGATAAGACGGCGGATCTAAGCGGCTGTTGTGTGCAAACGGTACAGCGCTATATAAAAAGTCGAACTGAGTGTCCCGCCGGATTCGTTTAAACTAGCCTCCTATCTTCGACCCAGTTAAGTACTTTACCAACGAAAACTGTACGTGTTTGGAGGAAAAGTACAAACATCTGTATATGTCTGGGCTGACCATAAACTGGACATAGATGCAATTTTTGGTCATCCTAATCCCTGAAATTCCCAAAGCGCTCAACGCGAAAGTATACTTCGACCAAACTGTATTACTAGTCTAAAAGTCTAGGCTTCGAGAGCTTCTATTTATCGTATCAAATTTGAAAAAGCAAAAAGAACACATTTATATAATAGAATGGGTTCAGTGGGTGATAATCCGAAGCATTGATAGTACGATATATTTTTAGAATTCGATAATTAGCCATACTCGTATGTAAAATATAATGGAAAGTTTTTGATGATTGAATTCGGTCACTGATTGGTTGGTTTATCGAGGAGAGTACTCCATTATAAACGTTGATTACGTTTAATCAATCCAAAATAAAGAAAACACGTATAAGAAGAGCGAGAGAGAGAGAGAGTTCTTATCAAGTCCGGAGGCTCCGGAGATCTTATATTTTTAGTCAGAACAAGCGCGTTCCAAGGGGAAAATGCATAGCACCATTTGACAGAAACTCATTTGGATTAATTCAACGTTTCTATTTATTACAGATGTTAATAAGTTTACTTCAAAAATATTTACAAACTGAACGTATAATTTCAAACTGAGAATGTGAAACTCGATTGAAACGTGTTTCAAATGCAAAGTAGAATAATCTAATTTCTCAGTTTGAAATATCAGTATTAGTATTCTAAAAATCTTACCTAATATTGCTCTTCACACTTCCTCTTTTTTTATATCTTTTGAAATATGTTTACAAATGACAAATTTAAAGTGGATGAGAAAAATTATGGTAGAAAATGTTAAGATTAGTAGTGAATCCCACTGAACGCTCGCGGAGTGTCCGAATCTCACTGAAGACGTAACTGTTCTTATTTTCGCTCCATATTTGAGCATCGAGCATTGGGACGTTTAAGACTTCGTTACCCAATTATTTCAGTGAAAACATTTGCTCTTTCCAATAAACGCTACCCCGAGAGTTACTATTTTTTCCCAATGCAGGAAACTATATTTTTGCTCAACAACGATCTGATTCACCAGTACTATCAGATTGATCTATTTTGTTCTAGAGCACAAAGTTAAATTCTAAGACTTTAGTTTCAGAAATAGAGTGAAATTCATTTGATATATATATATTCAAATATTATTGATAAATATTTCGGTAGAACCCATCAAATAATGAAATCGTATAACTTTCTTCGGTCTGCAAATTTAGCTAGTATTAAAATGACGGTATCTCGCCGTGTGTCGTGCGCGTATTCTTTTTATCAAGAGGCTCTTAAATTCCGAATGGCTGCCAGAGAAGAAAGTTACCCAGCATCTTCCCACTCTCCCCAAATGCATATATGGCGTGTTGTTTTGAGGGAGAATTCTGTTTCAAAAGGGAATGGAAGTGGGGCGGTTATTTTACGACCAATTTTTTTTATTCAATCTTATCCAACTGATAAAGTTGGTATAAATATCACTCCCAAAAACGAAACTGGGATCTGTTCTAGAACTATAGCTTAAAGTACATAACCTACGACTTTATTTCCTGTATCCTTAATTAGAATATCTTTTAACTAACGCGATTCGAACGTTACGAGGTGAACATGGATAATTCCAAAGTTCAAAATAAAGTTGTTAATGGCAGCAATGGTTATTGCAACGAAGTTCAGGTTCGTCTAAATCGAGTTAATTGCGGGAAAGTTAAGCGAAAGATGTTTATCGTATCCTTTGAACAAAAAGGTCTTTATATTACGGAACTATAAAGAGAATGATGCCCAATGGGAAATAAGCGAGATAGTTTGACCTTTTCGGATATTCCGCGGCTCCATCCTTAGTTTAGGGAGGCTGGGTAAGTTTAAATTCAGTACGGAAATTCAACGTGTACTCTGGTACTTAGCTTTGTAAGGAAGACTGGCTATAAACGTCGTATTTATTGACTTTTCCTACTGAATTAAGTTAAAGGGAAACCCAGATGAGTTCCGGTTAGGGTAGACGATCCCAAGCCGGATCAATATTGACGTAAGCGAGCGCGTGTGACGTCAAGGATGGTTTTTGGCGGGGAAATCTTTAACGAGATTTTGACAGTTATAGTCTAGCGGAATTTTTGAAATTATCAATATCATTTTTCTAGTTTACGAGTTTCTTCAAGATATTTTCCCCGCTTTTATATCGTTTTTATATGATTTCTATTACACTTTGTGACGCTTTTCAGATAGTTTTATACTAGATTTATTTCGATGTAAGACTGAGTAATTTTTTTTTTTTTTCCTTTCTCGCAGAGGATTGAAATAAATACGCCTAGATGTGGAAAGATGACAGTTCACATTCAGGTAATTGTATTACTTTATTTATTTTCCTTAGGTTTTTATACATTGGCAATGACAGTATTACTACACTTAAAATCAACTTCAAAATAGTTTCAAATTGATTTTGATGTATCAGGAGCCTATAAAACTTTCTTTAGTGGGAAGTGATCCTTTATAACGCCGTAAACAAAAATTTAACCTTTCTTTGATATGACGAAACTCTAATGTCTCATTGAAACTACCGAATTATCTCCCACCCTCATCCCAAATGAAACTTTTATAGACTTCTGAACATCCTGAGCTAAAATTTATTTACTGCGTGTAATTTTCCTTTAATCTAAACTGAATATTTTATAGGGCGATTTAGAAAATGCCGAAAAAAAGGCCATATTTTTAACAGTTCACGATATTGGATCGAACCGTAAGTTAAATTAAAAAAAAAAAAAAAAAAGATATTAATTGCATTACTTTTTCCTCGTCTTTTTGTTAACTATTAAATGAAAATATCAGGAAAAAAATATTAAGAAAAGATCATGTTTAAAAATTAAGAAACCCGCTAAGCTTTTATTATTAGAAAACTATTTGAAAACTTTGGTATCTTTTTGACATAAACGTCATAGCACACCCCATTTTCATTGTCTAGCCGTTTCGCTTCTAAAGCTCGCAAATAATATTGATTGGTTAAAGAAATTGATATCGGTCGCGATCCAAGCGCCATATAATTGAGTTTACGCGTGAAGAAAGCTTGAGCTTGGCAGGATATGTTAAAACGAGAATGAAGGAAATATCAAAAGCCCTATTTTGATGATTAAATGGTGATGCAGTATGTAAATAACACTTTGCTGCCTTTGAAATACTTTATTTTACTTAATTTCATTGAAATTAAAGTTTAAAATTAGCACTTCATTTTAGCTCCCCCCCCCCCCCCCCCCCCCCCCCCAACAAATCTAAACCGTCCGCCATCTTTGTTAGTGTACCAAACGGGAGGCCAGCCAATCAGAATTTTTCTTTGGGAAGTCTTACGCGTCATGTTAGATTGGGCCACAGTCTCCGAATTCTTTTCTCGAACTGATATAAATTTTTTATGGGAAATGTGGCACCATCTTTGAGCACTTGCCGTTTATATAATATTGGAATAAAAAGATGAGATTTGATTGGCTCGCCTCCCCTTATCTCCAGATTCAAAATGTTGTCGACCTTTAAGTTCGAAATTTAAAAGTACTTAAATGCCGTTTCTTCGCAATTTAACTATTTTAGATACTTTTTTGGTACTAAATAAGATATTTTATGGTCTAAGAAATTTAAAAATTAAGAATTACACACGATTTCCTTCAGTCTCCCTTTAAGAGGTGAAGTAGCCAATCGGCGATAATTAAAATATGACTTCTTACCTTCAGAGGGGATTGAACTTTCTAAACGTTTGGAAACGCGACCTTTAATGCAGGGTGAAATCATTTTTATGGTGTATTCTTTCTTTAAGATTGGTTGTGTCATATTTTTATTCCAGATTCTTCATTCCGGGATTTTGTGGAACATCCTTGCGTGTCCGAAATTAAACCGAGGTCAGTTTTCATTCACGTTGATGTTCCAGGTCAAGAAGACAATGCCGCTGATTTCCCAAACGAGTGAGTAATTATCTGAAATGGCGCATAATACGCAAAAAGAAACGGATTTTATAGGATAATTTGTTTCAGCTATCAATTTCCAACTATTCAAATGCTCGGGGAAGATCTTGTGACTGTTTTGGATCACCTCAAGTAACAATAATTTCGTTTTCAATTAGATTAATGGTTGTTACTGGGAGTTATTTTGCAAAATATCAAGTCGCATTAGAAAATCTCATCTTTAGAGTGTATTTTTTAAAACGGGGTAAATGAATTCAATAAGATAAACTTGAGAAACTATCGAAAAATATATTTCGCGAGATTAAAAGTAGCCACCTTGAACCCCATTTACAGAAATGGCTCTTATAGCGATAATAGATTTTGATAATATCAGAAGTCTACGAGGGGAAGTTCCTAACTCGCGAGCCTCAATCAAACATCAGATTTTTTTGGGGCCGAGCTGAAAATCAATGTTATAATTTGATTAATTTACTCGAAGCATATCATGCACTGCCGCTGATCCATTTTCAGGCATGCCCGCGCTTAGACTTCTATGAACGCACCAATTCGAGCTCCGTTTTGATTTGAGCCTTTACATTTTTCCAAAGCGCGAGATTTTGACGTTTCGTTATCTGAACATTGTAAGATTAGAGAGCTTGGAACTTACCCCGAAGGTGCAATTTTTGTAGGCTTCTGATACCATGAATTTACCCAGTTGTACTACAATCATTACTAGTGTAAGTAAGAATCCCTCTTAAAGTTACTTGAATTTCTCCCTGCAGAATTTGCTTTTTCCTAGCTATTAACCTAAATCGACACAGTCAATGCTTCATCTTTCAATACCATTTTAACTGAATTAAATCTTTAAGAGTTTAATCAATATGCGAAGACCGAAGAGAAGTAAGCTTTCGATATAATTTCATCGGACAGGAAATTCTACTCGTTTTTACGAAGACTCTATATAGTTCCCCTATATTTAGAAGTATGTCCGGGATTGTCACCGCTATTGTCAACGACGTAAATTGTTGTTTCTGAGTTTAAGCGTTTGTAGAATCGGTTTTTTCATGTTTTCCCTCAAAGGGAGGTTCTTATCTACATAAGTTATAGTGTATTTTAATGCTTACGCAAGGTTCTTTTTTTTTCGTTAAGTTTTAATATTAACGGGTACAGTTTTTTTTTTTATTATTATTTTAGGGTGAATTTAGTGGTTGGATTCGGAGAAGGTGCTGGTGCAAATATACTGGTTCGATTTGCGGTATGTAAATCTAGAACTCTCATAGTTCTTCAATTACTTTAACTTTATCTTTTCGAACTATAGATGGCTCACCAATCGAGAGTTTTGGGTCTAGTTCTCATTCATTGTGTGGCTACCAGTGTTGGCATGATGGAATTCTTTAAAGATAAGGTAATTTTGCAACGAGATTTAATTAATATAGATTTAGATCATTAAACTGTTTTCTAAAAATATATATTTCATTTTGAAACAGATCATGAATTGGAAATTGCAAAACGTCGGTATGAATCCTTCGGCAGAACAATATTTGGTTCTTCACAAATTCGGTGCCGTAAGTAACACGATCATTTTAAATTTTATTTTGGGTAGCCAGATATTCTAAAGAATTATTTTCATTGTATAAATATTTAAAAATTAGAAAGGGCTAATAGTATTTTAATTTTGCTCCCAGATTTTTAAATAATAATTTTTAAACATTCCCTCAGAAACAATATAAAACAAACCGCATTATTCTGTGGTGAGTGGTTCTTGCTTGAAACGCAATCAAGTAGGGGGCTTTAGACTAAGATTAATTATAAAAAAAAAAACGCTGAACATTTAAATCCTGAGCTATTTAATATTTGAATATCGCCGTTCGCGTGCATGATTTTTAACCTAAATTTCTTCTAAAAATCTCTTCAGAATGAGCTAAATATAAGATTGTTGAGAAGAATGAGAATATGGGGTCGCTACGAATAATTGAAAATATAGGGTCGTTGACAATGTGTCGATGAGAAGTATTGAATTTTAGTAATTGAGAGTATTAGGTTGTTCAGAGTAATTGAGAATATTACCTGGTCGTTGAAGAAACTTTTTCTTCCAGTTTTGAAGTTGTTTAAACTACTTAAAATAGCTTCGATTTGGAAAACTGGTCATCAAACGCTTCGTGTTTGCTCTGGAAGCAATTTGGCCAAGTCGCTTTGGTTGAAAAGTCAGGGAGACAGATTTGCTGACAATTCTTAAAAATAACACGATTAAAATTATAATATCTGTCCAAAATAATTAAGCAACGAGTTACAAGCACGATTAACTCAGTAGCGCCGCCAGGATTTTACTCTAAGTAGGCACCGTGATTTAGAGGCCCCCCCCTCATTGGTTTTTCCTTGTCATTTTCAAGCTAATGTTATGTTATAAAAAAGGTTGTAAGGAGATAGTTGCTAGGAAATAGTGACTTGTTCCCTCTGCTCTACAAGATGATAAATCATGATATGGAAAAAAAGAATTTTCAGAATCACAAGTACTTTTCATAAAAATAAATACTCCAAATAATATAAAATCCACCCAGAGATTTCACCATGGGCGAAGTTAGACAACTATCTTTCACAAGCAGATCTCAGCGGTATAATAGCACTTGAAAGCGTATAGACTTTTCCGGGTGCCATTCCGCCTTTTTGGAAAAAGTCAACAAACCCAAATCACCCCCTATAGAGTGCCAAAACCAGTGCTTGCCACAAATTCCTTAGTACAATAGTGTGCACAAAGGTTAGAATTATCAAAAATTAAAAGGAATCCCATGGCTATGAGCACAATATTGCACTGGTTTTCCTCTTGAAAACATTTTACCACATGGCAAACCTTTTTATTATATCCCACCTTAAATAGGCAGCACGTACAAAGCTATCCTATTCGTTATCTCTAGACCTTTTTTTACTTTAAGGTATAGGGAGCCTTTCTTTGTGCTTGCTTAAAATTTAGAGTGGATCAGTAAATATTTTAGTCCTATTAAGGAATGAAGAGATACCGTTAAACGCCCCCTATGGTGAGACTAATATTCATGTTTTTGTCACTTGACACTATAAGGAGGGAAGTAAGAAGGTCTGTGAGCCTTTGGCAGTGATCTTTACACTTAAGTCTTTTTAACTTCTGGAGCTGTCTCTACAGTCAAAGCACCCTTTTACAGATGATTATTTACAAGAAATATAAATTTATTTAAAAAAGCCCACTTAAGCACTAAAAATTTAAAGGCCCTTTAGGCACCTGTTTCAAAATTCCGAGGCCCCCATAGGCACTAATTTCAAATTTTGGAGGCCCCCTAATTAGGCTCTAAATTTTTAAACGTAGGCACGTGCCTACGTGTGCCTACTCCTGGCGGCGCTACTGGATTAACTAACTAGTTAAGAACGATTATTTGTAATTTTTAAAACGAAGCTAAGCCTTGGCTATGGACGAACTTAAGCGACACGACTTGTCAGCGTGTGAGCATGGGAAAACAGAAAACGCTTCTAATCGAATCAATTTAAAATGGGTCTGTAAATCCCTGGCGGAGCCTCCTACATTTTTTAAATATACCACGTGTTATTGCCATTGATGTCACTCCCTCTGGGTGTATGCAAATATAAGTTACTCTGGCGACGAGCTTGATGCCAAACTCGTCGGAGGTGTGACGTCAATGGTACGTGATTTTTTCAAAAAATGTAGTGGGATGCGCCGGAGGTTACATTTCCCAACTTCCCAAGATATTATTTTCTGGAAATTTTTACCATCGCTAAGCCCTTGCCTAGGATAATACGACAACCTTATACGCCATGTAATCATAAAGAAAGACAAATGATAGTATAAAACCATATTCAATTACAAAAACGTTACGGTTTTATACAATTTGTGTTTTTCATTATGATTGTACTTCAAGAGCGTTGGTGTGGCTTCTTTTTCTCTGGATACACGTCATTCAATAATGTGTTAATTCATTAACTACCATTGGTTTAAGTCTGTTCGTTATTGTTGTTTCTTTTCGACTTCTTTGCGGCATTTTGATACTTCAAATTGCCTGGTCAATCGTACTTAATTGGTGGTGGTGACGTTTAAATTCGGATGCCGTGTCTCTTTTAACTGTTGCCGATTGTCTTGTATATCTCGCTTATTAATTGGTTGAAACGCGTTTAGGAGGTAAGAACATCGCCGCCCGTCTTCGAGATAAATTAGAAGGGGCCGGATACTTATCCTAATCCCTCACCCATTTAATCTTATAATCTTTCTGAATGTTATTAACATTTGAAACCCCAAAATTCTAACCTTAGGCCGGTATTCGACCCCTTCCGATATTTATCATTTAGTTTGTAGAACGCCTTCCTGTAGATAATATATGAATGGTCTATAAAAGTGTATCTAATTCCACGGAATTCGTACGTTGTCTTAAGGACTTGGTCATTAGAAACCTTAGTCATTAGATACCTTAGTAATTAGTACTTAGCAGCCTTGGTAATTAGTAAAAATAAGTGTCGAAAGACGTCTACGATGGATGATATTGTAACGTTGTCCTAGTCGTTAACCCATTTTCAGCACCAGCTAAGAACCTTGTTTTCGAAGGTTGCAAGGCTGTCAGATCAATTTTGTCCCTCTTTTTGGGCAGAATCTGCCGATTAGGGCTACGCAACAAGTACTTTAAAAGGGAACAGAACCACCTCTTCAGATATTGGCGCTGATGCGTTGTTATAGTGTCTTCCCTAAAATAATGAGTTCTTCCATAAAGAAACCCGGCAGTCCTTGTGGGTTCTATTCCCTTGAAAGAGAGAATGATTCCTTACAACAGGCGATTTTACTATCGATTCTTATCGTTAAAATTTACCTAATTCTCTACAGAAATAATTTACAAGCAAATGTAAAGCTAGAAATAAATGTTTAATTTGCTCGGAAAGTATAGGCTTAACTAGATCTATGGAGAGTTCAATATATTAAACAGCCTCCAGCCAAAAAGCAGAAGCGCGCGCCTCTTAAAACCTAGTTCCATAACGTTTTACTGTCAGATTAAAGCGCAGGCTTCTCCATGGATTCATGCTAAGCCTACTTTGATTCCTAGACGAATATTGATTTATTAATCCATGCCCCCGAGGCATAAAATTTCTTTTACCAACTTATATTGGGGAAGGGGCATTTTTATAGCTTTAATGACGTTAACGCCACCGTGAGGTGTGCTGCAATATTTTCATGTGGACCACCTGTTCATTCAACTAATATTTGGTTTATATTTTTTTACTAGAGAATTAGGCATTTTTAACTATATTGAATCGAAAGAAACCGCCTCTGGTATGGCTTCATTCTCCTTTAAAAGAAAAATACCATCGTCATCTTTCGTCATAAAGTCCAATGCTTTTCACTATTTGAAATCTTATCGAAGGCATTTTGAACAATTTTTAGCAATTAGAGGCGGTTGAAAATAAGGAGAAATTGATTTCGGATTACACCGAGAAACTCAAGAGTCGAATCAACCCGAGAAATCTCCGTCGTTACGTTGAAGCTTACATGAAGTATGAGAACATATATTTTCAATTTATATTTGAATTTTAAATTAACATTCGTAATTAAACCCGATAGCCGTAAAGATCTGACTACCGCTTTGGAGACCACATTGCGAGGGCTAGATTTCTTGTTAGTGGTTGGCGGCAAAGGAGCTCATCTTCAGAGTGTGCAAACCATGTATACAAAAATGGACAAGCAAAAAACCGCCCTTCTTAAAGTTGACAACGTTGGCGATATTTTAAATGAAGCGGTAAGAAAAATGGTTTTTTATTTTAAAAGGGGGAAATATAAAAAAAAACAATTAAAAATTCCCACTATGAATGGCTAAGAGATGACGTCAACATGCGTCACAACAAGTTTCGTTTGTGACTGGGTTATATACCTAAAATTATAGGGATCTGCCGCAATGAAAGTATTTAACAGAATCGACACTTCACGTTCCTTAGTGACGTGTCACAAGCTAAATGGGACATTATATAGATATATAGTATTACAATCAAACCATAACATTTAACTCTTACGCGTTCACTTCACTGAATACCAATTGTATTTCCCCAAAAACTAAATTGAATATTTCATCTTAATTTATTACAAATTTTTATTGATAGCCGGAGAAATTGGCCCAAAGTCTGCTTCTCTTCGTGAAAGGATTAGGATTCCGTAAGTATTTAAAACTTAAACTTATTTTAAAGTACCTACGTTAAATGGTTTAGTCTTAAAAACACGAGTCTTGCTATAACTTACTAAAACCAAATATGTTGATGTTTATTTTATATCTTGCGTATCTTAAGTAGGTAAGTTTAATCTCGGGTTCTTCTAGTTGTGTGCTTATTATATTTTAGACGTGTTGAAAAGACGGTTGCAATAATCCCAATTTTCGCGATTGTTCTCGAATTTTCAAAATCTATATTCTTGAAAACTATTCGAGTTTCAGAACGGGCAGATTTTCCTACTTAAAAGGGAAGGTAAAGAGGAAAACGAAGTGATTTTTTTATCGATTCTAAGTCTATTAAAACTAAGGCTTGTATTAAAACATTCGGGAATGTCTCGGAATTGTTCAAAAATTTGAGAAGACTCAGATTTTGGCCTTCAATTAAAATAAAAACCTTAGATTAATGAAAACAATGACTCCCCACCATTTGGCTTCATGAAATATATGTGACAACTGACACGCCATGATGTACGAACAATTGTGCGCGTGAAAATAACCAAGAACGAGATTTAGGGCGATTCAAAGAGTGTGCCGCGGCACTTGTAGCGGGGATCTTGCTAAGCCAAAGGTTTTTGATTAGTCAGAGGTTGTTCTTTAAATTCTATGATACGAAGGTTTTGGTTCAATTCAGAGACAATTTCAGAAGGTTTTACTTAGCAAACGTCTCAATCAATAAAATACCACTGCATTTTCCTTTAAGTCGTTTTATAAGATTGTGAGTCCCTTATACGTAAGTGAAAGTGTATTCTATGTGTATACAGGGTTCGTACACAACCTGGAAAATTCAGCGAATTTGGAAATTGGCCCTAAAGGTCAGATAAGTCAGGGTATTTGAAAATGAGCCCAAATGATCAGAGAAACTAAATATTTTGGTACATGCCAATTAATTGTAACATAATTATTATTAACTTAAAATATTTGCCTCAATATTCAATTTTTTTATTTATTTTTTTTTTTTTCTCATTTTCTGAGTAAACTATCGACCCTGATTGATAAACTATGTCAAATAAAAAGTAGGAATTGCCAAGAGGTCGCTCGTAAGAATAAATTCACGTAAAATATTAAAATTGGCCAGGGAAACTATTCAAAAAATGGTCAGGGAAAACCTGGGAAAGGCAGGGAAATTAACTTTCAAAATTTGTACGAACCCTGAAGTGTAACCAAGCTCGTAGCTCGACAGTTTTTCGTACGTATTGCAGGCCTCTTTTCCGAGAATGTGAATGTCAACGTTTTTGGTTTGAAACGATTATACGTATTCCCTGGAATTAATTTTTTATCGTTTCTCGTATCGCAGTGACCTCCGTTACGTTACCCGGTGTCGAACGACAACGCACCTTTTCCGGAGGTGACCCTAAGATGTTGGGAGCCGTTGGTCGAAGACGAACTCTTTCGATGGAAGAATACGATCAGCCAAGACCCAGAAGATTGTCTCTGACCGCGAACCAGAAATAAAAAAGCCGTCTCGCGTAAGAACCATGAATCGTCTCGTCAAACAAACATACAAAAAAATCTCCCCGGGGTTTCAAAGTTTTTTTTTTATTAAGTTTTTAATCGCTCGAGCTAGTTAGGTAAGTTAAATTTTAACGTTTACCAAAGTCGCGGAGGACGATGAACACTCGATTTTTTAATTGTTAGTTTAAAATAAACCGTGAGCGTCTACGAAAAAAATAAAAATAAAAAACAAAAAAAAACGAAACCACACCTCGCGTAGAACGCGAAAAAAAAAAAGGACGTCGAAAAAAAAATTCCCAAGTATGCCCCTTTTATATGTTTCGAAACAGCGTGTTTTTTGGATGTAAATTTATGAATGTTTCGATTTTATTTACAATTTTACCCGGTACCTATCCGCTTTGATACGATTAGACATATATTAATCGATAAATTTGGAGAAAATTCAAATCATGTCGGAACGAAAACTAGATTTTTAAATATTTTAAAATCAGGCGGGATTAATGTTGTCAGTAACTACCTATCAAGTGATTGTTAATCCGCGCGCTATGTATCCTTACGCGCTTAGATTTTAGGAAAACAAAGAATTTTTACTACCAATTTTATCTCGCGTATAATTATAGTACAGATTTTTTTTTTTTCTTCAAAGTTGAATCAAAACGCAAATTTTTGCTCGCACCCTTAAGGAATTATTTTAACTCGGATTTGGTTTTAGAATTTCCCTCTCAGTATGTAAGACGTTGGACTGTTGCCTAAGTTATTTTATAATAAATTTATTTTATGATAAAATAAACGTAGACAACGGTTGGACACTTTGGAAAATCGTGCATTATTAAAAATAAATTGTCAAATTTAACGAAAAATTTATTTCAATGATTTGGTGATGTTACACGTCATTTCGAGAACTCAACTAGATTTCGTGTTTCCAAATCAAAACTGTTTTATTTAAACAAGTTTATATAAACGGAAATTTGTCAATCGTTAGTGTCCGACCCCTCACCCGTATCCATTTAAAAAAAAAAAAAAAAAAAAAATTTAGCAAGAAATTGGGTCGTATTTATATATTTGGTTGACTATTAAACGGAGTGAAGTAAAATTTGACGCGTTTCATTTTTTTCATTTTTGAAAAAAGAGATATTTAAAGAAATGGTATCGCAAACTGATGTACTGATGATGCAAGAACGACAGTAATATTTTGAACGCTTTTTAGATAGCGTCAGCGTAACTGTAATTTTAATACAAAATAAAAAACATTTCGTAAGAGATTAACGGAGAACCTGTAGTCCCAATTATTTTTCAAATTTTACATTTATAACGTTTGGCTAAAGTAAAATCAGATTGGCTGGAAGCTACAACACTAAATAAAAAAAGGTCGATTTAAATAAGTAGAGGTTCTCAGTTTGGGTAGATTGTAGAATAGCTACTGAAAACATTTTGGAGGTGAGATGGCATTATTTGGAAAGAGAAAAATGAGAAAAAAATTATGGTGCAAAATTTTTGAGCGCAAACCATTAATTATAAAGTTATGCACGTTTCAATTATTGTATACATTCCTAAGCAAATTAGCACCTTAGTGCTAAAAGCTCTATAGTGAATACTGAGACCTCTCCATGGAGAAAAGAATCCCCGAGCCATTAAACAAAAATTTATTTTGTAAAATAGCAAATAATATTTAAGATTTTATTTATTTTAACTTGTTTTGGTTAGGTTAGGTTAGGTTAGTTTTGGTCAGTTTTGGTTAGGTTAGTTTAGGTTAGGTTAGTTTTGGTTAGGTTAGGTTAGGTTAGGTTAGTTAGGAAAAAAGCGTGTAATTCTCGTAATAATGGTTTGCGAAATATAATTTTGGCGTTACACGTATAAAACATACATTTTCCCTTCTTTCCCCTACCCCCTCCCCCAAAAAGTTAAAACCCTTGTAACTTTGTTAATAATGGTTTGCCCCAAAAAATTTTTGTACCATAAAATTTGTCTCTTTTTTCTCCTCCCCTCCCACCCTTCCTCCCCCCCCCCCCCAAAAGCCTTCCAGTAGCTATTGTAAAAAACTCCCAAAAGGTTTATTTCGTCATTAAGCGAAATAAAGATTTTTTGCTGGCGGAACCTTTTTTAGCTAGACCCAACCCTAGTGGGGTCTAGGTACTGTATTCACTGCGGCGTTGGCGTTGGCGTCGGCGTCTTGCAATAAGACGAAATACGTCATCGAATCGAAAAACTTTCGTCTCCTTACCTCTCCGAGTGAACTTTTAGTTCACGGAGAGGTTCTGTCTGTTACGTCATCGAATCGGTAAAACTTTTGTCTTCTTACCTCTCCGAGTGAACTTTTAGTTCGCGGAGAGGATCTGTCTGTACGTGACGTCAGAGGAAGACGTCATCACCCACGGCGCTTGACCCTCCAATAGAATTCGCATATACAGTTATTAGCTTCTACCATGCTGTAAACGTACATCCACCACAGCTCATTGAAGAGCAGCAACCGTTACTCGCTTGTTAGTTTATAATGATAAACGAACGCCTTATATAGTATCTTTTGGATTCGCGTCTATTTTAGCCTTCTGAGGTTATAGCTTTTACTGAATTGAAACGTAATATTCATTTAAATTAAAATTAAAACAGATTAAATGATTTAACTTAATCTAAAAACCAATGTTGCTGAAACTTAAATTTAATATAAAAGATATTTTCGAAGATATTCAATATTTTCTCATAGGTTGATTAGATAAAGGCGTGTTTTCACGGGTGTTCAAGATAAAATGAATTAATAAATTTTAGAAATTATGGTGCGTTTTCACGGATACCAAAGATAAGACGATAAAGATTAGTTGTAAAGGTGCCTTCACAAGGGTATCCAAGGTAAAAATTAATAAAGATTAGATATAAAGGCGTGTTCGCAGGGTATCCATGATAAAATGACTTAATAAAGAATAGATATAAAGACGCGTTTCCAAGATAAAAATGACTTAATAAAGAATAGATATTAAGTCCCGTTCGCACGAGTACCCGAGATAAAATGACAAAGATAATATATAAATGCCTGTTCGCACGGGTATATAAGTTAAAAATTAATAAATATTCGATATGAAGCCACGTTCACACGTGTATCCAAGATAAATTAATAAATATTAGATATAAATCCGCTTTCAGACTGGTATCAAAGAAAAATTAAGATTAGATATAAAGCCGCGTACACACGGGTATCCAAGATAAATACCTAACGATTAGATATAAAGCCGCTTTCACACGAGTATCCAAGATAAATTAATAAAGATTAGATATAAAGCCGCTTTCACACGGGTATCCAAGATAAATTAATAAAGATTAGATATAAAGCCGCTTTCACACGGGTATCCAAGATAAATTAATAAAGATTAGATATAAAGACGCGTTCACAGGTAGCCAAGTTGAAAAACATGATTTGAAAAACATGATTTGAAAAACACGATTTGAAAAACACGATTTGAAAAACACGATTTGAAAAACACGATTTGAAAAACACGATTTGAAAAACACGATTTGAAAAACACGATTTGAAAAACACGATTTGAAAAACACGATTTGAAAAACACGATTTGAAAAACACGATTTGAAAAACACGATTTGAAAAACACGATTTGAAAAACACGATTTGAAAAACACGATTTGAAAAACACGATTTGAAAAACACGATTTGAAAAACACGATTTGAAAAACACGATTTGAAAAACACGATTTGAAAAACACGATTTGAAAAACACGATTTGAAAAACACGATTTGAAAAACAAGATTTGAAAAACATGATTTGAAAAACATGATTTGAAAAACATGATTTGAAAAACATGATTTGAAAAACATGATTTGAAAAACATGATTTGAAAAACATGATTTGAAAAACATGATTTGAAAAACATGATTTGAAAAACATGATTTGAAAAACATGATTTGAAAAACATGATTTGAAAAATTTTACGCAACTTCGTGTTTAAAGGAATCTCGAAACGCCATTCAAATTGTTCAAAGAGCGTTTATGCATGCATAACAAGCCCCTGCTATAGTATAATTCTTTTCAGCCTCTTTTACAATGTCATGGGTCTAGCTATTCCTATGGGCTTGACCATCTTGTTAATACTGTATTACTGTTTTTCCTTCAGGCTTCTTCAAACATAAAAAGGAGTGCCTATTAATATGGGTTAAACAGCTTGTTTAAACTTCTCTGATATTTTTTAGCCCCTAGAGGGAGATGTAGCTACTACATTGTTTACGGCGAGTATGAAAACGTTATATATTGCAAATGGCTTTCAGAAAAATCGAGTAGGCGTAGATCAATAAAGTATAAATTGCGTCAATTGAGGGTTAATTTAATTGAAATTAAATTCGTCAACTCATTCACTATTCAACCATGGAAGAATAAAAAAATATATATATTTCGCGACTGGATTTGAAACATGATTAGAATTGTTATATTATAATAGCTAGTGTAAGCCTTCTTCACAAATAGTGCCATCCACGCAGCTCAAACCGTCGCATCGTTAAAAAACTCTTCCCAGCCCATCACAACACTTCCTATAGCAAACGCAACTTCACCCCTCACTAGAACTCTCTCCGAAAAGGACTTGTAACAGAAATCCTTCACCAAAGCTAGAGCTAGTGGTCCTTGGCCACTTTGGCACACCTCAATAGAAGAGTACGAAGAGGCGTCCAATGCTCAACTGGCTGAGCCATGGCTGCTATTCCTAAAATTTTAGTTTTGGAAATAAATAATATTTAATAAGTTTTGAGAGTTTTCTCTTTTTATAAAAATTTATGCAAACAAGTGTTAGATCCGCAATTTTTAGCATTTAATCAGTATTTCATAAAAAGTTCTTTATTATTCCCTTGGGTTCAGTTCAAGGTTAGTAAAAAAATTATAGTAGTATAATCCATTTCGACTGGGTAAGATTTTCGCGCCTCCTAGATATTTCTCAGAGCAGGTGTTAAGGAAAGTCAATAAGTAATAGTAAACTTCAAAGGTCCTTACATTAACTTGTGGTCGAATTTATTTTACCCCTTTATTGGTTAACAGTAACCGTTCCAATATTTTAAGAATCAAAGCTGTAATTCCACTGATTTCCAAATTTGTCTTTATGCCTTTTCATGTCTTGGTTGTCTAATTGTTCGGAGATTCTTTTTAGCGCACCTCTATTGAAAGTTTGAAAATAATTTGGGGAAAGATAAAGTAAAAAGAGCACCAAAAATGAAATATGAAAAGATCCCTTACTTGTTTAGAACCTTTTTTTCCAGTCTTTTTCGTCCCGAAGTCTCAGTGATTTTAAGATTTGCTAGTTTACTTTCAGTTTCTTTCTTTTTTCTTCGTCCTTTACCCTTCTTTGGCATTTGTAAATTAACACCGGTCGCCGCTTCCAGGTCTCTCAGAAGCTCGGGATCTTGCCAATCAGGAATTTCATTTTCTTTACAAGAGATGAAGAATCAGAAATTAAATGGCTTATTCCTTTTAAAATGAGAGCCATTCGAGGGGTCAGACTCTTGTACAAAATTCGGTACACTTATTGGCTCGGGAAATCACAAGATAATCAACCCAAACCCAGAGCATTTGTGGACCAAACCCAGAGATTTAATAATCTTGTACCTTTTTTTACAGAGTTTCCGACCCCTCAGAGCAATTTAAGATAAATTTCTTACTAGATGTTGTAGGGGTATCATTTAATTTAATGCCATTTGTGCAGTTTGAGGGATTTCCCATTTTATCTCTGGCTATTACTGGACCGTGGAACGGACACTAAAAAATAAAACTTGAAAACTTAATTGTAATATAGAAAAAATTTAAGTTCTGGAACTATTTACGGGGCTTTCATTTAAACAGTAAACATACACCCTCACATTTCAACTCAATTTCAAAGGAGCCAGTAAACATTTAACAACTTATGTCATGTTACTTTAACTTTATCCATTCGTGGGCACAATTTTCCACTCGGTAACGGAGTTCGGCAAGTCCATTTGGTTGGTTCAAATTCCCCAGTAAATTCAATCACTCTTCGACGAAGAGACGCGACGTCTTCCATTTGTCGCGTCTGACACTCATTTTCGTGAGGCGTCCAAAATTTATGCAGAGAATCAAATCTTAAATAGATAAAATTAATTTAACTTGAAATAAAATTATTAAAATACGTTTGAACAAAATTTCAAAAGGAAAAAGCCCAGAACAGAATAAATTTCAAAGTAATTTGCGTAATCATTAATAGAAAATTACTTGATCAGTTCGGGAGCTTGAATTTTTTCCTCTTCCCAATGATACAAATCAATGTCGTAATTTTTTCGAGGAGCTTTAGATAATAATTGCTTTTTCCGCGAACCAATCGTAGAATCTTGACCCTCTTCCTCTTTAATCGGTATTAATGATAAATTCTCCTTTGATGAAGTTTCGTTAGATTTAGCAGCTGATATTTTACGTTTCAACGCTTCTATATTAGCCACCATGCTGGTTGGATCCAATATTTCTTCTTTGATTTGGGTTTTAACGCTCCATTGGGAGATTTTTGGTACGCCTTTACTAGTCGAGGGCTCTGATAAGTCAACAGGGAGGCCTAATTAAATAAAAAAATAAAATAATTAACTATAAATGCATTATCGGTGGAAAGATATTCTTTTTCGTACCATATTCCTTCCTAAAATGTTGAGGAATTATCGGTTCAAAGCCATCCTTCTCTTCAACTTCCTCAAAATCATCATCACTGCAGTCACTAACTCTTGATACTAAATAATGAATTACACTTTTCAGTCACTTATTCTCCTTTAAACTTTTTTAGCTTCTATCTTACCAGCTCCTTTTGTATCTTGACTTTCTACTTTCAAATCATTACATTTTGACAAAACGTTATCCACTCTGTTTTTCAAATCTATAACTTCTTTGATTTTATTCCTTTCACCAGCTTTTGTTAACATCTAGGAAAACAAAAATTTTAAAATCGTAATTTAACCAAAACAGGGTTCCCACAAAATTTGACATTTTAAAATTTCCTCACTTTTCCCCGACCTTTTGGCCCAATTTTCAACTTCCATGACTTATCCCTGACCTTTGGGCTCAATTTTAAAAATTCAGACTTTCCCTGATCTTTTAACCCAATTTTCAAATTCACTCACTAAATTTTTGGCTCAAAAATCAAATTTTTTGGCCCGAAATATTGCCATTTAATAGAATATCTTCATAAACTCTAAATTATTTTTAATTACGTATCAATTTTAAGAAGGGGAACCGATTTATCGGCAACTAATACTTATATTATATCAGCTCGTATCCATCCCTAATTCAAAATTATAAAACAATTATTGTTTTACTTTCAGCCAAGAAGTGACCAGAGGCAAATAAATTTTTGACGCTTGAACTTGTAAATCTTTTAGATTATCCCATATTACAGAATTATCTTCCGATAAAAACTGATCTGGTTTTAAAGCTGGAAAAGTTAATTACGATAATGAATAAAAATTATTTAATGGTGTAATTGAAAACTATACTTACATTTTTGGAGCTCTATGTTAACGCTGTAGCTTCCTCTTTTACCAACGCCATGATGTCTAAAGATTTCATCTTCAGTTAAATTTTTTTCCGATTGATCTTCCGTAAGTTTTAAAGTTTCGTTTTCAAAATCTCCAGGCAGAAAAAACTCATCGGGATGAGGCAATATTAATTTAAACGCATTTTCAATTTGTTCTAATACTGATACTAATTCCGGAACTTTTTCTAGAAAGGTTTTAAATTAAATAAGAATTAAAATAATTTCAAAATAATGTACAAACCATTCATTTCCGTAACAATTTTATCCACTTTTTCTTTTAAAACTAATTCTTTTCTACGATTATTTTCCTCAGCTTGTCTGTGTTCAGCAATCGATCTCGAAGCTAAGTCTCCAAAATTAACCTAAAATATTTAGTTTTTATTTACAAACCTAAATGATTACTAAAGGTACCTGTCATACCATTTTACAGTCTTTTAAAAAATTATATCCCAACGCTAATAATTTATAACCGTCTTTGAATTCATCGTACCATTCTTGTATAAACCTCAGAGTTTTGGTTTTTAAATTTTTCGCAATTGCCTATAATCAAATTAAACCACTAGTTAACTGTAGCTAACTTGGTTCAATTTTTAAGTAAAGATTTAACTAACCTTCGGAGGAGGCAAAAGTTGATCCGGGTCAGTTTCGGCAGTCAGTTCTAAAAAATCTTGAAAATCAGCGAGAAGAAGCGTTCGGAACTTATGAGACCGCCGGAAGAGTTCATCTATTATAAGTAAACAGCTGAATCTAACTTCCGCATGGTCCCGTTGCAGTTGAGTTGTTAGCAAATTGTACGCTCTCTCTACGTAATCATCGCCTTTTCTTCAGGTTGAAATTAATATATTTTATCAAGGGCATGCATAGTGAAATTAATAATAAGTCAGGTCGCCACGTACCGGCAGATGGTTTTCACTTCCTTCATAATTTTGGTATTTAGCGTCTTCTCTCCGCTGTTAGTTAGTTTAGCTACTAAATCAGACAGCCGAGTACAGAGTTCGTGATCCAAAACTGGAGGCATTTTCACACCAAGGCTTAGTATTTAAGTTAGGCCAAATTGAAGAATGGGCCTATTTCAGGTATATGACCAAAATTTGAAATATTTAAATTTAAAAAAAATAAATTACAGAACGAACATGATTCACATGAAATTAGAATAGATTTCTCTAAACAAAAAGTCCGGAACTGAGTAACTGACACCCGCGTAGTCTACGATAGAAGACGCTGATAACAGTGGTCTATAAGCAGACGACAAAACAAAAGGATTTTAGTCTAGATATTTTTCTTTGATGTGAAAATAATTTTGAAATTCTAATTAATTTAATCATGGATAATTTGAAAGAGGTGATATGGAATATTAATTAAGATTTAATTTTAACACAATCCTTATAACGTCTAAAACTTCTCAATCAGGTTCATCTAGGAGGAGATTACGAATCCGCTTTTGAATCTGAGAGTGAAGCTGAACAGAGAGAAAAGAGGTTTATACTTGATAGGATAATATCAGAAGAAAATATTTTCTTCTGATAATATAAATATAATAATAATAAAGTTAATTTTATGTCATCATGAATAATACTTTTGGTTTTTATCTCTAGAAACAAGATTGGCGGAGTAGTAACTGAGATTAATGCGCAGGCTAGCGTCATACCTCATTCAGTTTCAAAAGCCTCGAAAGAAGTTTTTCATCAGGAATGGAGCAGGTTAGAAGAATATGATTTGTATATTAATAATATCCTTAAAATGTTAAAGTATATTATTTTGGGGTTTATTTTCTAACTTATAGAGAAGAAGGACGAAATCAGAGGTTTCACCTTTTGGCTTTAGATGCTGTAATCTAATTTAATAATGATTTAATATTGATTGGCATGCTCTTAACTTAAATTTTTCTACGGAGAATAGTACAGCAGACACAAAAAACTCATCAATGAATATATATTATGTTATCCAGGAGCTACATCTATGATGAAAAGAGATACGTTAGTAATTTTAGTATTTATCAAGAAATAATAATTTTGCAAAAATGTATCTGGTTTTTTTTTAGGAAAAAGGATAAAAATGAAAATGATGTTTTAAAAGCGAATCACAAATTCTTATGGTCTAATGATGACAAAGTAGAAACTTGGTAAAAAAATTTACATGCCATTATTAAATAGAGTAAAATCTAATATCATAATTTTAAAGGGAACAAAGATTAGCTAAAAAATACTACGATAAATTGTTTAAAGAATACTGTATTGTGGATCTCTCCCGCTATCGCGAAAATAAGGTAAGTTTAAGGATCAAATAGTACACCTCAATTTTGATAGATGGAGCTTTCAATTTAACACTTGGCCAATGTCTTTAACATAAAACCCGCGAAATTTAAATTTAAGAAAGGCACATGGGCGTTATAAAATGTTTTATAGTCTGCGGTTTTCTCTATCAACTTCACAGAAAGATTGGGTTTCAAAATTAAGTTCATACTGACTGAGTTTAAAAACAGATTACATAACAACACGGCCAACTTAGATCGATCGAAGTTAGGCCTGATAGCAAGTAAGCCTTGGCCTTTTTTTTTTTTATGGGGGTAGATTGCTATGAGATGGAGGATAGAATCGGAAGTAGTTAGTGGTAAAGGACAATTTATTTGCGGAAACAAACGTTGCGAAGAAACAGAAGGATTAAAAAGTTGGGAAGTCAACTTCGCTTACTCGGAAGATGGTGAAAAAAAGAACGCTTTAGTCAAAGTTCGAGCTTGCCCAGAATGCTCTTATAAATTAAATTATAAGAGTCAAAGAAAGGAAATTAAAAAGGGCAAACGAAAAAAGTCTTCCGATAGTACAGAAACGATTAAAAAGAGGAAAGATTCCGGTAATAATGAATTATATTAAAAAAATTAAATATTGAGAGAAAATAATAAAATTATGTCTTTTTAGACAATGAAGAGGAAAAGGGTCAAAGTAGTAAACTTCATGACGAGTTGGATGAAAAATATGAACCCAAAGATACAGAAGAAATATGGAAAGAACCTCTTAAAACGATAGAGGAAAGGTCAAAAGACGAGGAATTCGAAGACTATTTGGCTGATATGTTATTGTAAATATCTCTCAATTCTTATTGTATGATAAATAAAATTGAACTGTAAATAGCGCAAATAATTTAGTCCTTTTATTTCCTCGTAACAATTAACGCGTAACGTAAACGTACTTAACGTTTACGTTGAACAACCATATTTACAAAAATGTAAGCTTATAATAAAAATAACGATTATTAAATCGCTTACCTTACGAGTAATACTGACAAAAAATAAAATATATTTACAAGACAGAGGAGCTTGATGGGCGGGGTTTCGTTTCAATATTTACATTTTGCGTTACAATTGTCCATTTATTTACACAATCGGGGATCCTTGGGTGATAACCTCGCTACTTGGTGGACAAGTTAGATTGTTGGACTTCAGTTTTTTTTTGTTCTTTTTGAATGACAGAGGAAGATTGTGGTTGCTTTGTATTTTGTTCCATGTTTGTTCTATTGGATAGATTTTGTTCTGTATTTTTTAAATTAATTCGCAAAAACGGCTACGGTATTTGCCACTTCGAATTCTTTTTGGAAGCGAGGGTCCGCGACTTTCCCGGCCGAAACAATTGCTTTTTCGAAATGGCGCGCAGTCCATGCTTACTTCGGACTTCTGTCAGGAGAACAAATATTATTGGCTAGAAAATTAGGAGCGCCATTGAAATTGGTGGCTAAATGCGTTACTACGTGAAATCGTCCAATCACACTCGCTTATAAGCCTATGCCTAAGTTCATGCTAAATTTGCAATTAAAGGTAATATAAAACAAAAAATGGTCTGCTAACGCACGCGGTGTCCTGTTTCCTAACGTAACTTGCGCCGATTTTAGATAACGTTTGTTTCTTTGGGCTATTCCCATTGTTTCCGGACATTCTCAAGCGGCTGACATCGGCATAAATTGAAACCTTCTCAAGTTCTCCACCAGAATTCTGTTCGAACTAATTCAAAACATTGAGGAGGAGTCCAGATCACTGAAGCATAAGAGGGGTGGTTGGTTAATTTTTTTTCCGTTGCGTTAGTTACAGACCTTATGTGTAAATTCTTATAAATTTTTGACTAAGATAACTGAGTGGTTTTAAATGCTAAGCGGGAGTTTCCATAGAACGTGCAATTTGCGAAGCTAAAAAATGGGACTGGTATCGAAGGAATGTTTCTTGTATTAGGAGACAAATGGACGAGACAAGAAGCTACACGTACTCAAGGTTGGGTGGTACCTGGGACAAGGAACGCGACTGGGTTTCAGCCTCCTCATCTTCGAGGTTGTTTTCCCGACATCCATTGCTCAGACAACGAGACTCTGAAACATTACAAGTCAACGAATTATACGACGAATGTGGTTCAGAAAAGACAAGACAAAGGAATTTACCCGATTCTTCCTGTAATTTTAACCAGTGTTCCCGGTTTGAAAGACACCCTTCGTAGAGAGGACGTATAGCTGGCCATAGTTCAGATAAAATCTGATTAAATAAATAATGTTACCATTTTTAGTCTAATTGAAAAAATTACGTAAATAAAATTGGTACCTTGTAAACGGGTAGACAAATACAATCGATAAATTCAACTTGCATCTTAGGAAGCTCTGATTTTTTCTCTCTGTCCATCATAGCCTACGTGGTAAAATTCTAAAGTCACAAACTCTATAGTCTAGCCAAGTGTATATAAAAACTCCATAAGAGTGTAGGTCTCAGCTATTCATCCTAAGTTCCGAATCAGCATCCGTGCCATTTCGTTTACGCGGAAACATTCGTGACCAGGAACAGGGAAACTATTTTTAACCACAGCTTGAACTTGGTTTGGCGCCCCTAATGCCTTATTCCAATTGTTATTGCAATCTGCGCATGCACGCGTTCGAAGTGCAGACCTAGAAACAGAAATGTGTACCTAACAGGCTAGTGGGAAAATCATTACCACATCAGGCTTTCTTTCTAGCCAAGCTCACCAAGGGAAAGTTTTCATAAGGCTCAAATTGTGTATTACCTCGTTATCTTTCAGAAATGCGGGTATGTAACAACAAGCATTCAGATCGATACTCTTGGTCAAGCTTAAAAATTAAGAAAAGAACCGGTTCTTACAATAGGTTTTTGATTTAGTTGAACTTTCTCCAAGTCTCCTTGTTCGAAAAATTCGCTAGCTACCAATTCGGCTACGTGTTTCTGAACGTCCCAAGGTTTGCTAATGGCCGAAATATCGCAAGCGGTCATCATCATACCTCTAAGAAGTTCCTTCGACTCCGGATCTTTCCAGTCGGGTTTTCCCTTGGCTACGATACCGAGAAAATTGTCTTTCTTTCTAAAATTCGTTGAAGAATTGTTTTCAAATTGTATACTATAGCATTTTTCCCGAATTAAATGAAGCGCGACTTGCTTAAAATACAGCGCCAAATCGGTGGACAAGATAGCTGCCTCAATTATTTTGATAGTGTCCTTGTACTCTTCCGGTGACAGTGACTGCAACATGTTATTGCCCTGCGAATAAAATATGGCACGAAATTCATTCAGACTATAATTGTCACATACACTTTTTATATTGATTTCTCTGGAAATTGTTTAATATCCCAAATTATGGCGTAATTCGTCTAATATTAATAAGATTTAAACCAATCGATAGGTATTGTAGATTATATGCATGTAGTAGACTTACTTGGCTGTTTAATATCATGATGCACTGGTCAAAATGATGGTGTTCCATAGTAGACGTGCTATAGAGGGTCGACAAGGGAGATTCGATTCTAAAATATACACAGAAAAGGAATAAAAATTGAGAAACATTTTGAAAGTATCGTAGCAAATATTTGAAGTATATATAATATATTTTTAGAGAGTGGAAAGGGAAAACGGAAATGAAACAGAAGGTCAACGCGAGTGTTTACAATCTAGAGACGTGAGATTGTAGGAATGGGAGGAATATTGATTATTTCAGACCTACGCATGGACCACGTATACGTACTTGGTTTGAAACGAATTGTTCGTCCCTCGATGGTCGAGATCGTGACACAAACAAGCCACCAAAATGGCCAAGATTTCCATGTCCGAAAAAAGTTGGCCCATTTTACCCGTCTAAAAATTTTATTTAACAAGACAAAGGGTTTAAATATTCGTCTAGATAGCTGTTTAAAACATTCGCGTCTTACAGTTAACATGGAAAACATTGTTTGCGTGACGTTAAACGCGTGTCGCCAATTATGGTAAATGACTGGTCTGTAATTCTTCTTGACGCTTAGGACCCAACGGCACATGACCTGAAGACGGTGTTTCTCGTTAAACCGCGTTAAAAGAGTACGCAGTTACCATATAAACTTATAAAACAAACCTGATATTGAATGCGAAACTTGGAAATGAGATCCAACTCCTTGAACATACGAATAGTCGCCTGGCACGTTTCCTCGTCAGAAAGGTCCAAATCGGAGAATTGAAAACTGTAAAGCTTGAATTTCTCCGCCGACGGAATGTGAGAATGCTACGTGAATAATGTCTCGAGGAGTTAATATTGAGGTTTTTGAGGAAGTATAGCGTAGTTTTGGTGACTTACGGCCAGCCGTTGCATTTCTTCGAAAGTGGAAGACGCGTGGTAAGAAAGGACCTCCAGGGCCACTCGCTGTTTAGCCATTAACTTAATGGCGCCTTCGTACATTTGAGTGTTGTGGATACCCAGACCGCAAAATATGGAAAAAGCCTACAACAATATGAACTATAAATTAATATTTTATCATATTAAACCTTCTAATTTAAGGTTCATCATTAAAGCTACGAGTTCCTACACTTTTGGTTTTTAGAATATAAGCGAGTTGACTTACTATAGGATAAGGGGAATTAGATTGATTGCGCTTCAACTTACTTCAAAAGTATTGATATCAACTTCCGTGAAAGCTTCGCCGTTTATTTTGTCAACCAACTGAGAGACTCCAATGACTTTACCCTCGCTGTTAAAAATAGGCAAGGAGAGAACGTTGCTACCCGAGCTACGAACATTCTGCGAAAAAAAGGAAACATTTCATACGCACAATTGAAAATTATTGAAAAATCTCGAATACGAAAGTAGATGGAAACTAACCATGGCTTCATCTCCGCCGCACGGATCAGGCTGGCCCAACCAGTTATAAGTCTGAAAATGGCACCCCTTAGCTCGGGTAAAATTGGAAGAAAACAAAACAAAAGAAAATAGGAAGAGAAAAGAAAAGAAACGGAAGCCGAAACGAAAGAGAGAAAAGTGATTGGGGAAAGAAAAGAAGAAAGATAGTTTGGCCGACCAATATTTTGCGATTTATAGAAATATATCGTTTTGCTTTTTTGTAAAAAGTACAAAAATACAATAATATTAAAAAGATTCCATATACGTAAAAACACTCTAACTACTTGAAAGAGAAAAAGAAAAGGGAGCATATCTCAAAAATTGCATTTATATATACGAAATATACTATAGGAAATACTTTACTTTCGGGAATTGCATCGGTAAAGTTAATTCCGCTAAGTGTAACTTGTTTTCGAAAAAAAAATTAAACTAATCATCTAATATAAACGGCTTTTTAAAAGAATGTAGCACGACTAAAATTGAGACTAGAGGATCATCATAAACAAAAAGTTAAATGAAATAGGATATGTAAATCTATCTATGAAAATAATGATAACCTTGGCGTAGGAAGTAAGAACGCTTCCGAATGTTTACGATAAAACACCAAACACCCATCATTTATACAAACACGGGAACACTTAGCCGATGAACCACCAAATCCCAAGCGCAAAACTTTAAACTTTAACCGCTTTGATATTTCCAGACCCAGTATAGTTGAAAAGCCTTTCATATCATTCCTACGCCAATTTCGGAAAAGTATAAAATTCAAAGGGATTTGCAAACATATGTTTTGGTTTAGAGTTTATGCTCGCGATATATTCAAATAGGGTTTGCAAAACAATAAAGGAAGATAGAATAAAAGAAAAATAGTAGAGATAGAAAAATATGGGATGCAAAAATCGATCAAATTCTGACCTGTCCGGTAACGGCCACATGCCGAGCGTAGCACAGATGAGAGGAGCTGAGGGCTGTCAAATCGCTTTTACTGATGAGCGGGTAAAGCCAGACATGGTAGAAATGGTACAAGTCGTATACAGACAACAAAATAGAAAAGAAAAAAAAAAAAAAAATAACACCAAACTTAGATAAAAAATATATACAAGAACCTTATACAGTATATAAAACCCTCTTAAAAAGTCTAGCAGATCGATCAAAAAAATGACACTGTAAAAAAATAAGGCTTTCGAAACTTTTAATCTCGAAAACAGTCTTAAATGGATGATGGCCAAGAATATTTCCTTTGGGCGATTTGGAAATTTTAATAAAATAAAATGGCGTAATCTCGTCGGAAGTTTTGCTTCAAAAATAGAATTGTAAAAAGATAAAATCATTTTCTCTAGCAATAGACAATTTTAAATTTATTAAAATACGAATAAGGTCGTTTTTTACTATAAATCCAGAAGATAGTCTGAAATATAAGTATATAGAGACACGGACAAAGGCATTATCTTCGTTGACATGAAAATAAATGTTTTTTTTTTGTTTTTCCACAGAGAACACGACATGATATAATGTTTTTCTATGCGAAACAACCCAATTTCATTTTCTACTATATCTTAGCCATGTTACATAATAAGTCCTAATTAAACCAAATTCATGGTAATTGCAACAGAAATGATCAAGCCCGTTGCCAGCCTAGCTCGATAATAAAAGAGTATATAATCGATGGTTGTTTTTCGTGTTAAAATATTTCCAACCCCAGCATGATCGAGGCATCAAAATGAAAAGAAACTTTGTATAAAAATTAGATGCAAAGTGCTCCGAATTAGAATTTTCTACTATACATTTTGGATAAAACTGAGATCCATATCTGACTAAAAGAATTTTAGTTTGCTTCATCGCGTATAGAATCTAGGCTCGTTGGTTTGATATCTCAGAGGCATAAGCGTTACACTTTTTAGCTTTTACTACTACGCAAACATAATATGCACAATGAATTTTAAAAGCAGGAAGAGCAAGAGATAGAAATATATATGTGACAGTATACATAAACTTCAATCCAATTTAAAATGCAGATCAGATTTTTTTGCGCATAATCGATCGGCGATTTTACAGAAGACCTATTTTCTAGCTTAAAAATCCTTTTTTTTTTTTTTTTGGTTTGTAAAGTGTCAAGTTAAAGTCCATCCACTGACTTTAATACAATAAAAGTTCAAGCAGAGAAATAGAAAACGTAGGGTATTCGAGAAACTAGGTATCAATTCTTCCCCCTTTCAACTCCATTGCCTATATAAGACATATTATATAAAAAACGGCAGCTGAAAAAACTGTTGATTTGCTGGGAATCGAAAATAAGATTACTTTGAGCGCAAATATTGGTTTCTCTAACTCTGTTCTACATTCAAATCAGTTAAAGACTACAGTACGTAAGAGTCAGGAGCTTCAGTTATATCACTGGTATAAATTCCATTAGATATAGAGGGAGTATAGATTTTTATTTGCTTGAAGTTTAGAACTGAATCCAGAACCAATATCGAATTGTGCATTTTTACCCACAAGGCGGATATCTCCTAAAATTCTATTTGGTTTCCGTTACATGTAGATTTGAATCAGATTCCTAACATTTTTTTGTCGGAGTAACTGATTCGAAAAGCATTTTATCCCCTAAGGCTCCTATAATAAAATAATAAAATATGATAAAAAAATACGCACAAGTTATATTATTATTTATCATTCAAAATATGTTTTGATTTAGACCTATTTCATTCCACCGAGCACAACTCAAATTTACAAATGCAAGCCTAACTCGAGGCTTAAAAACCGAGAGTGTCTGTCAAATTTGTTTTAAAATGTAGTTCTAAATTTAGGCTTAGCGATAAAACTGAGAATGACTGTCAATTCTGGTAAAATACTCGTTTAAAAATGTAGTCCGAAATTCAGGCTTAGCGAGAAAATCAAGAATGACTGTCAAATATTCATATTAAAGGAATGGTTCGAGGCATAGAATTATCGTTCGTTTTTCTGAAGAGCTTTCGTTGATAAATTCTCACCAGAATTTTGGGAGTCAAAATAGAAATCCATAATTCTCTTAACGATAGGAAATTGATTCAATATTCCGAACCATTTCCGGGATTCACCGTAATTCCTGTGGGGGCGTTCTCAAAGAACTTTTTTCATATTTTCTTGTCTGCGAATCGTCCCTTAGTGTAAATGTGTGTAAAAATGATACATATTAATTTAGATCCAACAAGTGGGCTTAAAAATCAGACCCCAAATTCATTCCGTTCGTTCTTTCCAAAAGCTATTTAAGATGAACAAAATAAGGCCTTTAAAAGTGTACTATACGTCGCGTTTCGATTTTTCAGGGGGCAGGAGAAAATTTCCAAAATTCCTTATACGAGTAATTTAATAAAAATTTCTACGGCGTGGTTTTGGCTTATATAGTAATAGATGGTAATAGCCCGATCACGAGACAGAAAATGAAAGGGAGAAGGCTCTGAGCTCCTTATGGTCTGCTATTAAGGTTAATCCTATAGGCGTTTTTGGAATTCCAATAGTTTCCACGAAACCATTTCTCTTCCGTATACACAGGGTATAAAACTTATTAATATAATAAAAGATAATCAGCAGGGCAAGGAAAAGCGAGAGGGGCGTTTTATCAAGCAAGGGATTAAGCATTCAACAGCGGGGAAGTTAATTTAATTAGAAGAGAAGCGTATAAGAGGGGATTAGGTTGAAATTGAAAATAACCAAAAGCCGTTTTCGGATATACCAAAAAAACAAAGAAAATTATAGAAAATTACTAAAAGCCATTTAATGAAGCAATCGGTCAAGGGCGGAGCCCCAACCTTCTTCCGCGTATGATGAAACGTACTCCACATAGACTCCAAACCCACACCCACGACAAGTCGCTTATTTACGGCTAGACTCTATACACCTAAACAGAAGCAGATCACTAAGAGTTTCCACCCGATGGAATGTATCTCCATCCCGGTCAAGGCAAATTCGTTTTAACAAGACCAGCCTGAGCTCTCGCTCTCATCCCACCCCCGAAATTGTATCTCTCTCAAAGTCTAGATCCAGCGACATTTCGCCCTCTGTGAGTCAGATCAATCGTTTCATGAATCGTAAGGTCTTTATCTATAAAGCTGTACCTTCCACCTTGGTCCAGAGCTTTATACTCCCTTTAAAGGAACCCCACTCTAATATTTTGTCCGAAATATAATTTAAGATAACTAGACTGTCCGGGACAATCAACAAAAAAAAAGGTTATTTTGTAATTCTCTAAATGTTAAAACCAGCTCCAAGATCCAGCCTTAATTGGAGAGCCCAATATCTCCTAATATTCCAATCAAGATTTTTTCGCCAACAAAGTATCTTTATCGTCATAACTAAGGTAAACTATATATACGACGAAAAAGTTAATTTTTCTTAGCCAAAAAAATTCTTGAACAAAATTTTTATGTTAATATATAGAAACGCGGTCTTCACTGTGAAATTTCTCACATTATTTACCTTCTATAAGAATGTCCCGCGTGTACTCCATCTGGGATTGGGATTGAGGGGGGGACGGAGGTAGGATTAAGACCAATTCAATAGCGAGAAGTACTGTTCCCCTTAAAACTATATTCAAAGAGGAGCTTTGGGCTTACAAAAGCACCGTCTCTAATTTCTCTTGGGAGAAAGACGAATTTTCCAAAAATTCCTTAATTTCCTTTTCTTCTAGTTTCTATTTTCCTCGAGAAAAAAAGGGACATCTAAAACTAGGAAGTGTTCGCATCACCTAAGGACTGAATTTGAAATGATATTGATTTATTTTTTAAAAAGGAACTTATGTTAAATTACTAATTACGCAGTCTCTTTACTAAACATGTTTCGAAAAGCGTTAGAGTGTAAAAGCATTAAAACTAACATTAAAAGCTCGTTTGATTTTCCCGTAGGCATGGTTAACTATATAGGAAGAGTTTCTTAAACTTAAAACTCCTCTAAGCCTAGGCCGCCTAGCCCTGGAATAATTAATTCATGTATCAAGAGATTAAATTTATAATGAAGCCGAACACGTTATTTTTAATCTATTACGATAAAATAAATATATGAACTCCTCATTAAACCATAGATAATGAACAGAAGTACTATAGAATAATCGGTGAGTCGTGACCACGGGTCAAACTTGGTACGTTCCATTTCCGGAACGGCTGAAGATACTTCTAACGTTGAAGTAAACGTTTCAAATATCATCACAGAATTTTTGTTTCTTACACAACTTAGAACACCATATAGACTGTATTTCCTTTAACACATGCTTGGATTAGCCAGTTGGAAATGGTACGCGTTTGGCTTAACTAGCTCACATCGTTAACTTTTTTCAATTAAATGTAAAAAGAGAAACATTTGATGAATTTCAATAATTTTTTTACTAATATATCACGTTACTCTTCTTCATTATCTTTCAAATAATCTAAAAAAATACTATTTACATTTATGAATTTGCTATCAATAGTGCGAACAATACTCAATGAGATTTTTTCCCATTGATTCCTTAAATGCACGCAAGTATGTATAGTAGTTCCATACCAAAAAAATATCTTTCTGTCTCTCCTGAATTTCTTTTACGGGAATAAGCCGTGGGGGTTTCCTTGGCAACTAGATTATCAGAACTGGCCAGACTGCGAGATGCTATACTTTTTCATCCGCCATCCAGGTTTAATATTATATTATTTAATATCCCAGAGGACGTGCACAGAGTTCTTTTATGGGATTAAAGCCGTAACCTTATACCCTATATAGATATAGGCATAAAGGCAACGAAAAAATTATCTTATTGAAAAGGGCAAAAGTATCTGAGAATTATATTCTGGGAGTTCATATGAAAAAAAAAAAAAAAAAAAAAATTTACTGTTGGTGATATCAAAAGTCCATCACTTAATAGTAGTAGCTTAATACTATAAGAAAAAGGGCCATGTAAACTTACTAGCCCCCCACTTAAAACTAGCCAAAGAAGTCATCACCCCTGTCTGGCTCGAGTGATTTGGACTCCTCCTGGATGTTTTGTTGGGAGAGAGGGACAGAATTTAGGCGGACCGCGTTCTGCTGTATTGCCTCCCCCAACTCCTAAATATCTCCAAATAGTGGTGCTTCCAATATCACTACTTACACCGGCATTTGCTGATAGTATTAAGGTACGGGGCGTTGTTTGCATTTATGGAATACAGTAATAGACTTTTGGTGATATGTACGTATAATTTAGATAGGCTTTGTTCTTGAACCATTTATAATTCGGATTTAAGGATTGTTCACTCAAATGGCCTGATAAAAACTTGAGTGGCTTTTAATTTGACAATAATTTGCTCCTGTGGGATTTCTACGGATTATATTTTAAATTTAGAACTTATCATGCAAAACCTTTTTAAATTAGCTGGGTTGATATTGAGCTTGTGGGCTCGAAAGCTCTTCAAAGTTTTTGAGGTTTTAAACCATAAAGTATATCGATTTCGTAGATAAAAGTTATTTAAATTTCGATTTCATTATTTTTTTAATATTAAAGATTTTTTTAAGTTTTACTCCAAACTCTAAGGAAAGTGGAAAAATATTCTTGACGCATAAATTAGGCTGAAATATAAGAAAACGGAGCTCTGGTTTATCGAAGGTTTACGAATTTACTGTGATTTTAATCATTTCTAATCAACAATAATTTGTTAAGAGTAATAGAAGTGCTGCATTCCATCTTTAATTTAAAATATTATAATTTAGTGTTTAAAACGTAAGCTTTTGCACTTGTTAATATGTATTTCTTAAGTTATAGGATTATATAGATTATGTATCCTTGTTAACTTTTGTATCAGAATAAAATCGTGTAATGCTTCCAATTAGATAAGACGATACAATGTGGGAAGAATAGATTCATTGTCTCGTTTTAAAATCCAGCCGAGATTACGAAAAAAATAAAAAAAAAACTCACCTAAGTCGCCTGATTTTCTCTTCTTGCCGACCAAGTTCAAAAACGGTACTGAAAAGAACATCCTGTTAAAATAAAAGATGCTGTTAATTGTATTTCAAGGTACTGTAATTAAAAAGTCAATTAATTATTTGAAAATTCTAGCTTAAAAACTTAAACAACAAAAGGTTTGGTTAATTGGAATATAAATTTTAATCAGATTAAACGTGGAATCAATTGAAGTTAATTGAACTCTACTCGTTCTAAAATGCACCTTAAACGTTAGCATTCATTTTTAATTATTTTTTAATCTAATAATTAAGTTTGAAAGTAAGTTTCATCCTTAAAACGTGTTGAATTTTATAGTTTTAAATTAAAAAAGGGGCATTTAAGTATTTATCGATTCATTTTCGTTTAAACAGGCCTAATCCACCAGTAAAAACAATTGCAAACAAATATTAAACTTACCCGGAAAATAGGTTTAGCTGGATTCATGAAGATCCTGAATTTCTTCGATTTGAAGGGTCGCCGACCAATGATCAACGGCCCGTCGTTAAGGCGAGATCTCCATGAGATTTAAAATAACATTCGATTGGTCGCTGACCCATCAACGAGAAGAAATTCAGAATCTCCACTAATCCAGCTAAGCCTTTTTCCGGTAAGTTTTAAATTGATTTCTAGTTTGTAATTTTTTACTGTTGGAGTAGGCTTATTTAAACAAGAATTGATAAAAATGAATAAATTATATTGAAAATTTTTTAAATAAATTACATTCATGAAGAATAACGCGAAATCCCGAATATTTTGGATAACATTTTGATAAATTAATCAAATTTTTTGGTACTCGTATCCAAAAATGATAAAACTTCAATCAAATTCTACTAAAGGGCCTTTCACACCAGCCAATTTTTAGCTCCAACTAGTTGTGGCAACTCACTAGTTGCTCCGTGTGAATAAAAATTAGTGGAGTTGGCAAAATTAAAATTGTCCTGAAAAAATTGGGTTGCTGACCCAATTTCATGCCAACTTGTCGCGCCAACTTTAAGAGTTTGACCAATCAGAGCCTGCAGTGGCGGCGGAACGGGTGGGGACAGGAGGACATTGTCCCCCCCCTCAATTAAACCAGGTGGGGACAACCAATATACGTGTCCCTCCCCAAATTGTTCAGTCAATACTCTGATTAATCTCAGAATATAATTGAATTCAATGAATTATAAGAAAAATCAGTATATAATCTCAACCTGTTTGGAGTTTTTAAGAAAATAATATAATATAATAACAAAAATTATAAAGAGACTGCCTTTAAATAAAGTATATGATTTATTTCTACGCGAGTCCGTCTGTAGAAGAGCGATAGTACAACCAAGAAGGATCAGACAAGGAGAGGAAAAGTGGGAACGGCGCGGTTCCTACTGCGTCGGCCTAAACTCCCACTCTGGGAGAACGGGGGACAGACGGGGGTAGAGTTGCTTCGTGGTAAATTGTTGTCACGTGGGTAAAACGGACCCTTTATGAGACGCGTAGTAGCCGACGACGCTAGCGACCACGTGACAACAGTTTATCTCGAGAATTTCCTATCCACCTTTCCAACCGAGTGGGAGGTTGGCTCTTCTCTCTCTAACTCAACGCAGCCCCACTTTTCCTCTCCTTGTCTGATCCTTCTTGGTACAACCATAGCCTTCAGGTATATTGGTATTGAGCAACTTGTTTCCAAGTTCTTTAACGAAAAATGTCCCCCCCCCCCCCAAATAAAAACAGTCCGCCGCCACTGATCAGAGGCCTCTCCGTCACGTGATAGGAATTAGTTTACGGTCATAAAAATAATCCCGGTCTTCTGGCATAGATTGGTAGCCATTTTCTTTTTGATTGGGCTGGTTGGTGGACATATCGTTTGACTTTTTCTCTATTCTGGAACCGATTGACAATGAATTCGAAAACTAATTCTAAATTGAAGGTACGTTAACACATAAAGCCCCGTTTTCATGGTCGCGTGGAGAAAATGCTAGCGTATTTTTTTGGCTCGTTATTTAGCAGAGCTTAAAGCTATGGCGTCCGCGTGAAATATCTGTTTCGTTTAGATATTCGCGTGTTGCGTGTAAAATTTAGCTTACAAGCGACCATGAAAATGAGGCTTTAAAGTGTGAAATTAAACTCCTATTTATCCTCAAGTGCAATTAAATAAACGATAACTGTGTAGCGAAACCCAGGAGTCTGACCTCTCTTGAGTCTCTCTAGTTCTTCACTCGATCTCTGCTAGGTGGCGCCCGCGCATAATTTTTAAAAATAAGCCGCAAAAATTCGGCCGCGATTATTTATAAAGCAAAAAAAAAAAAAAAAAAAAAAAAAAAGACAGGGAGTGGCGAAAATTATGACATTAGATTAACCCTTAATGATTGGATGTTCATAAAAATTGAAGGAAAATGTTTATAAATTTTTTAAAGTGTGTGAACGGTGGAGTTGGACCAACTAATTGCTCCGATTAGTTGTACCAACTAGTTGGAAATAAAGATTGGCTGGTGTGAAAGGCCCTTAAGACTACAAGGAGTTTCGTAAGAAAGTGATCTTCAACCCTCAGAAATAAGTATGAACGAATATAAAAATAATGGCGAGTGGGAGGAGAGGAGGAGAAACTAGGAAAATAACAATAAACTCTGATGATAAATGCCTTACTTCCGGTTTCGAGAACATCCGGGGCTTTAAGACAACCGGACACGTCGCTTTGTTCGCGTTTGGCTTCCATTGATATAGACACTGAAAAATATAACAAGAGAAATCGATTTTACACTCTCAGATAGAGATTTAAAAAAAATTTGGCTTATAGATAGAAAAAATATGCTTAGAAAGATAAACAGTTGTTATTTTCAGAATCACCACTCTAAAATATAACAAAATTGTTATCATAATATGTAATTATTTATCCTATTGGCCTATTTTTATCTTCACTTATTAGAAATTGATTAAAACACTAAATATTATACTAAATATTGAAAAAAAAAAAAAAAAAACTATTTTCGAAGAGTCTAATGTTGTTTATGTCAAATAGTATATACTACGAAACGTATGTTTACGTTTAACCCGATAAAGAATATAATTTAGGCTTAGCATACCTCGAAATCCTTTGGTTCAGAATCGACCAGATAAACTCGGCAGGAACGACATCTTAACAGGGATTGAAAATCGCTCATAATTTTCGTAATTAACCGCTCCAGAGAATAGGATTCCACAAATATGGACTGCGCCAGCGTCAGTAACAACTAAAACGAAAGAAATTAAGATTAATTCGAAGGCCACTTTCATTACATCACCGATTTCGCGATTAATACCCAACTGCTTTCAACCTTTGATTACGTAATCACTTTAGTACAGCCAAAGCTACAAATTTGTATCACTCATTAAGTGACCTGATCCGCTCTTCTGATTAAGACTCGAACGCGTATATAAATATAATTTAACTTAATCAATCCAAACAATTTCCTAATTTGATTTCGGCATAAGGAACTTATAATTATACCGGGTAATTAAGTTCTAAAATGAAGCACTGGAAAATTTTCGCGATAAAAGAAAGTTTCGTCTGCTACATGATAAAACCGCGATTAACTTATTAACTTCGAGAAAGGTTCATGGTCGGACAAAACCTACGATAATGAGGGAAGCCTAACTAGATAGTACCAACTGAATCAAATTAGCTTTTTTAACTTTTTTATATTCCAAGGCTAACTACAATGTTTTCCACCAATCAAAAATGACAGTTAGTAGAAAAACTATACCGCGGATGGATACAACTCAGGTGTAGAAAAATAGTCGTTAAAAGAATAATCGGGTCTAAATTAAAATTATCTATAATTTTGGTTTTAGAGAAAATATCCTCGAATCTACTGTATTTTTTAGGTGAGCTGAATTTTTTTTTTTTTTTTTTAAATTATCCTTTCGTTTCTTAAAAGAACTCAAATGGAAAAGAAGATTTGGAAAAGTTTATTCAGTTTCTCTATCTTTCCCGAGCTACAAGCAAAATTTATCTTTGAGCCAAGAAAATAAGATCAGCAATTTTTTTATCTTATAAAAGCTCACTTCCAGACTGTTTTCCTAAGCTTTTGAAGGGATCAGTTGTCTCCGGAAGATGGTTTATGAATTATCATTACTTTTTAGTTGCGCAAAAACTTGGTTTTTGGTCGTCACTATAGCGATTATGCTTAGGACCGCCCCGCCCCCTCCGCCACTCTCAAAGGCATAGAACTTCCATTCCTTAGCAGGCTAAGTTGTCGTTTGCCATTATACAAACTTTCCTTGGAGAGAAACAGCTAGATAGCGTGTTAACTCTATGGCACTACCATGTGCTGGCTTTCATATATCCATTTCTATAGATTTTTCTAACTCTATGGACCCTTCATGTTGGCTGTATTTTCATTTCAAAGCCAAGCAGATTTAAATCAGCCGAGGTTTTAAATGAAAAAATAAGGGGCATATTTGAAAACCACTTAAAAAACTTTACTTCGGCGGCTGTTTGAATTAATAACTGAATTCAGCCGGGGAAACAACTATTGCGCTACGACCATCTTGTTTGACTTAAACTTGTTTAAGTCTATAACATCTTTCGCTATGTTTTTATATATACGCCATTACGGAAAAACAGCGAGAAGCAAATTCAATTCACCTCGCTTCTCCTAGTCCTTTTTGACAGTAAAAAAGTTATATTGCTAGGGTCGAGGGGTAGACAGCAAAGTCATTATGGTGTACATTTGAAACCGTTGGATATGTTATTGAAAACACAATGCGTATAAGAGGTTTAGCAAACGAAATTCCTATCTATATCCTCCTTTCCATTGCAAGCGGCGCATTTCACGTCGATGTTGTCCATACAAACACCCATAAGTCTATTATTATCGCCAAGAAGCCAGCTGGCATTGCTATTTATGAGAGATATCTCTATATTACCTCACTTTAATACAGACATTTAGTAAATATAAGAATTTAAGTTCAAAGCAAACCGTCGAAAGACATCGGTAATCGAAATGCGAACGGACTATATAGAGACTTCCTGGCGATTAACTTAGGCAAACCAGAAACATCTATTTAATATTCTGTTGAATTTCCA
The DNA here is from genome assembly GCA_963920705.1 of Odiellus spinosus. NCBI lineage: Eukaryota > Metazoa > Arthropoda > Arachnida > Opiliones > Phalangiidae > Odiellus > Odiellus spinosus. The sequence goes on from OY987227.1 coordinate 14,895,794, forward strand.
GCTGAGAATACAGCGGAAGAATATGCCTACCAACTCCCATAGTGAGAAGGGTATTCTTTGCAAACTCAAGGGGATTTGAACTATTTATACCAGAGACAACAAACGCGTTGAAAGACGGAAACCACCCAGAAGCTCTCCGAAATTTAATGTCAATACCACCTTGAATCGGTAGCAAGTACAAACCTTGGCTACTCGTTATCCATGATTCGTTAATTGAGAGACAAAGGGAGCCTAGATTCGCCACTGCTACAAATTTATATTGGCATAAACGATATAGTTTAAATAATACTTTTAAAACATAAGATAATTACAAACAGAAATCTAAAAACGTGTTACCAGGGCTACATCAACTTCATTCGGATCTTGCATGCAAGATAAAGAGAAAGCTAGCATCGGAGCACATATAAGGGTCCCTTCAAACTTGAGGACCCTATATAAGCAAAATTTTGCATAAACTAAATTGGCCAAAATTCTACTAACGTTCGTCACGAACGTTAGTAGAATTTTGGGATCAAATTTACTAAGGGACGATTCGCAGTCTAGAAAATCTGAATAAAGTTTGTTCGGTCAACCCCCTGGAAATGCCCGTAATATTGAGTCAATTTCCTAGTAGTAGGTAGCGTTAAGAGCATAATGGGTTTCCGTTTTAAATCAACAAATTCAGGTGAAGATTTGAAAACAAATGTTCTTCAGAAAGGCTAACGTTAATTCTACGCCTCGAACCGTTCCTTAGTTAATTTACATTCATGTTTCGACAGATAAGAGGTAAATCCAGCCGAAATTCAGACTTTCCTCTCAGGTTTTAGCGCTGAATAGGGTTCGTAGGAAACTGGGAAAAACAACGTGTTTACTCTGGACAGTGACAGTTTATTCGGTCAAACAAGAAAAAGCTAAATTACTTGTACACAAAGTAAACTAAAGTAATGGCCCCCTTTTGGTCTGAGACTTCGATTAGGAAAAGGAGTGCAAGGGTTATTAGTAGGTCAAGGTTATAGCGCCAAAGAGAAGGCGTGCTGTAGTAAATGGACATAATAAGGCAAGGTAGATACGTAACAAAGATAAATTGACCGAGACTAAAGTGATGTTCATTACCGACCAAACCTAGCTGTATTGTAGAGCACCACGATTGAATCCCCCCAGTATATACTTCTAAGAGAAAGTCGTTGACAATAAACAAAGAATTGGCCAGTGGGTCAATTATATAACAGTTACTTTTTCTCCATTATTAGACCATTACCGTCTCCCGGGACTTTTCTGACCTCCAGACAATTGCTATTGGTCCATGTAAACTTATTCGCCAAATCAAAATTCTCAAGGTACTAATCTAAAAAAATAATTGCCACAATTTCTTGGACATTTTGATAAGGGTTTGATAAATGCGAAAACGAAAATATTTAACATATTAGCAGACGATTTTCCAAATATTTAAATCCGAGAACGTCTAAATCTAATATTAACTCATAAGCTCATGTTATAAGCATATTACCAGTATAGTTAGGCCTAGCAAAAAGTAGCAGACGATTTGTCTAAATTTGAAGACTAAACTTTCTGTTCATCTAAACTACGATTTTCAAAATTTTAAATGTAATTAGTCGCGCAGCCTCAATTACAGACATTAAATCCTTAATTACTTAGACCTTAATAACAAAAGTTGTAGTTAAACAAAATATTTTAAATGTTCCATAGCTGTCAGCCACATTAGATATGATTTGAAAAAAAAAAAAAAAATAATAATAATAAAAATAGAAATGACCAGGACAACTAACTTGATTTCTCTTATACTCCTGCACGGACATCTCGAAAAGTTGAGCGTTTTGAATACCAATACCACAGAACGTCAAATACTTTTTAAAAACCTGCAAATATATTTTCGGAAGCTATTACTTAACGAATATTTACGTAGACGCGAAATAAACCTTTAAAACAACTTATCCCCTACAGGTTTGCAAAACAATTTATCTAGGAGTCAACTTCAGTCAGAGGGTGGTGGACGAAATTACTATGGTCCACTTTCGTTAAATTCGGCTTATTTCATTTGGTCTATGATAAAATTCTGTTGGAAATTTAAAATTTATATACTTTACGGCCGAACTAGAAGATTTCACACCTCATTGGGGAAAGTTGATTTCATTCGTTATTCTATTGAAATGAAAAGCAATTATGACGTCATTCGCGTGTACAAACATCCTCGGAAAAGTTTTTAACATTCTTGAAAATGAAATTCACGTATATAGCGCGAGACCAATCAGCCGAGGCCCAAATTGAGTGGCAGGTCGCGTGTCTACTTTAATGCGCCAAAATTTTAACCAATCACGAAGGATCACACTTTTGGACCTATTGGGGGAAGGAGGTAGTATTACCTAAAAGCAAACGTGTTGGGAACTTTTTTAAAGGTCTATTTATGCAAATTTTAAGGTAAATTCGCAATTTAAATTTAAGAATATATTTATAATAAGGAGAAAAGATAAAAAAATACCTTCGCGTCCTGTTCGGTGAATTGGTTATCTCCGTTAATTTTATTGATGCATTGGGCTACACCGATGACGTCACCGCGGCAATTTAATATGGGCAAACACATTAAACTTCCAGTCCGGTACCCCGTCTGACTGTCGATCTCCTTGTTAAATCTCGGATCCTATAACAACAAAAGGGAAAAAAATGTTGAGTGTCGATAATTTAAAAAAAAAAAAAATAAAAAAGAAACCATCAAAATCAAGGTTAAAATAACATTTCCTTTAAAGTGAAACTGACATGGAAATTATAATTTTTTTTTTTTTTTACTTAAGGCAATAAAGCGAATGGTATAGTGGGCGATATTAAACGGGAAGTTACGTTATTACCCAATTTTCACACTTGCGAGGGGTGCGGACAAAATGCTAACTTTACACTACCAACTTTGCGATATTTTAAAATCAAGATACAATTTATGATTGAGCACTCTTCGGAATATTTACCACATAGTTGCCCTTTAAACAAATCGGGGAATCAAATGAGGAGGGAAAAATATAGGGTAGAAATTGCGTGATCAAAACTCGTTAAACAAAAAAAAAAAAGGGTTGATATTCGAACGAGAATCGGGTATAAGACTTAATATAATTTTAAAGCCCGTGCAGCGCGCGTAGAACGTGGATGGATTTGGTGACTATAGTGGTGAGACGAAAAGGGTTCTGTCTTTATACGTCATGTTTTAAAAGTCATTAAGGGGGAGGCGAACGATTCAAGGACTTTTGTCCGCGCGTGGTCAAAGAGATACTTAACTCAATCTTAACCAATAATTTTGAACGGAATAAACTTCACAGAGAGGACTTCGCTTCTACTTTTCGTAGCTAGGTGAAGTCGCGCCATAATTAGTAGGTTAAAGCATCTTTCGTTTTGTGTCTTTGTTTCGTTCTTAAAGGGCAAAATACCTGTTGCTATCAAGGGTAATTCATATTAACGTAACCATAGAGAGTATAGGTGGCGTGGATGCAAGTGGTGGGCAATTGGATGAATATTTTTAGTGACACGAAGTAGTAGAATTTAAAAATGGAGAGGTTAATTCATTAATATTCATTTATTACTCTAGAATGTCCCTAAAAATATTCGAAGAATTGCCCACCATTAACTCCCTGGCTCATCCAATCATAGTAGGCTTTAATACAGTACGAATTCAATTTCGTATAATTGATTTATTCAACCTGGCATTAATCGACTTCCACGCTATCAATTCCTCTAAGCTTTGGTCATTAAAGTGATGGCCCGAAGGAAATGAGTGTAATACGCGATAACTTAATTTTCATATTGCTTATATAATTTGGGTACTGAATTTGACGAAAAACAACGAAAGGAAGGCGACAACCTTAGTTAGGAAACGCCGAATGTTGTTTTAACGAAAATTATTGTTCAAAAATCTGAGGGAGCAGACACTCTCGAACTCAAGTGTACAAAATGTATGAACTCTTTACACTATCAAAGATGAACTCAGAGTTCATGAGAGTTCGCACTAAATGCACTGTCAAGGTTGAACTCAGGTGTACAGCGAATTCAAGAGTGTCTCCATGATCCCTCGCAAAAACCAAGGCCAGAATTATCCGTTTGTTTTAGAGACCGAGTAACTAAAACACATAGGCACGTTTGGCCAAAGTAAAATCTGATTCGCTAGAATGTACAATTCTACACGATGAAAAAAAATTGTGGATTTAAAAAAGTTAATTAAAAACTTAATTTTGTCGTAATTAAACTAACTAAAAATGTTTGATAGAAGGAAGGGAATTTTTAATTACTGTTTTATCAACAAAATGGATGTTTGGATTTTCCTTTCAGACTCTCTTTAATGCCAAATCACCTTGAAATGTAAATTAAAAATGTTAGATAACTTAAATACACCTTTGAAATGAAAAACGGTAGAATGCGGCTTTCCCCAAGGTTCTTCTCAGGGCCAAATCTCTCTCGTCCGATTAAAAAACAGCCAACATTTCGATAGTAATATCAGTGGGAGTTGCCAACATTATCGAATATAAGGCTTCTCAATATCAATACTTCGTGGAAGTGGAAGGATGAGAAGCATCGCGAGTGGTATCATCGCAAATTTATTAGGATGCGTTGGTATAATATCAATGAGAGGACTTTTTTTAAATTTTTTTGTTAATTTTCGCTTATAGAGAAGGATGGGGAATAGATAGGTTTGTACGCGAGGAACTCTCCGAGTGAATGACACTATATGTAATAATCTTTACATCTATCTCTTTTCGAAAAAACCTCTACACTGCTGGTTTCTGTTTCAACAAAATAGTAACCAATAAAATATTTTATAAAACCTCTACAACGTTAAAAAAATTGTTATATACCCTACAAAACATTTCGATTTATCGCGACGCCAGGTATATTATAGACAGATTTATTAATATATGTAAAGAATGCTACGAATGAATCCATACAATCTAGAGTAACACTTTTCAAGGATAACCTTTAATAAAAAAAAGCTCTTCCAATTTTGTCCACTTTTTTTTTAAATTAGAGTCGAAATTTAATTAATCTTTTTTTGCGCGAATTCCTGACAATTTGGCATCTTTTACAAACCAATTTGATGAATTTATAAAGCGCGAAAATTTAGAATATTCTTGACGTCAATGTTATTCCTAGTTACTACGTTCTCAAGAATTTATAATCAAATTCCTAAGTTTATTATTCAAGCCTTTCATTTTCTAGATTAAAGGGATACTATAGGTTTAGTTTTATATCTTAAACGTGTGTATGAATTTCACTACAGTGACTTTTCGTCCAATCAGGGGTCCATTATATAAGACCGTCAGTGTTTACTTTGTATTTCGTGATTCCGACGGTTTCTTGGCTCGCGCTCTATTTCAATTTAAGTTTGAACAATTTCAAAATTAGGCTTCGCTCAAATAAGGCTATTTCTACAATATATAAGCTTTTCTTCAGTTTTATTTTCCTAAATTGACGGCAAAAGCTCGTTTAATACACCAACTGGATCTCTAAATGCAATCATTCTCTATTTAAAACATCGCGGGATAGATTCTAGCCTGTTAAGCCCTATCATGAGTGAATCATATAAGGGAGCGTATATGATTCACTCATGGCCCTATGGTAAGACTAAAAACATTCAAATATTTTCTAATTGAAATAACTGATCAAAAAGTGTGCGAAAATTCCAGAGTTTATATTTAATTACTAAAATTCAGGGAAAAATTAAAAAAAGGTAGTAAAATTTTCAGACAATGGTCTTCATTTAAAAACTAAACAGTGTTCTCAGGACTGATTTCTGGCTTGGTAAGTACTATAGTTTCGGTGTAGACGTATAATTTTGAAATAAAAGAAGAAAGAAGCTTTGTTCTCCGTGGAAAATATCAATTTCATACTTAAGTATACTACGTTAATAGTCCTACTCCTAGTACATTCCTTGGCAAATAAATATCTCGACATACTACTTGATTACAGACGTTTGAAAGCGCCTTTTGTGCTCTTTGGTTTAGATTTCTCTGAACTTTAACGCGGTTTGTAATTTCATCTTCGTTCCAGATTAAAAGGAGAGAGAAAGAGGCAGAATTACAAACGTCATCAACTACGTCAATAAAAAGAGCTACGACTCTTGAACCGCGAAGAACAACCTTACGTTATTTCTTAATTTGCCCTAAAAAAATTTAAACAACACAGTGTGCCAATTTTTCTCTCCTGGTTAAAAGTATAGTAATAATACGGAAGAGGGGGAGTTTTGGCACAATTTATATTTATATATTTTTTCTATCCTTTTCGTCTCTAGAATGTTTTTCACGTCTCATTGAAGATTAGTGTTTAAAAATAGATGACGAATATAAGCTTAATTTAGAATCTTAAATCGTCATCTAAAAGAAATTTAACATTAAAGGGAGAATGCATACTAACAACAAGTGATTTTTTTAGCGATTCCTAAACTTTTAAATAGGCCTAATCCACTAGCATTTTTGAAAAATATTAAACTAGAAATAAATTTAAAACTTACAATTAAAATAGGCTTAGCTGGATTGGTTGCGTTCCTTGATTTCTTCGCTTTGATGGGTCAGCGACCAATGAGCAAAGGCCTGTCCTTAAAAACGAGATCTCCATATAAAACTTCCAATAACATTCGATTGGTCGCTGAACCAGTAATGCGAAGAAATTTACGATATCCATGAATCCAGCTAAGCCTATTTTACTGGTAAGTTTTAAATTGATTTCTAGTTTATTATTTGTTAGTTGATTAGGCCTATTTAAACTATAAGCAGTCGCTAAACAAAATTGTTAAGTTGCATTCTCCCTTTAATGATTGGTTCGTTGTTTCTGATCCACTCGTTATAGCGATAAACTATAACTTTACTACAGAACGTAATATCTGCTACCTCATGGGAATACGTGGTAAAAATGCCTGTTGCGGTCGCTTCAGGCTTAATTGGGAATCAAAGAAGTATACGCCAACAAGAGCTTAATTGGCTTAATTACCTTTAATTATTGTACTTATGCTTGTATTACACGCAATAAACATTACGTTAAGTACAGATTCCCTGGTAATTATCAAGGAAGGATTTTAAATTCGTTATATTTACTAGTTCTAAGTCGGCTAATAAAATTTCGCTAATACAAATAAATATCTGTTGCTTCTAATATTCATTAATATAAGTTTTAAGCCTCGTCTTACAGATACGATTGAATGACCAGGCTTAGTTTAAACTGGTCAATACTCATTTGAAAAGGATTTAATAATGTAATTTCGTCTAATATTTAAGTATCATTAATCCCCAAAATAAGCTCAACTTCAAAATGGTCATAATCGTCACTATGTTTATTGGTTTAACCCCTAGAGATTTTGAAGGGACTATAATTCTAAATATATAACGTAACCTCGTACCCAGTCCCGAATAGCATCCCACCCATTTCTGAACTAATTAAGCCGCCATCAAACAAGGCTTAGTTAAATACGACGAACGACGCCGAGAGTTTCCGTCTCTAAACATCGTGTGTCGCTCGCTATAACGGAATCATCGACGTGTGAGAGAGAAAATACAGACAGTTCAATCGGCAGGAAATTCCGGAAAAGCTAGACCGCATCCTAGATCCAATTTTATCCAATTAGAAAAGCCGAATAGAGTGCGAGGCTAAAGGAAGTCGATTTCTAAGAGCCCACTTATACAACCTATCTCTCTTTTCCCGTAAGATCATTTCAATAAATATATATACCAGTCTCGAACTTCTTACTCCGTAGGACGTTTCCATGGCAACGATATACAGAGATGCTGCGGATGGCCTTACTATAAACGTTCGTTCGGGGAACTAAGCCGAATAAAACGATGCTAGATGAACGAAAGAACTAGCAAGGAGTACACTAAAGGGAGGATGTAAAGATATAACTATTGGCACTATTTTTCAAGGGAATTTACAAAAGGGGGAAAATAGGATAGAAGTAAACTCATTATGAATACACATATACAACAAACGCTTTGAAATATTTTAACGGTCTTAAAGCGAATTCCTGCACTGGATTATTTAGAGTGCTCTGAATCCCACTGAAAACCTAATTGGCATGCCCTTGCTCGCTATCAGAGCATCGCTCAGTAGTACGTAACAGTTGAAAAAAAATTGCAATCCCACAATCAAATCAGTTAAAAACGGCTTTTTTTACGGTGCTGGCTCTCTCGAAAAATACGAAGTAAAATCCTTGCCTCGTAGCTCTTGATTTACCCAGAGTGATTTCTCTTGCTCTAGAGCACCCAACGAAATTATCTCCCACCAGCCCGTCGCTGCGACCCTCTACGATAGCCCTTTTCGTCTAAAGTATTCAATTCCTACCTTTAAATTTTAAGTTAATCATGTAGAAGATTGTCAGTCTTCTAAAGATAATTAAAAGAACCCGGGTTTTCTTTAACCACATAAAGTTAAAAAAGCTTCGTCTCCCCGACTATTTAGTCTTTCAGGTTATATCCCCTTTAAAAATTATTTTGCTTTACATCATCCCTTTATTTCGACCTCTTCCTCCATAAACCAAGTCTTCGATTAAATTCTCCCTCGCACCATGAACCAATTCACGTTTCGCATCCCATAAGCTCTTTCTCTACTCCGTCTCTAGGCCAGCAGTGGAGAATCGAGATTTTTGGTATTTCTCGTTTGGAATAATTAGGCTTAGGCGTTTTTGGCGGGAAAAATAAAACGATAGAGATCGTCCGGTTGACAGGGTATTTGGTATTTAATACACCAAGTACCTTTACGCTTCCGAGCCTCGACAAGACTTTCAGAAAACAAAAATTTGAGCGTAATACGTACGCCAAACATAAAGTTGCCGCTGCTTTATGTTCGACAGGAAGAGAACTAGGCCTTGGTTGTATATATATTGTATTGAACGCGTACAAAAGGGGGGTTGGAGTATAAGTGTCGATTGATTTTTGTAGGCGATCGAACTTCAGACCTTCAATTCTATCTAAGACACTGTCCTTTCACGTCCGTTTTCACCCTTAAGCTAAAACGGAAACTGTATTTTCATAGCCTAGAGAGCGAGTTCCGCTATATTAAGTATAGTGTACACGCAAACGTCGTAGAAATAACATTGGGGATGAAATTACTGTTTATACATATCCCGGTACATACATTGTGATATTTAGATAGGAAATATAAATATGCTATTGAGACGGTTATACAGACATACACCCAGTTCTTATCTAAAAAGGTCGACAATATTAAAGGGAAACTAAGAATCTAAACCTATGTACTACAAATTATAAAGAACTTTTCCACCATTAAATTATAGTATTTGTGAATTAAAAATTCAGACCAATAATCCTAACCTTAAAAAACATTCCCAAAAACTGCAAATAATAATCACTCCAGCAATCAATTTCTTAAAGGCTCTATCTTTACTGAAATTTGTCATTGTAATAAGCTCTTTCCTCATGCACACAGCCTAGCTTTGACTGTACAATTTGTTATTTTCAACGTCGTCTGCTAAGCTAGAAAAGAAGACGACTTTAAAGGGGATTTAAAAATCGTACATAGTCCCTTTAAAAAAATAATCCTTGATTTCAATATTCCGTACAATTCTATCTTCCTACGTTCTATGGCTTCATAAACATGCTTTTATGAATTTATGGTTAACTTGTTATTAACATTCGCTACAAGCTATTTTAATAATTTATCCATCCCTCGATAAGAAATAAAAATTATAAAAAAAAAATACTCGATATTAAGTGAAATTTTTATAAAAACACTTTAATCTAATGGCTTCTCATCCCCTGTTCACAAGCCTATCTGTATTTAATTTCGTTTTTAGTGTCATCGATTTTTCATGAGCTGGTAACTCTGATAAGAGTTATTTTTCAATTTCAATTTCCTGTGTACTCGTCAAAACGTTTTTTTTTTTTTTTTTTTTTTTTTTTTTCGAAAGACATTTTTTCCACGAAAAAAAGTATTTCAAGATTTATATCGACTTTCTGGAGACTCTGATTTCCCCCATTCTCCATGCTCGATGGTATAGTTAATTCCACTTGAAATTGTTAGCACGTTCGAACCAAGGCTACACGTTGACTCTGGGATTTATTTACTTAGAGATATAAGGAACCAGGCTTTGAGCGTTCTGCCAATTCGAAATAGAATTAACTTTAAAAAACTTTTTTTGATGAATTGACATGAATTTTTGAAATATTCCTAGAGATTGAAGATTTAGGAAAAGGGGTTGAAAAGGGAAAGTGAAATGATGTTAGTCTGATTTTATTAATTGTTTTATAGAAACTGAAAATTTCGATTAATTATTTGAACTCAAATGAATTTTCAAATGAGTCAATCATATATTAAAATTAGATTAGCTAGAGAACGCTCCGAATGGGTACACGCCAAATGATGTTAATTTTTTCAGGAATTATAAAACAAAGCTAAGAAACAAGAAAAAATAGGTAAAAAAGCCTGCGTCTTGCCTGAACATTAGAAATTTTAAGTTTTTATTTGATTTAAATTCTGTTTACTACCTGAAAAATTCTAGAAATAGAGCTCTGACTCTTACAAACGTCAATTTGATTAGAAGGCTCTATTTGTAAAAGGATTTTACAGCCTATTTAAAAACTGATTGTCTAAAAATCATTTAGAAATTATAATCTTATACGTCAGTAGTTTCGATAATTTTCAAGTGATAAATACATAATACGGAGAAATTTAAAATAAACTTTGTAACTATAAAAAAAGAGCGTGGAAAAAAAATGATAGTAAAATCCCTTTCCTTATCGCGCGGATGAAAGAAATAAAACCGGTAATGGATAGTTAAGTATACTCTGAGAGTTTTATTTTTAAGCTCTATATACACGGATTATAAAATAAACGAGATATGAATGCTTGGATTCCATTCTGGTTATTATCGAATTAAAGAAGTAGTTACGCGGCAATTTTAACCGTTTTCTAGACTTTTAAAGAGTTAGTTGGAAACAAGAGATACTATTTCGTGGAAAAAATATTTTGAAGTGTACACAGGAAATTGAAATTGAATAATAACTCCTATCAGAGTTACCAGTTCGAAGGATGGATAAATGATTAAATTAGCTTTAAGCGAATATTAATAAAAATTAACCATAAATTCATAAGAAAGCTTAAATTCAACTATATCCTCACCATGGTAAATAATAAATTTAATATATAAAATAGAACTTATTTGTGATAGTAAGAAAAATAGTAATATTAACTTAATCTTTTTTAAGTGGGAATTAGGCTTAACAATGATCAATGGAAGGTTTGAAATCTTTGAGTGAAACAATATCCGACCAACGAACCAAAAATACCTATTAAATTATTAAGCCTAGTTTGATACTTTTTATTGTCAGAATTACGCGCTTTTCAAGGCATGATAGAAAAAATTCTTTTTTATGAGCTTCAGTCTCAATTTAAGCATATTATATGTTTTTCCTTATACGGACTTCAACTATACACGTTTCCTGAACAAGTCTTAAGCGTCACCAACATAAAAAAAATACAATCGTGATTAAAATGCGTGAAACAAGCACTTTTAATCAGGAGAGTGACGTGAAAGTTTTAATCTCGTCAAGGGAGGAGTATAGGAGAGGTGGTTGCTCGTTAGGAATTACGAAATTATAATCTGGGAGCAAAAATGGGAAACCCCTTATCGAAGAGATTAACGCCGAATTTTATATAAGTACGTTTTTTATTTTTCTCAACCTTGGGATTCGAAAATATATACCCGCAAGAACCAACCCACCAAAAAAGTATACAAAAACTTTAGGTTATGATAACGCGTACTCGCGGTTACGACACTATACTATCAGCCCATAAAGAGATAGTGAATAATTGCTAATTATGCTCTCTGTATTCATATTAAACTGGGTTCAAGTACGAAGAACTCATTCTTAGTACGAAAAGAACATTTGACGAAGGTCTTTTTCACTTAACTCTATCAAGAAGATAAACCACGCCTTAATTTCAATTCGGTGGAAAATTTGGTAGACAGGATAATATAAACTTGTGTCAAGTGATACTATATAGGTCCAAACTAAGGCTCCCAGTTCAAGGGGGTTCAGTTTCTCCCTTCTTAAGAAGGATAGAATATGATAAGCCGTTTTATTTCGCCTCTCTCGTCACAATGACGTAAATAAGGGAACTAAGAACATATCAGGATTATTTTTATTGTGATAAACCTAAAGTAGGAATGGAAGGAAAGCAAAATACGTAGAAATATACTCTGATTATGATTAAATTAATTCTTGGTAATTTAAATATGTTGCAATTTCATATAATTGAAAATAAGGGATAACATATTCACATTAATCCCTGGAAAATAATCAGGCCAACTGTATAATCTTTTTTTTTCTAGCGGTTTTGTGTAAACTAAATGATAATCGAAGCCATTAAACGTTTCGTCTAACAAATGTATACTTTTTAATCAAATTTAAAACTTGAATGGCTTCAACGCTCGTATCTCTGTATAAGCCAAAATAAGGTAGAAAATAACACTATGAGTCTAAGTTAAAACTATAGACTAAACTGAAGAAAAAAAACTGAGCTCCGGGGAAAGCTAACAGCATTTAACACTGGTTTTAATCAGCTTAATTAAGAACTACAATTATGAACTGGCCCAAACTTCGACGAAAGGCTTTCTACAAAGGAACTCGTTTTGGGTAGAGCCCAGCTTCTTTCACTCAAAGTGGATTTAGGAAATAAGCTTCCAAAACCAATCAGGTTGTAAGATATATGGCTTACAAACTTAAATGGTCGTCGCGAGCTTCGTTATCGAGCAGCAAAGGGTTCCTTGGTGTATGGCTATGTCACCCTACATCCAACTTTGTGTAAAATTTAACAGTATAAACTGGTTCTACGCGCTAACACGCATCTGGCGATAGTTTATATATTTATCTTAACTATTCATAAAAATTTAGAAGGTTCTCCAAAAAAATGTATAAGATCTGTTTAGGTTTAACCATACCTTTGTGATAAGATCAAAATTATGAAAACAACAAAAAGTCTAGGAGTAAAAACCATTTCGTAAAATATTTCCAACGTAGTTATGTCCAGACACTGCCAAATTTTGTCTGCGGGGGCGGAGTGAAGAGCTAGTTTTTCTTCGCTCGGTCTACGCTAGACTTTGAGGCTTCAGACTCGAAATATTCCCGGGGAAAGATTACCTTATCGAAATGGATTGTTATTGGGAGGCTATATCACAGAGACAGGACATCCGGTCTAGTCCTAGACTTTTCGTTCTTTTATTTATTGTTGATAACGTGGCAAGAAAATTATTAACAATTACCTTATAAGCGTCCTTAATGTTGACTGTTTCTTTGGTAAGAGCGACGTGGCCCGCGATTCCCACGCCAAACGGAATAGGAGGAATACGACCCCATTGTCTTTCGCGTCTGCTGCACACGGAATCCTCGAGCACAGAGTCCGGAGTTACGTCGAATAGTTTAGCCACCAAATAACGTTGACCCCGACTGCCTTTGGCCAGAAATAACGAACTACGATCGCTGTGAGTCAGCAGACCGACGTTAACCAATATCTTGTGACACAGTCGGTCAATGTCCAACTCGTTGGCAATGTCCCTTATGAGTTCCATAAGCAGATCGTGTTCGTTCAATTTCTCCAAATTCTTTTCGCGTTCTACGCAACAAACTCCCGCTACACCACCTCGACAAAGAGTCGTTGACGTCACTTCCGGGTTCGTCTTGTCCTTTAGAGAGTTCTTGAGGACTTCGCGCGCTAAATCGCGAATCGAACCGTGGTCAGTTAACCCGTTTCCCACCACGATCGTTGACGTCGCGCCGTTACTACTCGTGCCGTCGCGTTGATGACGCGAAACCATGTCCCGGAAGAGTTCAGTCGTGACTGAATTGCGACCAGTTCGCGTTACCTCGGCGTACGACGCCGACAAATGTTGTTGGTCTTCTTCCACCACGATTTCCACTTCGTCTTCGCTCTTACTTTTCGTTTCGTCATCTTTTTTCCGACAATGGTTGGCGTCTGTCAATTAAAGGATTACTTATAGTACCGTGAATCGAGTCTTACGTTAGTTACGCGTCAAAACTATATGCGGAAGTTGTATCAAAACCAGATTAGCGCCTAGGTCTATAGCTCGTTTTAACTGATGTTAAGATAACACTAAGGTTAAAAATTGTGGGAAGATAAATTAAAAAACAAGTTTAAAAGAGTTTATTTCATCTGACATCTAAGAAAAAAAAACTATCCTAAAATTTATTTTGTCGATAGATTATGTTGCTGATTTTTATCAGTGTTCAGATAAAGCCAATAAATTCAGTTTAGTTAATTTTAATATGGGTACTTCGACATATACAAAGAATTTAATAAATTTCAATCTGGACTAAATATTAAACCCTTCAGTTTGTGACACTTCTACAAGCTGGTCTTAAATTTTTAATGAAAAGCGCGATCACGGCCATTCCTTCCTCCTTGATAATCTCAAATCCTTTTAAGTCCTTTTTCTGTCACAAACACATCCGACATTCCGAGGTCAGAAAGAGGTCAAGAGGGTTAAAAATAACCACCAAATAGAATGGAAATAAATACTAAAAATACAAGATGACGTAATATAGCTGGGTCATAGCTGAGTTTACAGAGGTTTAAGTCCTCCTACGAACCTTTAAGTTGATTTTTACCCTCTTTCTAGTTCGTACTTCAAAGGGAGAAAGAAATGTTCGTTTTTAATTGATAGAAGTCACAATTCAGTAACAAAACTTATAATGTTAAAGGCAGGTTGAATAGAAAAATTGTGTTTTTATTGATTCCGCTTCTAAAAATTAGCCTTTTGCGTAGTATTGCATTCAGGAAGTGTCCAAAAAAATTGTAAATCTTGTAATCGATTTAAAAACACTTTGCTTTCCTCTTCACCGCCCCTTTAAAGGGAATCTACTGAAAACATTTTATTTTCAGAATAAATTGTGGATATAAGAATATTTCCACAGTTTTTAGGCAGAATATTATTGCTTAATATAATTTAGAATTTGGTTCTAGATTTGAATTTCACGGAAGAGAACAAATTAGAACAATCAAATTAATTCAGCCTTCAATTACGTCTATATAATATCGATTGAATTAAAAACGTTGCCAGATGGCGCAAGGGATGCCATTCGAAATTTACTGGAAATTATCATTGGAGCCACCCGAGTGGTCCAATTTTCCACATCACTGAAATTAAATCTAAAGCAAATTATAGAAATTCATTTGAACACCAAAAAAGTGTCCCAAAATTGTGATTCTGTGAAAGAAATCTCAATAAAGTTTTTAAACTATTAATTTTAGATGTCTGCTACAAATTAAACTAACTTAGAAATTAACCAGAATGTTCTTGAAAGTTTTATTAATGACTTATCATAGTGCAATTTAGCAAATAAACTCTAACCACTTTTCGTTAGTTCATTCTACCTTTGAAACTGTCTAGCAGATATAGCGATGAGAATAAGCTCAAAATAAGCGCTTTAAGGTCTTCGTGGCAGTTTCGAAATAACCACGAGAAAACTTTGGATCGATATTTGAGCGGGAAAGACTCGCGCACCATAAATATAGCAAAAGTACATAACTTATTTCAGAAAAATAATTAACACCATGTAGCATAACCCTGGTGACTTTTTTCAATCATTGGTCAAGGCCACATTCGGTGCCTGTGGGCAACCCTATGAAGTTCTAGCGAGAGATTAACCATCATCTGTAGACCTTTCTTTCCATTCCCCGCACCCCTGGCGTGATTGTCTAAGCCTTTTAAAACTCGGATGCAAACACTGGAGGAGCGTTATCCACAAGTAATTTCTAGCGCAAAGAAACATTGATTTGAGTCACCCACAAGTGGCAGCCTGCAGCCATCGTAGTAAATATTCAAACGGCGTCTCCCGAAGATTTCTGGAGTGGTTAGGCATAACAATATCTCCAATTCCGTCCCTCCCTACCTTGCGATTCAAATTAAACATCGATGAAGACTCCAAATCACTGAAGCCTAATTAACCAAGGCTAGTAAAGAGACAGACTAAGCAGACTCTGATAAGCCATGTGACTGTTTGGCGGTCGCTCGAGCTTGGGTCAGATACAACATCAATCTTTGCTAATAGTGTTACTCTATAGTGAGCGTTAATTACGTTCCTGGAATAAGTTAATGGGCTTTTGATACTATACGTTAGGCCTAAGTGTATCCCGGGCAATTCAACCTATACAACAACAGTCTCATATTTAGCTCGTCTGTAGTTAAGACACGTACCAAGACTTTAAAGACATTTGCAGACATTAGCCCAACTGACAGAGAGACTCTATACGAAGATATATCACCCTAAATTCCTCTAATTACACATTAACTTAAAGGAAAGTTGAAAAAGGATATTGTTCTCTTACACTGGAGGCGTTGGAAGGACTACTTTTTTCTTTGTGATATTCTACATCATGTATCAATTCGCCTCGAGTTTTCTTATTACATCAACTATTCTTGAACAGAAGTATATAGAGTTTCCCGCAACCATTAAGTTTAGTTTGGAACTCGGTTACAATTATAACAAACGCATTCCCCAATTTTTAATTCTACTAGTTATGTATCTGCCCACTGACTTAGCCAATAGAGTTAAATGCAAGGTTGGTGAATGATATTGTATAGATCGAATCCTGCCTTATACCGTGCCATTCTATCGCTTCTAAGATTATAATCTCCCCTTGGGAAAAAAATCAAGCTAACAATTCAAACCATTCACTCTAAGCCAAGTTGAAATAAATTTGTAGCCCCACGAGCAAAATTAAAATCTAAACACAATACACGTTAGCCCTAATTTTTCTGGAGAACAAATGACTAAGGCTTAAGGGTTGTCGATTTAATTACATCACAAATTATACTAATTACTTTATATAAGAGAACTTCTGGTTTCACCCTCCTTTTAAATCCAAACTAAGCGACGTATAAAAAGCATAAAGCCGAATATATCTTAAACTTACCATTCCAACGTAAATCCGTGGGTTTCATTTCCCTGGACTCCAACCATTCTCGAATCAAATCTTCGGAACCGTTTTTCAAGAACCATTCCCTAACAAAATCGGGCCTAGAAGATAAATAGCTGGAAACGGTATCTCGTTCCAGATTCTCGAGGTCATCGGATTCCGGTCGGGTCAACGAAACGGTGGGTGTCGTAACCGAAGCCGATGACGATGTTTCCGTGTCTGATCTGGATTTGCGTCCTCCGCGGAGGCAACTAATGGTGGCCGCTGGTTCAGATTCTTCAGTTTGACTTTCTTCTTCAGTAGCCATGCGAATAGCGAATCTTGTTTCTTTCGATCACGATCCGGCGAAGTATTAAAAAGAACACCAGGTTACTTTCACGTTCTAGAATAAAAATGAAAAAATAAAAGATGATAAGAAAAAGAAATGGATATTTTTATAACTTAATCGATTTTTTTATCGGTGAAGATTGAAAGAAAAATGGGGGGGAGAGTTATGACGAAGTAGTTATAGCGTTTTATATAGGGGATACTCTGAAAAGTCGGGAGAAAACAAAGGTGAAAAATAATTCGATATCTCTATATTCTAATGTTCAAGAAAAAAATTAAATAGAAAAACTGACGTTGATTAATACAAATTGTCATATACTGCATAAGTAAGGTGCCTTTCCATAAGTGCGAGAGAAAAAGGGAAATGCGAGAGATATCAAAGTTGAAAACCGAGATTAATTCTCGACACTGGTTTTTAAACACCGTCCCCAACGTTTCGTTTTTACGAACGAAAATTCGTATACTCGCTTCTTTCGCTTAATTGTTCATGATAACCTCGCTGAAATAATTTTCAGCTTTGCAATTTTATTCGAAAATTGCTTTTCTGCTTCGGGTCTTCACCATTTCTCGCTCGTATGGAAATGCTCCCTTTAAACTGGAACCATTGGTTTTTGAAAACTGCTCTTGAATAAGAGTAATAATTATATGTACAACAGTGTAAAAAATATTTTCAAGAGAAATGTTACTTTGGGGAGATTACAAAAGTCAATTTACACTTATGACAGCACGAAAAAAATCTACTCGTTATCTCATGCTAAGCTTAGGCTTTAAACCGTTCTTGAATAAAATTAAAATAAAATTAGTGAGAGTAAAAAAAATAATAGAAACACATATTTTTAAAATTACAGTAATTTTTAAAAATTGGTTAATTATGCCGAGGATTATTCGCAGACGACTTTCTTTTTATCATTTATATTATATTTTGTGTTGTTAACCTTTGTTTAACCTTTTTCAAATGAGCTGTAGCTTTCAAATATAAAACTTTTAAACTATCCTAGCTATTTTAAAACGGATTCAAACACATCCTGAGTGAACGAGCTTTTGATATACTACTTCTCATCGGATTTAAAGGTTAGCCAATAGTTTTGTACGTGCTGAAAACTGGGAAGTGATAAGTCTATGAAACCATTTCATAAGAGCAAATCAGAAAATATAAGAAAGAAAAGCAATAACATTCGAGATCGAGTCCCTCTAATAGAGGTATCTTTGCCACAACGAAAGCTTTTATTTCGACTTCTTGGAAACCTAACACTAAAAGGAGGTTTGGTTTTCTACAACTTTTACGCGCTAGATGAAATGATACAGTGTAGTATTCCACTGCGGCGAAAATTGCCCGAGAAGGGGTGGGGAGGGGGAACTAAAAGGGTAATTGAAATGAGTCCCTGTTTCTCTTCATCCAATGGTAATTGTGGTGAAACGTGACCATTTAGCTATTAGATTCTTGGAAAAAACGAAGATAGACCTAATTTGGAACAAGGTTTCGTTGAAATTAGGCTAAGGAGTATTCAAGAGGAGGAGTAGACAAATAGGGGCGCAAAATAATAGGGTGGTCCGGTTTGACTCACTTCTATGAAACGATCTTAAATTTGGATAAGGATCTCGCGTGTGGGGGCTAAAAACGACCGTGGTATAGACAGATTATATACAGTGAATCATGGGCGACAGGACACACCGTTCATCTTGGGTAATAATAGAAATGTCAAATTGTGAACAAGCCACTTATGGTGTAGCAAGGCACCCTGTAGCGTCTGCTTAGCTTGAAGTTAAGGGCACCACATCGAATTGCCTGTTGACATTTATATTCTTACCCAAGTTTGAGTTTTTGCCCCTTACATTCATGTTTCTTTGTGTGGATTTATAAATCTGTCTAGATAACAAAAACGTTTCTCGAAATTTTACAAACTAAGGATATTATTTCTTGTTTTTTACCAGTCTTCTTTACATTTTAGTTCCTCGAATTATTTTAATTTTGCACTTTTCATAAAAACTTTCCCTTATCAAATTTCTAAGGAATAAAAACAAGATTATAGAATCCATTATCTTGATGAAAGAGTTTCTAATATCAATAAACCAAAACTAAAGATCAATTTCTAAAGTTTAGGCGGAATAATTTTTGCGGAAGAGTGGTTAAACCTAAAACCTTCCCAAATTACACGGATGTAAAGAGATTGGAGTTTTTTTTTATGTCTCGTATTTCTTTCATCCAGTCGTAAATTCGTGCTGGAAAAAAATGAATGTACGCAAAGGTCTATATAGTTCTCTTTTCATCTCCTGTCTGAGAAAGTTGCCCATGGCCATCTCGCGCGAGAACTTGACATTAATAAAGGCTGCAATGGAGCGGCCTTACTCCGTTTCTGTCACCATCCTTTATCCCATAAAATCTTTTTTTCCTCCATACAGCAAGTAGAGCCGAAAATTCTTTCCCATCACCATCGCCAAACTATATAGGAATATCATCATATATGCGTCAGGAAACTTCCACGCATCTCCTTTCATCCTTAGCAGCATCCTTTTGATAATGGTCGTGGCGCCGGACAGAAGAGGAAGTGCTTATAAATATTTATAAGACCTCATTTATAAGCAGAAAGCTGAGATATCCATCGTCCGTGTCTACTAAGGCCCTAATCAATAGTGAGACTAAATTTAAATACGTAACTTAAAAGTACGTGTTAAGTTTGAAGGCGGAGAAGTAAGATATTGAGATTTTGAGTCAGTGATGTGGAAAAGTTGGTGGAATTTTTAATTTGTGCAAAGTTTTAGCGTATACATTATTTATTTGATAAACTCCAGCATCCTTTGAAGTACCCAAATCTAATTAATCTCGATATATTTGTTATGAGAATTATATTATAAATATATTGTAAAGTCACTTCGGTTGATATACAATCCGAGAGGGGAAAATTACCCAGTGAGAGTGTTATGTGACCATTTCATATACCGTTTCCAGACCACGCAGGTGAAAGGATTGAATGGCATTGAATGATTATCCTTGGTTAAGCTCCCTAGAACCACTGTTTATATTCCACTCTGGAAACACGTGATATCAAAATAATCCTCCTTACCGATCGAGTTCCAGATAACAAACCACTTCACCATCGCTAAAATTCACAGAGACATAGAAACGTTGGCAATCATTTGAACCATATGGGACTACGGAATTCCCTTTAAGGATACGTTTAGAAACGCGATCCAACATTCCAGGCACATATTCACCCTCTGATTTTGGGATACTTTAGGTATGTATATTTCTAAGCATACCCAATCTCTGTGGGTTTGTAAAAATAAACGTCCTCTTATTGACTCTAAAGTAGGACGTTATTATGCTATAAAAGTACCAGAAAAGCACGCTTAGGCTTATAGCAAGATGACCTCGTGATTTTAGGGTTAGATATAAAGTTTTTATAATCTTTTATATTGACCAATGAACATTAACGCCACGCGTGTCATCACCTTGAGACTAGTCTCAGCAATATCGGTGATAAAATTAAGATGTCCAGACTTAGATACGCGCAGTTTGCAAAGTAGAGAAAATAAGGTAGACTGATATTACACAATGCTTAACAACATAGGAATGATATAGTAGTTGCTGAGTGACAACTTTTTCAGCTATATGGATTCTTAAATCCTGTTTCCTGTGGGAACTTAAGATTGAAATCTCTAAAGCTTATTTATATGCAATGAAAATTTGACTTTACGATATCTAATTTCTGATCAAAACTCAAATGTCAATTCTACAACCTAAATCTCATTCAAAAACCACTTTGAAATCGTAAATCTACAGGCCTTCTTTATGCGGTGTAAACATAACATTGCGATATCTAAATCTCATCCAAAAAACACTTTGAAATCTCAAATCCCTAAACCTTCTCTATGCTATGGAAACGGAACATTCCGATATCGAAACCTCGTCTGAGAATAACTTTTAAATCTTAAAAATGTACATATACATTAGCATATGGTAACTTTAGTCTGAAAAGAATAATAACAAAATCTTAGGGTAAATTAACACTATAGAAATCTCTAAATAATTCACACCACAATAAAAAAAAAAATCCAAGAAGTAATAAAACCCAGCTTACAAGACTTCTCAAAATTATCTAGACATTTTCTTCGAACGTTTTTTCAGGTTTTCACTACATTGCACGGCCGATAAGTGTATATCCGAAAAAAACAGGCTATTTTCTTTTATTTGCAGTGGCACATTTTCTTTTGAGAGCTATATAGTAAAGTGACATTTCTCGATCGCCTACAGCAAGTTCTATTCCCTCTATCTTTCTAGTAGTTTCCACCATTAATCCTATTTCGATGGTTGTGCTAATACGTTATTGACATCTTAGGGAGCGAGTCTTAATCGTTGTTAGAAATCTATTTCTTCTTCTTTTTCTACTTTCCTTTCATATATATATATAGCTGAAGAGCTAACTGTAACAGTAAAGTGTCTTTTATTATGAAGTAAGACCCTTTCGGATATATAGTTTCTATCTTTAGAATGGTCCAACAGAGTTTCAAAATCGTTTACGATTCAGAGACAGCGCCAGGCAGTCCGCTTTTACCACCCATTGAGCTCGATCCGCCCGCGAAGCAATATAAGATATACTTAGGGCTAACTTTAGTTATTTAAGCCTATTAAGGAACAGGAAGAATTACGCCCATTTGGATTAAAAATAGAATTCTGACGTATTCTTCTCTATAAGTTGGTTAAACCCCCGGGGTGCTTGTTATAGTCAACTTCACAAAGAAATACTTATTAAACGCACGCTTATTTTTTGTAAAAGGGTTCCACTAATACACTCTAGCGGCAGCAATCTGTGTAAATAGTGAAATCGGAAGCGCCACTCTTGAGGAGTTGCGGGAAGACAATACAGTCAAGCGCGGCTCGCCTAAATTCCGTCCCTCACACCGATTCAAAATATCGAGGGAGATTCCAAATCACTCAAGCCAGACAGGGGTGACGACTTCTTTGGCTAGTTTTAAGTGATGGAGTAGTACGTTTGCTGATAGTATTAAGCTACGGGACGTTGTTTACTTTTATGGATAAAGTGATGGACTTTTGATTACATATATTTATGATGTACCCATGGTAACAATTCTTAAATATTCAATAACGCTAAAATGTCAAATGAATTCGCTTTCAATATGCGTACAGGAAATGTATACATGTAGGAATTCCCACTATATTTGATAGTGTTTCGTCTGAGGGAAGAATAATCCCATCAACGAACTTTCCCCAATAGGATTCTTCGTCAATTACGCAAAAGCCTTAATGAAAACGCGGTAGTGCGTGGCAACGGATAAGGCGCGATCTAAGAGGAATCTTCACTCAAATACTTCTCTCCTGTGTCAGGATTATCTCTCGATCTCCACAATACGTACTTAATGGTGCTCTTCGATTTTGGCGCAAATTCACTCATCAGCAATATATGTATAGGAGAGGAAAATGTCGTATGGCCGCGGGGATGTAGAATTAAAAGAGGAGGTTTGCAGCTAGAGGGTCCCCAAGATTCCAACCTTCCAAATTGAATTAGCTATAGGAAACGTATTACAAATTACGTACTAGCATAGGGATAAAGTGTATAAGCTATCTGCCTTCTCCCATTAAATTATTAACTTTTCCACCCGGGAGCAAAGTTTCCGCTCCAATTTAGAAATAATTTTTCGTCGGGCCTCTGGATTTTTCAATCTCTAAGGTGGTGCTGGTGGTGGTGGTATTACACCTTAATTTTTTAATATATTCAATATACTGGACAGTTTTCGGTCCGTTTTTTAAATATTTATAATAAATCAAATTAAAGCAATTCGATTAAAATTTTAGAATTTTAATTTGATCACGATAAAAGAGTGCCGTGTTGTTCAATTAAGTTAACAGTATGCGAACTATATAATAACATTTGGTAATATAAAATTACAAAAAAATTTTGACTTGAGAGACAGTTTAATTTTCTAATTAAAATAACGAATTGTGAACTCTTACTGCAAACACCTTCAATGAGTTTGCAACAACTATATACTTCTCAAACGAGCAGATGATGGGCGTATACTTTCCTAACGTTCCCCGGAAAACAGTGTTTACATAATGGGAGACCTTCCTTAATTCTGAACTGAACTTAAGGTTATTACATGTATCATTTCTAGTAAAGTAACACTATGAGAAAACTTAAATTCTCGCGTAAATTCAAGTGATGCTAGGCGAATCGATTATACTTGCAAAGGTTTGATTACCAATAAAAACTATTACTAGGAAAAGTAATCGATTACCCGATTACAAAAAATGGGATGGGACAATTACCATAGGAAAAACGTCAGATTTGCGAAGGGAGCTTATCGGACACTGCTACTTTATTGTACGAAATTTCAGGATTTTAATTTCCCATAAAGAACGTTTAGAGACTGAACATTTTAGCCAAAGTCGTGATTTTAGTAAGTACCCGACCCCTATAGGCTTAAAGTTTCATATATCTCATCCAATTATGTACCGATAAACAATTTAATGGCATCTAGACAAGACAAAAAAGATTAACACTTGAAAAACATTTAATTTTAAATATTCACGAATTTTATATTTAGGAAAAAGGCATCAAGGAAGTAAAATTTATATGTTGTATTACATATGTTGTATAATTTATATGCTGCTCTGCCTGCGAGTGATGGGAAAACGCTATAGCCAGTATACTTTATCAAGTAGACGTATAAAGCATGAACTATAGGCGGGAAAACGTAAATTGGAAGATGAGGGAACGGAAAAAGGAGACTGCGGATCATCAGGGGAAAGACTAATCACTCTCGACGATAACGGAGAAGTAAAAGGCCACACATGAACGCTGTATACAATAAGCTAGCGTTAGTATAAACTATATCTACGTAACAACATATATACGATCTAAATACTAATGGATCAGAGCCAAAAATATTACGTATACAGGGCTTTCCCCGAGCCCTAAAAACAGCGGCTCTAGTTAAGTGTATGTAAACTTAGTTTAAAGGGAAGGTGGAAAGGAAAATCAAGTTATCGATTCAATCCCAAAAACCTATTTATACATAAGAACTAAAATTCAAAATAGTATACAGAAAAATCCTAAACTGCTGGCTTGAAAAGTCAGAAGACTATTCTAACTGCAAACAGTGAAGACAAAAGTATGAACTAACAAAATGACGTGCATGGCTGCTTTAACGTTTTGGGTTAAAGAATTTATCGTCATTGCTTTAAATGGCATTTTTATTTTTTAAGCTATATATGCTCCCTTTAATCCAGCCGCCTTGTTAACGAGTTTCCGACAAATCACACAAGTACACAATTTATTGCACATTTTGTTTGTTGCCGAGATATAAAACTTCCACGCATCCTTGATAAGACTACATTTCGAGTAACATAATTATTTCTAGTTTAATATTTGTTTGTACTAGTGATTAGACCTATTTAAACTGGCTGGATTCTCCCTTTAAACTTTAAAGAGAAAAGGTTTCACTCTCTCAACTTCGCTTCATAACTGCATTAAATAATTAAATGAAAACTTTTAATGAAAGTTTTTAATTTGGAACAAAGTCACGTTATTAGCAAAAATGAAACTCGAGAGACTAATTAAGCGCATTCTTAATATAATTTAAAAAAAGAAAAGTCACATTTTCAACATTAAACCTTTTTTTATAAAAATTAATAAGCCTAATTACTGTAGCGTATTTTACTTGTACCTAAGTTAGTTATTCGCTGAGTTTATGGATATTCTAATAATAAATTAATCATTTAAAAATAGACGAGACCCGAGCGGCTAATAACTCCAGGTAATCGGTATACAAGACTATCTTTGACTGCATAACTGAGTAGGTATGTTGCATTACTAAAGGCGGTAATCAGTTACTTTAATCCGGTAATCGGTATACAGAATTTCCAACCTAATTAAGACAGAAATTTCTCATGTTTACACAATTAAAACTGGAGTATATATATAATGCTCGTAATTTTCGCTAAGCTGGATCCAAGGTTAAATTTTAACATAAGAATTAGACACGAGACACGTACGAAAAGGGATTGGTGCGTTAAATCCCGTAATGATGCGATGCAGTATCGTAAAACGTTGTTATTATACTCGGTTTATGTCAGAATCTATTTGCCTCGCTATATATATACACACACTATAGTTTTATTATTTTTTCTTTCGCTTATATGTCAGTCTGTTTCAAGTGGGTCACGGTGATGGCGCTTATACAGGGGATCATTAGAAGCAAAGACGTCTACAAAACAAGCGGCTTTAAGCGGATGAAAGAAAAGAAATGGTCTGCAACGAATGAAAAACAAGCGAGAAAAATCTTACACAACATTTCACTATATGTTTTGTTAAAGGAGGACAGACGAACCGGAGATTTTGAGCTTCAAATGTTCCAATTGCGCAGTTTCCCTTTGTTCAGTTCCCATAAGCGCATTACACTTGCGCATTTTTCAGTTCCGCACTTTCCCATTTCCGTAGATTTAATTTAGGTTTGGTTAGTGCCTACAAAAACATTAATGGAAAACTGCGCATGTGGACCCAAATCTTAAAAGATTAACTTATGGGCTCTGTTTCCAAAAGTAAGAGATGTTTGCGTTACTACGCAAAGCCAAAGGTGGGTCATCTTTTGATTTGTCGAAGGTTCTCCTTTTAATCTGATTCGTTCCCGATTGTTTTCACATTTCAGGAAGATTTTCCGAATGTTGTAATACGCGAACAAGTCTAATCTTTAATAGAAGAATCGATAAAAAAGAATTTTCTTCTTCGTCCTCCCTTTAAAAAACATTTCGCAAAATAGACAAAGTTGACGCGGATTAATACATAATGTTAATCTTAATAAAGATAAAAGTAGTTTTTGATATTCCTCTTGAAAAAGATTAAATGGACTTATATCTATAGTATATATACTAAAGAAATATTAATGGTTATAAGACCGAATTCTTTCTGTCCGCAATAAACAACTCTCCCAAGTCACGTTTATATAATCTTAGTATAACTACTAACTACGTAAAAAAAGGGTGGGAAAACTCCCAAGTCCTTAAGAAAAGTACTATTCATCAATAAACAGTTTGTCGTCTAAAGAATCACGCGACAAATTAGAGGGACGTCTGCAAAATATAACTTTTGTCAAGAAAGTGCCAACCTTGCTTTCTTAGTCTATAATAACGCTCTATAAACCCGTTCTCTGTAGAGAATTTTACTCTTAGCAAGATTGAAATCTACGGTATAACATAAGCTCTTTAAATAACACGCTATGATTGGTTAGAAAATATTGTATAAAACAATTTTAAAATGTTAAGTGTTTTCGGAAATTAAGTGTATAAACTTCAGTTCCTAGCTTGAGGGCTTAATAGCGAGACAATTAAGGGAAAAAGTACAGAAATTGCAAAAAAAAATGAACAATTTCTAAGTGTTCTTAAATGTTCTGAAAAATCGAGGGGTAAAGTTCTTATTTTAACGCGTTTTATACCAAAGAAAAACTACTTCTTGAACAATCCCCGAACCCTATTGAACGCATACTTAGAATGTATAGAACATAAAAAATACTTTGCAAAGATGTCGCAAGATATTTTTCAACTAAAATTTTCCCTCAAAACAAATTAAAAATACGCTGTGACTGATGGCCATCAATTTAACATATTTCAACATTAATTTAATGGAAAACTGCGATCTAAAAGTAGAACAGCTTTGGAATTTATTTCCAAAATTCGCCCACAAACTAAAATGAATAAAATATTTCCACAATTTTAAGGCAAAATTTTATAAATTTTGCAGTTAGGTTTGGTTTGAATTTCAGAGTATTCGTACCAATCATATTTATGCCTTCAACAGCTCTATCACGATCGAGTTTCTTAAAACTTCCACCAGATGGCGAGAACGACGCCGTTATTAAATGGTAAATCTAAGCTGTAAAGCCTGGAGCCGATAGATTCATCTGATTGGTCATCGGACTGGTTCGATTTTATACTTCACTGAAATTAAAACACCAAAAACATCTCCAAGAGTTGCGAAAAACTTCTCAAAACATATTTGGCCCGGCTTGCAAATAATCGAACCAGGAGTTTCATTTTTAGCTCATATTTGCCCTTTAAGCCCAAAAAAACTTAAGCAACATCGGTTAGGGAAGGAAATAATTAAAAAAAATACATTTATATTTTGTTTCTCTTTGATTTAGAAGCAAACAAAATACTAGACGAACTTAATTTATAATCCAAGGGTACGTGCTATCAAAACAAGGTTAAAAAAATCGACCGTAATAGGATGTCAAGCCTAGTTGATCGTTAGTTCTTTATAATGCATATAGTATAAACGATGACGCAGCACTTTCCATCAAGGAACAATATAGAATTGGTCTATAGGTTCCTGAGTCGTTTAGGCCTATTTCCTGATTGTGACAGCTCCTTTTTTCATGTTGTTCAGCCAAAAGATTCAATGGAGGCATGAATATAACATATCCTAAGTGTAGTACGCAATTTCTTCAAAAACCTGGATGGCTAACAAGTATAGACCATACTGCTACCATTTGATGAGATGGACTTGTCCTTGTTCAATAAAGTTTAACTAATATAAACTAAAAGAGGCAAAAGGATATTTATGGGAACCTAGTCTACCAAGTCTTTTATTCCAATTACTACATCTATTTAGTCGGATATTGTTGTCAAATAAAGAGTGCGTGCTACTGACGTGGGTGAAAGAACTTTCTGGTAGATATATTCTAGCGGAACAGCTAACGAAGCAAAAGAATAGAGTTTTGCAAACAAAACTATTCTTTTTTTGGTATGGTCTTGCAGTATATACTGATTATACTCTTCTATTCAATATTACGTCGAGGAAATATTTTTACTTGCTACGAAATTTAACCATCAATTGTGAATAAGCCCGCTTCTATAGTTTGTTGAGTTTGTAAACTCATCTTGAATTCCTTTTATTTCGAAAACATCAGCTTTTCATAAATTTAAATGTATCGAAAGATGAAAGGAAGGGATTTTTTTGGCTTACAGAAAATTGAGAAATATTTCTGAAGAGACTTAGTATTTGGATAGGAATAAGAAAAATTCCCCAGAAAAATTGATGATTTATAGAATCATTTCTACTTCATCTTTATGGATGATAAAATATTAAATTTGTAAATAGAAACTCTCAGAATTCTTAAGGTTTATTCACTTTAAAGTCGCGTAGGTATCGTTTCAACTGATGGAGTTTTTTTATGGTATCAAAGTGAGCTCAAAGCTTTGGTTTACGGGAAAACATGGAAAACGTATACATGGACTTAATCACGTGTTTACTTAAGATGGAAAAAAAGCTTATGGAAGAGTACACCATATATAAAAATATCATTTTACACGAAAATCCACCTATCATTAAGTAGAAAACCGTTCACGATGTTTCAAAGTTGCTGTTAAGGGAACTGTAAATATATTTTGAATAATAACCCTTCCATTATATTTAGGCTTTTTTTCAATTTCAACTCTTCCTTCAAGATATAAGCATAGCCCGGGCCTAACAGTTCCGAAGTAGAGCAAATCCCAGGAGAAAGTAGAAAATATATACGATCCAAATAAACGGATGACCGATTTTCCCGCGTTTTCACGGCGTGAGGTTATAAATTGTAAAACAACGAGAGCATTGCGCGCTAAAAATTAGAACTCGACTTAAAATATGATAGTATCACTTTTAAGACAGGAAAATCAATAAGTCTAATCTTTATTTTGCAACTCCACGAAAGTCTAGTCTAATGTTTAGTGATAATACGAGTTGATAAAGGGGTTGTTGTAGTCTGAATAAGTGTGTACTTATAGAAATATTAAGCACTAAAGATATTTCTATTTGATTTTAAATAATAATACTTAAAAAAAAATTTGTTAGGAAACTAATCGTTCTAAGATGACGATTTTCAATTTGTTTATATTCCTTTAACCATCAATTTATTTACGAACACATGCGTACTTGGTACCCTAATTAAAAACGAAGAAGGACGACTTAATGATTGGTTAAAAAATAATATAAGAGATTAAGAGTTCCTCTGGTTGGATTCACGTGATCAGTATCACTAGACCTGCCGTAAAGGCGAAACGTTTAAGAATGGTAGTAATTTAGAGATAACTATTTTGGCTCTGAATCTGATAAGCTGCTTTCATTATTAATTACCGAAAAAAAAAAAAAAAAAAAAAAAACAAGTCGTCGTGATAATTCTAGGTAACCGATGATAAACTTTGATTAATTGACTTTAAACTGAATTTCTAATTTGGCCCATAGAAGCTCTAATGCCATCGTCAATCAGATGGTTCAGTACGTTATAATAAAGCATATGGTGTCAAAGAGGCGGGGTTATCAGGAGTTATTTTTTAAATATTAAATAACCTTAACATTATGTCACTGATTCTAAAATATTTGAATAAATTTCAACTTATAGGAACCTAGTATTTCTTTGTTTGTATATACCTTTTATCATAGACTGTAAAAACGGGGGGTATATAATTTTCATGAATTTTATACGATATCATCCGATATGACGAAGAATTGTTGTTTTTCTGTCAACTAACTCGCTATATATTAGGAATAAGAGTTGTTATCTTTGAATATATATGTTAGTATATATATGATGTAGGAGTTATAACAATTTATCGTCGAAAAATATACGAGATAGAGATGATATTTACTACTTATTTTGAAATACGAGTTGTATCTTTCTTTTTTTGACGCGCTTTGTGTCTCGTATACACTCACCCCTAAACCAAGGTTAAAACAGCGCCTCAATGCGTGTTACGCTCGTGCGTGGAGGTTGGTGTCCAGGGAGAAGCCGAACTAGTGGGGGCGAATAAGCGTCACAGTATCGCGTAATAAATTATTGCGCTCCTCAAGTCGATACATTACGTAACTTTGGGGTAAATGGGGAGGATAATATAATTGATGATACGTGTTTGGTTTTAAAGGGAGAATGCAACCTGACAACAAGTGATTTTTATTGATTCATTATTGTTTAAATAGGCCTAATCCACTAGAGAAAAAATTTACGAACAAAAATTAAATTAGAAATAAATTTAAAACTTACCTGGAAAATAGGCTTAGCGGGATTCATGGAGCTCATGAAGATCTCGCGTGAACAACGGGCCTTTGCTCATTGGTCGCTAGACCTTTACACGGAGGCAATTCTGGATCTCCATGAATCCCGCTAAGCCTATTTTCTGTGTACGTTTTAAATTTATTTCTAGTTTGTTTGAACATTTTTACTGGTGGATTATGCCCATTTAAACGATAAGGAATTGATAAAAAATATCACTTATTAGGTTGCAGTCTCCCTTTAACAAAAGTGAAAAATATTAGGCCTAATACATTGCGTGAGCGACGGACATGTTACATAGAGTATTATGTATTTTATGATGATGATGCGATGATGGTGCTTAAAACCCCAAGGAAAGGAACTGGATAAAAACTTGAATATTAACTTATCTCCTAAACAAAGATGGATGTAGGCTTAACACGTTTCGACACCCTTTTGAATTCGGACACGAACTAGCAATAATTAAAACGAAACTAAAGTTCTTCAAAAATTCATAGAAAAAAATTGAAGGACGTGACTGAAACAAAAAAGAAAACGCGTGATACATTCACTAATGAAAAGGTTTTAAGGATTGAAAGTTTTAATTGGAAAATTCATTTTGGAATCCCGGTAGTAAAAAAAGGGTTAACACCAAACTCACCACACCCATCTTTAACAAATTAAGACTAAGTGTACTACATAGACACGCGCTAATTATAGGGGTTACGCAAATTACCTACAAATATTTACCCAAGGTGGTTTTATATTATAACCCTCCACCCAAACAGTTTAAAGGCACCAATTTTCCTATATAGAACGCTGAAATTCACTAATTCAAAAGACGCTACATTTACGAATATATTTTTTGGTATTTTTCCAGTTGACCGAATCCCAGTCGATCGAAATCCCAAGTCGATCGAAATCCCAAGTCGATCAAAATCTATATTTTAATAAACATGAGAAATAAAGTTGGATTGTATACTAATTGTACACTAGTTAAATGGTGTAATCAGCCCATCGATCCGAAAAGCGATATCTCTTATTCAGATGAGATGGGAAAAAAATCTTCGGGTGCAATTTCGAATTTGATACATTTCACCATCCCTTTAAATTTAAGGGGTCCCTGGAGAATCCGAAAAGAAATTCTCGATTCTTTCAAAGTGTCGATACTTCAAAGTTTTCTTATCGCACTGCAATGATGGGTGGAGGGGGGCTGAGAAAGAGGGAAGGGGTGGATAAACGATCGAAAGCCGTTTTATTACAGCTGCTACATAAAGTTATATTTTTAGGTGCTATTATGAGGCCTTAAAACTTAAGGTATATATATCAACGAAAAATCTAAGATATAAAGGTTATTGAAGGGTGTAATTGGCCTTTTCTTCAAGATGGGGCCCCCTTAATTTTCTTTTATTTTTGCGATGATAGCTTATATAGGACAGAAACCGTTTTAGTTTTTTTTTTGAAGCGAGTAGAAATCATCTTCGTGTCCACCTCGACTACACAGAACGCGCAAACCTAGCCTTCCTATATTAAGCTTTATGTTTTTAACGAATCATAGAGATCATGAGTTTCATATAGCTTTGTATGCGCTGACAATTGTGGAATTGTGTATTATACCATGAATTAGTATCACGAGAAAACTACCAAGTTCCTTGATCTTTAAGTAAACTATAATCTAGCGATAATGGATATTACAAGAAGTAAAACACCCTTTTAATGCAAGAATGAAAGAGCCAATTCACGTTACCAACGTTAAGACTACAAACAAGACTTTGCCACTATCTAAATAATAGCCTAAGCCTATTGCTATATCGAATGGTAATTTGGTTTAAAAATGCTCAACTCCGAGGGTTTATTACTCCTCGTAATCGGTGTCTGTAGCTTATATACTGAAGTGATTAAGTACTGGAATTATCCTAGCTTGGTACATATATATACTATAGATGGAGTCCTGATACGCTTGGTTAATTTACAATTAAACTTGTTCAAGAGGAATTGAATTGGCACAGACTATATGAGGTTTAACATTGTGCGCTTTTTCTTCCATTAAGCCAAATCATCTTGAATAGTCGAAGAACAACCTTTTACGTACCATGATCTCATATTGAACTAAATTATAGTTTTATAATATCAACACCTTTTTATCAAACTGAACAAGTATATAATCCTTTAAGTATACCTACATAAAAAAAATTTATCATAAAAATCTTTATGACCTGAATTAGCGCAATATATTTTTCTTATATTCAAGTGTTTCAGGAAATTAGCCCTATATAGTCTTATTATACTAGCGGAACGAATATACTGAGCTCTGGTACATGTTCAATACGTGTACTTAAAAAATCTTAAGTGGATACTTGAAGATTGTATACTATAAAGGAGGGTCTTTGTACTGCTTGGTTGTTTATAAATTCAGTTATGATAGTAAACAGAATTTCAATTTTTATATTTTAAAGGAAAACTGTAGCGCTCCGTATTTATGCGTCCCAAAAGCCTAGCATCCAGTGTCCTGCCACCTTCCCTTTATCAGTCAGACCACTGTCACCTTGGATTAATAATAGACCATTCATTTGGATTTGGTTTTCAAAAGCATATATGGGGGAAGACACACGACTTTCTGTAAAAGCGTTACCAGTGTGGTTAACGCAGCGCATGCGTGAGCTTTAAGCCAATCAGGGAGCAAACAGATTCACATAATGCGTAATGTTCTGTAAAAAATACAAGTGTTTCCGTTTGTTTCGGATAATTTTCAATAATCTCACTATATAGCGAGCTGAAGAGAATCCAATTAATTTCATATCTATGAGCTCTCAATAATTTACCCTACTGTAATCAATAGCAATTTGCCTGCCTCTATTTTACTACGTTTTTTAAGAAAAGTTGACTCCTACAAAGTTGATATCATCCCTTTACCTATCAGTTCAAAACCTTTTCAAATAACCAAAAAGTATGAATTTCTTTAAACGCATTGAGAGTTTAAAATTGTACAATCTTATATTTTACTCGTGTTAAGCCATCATCTCACCGGCTGTTACAATTTTAAATGGAAAATATTTTAAAACTATGGTTATGCACAAACGAGCTATAAAACTAACCTCAAATTCCTCGAGATTTGCAAAAAAAAATATATTTTAAGTGCTTTAACATCTGGGTTACAGACTATAACTTCGCACGCGAGCGAGAAAAGATTAAATGGGAAAAAAAGCATATAGGCCTAAAAATTGTACTTCCCGGAAGAAACATCAGCTTCTCCCAATCCTCATCTCTGTAGGGAGGCTACGCATCTCTCACCATCGGGTCGCGAGCAAAAAAAAAAAAGAAAACGTTTTATAAAGAACACCATTATTTTGAGCGCGATGGGATGGGGCGAGAAAACCCTATTACTCTAAGAGAAACGGCCAATTTAGGCTTAGCAATTCCGAGCTACCGAGTTCTATTAGAATCCCAGAGTTTTCTCACTTAAACCTTAGCTTAAAAAACGTATGTAGTTATAGATAGAAGAATCGTGTCGAAAATAAACCGCGGTATTTTCACCTCGAGCTTTGGAAAAGAGAAAGAGAGAGTGATTCTTTGCTTTCAAATGAATATACCTTTGCGTCGCCAAAAACTAGAGGTTTACATAACACACGCGCCTTTGACATTTAAACAATGGAACCTCGAATTAGTAGATCGTTTTCGTAGGGAGACCAGCGATAAATTTAATTTTATAGGACACAAAATTTTGGATTTTTAAAGGATAATAAAGGACTAATATTATTTCAAATAAAGGATTTTAGAGATCCCCGAGCACTGAAGAATTCCGCGAATTATGGCGTTAAATTATATATCTTGGTAAAATAGATTAACTCAAAATTATAGGACTTTACAAGACATTTCTAGGATCTGTTTGATGGGAATTATAGGACCACTGTGCTGCCTGTTTTCTTACAAGAACATTCCACAAATCATAGCTTAAAAATATAGTTCTAATTAAGTCATAATAACAGGGTGACCAAGGAAATGGATAGAATAGCTTAAAAGTAAAATAGGAAACTTAGAGATGAATTATACGAAAATATAGGAGTCTAATCTTTCAAATTATAGAATATAGGATAAAAAAAGAGCGAAATTTATAGGAAAATACAGGATTTATGTGCTAATTATACTAAAATTTTGTAAATTTAGTTCAACAAACATTTAATAGAAAGTTTTCCATTGAATTCTTATTTTCCAACACTTGTCTTATTCACTCTTCCTTAGTTTCACTTTCCAGAGTTCCTAAACCCCATTTTTTTACGGGCCAAAATTGCTCTCCCTTGTAACATTATTCCGAGAAGGAATTCAATTTAAAGAAAAGTGAGGTGATTCAAGACTTCTAGAGAAAGAGATCTACCTACACCTTAGAAATAGTTTTCGACGAAAAAAATGTGGTGCCAAATCGTGATGGCAAACTACGGTACATCACGTATACGTTCAAAGGACGAAATGGGAAGAAGCCAAAGGCTTTTATTGAAACGGTCCATGGGTCAGATTTTAAAAGAAAAAAGTAAGAAAGCTTCTAGCTCAATCCATTCACGTTTCTCGTCTTTGCCAAACTTAAAATCTTGGCTGCTTCATCTGTTGTTTGTCCATGGGACAAAGATTAATATAATGAAAGGTGGAACCTCCCCGTTAAAGGTATTTCTATTTAACCTCGCTTCATTCCGCGAGTTTGAACACCAACCATCGACAAC
Organism: Odiellus spinosus; assembly: GCA_963920705.1. Taxonomy (NCBI): domain Eukaryota; kingdom Metazoa; phylum Arthropoda; class Arachnida; order Opiliones; family Phalangiidae; genus Odiellus; species Odiellus spinosus. The sequence continues at coordinate 14,930,764 of OY987227.1, forward strand.
AGACCCCTTCAATGTTGATTTTGGAAATTTTCCTTTTAACAATTTTTCTTTTAATTCATGGGCTTATTACGTGTGTAAATAAAACTCTACTTTGAGAATTAATTATTGGTAAGAGCTAGGAAACTTAGCGAAGTATGGAATATACGTGAGATCCTTAAAATAAAGATATTTTAAGAGCTAAAAGAAGGTGGGGAATTACTGTTAAGTAGGTGAAAGTTATCAATCACTTACCGAAAACATCTTGCATAAGGAAAAAGAAAGGATGCAAAAAATAAAGAAAAAAACTTTTCGAGCATGCAACTACGTACTGAGATGGAATTTGAAAGTTTATATAAACATTTCAATACCCAGTAGATGGGAAAAAGAAACATTAAGGTTAAGAGTCGCGAGTAAACTTTTAGAAATTCTGAAAATATTCAGCTTAATGTTTGTATTAAATGAAAATCATATGGATTCCAGATGTATTTGTTTCACTATATGTTAATCTAAACAGAGAGATCCAATCCGATTTATTAAATATAGTCAAAAGTCTATCACATCATTCCATAAAAGTAAACAACGCCCCGTAGCTCAATAGTATCAGCAAAGATACATATAAATATACCGGCATAGTCCGATACGAGACACTCTAGCGGTCGCAGTGCCACTCTTTGGAGGAATTCCTGATTTGGGGAAGACAGTAGAGCCAAGCGCGGTCAGCCTAAATTCCGTTCCTCTCTCACGACTCAGAAATCGAGGAAGAGTCCAAAATACTCGAGCCAGACAGGGGTGGTGACTTTTTTGCCTATTTTTAAGTGATGGACTATGACGTAAAACTGGACCTTTGCTGATAGTATAAAGCTACGAGGCGATGTTTACTTTCATGGAGTAAAGTTTTACACTTTTGATATAATATAAATAAAAGGTATCACTTATTCCAGTAGCGTAACGTAGGACTATTAACAATCTCCTATCTATAGATATAGAGATAAATAACATAAAAACAGGGTTCCCAAGCATCCTCTAACGGCAAACAGTGAAAAAAGCACTGTTTTTCTCTTTTAAATAAATTTATTACTATTCTTCTATACGTACTCTTTACGCAGATTGTAAGGATTTTCATCCAATTAAAGTAATGAACAGGTCAAGAAACCATATCTTTAATCATTACGGCTTTAAAAATTAGGTAGCTATAAATTCAAAGGAAAAAAATTAATTTGCTTTTATCTAAAAGCTAGTATATGGATAAATAATTCACCGCTAACGAAGCTACTAAACTCGAAACTATCCAAAGAAGAAAAAAATGACATTTTCTAAAAACTCTCCTCTTATACCCTTAGTACAAAACAAATTGAAAAATAACAAAATTAGGAAAGAAATAAGAAGAGCGGAAGAAAGGGGATAGGAGAGGTTAACAAAAGAAAACGCGTAGGAACAAGAAAAAGGCATAATAACGTCGTTAGTGCCCACCACCACGAGAAATTCTTCAACCGCAAAAATCCAGAGCTATAGGGGCCGCCCGCCTATTTTTAACGGAAAAAACACGACTAAAGAATCGACCCTAAACCAGGAACGCACCAATCCACATCCCATCATCCTCGAATGACATCAAAAACTACGTATATTTCGCAATTTTCCCAAAATTAAACTATATTTCATGATTTGAAAATGAAATTATTATTTCCCGCCAAAAATCATCATTGGCAATAAATTTGCCAAACTGCGGGGATAGTTTGAGGTAAAAATCTCTCGTGACCTCCACGCAAATTAATAATTTACCCTGGCACAAAAGTTACGTTGTTAAAACATCTAATTTTACTGACCAAATATCTTAAATTAAAAAAAAACTTACTTTAATTTTAAAATCGATTGTTTCTATGGCCAAGTATAAATATTAAATTGATGAAGTTTAGAAGGTTTATATACAAGCGGTTATGAAATTTTTATCAATCAAAATTTAAATGCGAATTATATTTGCAAAATTGATCTAATTATTTTGACATACGTCGTTTTTGCTTTTAAATTCTATCTCTCAAACCTCCATCACCCTTCCATCAGCCTCTTAAAATCCCTATACGCCATCCGCATTGATCAGCTAGGCCGCGGAGAGTGGGGGGGATCGGGAAAGGAGGGTTTTCATACTGCTAGATATCCCGGCATCCCATTCTCCCGACTCCTCTATTCGATACTCTAGCTACCTATGACCATGCAGAGAAGGCTTTCCTTCTACCATCCCCTGGGGAAGAACTTCACGGCGCAACGGCCGGTGGATAAAGCTGGGAGGACGTTCTCACAGGATAGAGAGAGATAGGAAAGAAAACAACCTTTCATATCTATACAACCCATTATATCGCTACGATTTGATTTCGTCGTGATGAAAGGGACCCCTAATTTTGAACTTGATGTTATTTCAGCGTGACTCTTCGTGACTGTATAGAATGGGGAGGGTGTCAACTTTATAAGAATGATTGGAGAGTTATGCGGAGAAAAAAATTCCCCATCACTTTTACAGTATACGTTCGACTAGATTGAGTTAATTGGTAAGAATGCTGGGGGAAAGGGAATCTCTCATAAGCGAATTTTTAGCGGTTATTCATCTTTTCCCTAAACATCACCGCATAAACTCAAAAAGAGTCGATGAATTAAATTCTTATATCATTTTTAAAGTCAATTCGTTTTCAAAGAGTTAATACGTAAGTAGTTGCACGGGCAAGGGATTTTTATACGCTGGTATTTGAAGGAGATAAAACGAAAAGGAACCAGATACTTATTAAATAGGTGTTGTATCTGACCAAACTCGGATAAGGCGAGAAAACTAGCGCCATCTTTGCAATAATCTGAATCATTTGATGGGTGGTTAATTTTAACCTTTAATTGTGGCCTTTGAGGCAAGCATGCAGATTATTTCGGATAATTAACGAACAGATATACCTGGCACAAACAACGCCTCGTAGCTAAATACTATTATCAAAGGTCCGGGTAAATGTACCGGCAGATTCTGATTCGAGATACTAGCAGCCGCAGATGGTGTAAATAGTGAAATAGGAAGCACCACTCTTGGAGAGTGGGGAAGACAATATAGCCAAGCGCGGCCCGCCTAAATTCCGTCCCTCTCTACCGAGGAAGAGTCCAAATCACTCGAGCCAGACAGCTGGGTGATGACTTTAGGCTAGTTTTAAAGGCCTAAGATTACTTTTGCCTGTCACCCTGGAAACAAACTCACCCTACGGGCTTTCTCTTGCCTTGCTACCCAAAGGGGAAGCTCAGAAGATGAGCCCACATCCAGTGAAACAGGCAGGTGACAGGCAGAAGAAATCCTAGGCCTTTAAGTGACGGGTTAGTACGTTTACCTGGCACTTTGCTGATAGTATTAATCTACGGGCGTTGTTTACTTTTATGTAATAATGTGAAGGACTTGTGACATTGATAATTAACCTCCGAGTAGCCCAAATATAGATAGTGCATCCCTTCTAGTTTTATATCCTTCTGATGTTGATTATCCCTGTTTTTCTCATCACCCAAACCATAGCGTGTATATAAAGTCAAATACGTCGAGAATTTATGTGTAAAAATCTCCAATGGTTAAAGTTTGTTCGACTAGCTTGAATAATTAGGTTTGAAGCTGCAAGTGGAAGTCTTACAACACTATCTTTCCTTTCACCCCAGTAATATTTATTAACTGTAATAAGTCGGATAAAATGTTTAAGAGTTTTAAAGGATGCCTTTGCTGATGTGGTTCAATTCATCGCTTAAAATCTAAAAGGGGACTAAAAGCGAGCTAAAAGGAATTTTATACTAAAGAGAGAAAATTTCCCTAGTCTTATAGAGTTTATATAAGACCATCTAGAAGTTTTTAAGCATCCCCCATCATTTGCGATTGTTTTTGTTACTAAAAATGAGAAAAAAATGCTAATCAAGTTTTCTCCTCGTCTATACGATTTTTTTTTTTTTTTTTTTTTGTTTTTTTTTTTTTGGCTTCAGCCTCTTCCATTATTAAAAAAGCAACGCCTTATTTGCTCCCGATAAGAATCTCTTTGGATATTTTTGGGGATAAGGGAAGCTAGGAGGAGTGAAAAAATGTTTACAGTGGTTAAAATCACACTGAAATTGCTAAATTGGCTTTCATCATTTTAAAGAAAATTTAAAATTTTACTTTAAAGGAAGAATAAAAAGGGAAAATTAAAAACTGAAATTTTCTGCTCAAAAGAGAGCAGGAAAAATCATTCAGAAATGTTCAGTATACAGTTAAAATTAGTTTTCTACCTTTTAAATGTCTGTTCTTTATGTATGTTTAGATTTTTGTATATTTTTAACGATATTTCCAAAAATGATTCTCAAATTCCTTGAAAAATGTGTGACAGCCTCACTTTAAAATTTTTGTTTCTAATTACTTTACAATTTTAACTAACGATTGATATAAAATCGCTTATTATATGGTTCCATCCTCCCTTTAAGTCGATCACTCAGAAAATTTTAATCAGAATATTAGAAAAGGGTAGAAATCGAAGAAAAAAAATAGGTCGAGAAAATTAATTAAATTTGGTAACGTTTTTATTTTTTTTTAGATTATTTTTTTGCTCAACGAAACTTTTTTTTCCCCAAAATCGTTTCGGTCCGATGCACAAAACAATTTATAATAAATTTAAACCAACCCCAAATGACATGAGATTAAGATTGAGTATAAGACAAACTAAGATTAATGAAATTGAAAAGGGCTCCTTAGAAAAATACGCAAAATATTGAGAAAAATTAAAACTTTAAAAATGTTCCAAATCTTTTTGATATTTTTGTTTGAGCTACGGGTCAGCGACTTTTAACCACAAATATTACTCATTGCCATCAAATACGTCGTTTGAATACATGTTATCTTAGTAATTAATTTCAAACGAAATATTTGAGGGGGGAAGCAAAAAGACTAAATATTATATAAACCAAAAACTGAGGTTAAAGGGGGAATGCAACCTAACATCAAGTGATTTTTTTATCCATATCTTATCGTTTAAATCGAGGGGTCAGACACTTGAGAACTCAGGTGTGCAAAGGTGTACAAAACTCTTTGCACTACCAAAGCTGGACTGAGTTCAACAAGATTTCAGCAAGAGTTCGAACTGTTTGCATTACCAAAGCTGGACTTGCGTGAACTCAGGTGTACAAGAACATCAAGAGTGACGTCACCATCGGATTAAATAGGCCTAATCCACAAATAATAAAAAAAAAGCAATCAAATATTAAACTAGAAATAAATTTAAAACTTAATCGGTAAATAGGCTTAGCTGTATTCATGAAGATCCTGAATTTCTTCGCATTGATGGGTGCAGTGACCAATCGAATTTCATTGAAAGTCTCACCGAGATCTCGGCGGGCCTTTTCTCATTGGTCGACGACCCTTCAATACGAAGAATTAAGGATCCCTATGAATTCAACTAAGCCTATTTTCCTGGTAAGTTTTAAATTTATTTCTACTATTTGTTTGTACAATTAGGAATCGAGAACCAAGTAATTCCGTTTATTCTATAAAGATTCCCTTAAAAGCTTTTAAATAATCTACCCAACTCAGTCTTAGAGGAGTTAGTACCATAAATAAAAAGCAAAACTGAAAAGTTATATTCAAATGAAAGAAAAGCCCAAACATTCCATAGGATTTTTAGACAGCTATTAATGTTAAAAATAAACATTTCGTTTAACTTTCCAAAAAGTCTTTTAAATTTAGGAAATTGAGTAGTAAACGCAACTCGTTTACAAGAAAAGTAGCCTTATAAACTATTATAAATTAATTTATATAAGATGGGGTCTTCGACTAAGGTGGTCTATAGAGTACATAAATTTTGATGAAATACAGTTCCGAGGGCATCACGTATATATACAGATCGAATCATTTAAAAATCAAAACGATCGAATAGAAAATACGAATCGTGTATGGAATAAATTTTGTTTTGAAATATTGCACTGGATAGCGATGGAGTTGTCAAACTTATTATAACACGCACCTCAAGGAAGTCGAGAGTGTACAATCTTGAAAGGGAGTCAATTTCCAATTGATAAACACGTTTTACTGACTAGATTTAGATAATTTCTAAGGTTGTATGTTTTCCTTTATATAATTTATATTCAAATAATTATAATTCGACCTGATGATGCATCTGTAAGACGCGAAACTAGTCGTCTTGAATCGTGAATGTATATTTCGCGTTTTTAGATTATAGACCAACTTTTTTGAAGTAAACTTGGTATAATTTACATGTTAAATGTCAGAGGGGTCAAAGTATAGTAAATAGTTCTAGCCTATAACTTTTATAATACTGTCATAAATATCGAATTTGTCAATTCTGAGGAGTTAAAAGGTTAAGGTTCAATATATTTTAAGCCTAACTCAGCCATGCCAATCAGAAATGATTAACGATGGTATATATTAGATAGCTATTTTTAACAATAGATTATATTATTCGTGTGTTCTGACACGCACCAGATACCATTTAAGTTCAAAAGTTATTTTCTCTTCCTGCCTAAACCCTATAGTTCTCTTAAAGGTATAGATTTTCTTCGTCACCCTATATAGATACTTCCCTCCGGCGCTTTTCCAATAGTTTGGAACTACCAAAGAACATGTTATTGGTGATCTTCTCAAAGAACTTGTTCGTAATCGTTGGCAAGCCGAAATTAGAAGGGGAAGTATCAATACTGGGTGACAGGCGAAAGAAACCCTAGGTTTAAATTCTAACATGACAAGCAGATTATATTGGTTTTCCAAACAACGGTGCTAATTTTTGATCAATTTCTTACAAACAAATATTAAACTAGAAATAAATTTAAAATTTACCCGGAAAATGGGCTTAGCTGGTTTCAAGGAGATCCTGAATTTATTCGCATTGATGGGTCAGCGACCAATCGAATGTTATTGAAAGTCTCATGGAGATCTCGTCTTAACAACGGGCCTTTGCTCATTGGTCGCTGAGCAATCTCCATGAATCAAGCTAAGCCTATATTTTCGTTAAGTTTTAAATTTATTTCTACTTTAATATTCGTTTGTAAATTTATTTCTACTTTAATATTCGTTTGTAAATTTATTTCTACTTTAATATTCGTTTGTAAATTTATTTCTACTTTAATATTCGTTTGTAAATTTATTTCTACTTTAATATTCGTTTGTAAATTTATTTCTACTTTAATATTCGTTTGTAAATTTATTTCTACTTTAATATTCGTTTGTAAATTTATTTCTACTTTAATATTCGTTTGTAAATTTATTTCTACTTTAATATTCGTTTGTAAATTTATTTCTACTTTAATATTCGTTTGTAAATTTATTTCTACTTTAATATTCGTTTGTAAATTTATTTCTACTTTAATATTCGTTTGTAAATTTATTTCTACTTTAATATTCGTTTGTAAATTTATTTCTACTTTAATATTCGTTTGTAAATTTATTTCTACTTTAATATTCGTTTGTAAATTTATTTCTACTTTAATATTCGTTTGTAAATTTATTTCTACTTTAATATTCGTTTGTAAATTTATTTCTACTTTAATATTCGTTTGTAAATTTATTTCTACTTTAATATTCGTTTGTAAATTTATTTCTACTTTAATATTCGTTTGTAAATTTATTTCTACTTTAATATTCGTTTGTAAATTTATTTCTACTTTAATATTCGTTTGTAAATTTATTTCTACTTTAATATTCGTTTGTAAATTTATTTCTACTTTAATATTCGTTTGTAAATTTATTTCTACTTTAATATTCGTTTGTAAATTTATTTCTACTTTAATATTCGTTTGTAAATTTATTTCTACTTTAATATTCGTTTGTAAATTTATTTCTACTTTAATATTCGTTTGTAAATTTATTTCTACTTTAATATTCGTTTGTAAATTTATTTCTACTTTAATATTCGTTTGTAAATTTATTTCTACTTTAATATTCGTTTGTAAATTTATTTCTACTTTAATATTCGTTTATAAATTTATTTCTACTTTAATATTCGTTTGTAAATTTATTTCTACTTTAATATTCGTTTGTAAATTTATTTCTACTTTAATATTCGTTTGTAAATTTATTTCTACTTTAATATTCGTTTGTAAATTTATTTCTACTTTAATATTCGTTTGTAAATTTATTTCTACTTTAATATTCGTTTGTAAATTTATTTCTACTTTAATATTCGTTTGTAAATTTATTTCTACTTTAATATTCGTTTGTAAATTTATTTCTACTTTAATATTCGTTTGTAAATTTATTTCTACTTTAATATTCGTTTGTAAATTTATTTCTACTTTAATATTCGTTTGTAAATTTATTTCTACTTTAATATTCGTTTGTAAATTTATTTCTACTTTAATATTCGTTTGTAAATTTATTTCTACTTTAATATTCGTTTGTAAATTTATTTCTACTTTAATATTCGTTTGTAAATTTATTTCTACTTTAATATTCGTTTGTAAATTTATTTCTACTTTAATATTCGTTTGTAAATTTATTTCTACTTTAATATTCGTTTGTAAATTTATTTCTACTTTAATATTCGTTTGTAAATTTATTTCTACTTTAATATTCGTTTGTAAATTTATTTCTACTTTAATATTCGTTTGTAAATTTATTTCTACTTTAATATTCGTTTGTAAATTTATTTCTACTTTAATATTCGTTTGTAAATTTATTTCTACTTTAATATTCGTTTGTAAATTTATTTCTACTTTAATATTCGTTTGTAAATTTATTTCTACTTTAATATTCGTTTGTAAATTTATTTCTACTTTAATATTCGTTTGTAAATTTATTTCTACTTTAATATTCGTTTGTAAATTTATTTCTACTTTAATATTCTTTGTAAATTTATTTCTACTTTAATATTCGTTTGTAAATTTATTTCTACTTTAATATTCGTTTGTAAATTTAATTTCTACTTTAATATTCGTTTGTAAATTTATTTCTACTTTAATATTCGTTTGTAAATTTATTTCTACTTTAATATTCGTTTGTAAATTTATTTCTACTTTAATATTCGTTTGTAAATTTATTTCTACTTTAATATTCGTTTGTAAATTTATTTCTACTTTAATATTCGTTTGTAAATTTATTTCTACTTTAATATTCGTTTGTAAATTTATTTCTACTTTAATATTCGTTTGTAAATTTATTTCTACTTTAATATTCGTTTGTAAATTTTTTCTACTTTAATATTCGTTTGTAAATTTATTTCTACTTTAATATTCGTTTGTAAATTTTTTTCTACTTTAATATTCGTTTGTAAATTTTTTTCTACTTTAATATTCGTTTGTAAATTTTTTTCTACTTTAATATTCGTTTGTAAATTTTTTTCTACTTTAATATTCGTTTGTAAATTTTTTTCTACTTTAATATTCGTTTGTAAATTTTTTTCTACTTTAATATTCGTTTGTAAATTTTTTTCTACTTTAATATTCGTTTGTAAATTTTTTTCTACTTTAATATTCGTTTGTAAATTTTTTTCTACTTTAATATTCGTTTGTAAATTTTTTTTTCTACTTTAATATTCGTTTGTAAATTTTTTTCTACTTTAATATTCGTTTGTAAATTTTTTTCTACTTTAATATTCGTTTGTAAATTTTTTTCTACTTTAATATTCGTTTGTAAATTTTTTTCTACTTTAATATTCGTTTGTAAATTTTTTTCTACTTTAATATTCGTTTGTAAATTTTTTTCTACTTTAATATTCGTTTGTAAATTTTTTTCTACTTTAATATTCGTTTGTAAATTTTTTTCTACTTTAATATTCGTTTGTAAATTTTTTTCTACTTTAATATTCGTTTGTAAATTTTTTTCTACTTTAATATTCGTTGTAAATTTATTTCTACTTTAATATTCGTTTGTAAATTTATTTCTACTTTAATATTCGTTTGTAAATTTATTTCTACTTTAATATTCGTTTGTAAATTTATTTCTACTTTAATATTCGTTTGTAAATTTATTTCTACTTTAATATTCGTTGTAAATTTATTTCTACTTTAATATTCGTTTGTAAATTTATTTCTACTTTAATATTCGTTTGTAAATTTTATTTCTACTTTAATATTCGTTTGTAAATTTATTTCTACTTTAATATTCGTTTGTAAATTTATTTCTACTTTAATATTCGTTTGTAAATTTATTTCTACTTTAATATTCGTTTGTAAATTTATTGCTACTTTAATATTCGTTTGTAAATTTATTTCTACTTTAATATTCGTTTTGTAAATTTATTGCTACTTTAATATTCGTTTGTAAATTTATTGCTACTTAATATTCGTTTGTAAATTTATTGCTACTTTAATATTCGTTTGTAAATTTATTGCTACTTTAATATTCGTTTGTAAATTTTTATTGCTACTTTAATATTCGTTTGTAAATTTATTGCTACTTTAATATTCGTTTGTAAATTTATTGCTACTTTAATATTCGTTTGTAAATTTATTGCTACTTTAATATTCGTTTGTAAATTTATTGCTACTTTAATATTCGTTTGTAAATTTATTGCTACTTTAATATTCGTTTGTAAATTTATTGCTACTTTAATATTCGTTTGTAAATTTATTGCTACTTTAATATTCGTTTGTAAATTTATTGCTACTTTAATATTCGTTGTAAATTTATTGCTACTTTAATATTCGTTTGTAAATTTATTGCTACTTTAATATTCGTTTGTAAATTTATTGCTACTTTAATATTCGTTTGTAAATTTATTGCTACTTTAATATTCGTTTGTAAATTTATTGCTACTTTAATATTCGTTTGTAAATTTATTGCTACTTTAATATTCGTTTGTAAATTTATTGCTACTTTAATATTCGTTTGTAAATTTATTGCTACTTTAATATTCGTTTGTAAATTTATTGCTACTTTAATATTCGTTTGTAAATTTATTGCTACTTTAATATTCGTTTGTAAATTTATTGCTACTTTAATATTCGTTTGTAAATTTATTGCTACTTTAATATTCGTTTGTAAATTTATTGCTACTTTAATATTCGTTTGTAAATTTATTGCTACTTTAATATTCGTTTGTAAATTTATTGCTACTTTAATATTCGTTTGTAAATTTATTTCTACTTTAATATTCGTTTGTAAATTTATTTCTACTTTAATATTCGTTTGTAAATTTATTTCTACTTTAATATTCGTTTGTAAATTTATTTCTACTTTAATATTCGTTTGTAAATTTATTTCTACTTTAATATTCGTTTGTAAATTTATTTCTACTTTAATATTCGTTTGTAAATTTATTTCTACTTTAATATTCGTTTGTAAATTTATTTCTACTTTAATATTCGTTTGTAAATTTATTTCTACTTTAATATTCGTTTGTAAATTTATTTCTACTTTAATATTCGTTTGTAAATTTATTTCTACTTTAATATTCGTTTGTAAATTTATTTCTACTTTAATATTCGTTTGTAAATTTATTTCTACTTTAATATTCGTTTGTAAATTTATTTCTACTTTAATATTCGTTTGTAAATTTATTTCTACTTTAATATTCGTTTGTAAATTTATTTCTACTTTAATATTCGTTTGTAAATTTATTTCTACTTTAATATTCGTTTGTAAATTTATTTCTACTTTAATATTCGTTTGTAAATTTATTTCTACTTTAATATTCGTTTGTAAATTTATTTCTACTTTAATATTCGTTTGTAAATTTATTTCTACTTTAATATTCGTTTGTAAATTTATTTCTACTTTAATATTCGTTTGTAAATTTATTTCTACTTTAATATTCGTTTGTAAATTTATTTCTACTTTAATATTCGTTTGTAAATTTATTTCTACTTTAATATTCGTTTGTAAATTTATTTCTACTTTAATATTCGTTTGTAAATTTATTTCTACTTTAATATTCGTTTGTAAATTTATTTCTACTTTAATATTCGTTTGTAAATTTATTTCTACTTTAATATTCGTTTGTAAATTTATTTCTACTTTAATATTCGTTTGTAAATTTATTTCTACTTTAATATTCGTTTGTAAATTTATTTCTACTTTAATATTCGTTTGTAAATTTATTTCTACTTTAATATTCGTTTGTAAATTTATTTCTACTTTAATATTCGTTTGTAAATTTATTTCTACTTTAATATTCGTTTGTAAATTTATTTCTACTTTAATATTCGTTTGTAAATTTATTTCTACTTTAATATTCGTTTGTAAATTTATTTCTACTTTAATATTCGTTTGTAAATTTATTTCTACTTTAATATTCGTTTGTAAATTTATTTCTACTTTAATATTCGTTTGTAAATTTATTTCTACTTTAATATTCGTTTGTAAATTTATTTCTACTTTAATATTCGTTTGTAAATTTATTTCTACTTTAATATTCGTTTGTAAATTTATTTCTACTTTAATATTCGTTTGTAAATTTATTTCTACTTTAATATTCGTTTGTAAATTTATTTCTACTTTAATATTCGTTTGTAAATTTATTTCTACTTTAATATTCGTTTGTAAATTTATTTCTACTTTAATATTCGTTTGTAAATTTATTTCTACTTTAATATTCGTTTGTAAATTTATTTCTACTTTAATATTCGTTTGTAAATTTATTTCTACTTTAATATTCGTTTGTAAATTTATTTCTACTTTAATATTCGTTTGTAAATTTATTTCTACTTTAATATTCGTTTGTAAATTTATTTCTACTTTAATATTCGTTTGTAAATTTATTTCTACTTTAATATTCGTTTGTAAATTTATTTCTACTTTAATATTCGTTTGTAAATTTATTTCTACTTTAATATTCGTTTGTAAATTTATTTCTACTTTAATATTCGTTTGTAAATTTATTTCTACTTTAATATTCGTTTGTAAATTTATTTCTACTTTAATATTCGTTTGTAAATTTATTTCTACTTTAATATTCGTTTGTAAATTTATTTCTACTTTAATATTCGTTTGTAAATTTATTTCTACTTTAATATTCGTTTGTAAATTTATTTCTACTTTAATATTCGTTTGTAAATTTATTTCTACTTTAATATTCGTTTGTAAATTTATTTCTACTTTAATATTCGTTTGTAAATTTATTTCTACTTTAATATTCGTTTGTAAATTTATTTCTACTTTAATATTCGTTTGTAAATTTATTTCTACTTTAATATTCGTTTGTAAATTTATTTCTACTTTAATATTCGTTTTTAAATTTATTTCTACTTTAATATTCGTTTGTAAATTTATTTCTACTTTAATATTCGTTTGTAAATTTATTTCTACTTTAATATTCGTTTGTAAATTTATTTCTACTTTAATATTCGTTTGTAAATTTATTTCTACTTTAATATTCGTTTGTAAATTTATTTCTACTTTAATATTCGTTTGTAAATTTATTTCTGGTTTAATAATAGTTTGTAAATTTTACGAATTTGTAACTAAATATGGCGTTCCCAAACAGTTTCATTAGGTTATATTATAATTTAAACCCCGTATTCTGACTACATCAAAATATTCAAATTTAAAGTTTGTTTAATTAAAATTTAATTTTAACGTAGGATGTTATGTAACTAGAAATATTTTAAAAATTAAGTTTATGTCTATAATTACAGCTTTCAAAACCAAAAACTGTCTAACTCGGCAAATAAATTCAATATTATTAAAGTTTAATATAATTAATTGCTAATGTATGTTTTAGCATTTATAAAATGAAGCATTTTGAATTGACAATATAATTAACCTTAATAGTGTTTTCATAAAACCGCTTATACAGTGGAAAATTATCTAATAGTAATTAAAAAAACCCTTTCAAAAAAAAAAAAAAAAAAAAAAAAAAAAAAAAAAAAAACTAATTAATAAAGGTTTCCAATACCGCCCCGAAAATTAGTTCGATAAAAAATATTATTTGTATAGAATTTATAATCAATGTATGTTTTATATTATTTTAAAGGGATAATTAAAAGCTTAACAGAAACCAACCGAGACGATTTCATCAACTTGGACCACTTTTTGACCACCAATTTTAATGCGATGTTATTATTTGGAATTTCTTATGAAACTCGCAAATATTCACGAGATTGGTCTTTCAAAGATTTATATTTTAACGAATTTCTGAATTAAGTCGGAGTTCTGAATCTGAATTATTGTGATTTCTCAGACAAAGTAGAATTGGAGTATCATTTTTAAGAAATATCAGTTAAGACAACAGTAAAACAAAAATTTTAAAATCGTTATATTCTTTTTCGCGCCAAAATGTGAGAGCAGACATTATGGAAGAAAAAGGAATGAAATCACCACAGTGGAAGGTGAAAAGCTCAACCTGTATGGGGCTTAAATATTTTAAAATCAACGAAAAAATTAGAAGAAATTTCGTACGTTTCAAGTGAAATGTTTCTAAAATATTTTCTGACAGTAAGATGTTAGAACAAACGTTATATTTATCAGCGTACGAGTTAATTCTGACAAACGCGTACGTTTAGTAATTTGAGATTGGCAAAGTTGGCACAGGCCTAATTATGACTAACGTTATTACAACAGTCACGATTTATACATATAAGGTTTCAGCTGAGTGGATTAATTTTACCATATATCAGTTTCGTTCAGATATGCTAATAGAAAACTTTTCTGTTCATTTAATTATCCGTTTAATTTGCCTTTTGGCTAAAACACGAGTGGCCCAACACCCCCACCCACTTTGGGATTAAATATATATAAAAAAAAAACTAGCTTAGCGGCAAATAGGAAAGGTGGAATATTATTATAAAGACCTAAAACCATATTGATACTATCGCAAAAATTTAACAATAATAAGAAGTTCCAATTAATGAATGCCCCAATATATTAAAGTAAAGGGGGAAAATTATCATTAATTATTACTTAACAGAATTACCAAAATTAAGAATTTTATGCTGGGGGTATTAAGCAAGACCAGCCTCAGTAATTAAAGTTCTAACCGTAAAAAAACCAAGATCAAAGTTTTGTTAAGCTTAAAATTAAAAAAAAAAAGGGGTCAATTGCGGTTCCAATAAATTACTAATTCTATAAAGGGAAGGTAACATGTATTAATTTAAAGCCTGGGCGATTATATTGTTAAAACATTATAGACTAATTAAACAAATTAATCGGAATAGATATTTAATTTTAATTTAAATCAAAATAAGGCTATTTTGAATTAAGACCAAACTCGTTCTTCGTTTAAACGTGGACACCACGCTTTCTTTTATAGTGGGAGAAAAAATATCTCTTCACACTGTAAGGTTTTTAGAAAGGGTTACTTTTATCTCATTGGTCGGGAGAAAAAAAAAGAAATGACAGCCGTCATGTAGTCGACAAAAGCCGACCAAAAGGTATAATGGCAAATATATTTTTATGTTAATTTAGAATAATCTATGTTCGTTACAAGGTTGCATCTCGAGATAAAATAAAATGAACTTAAAAAACAGTTCAACCCCCCTTTAAGATTTAAAACTTCAAGATATTGCACGATTTTTATGATACAATGGGGCGGGGGTACAATTTAATTTGTAAAAAAATAAAAAAAAAAGTATGATTTCTAGTTTTAAAACATATTCCCCTGTTCGATATCGTATATTGAGAATACGTATCCGTTCAAAAACGAGTTGACATTTTAACTAAATCTGAGGCGATTGAATACACTATGTTGAAAGTGGTAAGAATAAACGAAATGGTTGTTAACTTCCTCTTGAACAAAAATATATGTATATTGACGGGTGGTTCAAAAAAAAAAAAAAAAAAAAAATCGGCCCTGGATTTTTAACAAAAATTTGTTAAGGTTCTGTTGGTGGACTAAAAGCTGATAATTTCACTCCCATGTTTCGAAGAGAACCAAAAAAAAAAAAAATAAAAAAAAATAAAAATAAATAAAAAACTAGTTTTCCAGCTATCACATTAAATAATCCCAGATTACAATCTATAAGCGACTCTGGTCTAAACCCGCAGTTTCACATTTTTGCTTCGCTTTACCGCTGTATTGTGTATGTTTTTATTAAAGGACAGGTCTCATTTAAATTGATTATCAGTGTGTGGACCCAGAACTCACAACAAATTCGGCTTTAAAAGAATTCACTGGCGTATAGAGTAGTGGCGTAAAGCACGGACCGTGTATATACCGGACGAGAAAAGCAAGCGTTTTTCTGCCCCGTGCACCGACTCTCAATAGAGCTCAGAAAATAACCGTACAAGGTCGTTTATTAAATTCAAAATGGCGCTTGTCTTTAAGTCGCTGCGAATCCAAGATAACATTAAAAGGCAGAAAAATTCGATCCACAATGATCATTATTAGTCAAAAAGGTATTTATTTTAAATTTACAATATCTTATTATAGCGCTAGACATAAAACATGAGCCTAAAATTGATTATTAACGAGACGAACGTCAAATTTCTTTAAGCCTCGGTTTATGTATCCTTGTTTTCATTCATGAACGGTATTAGGATAACATACTTAGACCTAGGCTTAACTGGATCTGTATTGTTCTGACACAATGAATACATACACCGCTGGTTTTTCGTAATTTTTGCGTAATATTAACACCCTAATTTAAGTTGAACTTCATTCGAACCAAAATTTAAAGCTAATTTTTACATTAAATTAAAATAAGCGCGAACGAATTATAACGTAAGAAAACAGGATAGCCATTTTGAAATTTCGCTCTCACGTGACATAAGAGTCACGAAGAAAAAAAACGACCTTGTACCGCTATTTTCTCTCGCTTCAGAGCCCAATGCTCGGGAAGGTTTTTTTGTACTGTGGAAGGCTGGCGAATTCTCGTCCGGTATATACACGGTCCGTGCGTTAAGGCGGGGTTGTACTTGACCCCTCCCTCACTTTATTTCTTGCCCTTTGCTGGGAGCATTTTTAATATCGAGTTCTGTAGGTTCAAGGCTCCGCCTAGAGGGGGGTAGAAACTAGTAACGTCTAGGCACGTAGTAAACACCGCTATTCTATTGGGACTAGTAGAAATTCGGGCCGCCTGCAGTTCGGGTAACTTTCAAGTGTTCCGGGTGGGGGCATCTATTTGTTAAGGAGGTGCACATAACAGCCCCCGCCCAATCGTGCGCCGTCATCACTTGCCCGCTAATTGCCGATCGGGAAACCACGCCCGAAGCGTGAGACAAAGGTATGGAGAACCACTGCCTTGCACATGCGTTAGGACTAAGGTAGCAGATGACGGGAAGCAGGCAGGCGACCCCAACCCTCACATCACTACCATACGGCCAAGTCAATCTATCCGTGACCCCAAGGGTCGACTCAATGACGCTGAATCTGGTACCAGGGACAGTACTAACCAATAACTTGACGGTGGAACAAGGGTTAACTTAATTGTCTCCTGCCCGATCGCACTGTACAATAATGTACTACACTCGGAATCGGAAGCGCAGTCTTCGACAGGCTTTAGGCATAGTCGTGTTTTACAAGAGACACGACCTTTTTTTTTAACAAGATGAGCAAGATATTAGAAAGTTCTTATTAACACTTTCAATTTTTCAAAGTCACGCCATCAATTAAATCAAGCGTAGAAGTAAAAGAACTGGCACGTATGTCAATTACGATAGTTATTGTATCGTAGCATCCGGAAGACTGGGTTCAATGAACTTAAAAAACTAACAACGGTCTTTTTTTGTCGAACGAATTTAACGTATTACTCGAGCTCGAATTCATAATATAATCTCTTGTTAACCAAAAATAATTTTAAATGAGACTTATCCTTTAATGCATACCCGATCCAATGATTACAAACAAAACTCGGTACGAGGCTTGATAATATACAAAATCCAAAACTAATATTTATCGCGTACATATATAGACCTAATTCAACACCTAGATTTAATATAGCCATGGATTTTTACTGGCCTAAAAAGCCTACAACATCGACGTCTAAATAAAATCATTTGAAATTGACACGTTTTCGTGTGTGCTTGTTATAATACGAAAACTAATTTCCATTGAATATGTTACAGCAATTTTTGGCGGGAAAAGTAAACAAGACAGCGAATTGTCCGAAAATCCCAGGGTTTTCATCCCCGATGACCCGACTCGGGTCGGCCGATTTTCCTATACATAGTTTTCACTAAAGGGGGTAAGTGCCGTTCCCCCATGTTGCCAACCACTTGTGAGTGCAGAGGGAAAGGCTAGAGTTCAGTTTTGAAACTGATCTGTTCTGAACTGCACTCACAAGCTCCTGGCAACCTGGGAATGAAAGCAAAGCTGGGTAAGAGGGGTGGAATTTTCTTTTGCCCCTTTACTGAAAACTATGTATAAAAACCGGGCTTAAAAACTTATCCTTGGAAAAAACCCCTTCGTAATAAAATCCATTTGACTAATATTTCAACCCTTATGATCCCTAGAGTTGACAAATTACCAACTTCGCGGCGGTTTAATACACAATATTAATAATCTCATAGAGTCATAGTAAAAGATTGTCAATGACCTCTGCAAAGAACCATGAAAACTCATTCGATACTAACAAATCAATAACTGTTCAATGTTAAATCGAAATTTAGTAACAGAAATTAGTGCCCAAAAGATCAATAATACTAATTAGTTACTGGTATTAGATAAACCATATTTAACGTTGAGATAATGCCTACTGAAAAACTAAAAAAAAAAAAATTGCCTAAAAAAACCACTCAAAACGGCGTAAATGTTGATGACAAACCGTTCAAGTTCAAAGGGCAATTCGGGGTTTTTGAAGGATTAAAATCATCAACTAACGAAATTGCTAGGTTTCCAAATTAAAAATGTCCAAATTTATTTGTATTTAAGTTACGACCCTTAAACTTGGTATTTTTAACGTTAATATGAATTTGTATAAAACAAATTTGTTTAATAGCAGGCTAATTAGTAAAACTAATTAAAATTTCGCGGGGGCGTTTTAATCAGGCAAAATTATCAATAAATCTTTAGTATAGGCTTAGCGAATTTGACAACCGCGGATTAAAGGTAACGCCAGAAAAATAGCGACTTTTTAAAAAATAAACAGGCAGATGCGAGTAAAATTAATAGTAATAAAACAATTACCTGAATAAATCAGTCGTGTCTCCTCAGATTCACGTATTGTAGCACGTCCGTCGAGTGAAAAAACGCTGATTGTTTCTGGATACACATTTCGTTCGCCCGCATACCGGCAGTATAACCACCGTCTGTCTCAGTCTCTTAAGACTACTCCCGGATTTTTCCTTCGATTTCGCCAGACTCCCGAGAAAGTGGTGTTTAAAAAAAAATACGTAACTTGGCTTCCGAAAACTAGCCGGCGAAATTAACCAATCACGATTGCCCGGATCGTGAAAATGACGCTGGACGATTGGGTGAATCGGAACACGTGATGAGAAAAAGAACATCAACAAAAACAGGAGCGCTTATACCCGGGTATACTGAAATTTGAACTCCGAAGCTTTGATCTCGGGGTATTGATTTTGCCGAAGAAAAAAAAAAATTGGCGAA
Organism: Odiellus spinosus; assembly: GCA_963920705.1. Taxonomy (NCBI): domain Eukaryota; kingdom Metazoa; phylum Arthropoda; class Arachnida; order Opiliones; family Phalangiidae; genus Odiellus; species Odiellus spinosus. The sequence continues at coordinate 14,950,143 of OY987227.1, forward strand.
ATTCGCGTCGTACTTTTTTCTTAAGTTGACACCTCGCGAATGCGAATCTAATTAAATTCAATTATTACGATCGCAAACCTACGCGTTTACCTTCAGTTTACATAACGCTCTTATCGTATTCCCCGATGTACGATGTACTGAAGATGCCAGAGACCCGAGGCTTGGGGCTATATTGACTAAACTCGCCAGAGGCTTCGACAACACTGACAGGTTGACTCGGTTATCGAGATAGGCGGCGCTTTAGATCAAAGGCATTTTTTAGGAACGCCTATTCCACTGCACAGGACCACCTATAGATCGGAAAAATACCTATAAGCAACAATATAAAAAACACACATGTATCCCTAAAAAATAAGTTAAATACTTTACCTACTTCTGCGCAATATCATGAGGTCATGCCAAATAACCATTACAGTTGTCTATCTCCCTTGAATTACGTGATTGCAACTTAATTGTGGATGGTAATTTTGCTTGTACACGTACACGACACTTTGTAGCGTAGAAGCCCCTTTTGGTTCTTGTTTTTACAGACGCACAGTTTTACTTAAAAATTGAGACCCTACTGCCATCTCGATGTAATATTTGAAATAAATTTCCGTAGATTAGAATTTTTCAGAGTGGGTGTCACTGTAAGTCTTCAATCTCTCAAACTTTAACTTTTAAATTAATTTCACCTTTTGATTTAAATTTCTTTTGGTGTAGAATATTTTTGGAAACTTCGAAATGTCTCAGAAACACGAGTTCAAAGTTGAAATGACGTGCGAAGGTTGTTCGGGCGCTGTCAAGCGAGTATTGGGTCGATTGGAAGGCCAAGGCGTAAATAGCTTCGAGGTTGATTTGCCGAACCAAAAGGTGATTGTGGATTCATCTTTGCCTAGCGATCAATTATTGGAAACATTGAAGAAAACGGGTAAAAGCACAACATACGTTGGCACAGTATGAACGCGGACCTCCTGGAACTAAAACGCTAATTAAAATTCCAAATATATAACTATATTTCATTGTATTTTTAAGATGTCACTGTTAAAAGAGCTATAAAAGATAATTACAAAAAGAGAGCCATTATTTTATTTAACAATGTCTATTTACATAAAATTGGCGATATAAAATTATTACAATGCTGATAAAAAACGACATTAACGTCACATATTCAAATTAAATGTTCAACGTCACGTATTCAAATTAAATGTTAATTGAAATTTACTGATTTGAATGTTCATAAATTATAGAAGACTCGTTAGAAAGGTTTGACTTGTGTTTGGAACCATACCCTTAATTACTTTGTATCGCTTCTTATCATTTAATTGGAACTTGATCAAATTTGGTAACGGTAGTTTTTACTACTACAAGATTAAATTTGCACCGCTGATAAGAAAGATCAAGTTCCATACTTCACACCTAATTCACGGTTAAACAATGATTTTGGTTCAAATATTCAATTAGGGAAAATATTTTACCCGTACGTAAGTTTATATTGAATCTCCCCCTCAATATTATTTACAATAATTCTAAGTTAAATATTTCACTTATCTAGATTTAAATTTAATTCAGGATTACAATAACCTAATAAGAAAATGAAATGTATTTTTCGCTCTCTAACTATACACTTTTTTTAAAAATGAATTAAAATTTTGTACAAACTTTTTTTGGCCTTCAATCTTTCTTTTTCATTAAATTTGGTAATTAAAGCTTTGATTTTTTTAAAAAGTATAAGTGTGGGGTATTGTTTTTAAGAAAAAATTAAATATTGTGGGTTTTGGTTTGATGAGAATTTTTTTAGGCTATCGTAGCCCTCCTGAATAAATGAAAAATGATAATTGAGTAAATTATCGTTGATGAAAACGTCATTAGACTGCTTGAGGAATCATATCCATCCATATCTTTTTCTGTAAAATTAATTTTTAACATTCATTAATGGACATTTATAAAAAAAAAATTCGTTCGCATTAAAATATAAACTTACGGCCTCTGCATGGTTTATAGAATGTTTCTATTTTTCTGGGACCATAAATGGTGTCTTTTCTAACACTACCCCTAGTGAGCAAATTACTGAATTCAACGTGATGTTTATGCGCTTTGGAACCTTAATAACATAAATTAGAAAATAAGTTAGGCCTAAGAAAACAGTTTTAGACTATATCGCTTATTGAATTGGGCATTGAATTGTTTTCACTGAACTATAAAATATATCCGTAGTGAAAAGGAAAAGATGAAACACATACTTTGAATACTAGTTAGTGGAAGCAAAAAACTACAGTTAAATTTTAAAACTAATTGCGTTTTCCCATTGGACTGCTCTCAGGGCACTACATATATAATATATTGAGGGCTCTGGAAGCAGTCCGAAGAAAAACGTCACTGATTTCTTCTAGTGTAGTTGGCATAATGGGACAGGTTACCGCAAAATTTGGAATAACCAATTTCTCTCATTTATCCAGATTTTACCAATGTTATTTTCCCTGATATTTCCATGTGCCCCAAAGATTTTGAAAAGCCATAAATAAAAACTATGTATTTAACGTGATATAAGTTGTATCAACTTAGTGTCATTGAAATTTATGATCAAATACTCGTACTTCAATAAATTTCCATAATTTCTCTAATTGTATGACAACATTGAAATTCCCTGATATTTACGGGTACCCCAGGTTTGCATGAACTCTGTGCTAGATGCTTAAGACGAATTTTCAAAATGCTAAACCTTAAAGAAAGTAAATAGCTCCAATTTCCCAAAACCCAAGGAAAAGTGGTATTTAGAGGATCCACTCTAAATTTTAACCTTCAATACCCTTAGGGGCATATTGAACTCTTCTTACCATAAAAATGAATGGTTAACTGGACGCATTCACCATTCACGATATCTTTTTGCTGTTGCGCATCATGTACCACCAACCAATCGGTGGTATTTAACAACTGCCTCATATGACTCATGAAAGCATCACTATTGATTTAAAAGAAGGAGAAATCCAATTTTTACATTGTACAAACGTTATAACATATAGTCAGTTACGCATTACGAACCTAGTGAATCCAGGATATTTCCTTACAGTCACGTGACGAACAAGATGCAAGTCAGGTTTAATATTGGCACAACCTAATCTGTGCCCAACTTTGTCGAAAATGATAATAGATCTACCCATAACTATGGATACAAAAGATCACAGTTAAAATTTTGAAGCCTTAAAAGTTATTACGTATTAAATTTTACCAGAGTAGTTTCCAACTAGAGGTAGATTGATATCGGAAAATACTTGTCTTCCACCTCCTACCGTAATGGGTCCGTGCTTACCAGCCAAATCACCCATTTCGCACCTCAGTGGATTACGGGGGCCACATTCCGTCTTATAATATTCCTACAGAAAAGGTTATCACATTACAATTCACGTTTGTTGTAAAATACAATGCTCGAGGGCTACGATTCAAACTTCACTTAAAACTGCCTATGAGTGTTTGAGTGCTTCAAACATAATACTGTATATTATTCAATTACTTTTATTTCAAAGTATTTTACTGTAGGTCTTAATGATGGTGATAACATGACCTCTAAATGTCCTTGGACCCGAGTTTATTTTTCATTAAAAAACAATGTATATTCCTGCTACTACGTCCGAAAACTCTCAGCCATAACTTAGAAATGACTTACTGAAACAAATCTAAAATTTCATATATTGTCCATATACATATGTTACTAATTAAAAAAATTAGCCAAGTGCATTTGAAAAATTGTTCTTATTAAACTTGTATATATTAAAGGTTAAGTCTCTATGCAAGTCTGGAAATTTTCTCAATAAAATAAATTTGCTCAATAAAAAAAGTGATTTTAAATCTGTAGCGGCCTACATTTTATGATTAAAAGTACACCGAAGTCTGGGATTACTCATTCAAATGTTTTGGCACGATTTATGACCGAATTTAAATCCTTAATTTCTGGTTAATGTTAATTAAAAAACATACATCATCGTTCTTCACAATGTACGGATTCCAAGCGTAACCAGCAGCGATACATCTAACGCTGGCAGTCCTCTCGAGAGCGTCGTGGGCAACTTGATTCACAAAGACTGACCATTTATGACCTTTGGTCTAAATTAAAAAGAAAGAAATGTTTTCATTATATACACTTTTCAATTTCCAACTTCCCCATTATGTTTGTCCGTCTTATTTGTAACTTTCATGTAATAACAGACAAGCCAAGATAATAAACTAGAAACCCAATGAAGCGAAACACTTAGAGAAACAATGAGTGAAAAAAAAGCCGAGCTTTCGAGCGGTTTTTTCGTTTTAACAAATAGCTTAATTATTACACCGATATCTTTTAACAAGCTATTAATTCGAGAAAATGCCACGCTTAAGCGATTATTTCCGTAAAAACGTATGGTCGACACCGTAAAAATAAATATATCTTTCGTGCATAAATTTGGAGCGCGTTTATGTTTCAATAGAATTGTTCAAGCGTTCTAACAAAAAATAACCGTGAAGACATAAAACTCTAGCTCTGAAATAAAATAAAAAGGGGAAGCGTATTTCCTGATTAAGAGAAAAAAAAAATTGTCGAGTCTTTCGTGAATAGAAGACACCAGGCAAGAATAGAGATTCTGATTCAAAATGAAAGTTTACGTATTGTGGTCTATATGGTCTACTAAGCCTAACTTTTGCTTTTCAAAAAGATATTTGAAACGCAGCCTGGTACTACCACGCAAGATCTTAAATCGGACTTTATAAAAAAATAAATTTCCCGTGTTCCTTTTTGTCTCTTAAATTGTAAATAAGGAATCTTTTTATACGTTAAGCCTATAATTTCTAAAAGAAATATAAACCACGCAAATGAGATTTTCTTAAGTTTCCCTCAATCAAGATTCATACAACATTTGGAAAACTAATTTCCACAAGTGAATTTTCCCTGATATTTCCAGGTGCAACAAAGGTTTTGTTAAGGTTGTACCAACTTAGTGTCATTGAAGTTTAACTACTAGTTTTGGCCACATTCAAATTTCTTAACATTTCCAGGTTTTGGTGAACCCTGTCAAATCAATCCATCAAATTAATGATGCCCGCGCCAAGGCTTAATGAATGACTCGACTATTATTGACTAAAATAGCACACGAAGCAATGTTTCGCACCAATTTTTTCACTGCGCCTTAGGGGTGGCTTTTGGCATAAGACACAGTAGCATGAGTAAAACCATGATGACACTTAGTTTGACACCAGTAATTCCCAAATCATGAATACTGTAAAGCTTACGATATTTTTAAAAAGACCACTTCCCCCAAGTTCTTTTTTCAATAAAGTTATTTAGACCTTATATATAGTCTCTTACCCTATAAATAGGACCCCATTTTATCGCGTAGATATTCTATAAGAAAGATCTTATTTAAAAAATCCATTCAATGAATAATAAAATCGGAACGACTGTATGATTAAACCTTTTGTAAAACTTCCATTGAAATGGAAAATATTATTTGAGAAATAGGCTTAGATACGATTGTACTTTTCACTACTAACGAAGTTAAACTAAGGCGTTTCTATTGATATAAAGAATACATTAGGTTATGGTTAGAGTGAAGAGAAAATTCAGAATGAATCCAACTATAGACAGTGACACAGTGCGCCCCTTATATCCGATAACTCGTAATCAAAAATATATTAAATGGGGTGCTTTAAAAAAAAAACCAAGGCATAGCCATGCGGAATATCACGAAGGAATATATTAATTATTTCCGTTAAAGAATGTATAACGTTATGCTAACGGCCCACGGCTATACGAATAACATCTAATTTCTACCGGTACCCACTTTAACTCGTTTTTGATTCATTCTGAAATGTTATTTTACGAATAACTAATTATCCGATTTGTCCCTGCAGCAATTTTGGCCCGCCCTTTAGATACAATTCGGCAAAAATCGAACCGACATAACTTCATTATCGTCCGAAAAATGTTTTCCCAGTCACCAAAACTTTGTAATGAGATTACGCAATCTCGTGATTTAATTATTTAAACGCGAATTCGGCAGTTTTTCGCTTTTTCCCTGAATAAATAGAAGATGAAAAAGAAGCGTTTTAAAATCGATGTTCTAAATTAAGCGGGAAGAAAATCCTCTCTAATACGTATTACACACTAACTTAATACGCAGACATACTGGTCGAGGAAAAATTGAAATATTTAATAAAAACCCTTAACTTGAAGAATTTGCTTTAAGAAACGTTCGGGCCTAATTTCAAGACCATATCGTCGAAACAAAATCCAACGTAACTTAATTCCCGTTCACAGGTTCTTTATAAAAAGTCTATTCCGTTCATTACTGGTTTGCCTTGATATACTAACAATAATTGTTTTTGCGTAACTTTTCCCCTCGGTTTTCCCCGAGTGAACGAAGCGATAGATGATTTAACTGCTTAAGAATATATTCTGGCTGACTTTCAAAAATATACAAAAGACCCCCTATAAGTTCGTTATTTTATAAACTTACCGCCAGGATTATGTAAACATTAGTAAACTTTAATTAAAGTTTGGATCGAAGGTTTTGACATTTAAAGACACAAACATTAGATTCGAAGCGATTTAATTCGCCTGGGAATAAAAATGCGTCTTATATTTGAATATTTATAAACTAGGATATGGGCAGAGGCTCTAAGAAGATGAACTTGTTTAATTTTAAAAAATGATGTATTGAATAAATTGTCTCAAATATTATAACATTCGTATTAACTAAAAGCACCCCTATAAGGATTTTAACTTAATGTTTACTAGTAACTTCGTAATTTTTCCAACGATATATATAATGTAAATATTAAAACCCAAACAAGGTCGTGCTTATGTTCAAGAACATATGAGTTTGAGAAATTAGTTTACCCCAGGGTCGTCGCAAGCCCAAATTATTAGGTAGGGCCGGGCACACTCTTTGAAAGTTAAAACAATAGTATTAAGTTTTAATTTTTCGTCATATCAAAAGTAAATGACATGTGCTATGTAAGTTAACACTATTTGCCCATGAATTAGACAATGTTGCTATAAGTTTCTAGTCCCCTTAATCTATGTTAAACCTTTGGAAGGGTAAAAATTTCTACAACACTTTATGCTTTACCAACGTGACTCTTGGCCTGGATTTAGGTAACTTTTTTAGGTTTGTAACAAGTATACCTTACGTAAATGACAAACCAACTTAATATTAAAGCAAGTAAGCAACGTTAAATAAAATAAACTTACAATATTTCTATCGTATTTTCCAGGATAACGTAGGTCAACTTCTAGCCACGTGTCACTCAAACCTCCATCCGCGTGTTCCAATTGGCGCTAAAGTTTCAGAAAATAGAACAATTGGTTAAACACCGATATCTATAGGACCAAGGCCTATAAAAACGTAGGGAAAAATATTTATCGAAAAGTTATTTTAAATATTAATGTTCGCGCTGTATACAATATTTTTTATTCAGCCCAAAAAAACTAGAAGAATATAAAAAATTCGAAACCGGGATAAAATAATTTGGATCCAACCCAATAATTTAGGAACCTTTATAACTATGCTTTATAGTGACACGAGAAAAAGAATAGCTCGAGGCCGTTCGTTGGCGTACAAAAAACCGTTTTATGGCAAGAGATTCGAAACTTCTAATATATTCTCCCAGGGGCAAAATATCTTTTCATAATCTTGTCTCAAATGGAAACGTCGATAGCATTTATCCGCCGGAATTATAGACTAAAAATTCAGCGTTAAAAAATATAATTATACAAGGGGGCCCACTGTTAGTAAATTTACTATGGCTTCGATTAAATAACGATTTTTTAATTATAATTAACAAAGATGAAAAAAATGTCAAGATGAAAATAAGTATATAGCCGATTTTTGAAGGGAAAATGACAGTATTCGAAAGAAAAAAGTTTGTTTTCATAACTGGTGCCAGAAGCCGTTGAAACCCTCTTCGGCTTCTGTTTGGTGCGCGTCTTGATTTCAAAGTTAGGCTTAAGTTATTTAAAAGGTTTAAAACTTTTCAAGAAAGAAATGCTTATTTTAATATCCCTTCTCGAAAAATAATGGCTTTAAATGCCGAGCAGACGACAGTTAAACCATTCAACTTCCTTTGATCATGTATATAGCTAAAGATGGACCTAACCGTCATTTAAAAACTGACTTTGACACTCTTTAACAACAGGTATTAAGTATAGGCAACAGGTAATAAACAGTTCGTTTTCAAACTCACCAGTCGAACGTATCCCTGAAGATATCCCTGTATATGATCGAACGAAGCTAGCGCCACAATCTCTCGAGTATTCTCTTTCTTGTAGACCGGTTCAATTGTGCCGCAGGTCCATCTGAAGTTCCGTTCCTTCTTATGAACAACGACCGATCTTCCAACGATGCTTCGAGGCCCGTGAAGGGGCAAATTGGAATCCGTCACCGTCAGGCGTTCTACGTCTTTACCGTCCAATAACCCGTATTTACCTGTCGGCGAGAAAAAAGGGACACGCGCGATTGTTAATTTTTTTAGATACATTTCAAATTTGGGTGTGGCAAAAAATATTCGCGTGTTATCTTACCGCTAAGATCACCGACTTCGTACTGATCGTTTGATCCGACGCTAGCGGCTGGACCCAAAGATACATCGATGCCGAAAGGGTTGTAGTGTCCGTAAACGGCATCGTTGGAACAGGGGAACTCTTTTTCCAAGGGGACCGACACTTCGTGAACGTGGTAGGCATGCGCGATTTCGTTTAAACCGTCGAAACTGACCTCCACGTCGGTTAAATCGCCAGATGAAGGTTGATGGAATCTGGAAATATTTTAAGTGAAGGTGGTATTATGTTATGGTGTTTTGGCAGAGTATTTTTTTGAAAATGAGTTACGCTTCATAAGGAAATGTAAATATTCCAGGTTTCATTGGAGTTTTATTTACACATAATTAAGAAGAAATATAAAAATAAGCACTTACGTAACAAATCCAGTGACGTTGGATTCGATGAAACGTCCAGCGTGCCAAGACTTTACCCCAACTTCTAAAGCGTGATATGATTTTACAGGTGTACAAGCGAGCCTATCCCCTCTATGAGGCGGGGCCTGATCGTCGTGTATCACAAGAGAATGTCCAATGATAGTGTAAGGTCCGGATAAGGGTAAATGAGTGTCCGTGAAGAAAAACTTATTTTTCAGCGTGCCTTTCCTGGCTGCGACGGTGATCCTACCGTGTTTCGCGGTTAAATCGCCTACTTCGCAACGTAAGGAGTTTTCGGCGTTGCATTGTCTGTCGTACTGCCGACCACGACCGGCTTCGTAAGGGTTATACTCCGCGCCGGCACTCTCGCATCGTTTGGTCCAGTTGTAAAAATCGCGACCAGGCGCGTCTTCGTGTATGTCCCATCGATGGTTCTCGGTATTGTTCAAAGATCCGTCTGAATAGGTCAAATCGCCGAAGATGGAGGTTTCGGCTTGATAATCGTCGAACTTTTGACGGAAAATTATCCTTCCAGCCAACGGATAGTAAAAGTTCGCTATGGCGGTTCTGGTTTTAGGGTAACCAATCAAGGCGCAAATCCATCTACTTCCGTCCGGACGATGAATGACGACCGAACGACCGATAATGCTGTATACTCCAAATAGGGGCAAATTGAAATCCGCGTAAATGCCGAAATGAATGTCAGCCAAAGGTCCCGAATCTAACAAACTATATTTCCCACTCATGTCACCGACTTCGTACTCGTCACTGGTTCCAGTTCCAGGTTTTGGACTCTTCTTGGCGTTGACTTCGAATGGGTTAAAGTGCCCACCAACCGCGTCGTCGGAACACTGGTTGTCGTCGGAAAAAACCTTGTCCTGGACTGGATACAAGTGAACGTGGTAACCGGAACCACGACCCCTGAGATTCTTTAAGTTAACCGTGACCACAGTCGGGTCCATTCGGTATCTTTGGCTGAAACGTATGAATCCTTTGACACCATCCGTGTTGAAGACTGCCTTGGCTTCTTTGGGTTGAACGAAGACCACCGGGGCGCAAGCCAAAATCTTCTGGTTAACATCGTATACGACTAAGTAAATACTACGACCGCCTTCCAAAGACGACAAAGCGATGTTACTGTCCACGAAGAAACGTTTCGAGTAACGAGAATTGGTGGCCCCGATTACCACTTGACCGTGTTTTTTGGCTAAATCACCTAGTTTGCAACTATCGTGGTTTTCCTCGGAACAGTTCGTGTCATCAGTGTTCTCGGGGTCGTACAACGCCGTTAAGTAATCGCAACGACGAACGGCTCTCAAGTTACCCTCTCCGGTATCCAAAACGTCCGTAACCATTAGTTTCCAGTCGTGACGAGTCGATGGCGTGTAATCAGCCGAGATACGGAACAAATTGGAAAAAATGGTAGTGTCTCCGTGTTCCCCCTAATTTCGATACCAACAATTTTTAAGCCTAATCCGATTTGAGAATTTATTTTAACGAACATACCTGTCTGAATATGACTTTCCCAGCTATGGGGGCGGTGAGTATAGCTTCGGCCGTTTTAACGTCACCACTATCTAGAATATTCGCGCATGTTCTTGCGTCATCGTTTGCTTTTGAGCTTTTGAGAAGCAACGAGCGACCCCAAATGTTCTTTCTTCCTCTAAGTTTAATGTCGGGATCGGTAAATTCTTGGATCGTCCCGTTTGGAGGCGGAATGATAATTGGGCCATGCTTTCGCGACATGTCTTGGACACTAATTGAGATAAATGATCACAAAACCAATCAAAGTGTTACTCAAATATTGAATAATTATTTATCTCGTCAACTTTAAAAACTATGTTAAACTATATCTCGATTAAGAACTGGTGGGAGTCAAGTAGGTCAGCCTCTTTCCCTAAGAACTTTTGTTGTGTTTCAAAAATAACTCTTACATACACCCACACGTTTAAAATTAATTTTGGGCGTTGTTGACTTACGATTGTCCAAGTTCGCTCGAAGAGCAAGGATTCTTCATGTCGTATAAGACTGGAAATGTATGGATACCCCAAGCGTAAGACTTGGGCTCGGGGGCCGTGAAAGTGGCACCTTCTGCCGGTTCCTCCGGGTATAACCATTCCCTGGACATGAGATGGACGGAAATGGTGACATTGTCTTCAGTAGATTTTTGGTAAAAAGTGACGTTGCCCAGAACACCGCCGATATTAAATGAGGCGTGCAATGTTATTCCTCCACTACCGGCTTCGCTTTGGTCTATAATTAAATTGAAAAAATTATACACGGCAAATAAATATGAAATAAAAATTAATTTTCATATTTTTAGGAATTAGTATTACTGCATACAACTGGAATTTATTTTTTGTTTCTGGGTCAATGTAAAATTATTTCCGTAGTGAGGATAATCTACTGGGTTCAAATTAACCTACATCGGAGAAAAGTTAACTATATAGATAATCTTATATAAGATTTGGCATTATTACCTAATAAAATATGGGTGTCTTTATTAAGGAAAGGATTTAATATATAAGTCAAAATTATAACTTCATAACTCATTTGAAAATAAAATGGACTTAAAATTACCGTTGTTAAAATTAAGTATATGTACTTAAAACTCGAAAATAATCATAATCATCGAAAAAAATGGCGAGATTAAACTTAATCTACCGTGGCTTAATGTTAATACAATTACATCTTCAAGGAGAGAAAGGAAAAAAAAAAATTGATCTGGCCCCTATTATCCGATTTAATCATTTTGATCTATCTTCCTCCATAAATCTGAAAAGCAATCAACTTATAGTGTAACTAACCTAACCGGTAACCCTTATATTAAACCCAAATATTTAATCTACCATTGATAAAATATCATGCAATCTTTTAATGTAAGTGATCACGGTTCATTAGTTGGAAAATTATCTCTTAAATCTAGAAATAATGGAACGTTCCGGCCAATGCAGTGTTTTAAAGCAGAAGATACACTTATTAAGAGGCACCTCAATTATTTTATCTTAAACTTTTTTTTTTTCCAAATTAACTCCGCTCCCAAAGTTTACTTTCTCAATTATTTGTTTAAAATTGATTGGTGCTTTAGAAAATTGGTTTATTTTGCAAATAAGGGGGCCCTATTCCGCGCAAGTCCGGTTTGAGATATATTTTGGTAGTTCAGGTCATTCATGTCAAGATTTTAGATCATCATCGAATTTTTAAAAGCTTTCAAAACAAATGATTAATCATATACAATTAACTTTTTTTAAAAGTGAAATTCACGAAATTTTAAATATTTTTTTTCCGAGTGATTTCATTTAATCGGAAATCCAATTTATTTAAGATTTAAACTAAAGAACCAAACCCACTTCTTGACCCAAATAATGTCTTTTTTAGCCGAATCAAATTCTAAAGCCAAGAAAAAAAAAAATTAACTACAACATTTAGGTTTTGTTTTGGTTTTTTCGATCTAAACAAAAACAGAGGCCAAAAAAATGTTTACGCTTAAAAATAAAAGACAGACATAATTCTAGGGAGCTTTGTTCCGTTTTAATGATATCATAACTATTATTTTCGGTCTATTGCGTTTTTATAAGGTATTTACCTAAGTATTTATGAGCTTACTCAGGTTGTCATATAAGTTTAAACAGCGTTTAGGACTAATCTGACTAGAAAGGGTGGGTGAACACGTACCCGGACATTAAAGTGAGGCTGTAACCATTTTTTCAATGGCCCATGGATTATATAAGATTTTTCATTCTTTCATAAAACCATATTTAAAATTTTAGACCTCTGGGTTGACGCGTTTTCAAGAAACTTCAAAATTAACAAGCCAAAAATATATATTTTTTTCCGAGTATGACTATAATTTACTTATGAAATGTAGGACTTTTTGGATTAAGTACGTTCACAATAAAGATCGCGCGAAAGCAACCGTATCACGTGTCAGAAGGTGCAAGAATCAACAATATAGGCGCTATAAAATTGGAGGTCGTGAAAAACGTGACAGTGTCACTTCAAATTATTTGTTCAACTACATCCACTTACGTAGCGTGTATAAATTCTCTCAAAAGTCTCAAATTAGGCTAAATTTGCTGAAAAATTAAATTGTTTGAATTATATAAACAGTTAACTTTGTGTAAAACACTGCTCTTTTAATTGTAATTAGTCTAAAGTATAAATTGATTAAATCTATTAGAACTATGACAGCAAGTTAAAATAAGGCGTAACATTTACAATTTGGCTTAACAATAAAAATATACCGGTATTACAGTAATGGTATAATTAGGCTTGGCAATTAAGGTACAGGTATTAGAGTATAGAATTAGGCTTAGCAATTAAGCTACCATACATGAATCATAGAATAATGTTAGAATTAGGCTTAACAATTAAGTTACCGTACATGCATTAGAGTAAAGCTATAATAAGGCTTAATAATTGACAATTAAGCTACCGGGATTAGAATAGTGTTAAGACAGGCTTAGCATGCAATTAAGCTACCGTTCAGGTTAGAATAAGGCTTAACAATCAAGCCAGGGGTTTTAACATTAGAATTAAGCTGAATATTTAATAAACAGGTACTAATATTATAATCAATTAGAAACTGAATCGAATTAATTTATTACAAGAAATTAAAACAAAACTAAAAGGTTCGCAACTAGGAAAACTTGAGTCGGAATTAACAGTTAATAAAAAATTCGCTTGATAGATTTTTTATTTTTTTATCTTTCATTCAACACCGTGAAAATCGAAAACATTAATTCTTTGAAATATTCATTATGTAATCAACCGTATAAACACAAAACAATCCCGGAGGGACGCGGTGTTTCCTTTAATCTTTATATATAAATCGCGACCGGGATTTCGGCACCATTATTTGAAAAATTAAAATAATAAAAACCTATTTACTTGTCATCTATAATAACAAAAGTTAATAGTACTACTTAGATCCCCTTTGAGCTTAAACATTGCGTATAAATCCGCCTCAACTTCCGTTAGTTTGCAAAGGGTTCTTGGACAAAAAAAAATTAGTTCACTTAAATTATAATAGACAGGGCATAATTGCTAATGACATCTACACAGACTACAGACGGTGGAGATTGTTAAGATGCGAAATTAACGTAGATAAACGCGAGAAATAAACCTTTACAACGTGTCCTACATAAAGTGTAATTCATTAGAAACCTTGATTTGACTGATTTCAAGGATGTGTTAGCTTGAGAGTTAAAAGCAACCTAGTTTTGAAATCTGTTTTCAAGATCAGATTGCAGGGTCATTTTTGTGAGGTATCTTGTAATCCTGATTTTCGTGGGTATGTACGAACTTCAAATATCTCGTAGCCATGTCTGAAACATCGACAGATCATTTTTTTAGAGGGCCAGTTTTTTGTTTTATTTATTATTATTTTTTTTAACGTTCTGTCACGTGATACGGTTGTTTTAAAGTTAAAGTACTTAATCCAGAAACTCTTAAGAGTTTTTTTTTTTTTTTTTAAATTAACGTGAATTACTTTTTAGAATAATTCTAAGTCTTCATAGGGAAAAAAATAAATATAATTGATTTTTTTTAATTTGGAGTTGACCAAGAGTTATAAAAATTTGAATTTGGGTTTTTATATAAAAATACATTTTTCAAAACCACAATTTATTACGATTTATAGTTCACCTTTCCTTTACTTTAACGAAAGCACAATTAACAATGCTAACAAATATAGACCATGGTAGAACAGAATTTGTTATTGTTCCAGCTGAAACCCATCTCATTAAAATGTTAGGCGTCACCGTGGACAAGCGGAAGAACCCTTTTTATTTCGTTAGTTTTTTCCCCCTGAATGACCAAGAAATAACCGGAAGTAGCCATCGACAATCAACCGAAAGAAAAAAAGTAATGGCCGAAATATTCGACGTGGGCGAATAAAAAAAAAAGATAAATAATAAATGGCGCGTAGTAGTTAAGCCTAATTTATCATCGGGCTTGTCTATATGATATAGTTTGAAGATATAATCAAGAGTTTTCATAGATCATAGCAATACGCTCCCACACAATTTCTGCGAAACCAAACCGCAGGGAAATAAAGCAGCTTATCTTTATTCTTAAATGCAATATCAATATGAATTTCTTTGTACTTTTGTTGAAGATTAATGGTTTTCAAAATAGATTAACGCCGATGCGAACTAATACAAAATGTTACCAGTCTTAAGGATAAAGTAGATTTAACAAACAGTTATTGAAATTTGGAGGATATTTATTTCTAAACCTACGCTAACCATATTATCTGTCTATGACCAAATTAGGGTTACTACACCCAAAGCCAATTAAAGCGTTAAAAGAAATATACAATTGAAATTATTGTTTAAATTCAACATATACGAAACTAAAGACCTCTTTACTGCTAATTCTTCTTACGTAAGAGATGAAGAGGATGCAAGTTTTGTTAGGGTTAAATTCTCTAACTGAAACTATAGATATTTTGAGATAATCGGAGTTCAGCGTATCCCTATAGCGGTACCTCCCATAAAAATGGATACATTTTTTTTAATCACTTATGTTCGCTTTGCTTATTGGGTGGTTACTTTAGGTTTGAGGAAATTATGTAAAATTCAAATAATACAATAGTATATAGTGTTCTTAATTGTTTTATAATACCAAGTACCGTAACGAATATTGTTATAAAAATAGATTTATATTTTTGGAAGATTCAAAAACTTGATACTCGGAATTAAAAGCATATGCTTTGAATTTTAAGTACAGTGTCAATGTTTCTATATTATTGGAATCCTATATTCTTGGCGTAATAAATATTATTTAAATAACAACATTTTAAAATAAATTTAGATTCAAATAGAACATCATGGTTAACTTTTAAAGATTTATTTAAAGCAGCACCATTTCAGAATGGGGTCAAAGGACAAACTATGAAGTGTTAGGCCTAATGTACACACAAACTGTTTTATTAAGGACGATAGAATTTAAAGGTTACATTTGAAACTAGTTTGATGAGTAACTTTGCATGTATTTCCAAATCGAGAGGTGGGTTAAACCTTAGACTATAACCCCAAGAGTGTGATATAAAGACAAGTTCCTTTTGAGGTCTTTTAGGGGAAGGGTTTTGAAAATAAGGGGTGGATACATATACACAAAAAAATGGAGTTTGCCTAAAGTACAGGAGAAACGAACTAATTCTTTCCCAAAATAAAAATAAAAAAATTATATCTAAATTGAAAGAGAAACCTTGAAAAACATTAAATGAAAGTTTCTTCCATAATGAGGGGTCGAGAGAAATAATTTTATTTGATAATTAATTTTCTTAGAATTCATAATTCATTATCATTAAAAGAAAATCTTATATACTATTATTTTAATCATAATTAAGAGTGTGAAATCTTAACCTTGACTCTTTCATCTTTAAGGGGTTCTTAAGATCCTCTTTAAGAACGCCTTTCATTGAAAAAAAAAATCTAGTTAGGCTTAAGATTTTTACAAAATTTATTCTGCCTAAGTTAGTAGTTTTAAAAGTGTCACTTGAAAAAAAAACGCCACCAAAGCTTAAAATTTCCATGATATTAGGTTAAAATTATAGAGAATATGGAAAGAGGTATAGAAGCCCTTCGTTTTATCCTGTTACAATATTACATTCTTATAAATATTCAAGACCTTCCCCAATGGTGCCCCGTGGTTTTTGAAAGTTTTAGGACAAAATCCATGGCAAAATTTCCTAAAAATAGTCCGAAATTTTCCACGCGTACTGGTTTATAAAAGAAACCACACTTTCCCTATGGTTTTCTTCTTCACTAAGACTACAAAAAGGTTTCACTGAAAGGCTGCACCGATATGTTAACCTAAAACACCTGCAGAAAACGTGGGTTCCCTTTGAGACGAAAATATATTACCACCCCTTTGCCTTTGGTACAGATATAGATTGAAATATATTCTTTAAAGTAAAGCAAATAACTTCATATTGACTCACCAAAATAATCTATCAAAAATCGAACCAAAGGTTAAACTACTATACAGAGACTGATCTATTTAGTTTAATTTCGACATTTACGTCATCAAGGGTCTACCATAACCCTGAACTAAAACTCTACAAAAAACGTTTGCCTACAAAAACAACATCATCCCCCTTTGACTATGGTTTAGACTTAAAATGAAATTATTGCTTAAGATAAATCAGAGTTTCACACTCCATCACGTTCCAGCCTCTCATCATCTTTTCAGAGAATTAGAGATAGTGTAAAAATGGATGAGGGTGGTTTATGATACAACAATAGATTGGTTTTTCCGTAAAAACTTAAAATAAAACTTAAAACCCACAAGGTTCAACAGTTTTTTCACTTAACGAATTTTCTCCCTCAAAAACTTCAATACGGTGACGGTACCTATTTTAAACGCCCACAACATTTAAATTTTCCTTATTTTGTAGCGAAAATTCATACCCGTGAAATATATATTTCAGGAGAAAAATAATCCCAAAATATTGTCAACTATTTGATCTTAACTCTCAATTTAAAATCACTGTATTTAAAAAACAGGAAGGGTAGAAAATAACCTTCTTCGTGCTTTATATCAATGCAAAGTTACATTGGCTAATACTAATTTATAGCGGTAAATATACACTTAAAATAAACAATATTCGGCTTATTTAATTTAGTCACATTGTCAATTCAAATTAAAAAGATGGTAAATTATATTTTTGAATTATAATGTTTTGTTTTCCAAAATAAAGTTAATAGAAAAGGATTTAAAGGAAGGAAGCTAAAAATTGGGTTGAAGAAGACCATGGGAAATCAAATCTATTAGTTACGCTAAAGAAGATAAATTTGATTTTTTCTAAACCGTTTAAAGTAATTATGTTATATTTAATATACTTCCAAGAAAAGTAGAACAAATTTAAAATAAATAGAGGAAGGTTTGATAATAGGTTTAAACAAACACTATAAAATAGTATTTAAAACCCTTCCTATAGGAAGGGTTTTAAATACTATTATTTTACCTCTTAACTACGTTAAAAACAATTACATTTTTAAAGGGATGTTGACACTATTTTTAAAAAAGTCAACGGATCTTAGGTTTTTCATATAATTTTGAAATATTATTCAAAATTAAAATGGCAAAACTAAATAAATTAAAATGTTTTTCGCTGGTTGACCCAGAATATGAAAAATTTATTAGGTTTAAAATGAAAGGCAAGACATTTTGGATTAAAGGGAGAGTGAAGAGTTTTTTTTTATCGATTAGACTATTTAAAAATAAAACTTGTTCGGAAATTGCTTCTGAATTGTAATTGGCATTCAATTAAAAGGAGAACCTCAAACCAATCAAAAAACTCCCTTGGATTGCGAGCGTTAAAATATTCAAAAACGAAATTCAGCGCGATTCAAAGAGTGTTCCGGGGATTTGATGTAACAGACTCTTCATTCAAATTAAATTTGAAATTTCCGACGAGATGAAATTATCTCGGTAATTGTGCTCCCGTTCAATAATAGTTAACAAAGGCACTTAGGTTAGATTGATACACAATGTTAAACCTCATAGCAAAAAAAGCATTCGTTTTCTTAACTACACAAACACACGAACATAACAGAAGGAAGGAAAGATTTTGCGCTTAAAAACACTTAAACAAATCACCACTATTATTTGGGCTGAATTACTTCAATAAAGAAACTAAAAGGATAGAATTTTGAAAAATGTTTTCCCGCTAAAAAAAAACACTCTTCGAATTCTGTCGAATTACTCTAGTAAGATAAAGTAATTATCGCAAATTTCATTTACCGGCGATTTTTAACCTGTAAAACATGTGGTTTTACTAAGTTAATTAGGTAAAAATCACCCGAGGGAAATTTTTGTATTTAAAAAAATGTAAATCTATTTTTTTTTTTTTTTTTTTTTTTTTCCTAAGTTACTTCCTTAGCTACAAGGGATTCCGGGGCTGACACTTTTAATTCGATCACTTTTTGAATAAATTGAATCGTGTAAAAACGAAATTTCCCTACGCTAGTATCTAGGTTACGTTATCTTTATATATATTTAATATAGCCAAAATTTTAAGAAGTCCTTGAATGGCCGGGTAGTGGCAAAAACTGTATTTTCAATATTATTTCGCTTGTGTGAGAAATTTTAATATTCCGGTTTTTATCAATCCAAACCCACACAGACGTAAATAGGTACTAACTACCAGTTTTTCAATGGTGTGGTTCCTTAAAAACTGCCCCTTTCCCCCTAAAAGAAAGTTTCTTATTAAATTTACAAGCTACTTAAATAAAATTAGGCCAGTTAGATATTTGAAAGGTTAAATTGGGAAAAACGCAAGAACATTGGGATTATATTTCAGTACTGCTAAGGAATTGTAACTTAAGTAATTTATTACAAATCCACTAATTAAACCGGAAATTGGTTAGTTAAAAGTCTTGTGAAGTGGTTTATATTGTGCCAATTTTGTTGCGTAAGGATATTGACAAAATTAATCTCAATCAACTGACAATGTATTATAAATTTAACTCTAAAACTAATCTCAATCAACTGACAATGTATCAGATAAATTTAACTTCAAAACTAATCTCAATCAACTGATAATGTATTAGATAAATTTACCTTAAAAACTAATCTCAATCAATTGGCAATTTATTAGATAAATTTAACTTCAAAACTAATCTCAATCAACTGACAATGTATGACAATTTAAACGTGACAACAAAATGACTAATACTTGTGAAATGGTTTAACCATTCACGTCACGCGAAACCTTTATACTTGAAGTAACTCTTACACATTTTAAAACTTAACTAGAGATATTATAAGAAAGTAGTATAAGCGTTTTCATTAGAAGATCTATAACCCGGAACAACACTAGGCCTAACCACTTCCGTACACATCTGTACACTGATTAGGTGATTACGTAACTATTACAGCCTTTGGTAATGCTAAATAACACTCCGACAAAGATATGCAGTCTTGCACATCGATTAAATTATTGATATCTGCAGCCTTACGTGAAAACCCCAAAAAATGTATTTTAACTTAAGCCTAATTTACCATCTAGAGATACAATTAAAACTAAAACGCTACACGATAAATTTAAATAACTTACCAAATAACACGTTTAAAAGCGCAAAAACTGTTAATAAACTTCGTCCGACGACAATTTTAGGAACTTTTGTAGACACCATAGTGAATCTCGTTAAAAATCTCTTAATTCGCGCACCAAATATTAAACTTCCTTGATAATTATAAACTAATTAAATTATTAAATAGAATAATTGTCGTTACATTCTCTCATGTTGAGTCCGAACTTATAAATTCACATACGCGGCGAAGTTCACTGAACACACGTTTTATCCTAGTTTAAAAAAAAAACTACCTTTTTGGCGATATTTCGCTTTCTATCGATAGCCTCGAAATGTAAACTAACCTAACTCGGCCAGGGAGCGTTTCTACTATGATGTTGGCTGTGGCCTCAATAGAGTAAACTGGCTTCTCGGATGGCGGTTTGTTTAAAAAAACTATCCTTAGAGGGACCTACAATATACACGTGATTACTTCCCCCCCAAAAACTTTGCAAGTAGAGAACTGCCGTAAGATTTTTTCCAAGTCACCACACCACTGATTCTAAATAAAATTCATAACCGGTTTTTTTCGATAGAATTGCCGCGCCGGTGTAGTCTGACTGTGAAACAAAATAGGAGACGCATACCGTGCTACGAATAAAAAACAAAATTAATTGTTAAAAAGGATATTCCTCGATTTGTTACTTTTTTTTTTGACAGCATAAATAAGTCCATATACAAGATCAAATTTTATAGATGCATTTTTTAATTCATATAACGTTTTCCACCCAATTTTTAATCTAAACTTTATTAGTATGAGTACTTATTTTTAAGTTTGATTATATTTTAATATCGTGGAAGGCAACCAGACCAAACTAAAATCACTTAAAGTGAGGCTTTCACCTATTTTGAAAATGTTTTTATAAAAGTATGAAAAAATTAAAAATATTACCTACAGGCCAACAAAAATGTGATTATTAAATTTCATGGTTTATATATTTTCTACCCTATAATGATAAAGTAAAATCTGTTTAACTCGTAATTCTCGAACCCAGGTTTTATCACGCATATGGACTTTAAAAATACATTTTCCATACACTTAAAGGTAGAATGCAACATAATAGCAAATGATTTTTTTTTTATCGATTACTTAAGAAAAACAGTACTTCGATCACCAGTACGAAAAACACTAATATTGAACTCGAAATAAATTTAAAACTTACTTGGGAAATAGGCTTAGCTGGATTCATGGATATCCTGAATTTCTTCGCATTGATATGGGTCAGCAGCTATAGCGCGAGCGCAGCCGAAGCGCGTGATCGAGGAGGCTATGGTACAACTAATCGGAGCAATTAGTTGGTCCAACTCCACCGTTCACAACTTAAAAAAAATTATAAACATTTTCCTTCAATTTTTATGAACAGCCAATCATTAAGGGTTAATGTGATGTCATAATTTTCGCCACTCCCTGTCCTTTTTTTTTTTTTTTTTTTTTTTTTTTTTTGTACTTTTTAAATAATTGCAGCCGAATTTTTGCGCGGGCGCCACCTAGCAGAGATCGAGTGAAGAACTAGAGAGACTCAAGAGAGGTCAGACTCCAGGGTTTCGCTACACAGTTATCGTTTATTTAATTGCACTTGAGGATAAATAGGAGTTTAATTTCACACTTTTATGTGTTAACGTACCTTCAATTTAGAATTAGTTTTCGAATTCATTGTCAATCGGTTCCAGAATAGAGAAAAAGTCAAACGATGTGTCCACCAACCAGCCCAATCAAAAAGAAAATGGCTACCAATCTATGCCAGAAGACCGGGATTATTTTTATGACCGGAAACTAATTCCTATCACGTGACGGAGAGGCGTCTGATTGGTCAAACTCTTAAAGTTGGCGCGACAAGTTGCCATGAAATTGGGTCAGCAACCCAATTTTTTCAGGACAATTTTAATTTTGCAAACTCGACCAATTTTTATTCACACGGAGCAACTAGTTGGTTCAATTTGAGTTGCCACAACTAGTTGGATCTAAAAATTGGCTGGTGTGAAAGGCCCTTTAGGAAGATCTCATCTTAACCACGGACTTTCGCTCATTGGTCGATTACCCTTCATAGCGAAGAAGTTCAGGATCTCCATGAATCCAGCTAAGAATATTTTCTGGGTAAGTTTTAAATTTATTTCTAGTTTAATATTTGTTTGTATTTTTTTTATTGGGTTGGATTAAGCCTATTTAAATGATAAGGAATCGATATAAAATCATTTGTTGATAGGTTGCATTATTCCTTTAACGGTAAAACTAAATTTTACCGGAAAACATTTCGTATTTTCCAAGGTTGAATAATTTATAAAAAACCAATATTTGTCGAAAACATTACGTTTTTTCGAGAAATTGAAATTATCTGAGCTTGGTCTTTTTTCCTGTTTATATCCCTCCATCGAAATCATCCGCGCGTAATTTGTTATTCCAGATATTTTTACACACCTATTCTAAAAATACAGTTGACATTGACAATGACACTTTTTAAACGCTAAATTAGAATTTTTCAATTAAAAATTGTTCCGACTAGTCAGGATATCCTCAAAATGTTTTGGCATTGAAATATTTTGCTCAAAGTTTAGGTTGAATAAGAGATAAGAGTGAGGATGATCAAATATTGTCTATGTGAGAAAATCAGAGGAAAAACCACCAATGTTTCTAAATAAATATGCCTATTACGCCAAAAAAAGCCAGGTTTTGAAAATTTAAAAATTACAACCGGATTTAACAAAATAAGGTGTGAAATATGAATTTTCTGATTACGTAAAGGATAGGAAATAAATAATCTGTTTTGAAAATCATCCTTCATAAAATAAATATAAGTGATTAGGCATATTTCACGAATATTTGTCGCTTATGAGTTTGTTTTAAAGGGAGCCTGAAAGAAAAATCAGAAGCCCTATTTTCTTGATAAAACAGTAAGTCCCTTCGTCCATTCTAACATTTTTTACTGCGCTTAATTACACTTTTCCATGAAAAACTATATATTCCAACCAATCAGATTTCCCTTTAGCCCAACGTCATATATTTGATTTGTTTACTCGAATTTAGATGCAGCCACGGTCTCCAGTTGAGTGACAAGAACGGAAATTAAACTTAATTAGATACATATTTTGACTCCAGATCATATTTTATTAAAACTTACTTTATAACTAACGATAATTTTAATACGAAAGGCAGGACTTTATGAATTGGGTACCTTTCGCGAAGAAGACCGCGCGAAAGTTGATCACGGGAGAATCAACTGTAGGAGTCCTATAAAATAGGCAAGCGACCTAAGTGATGACGTAGTATTGCGGGGAATTTTAAAAATTTTGAAAATGGAGATTATAAAATATCTATTTTTACTGAGATCGCGGTATTTTCATGACGTATATATATATTTAGAATTGTTTTTAACGGTTAATTTAACTCGATTTACATATTTGGAGTTTTTCATAAACTAGTGACAGCCTCACTTTAATTAAATCTACTACGAATGGTCGTGAATTAAGAACCTAAAAGTTCAAGTATTAATTAACAATACAGCCCCGCAGATATATCTTTCCATAAAGTTATAAATTATACAAAATTACAAATTAAATCTAACTTCAAGTCGATCGAAAATATCGAAAGAAAACGACGAATGAATCTCACGATACGGCTGCTTAACTATACGGGTTATTGGGTTATATATTTGAGCTTATTTTCCCACAAAATTTAATATAGCCATGGTATATTATAAATACTATATAAAAATTAAGATTTTATCGAGCGAAAAAAGTA
Organism: Odiellus spinosus; assembly: GCA_963920705.1. Taxonomy (NCBI): domain Eukaryota; kingdom Metazoa; phylum Arthropoda; class Arachnida; order Opiliones; family Phalangiidae; genus Odiellus; species Odiellus spinosus. The sequence goes on from OY987227.1 coordinate 14,973,885, forward strand.
CAAGTCTAGTCCAATTCACTTTGAATCGTCAGCGCCTACAAAGCTACGCTACCATGCAGTTATCTTTATAAGACTTACTAACTTAAAGGGAAACTAGAAGCTAAAAAAGTCACAGCTTTTGAATTTATTTTCGGAATCACCGTGCCAAAAACATATTCGTGAATCACTTTATTTCAGCCTTCAATGGGGCTATCACGATAGAGTTTGTTAAAAACATCGCTAGGTGGCGAAGGAAAGCGACGCTTTCGAGATAAATTGGGATATCTGCACCGAATTGTTGAAGGCAGGAGCGGTTGGATTCATTGGATTGGTTCGATTTTATTACAGCATTTACATTCAAACTTAATCAAACTTTAGAAATTAATTTAAACGGGTCCAATAATTTAAATTTACAAAGAAATATTTGTATAAGTTAAAAGTTGATATAATTTTTTATCAACAGAACAAATTTTTGTTTCCAATAGTTATGAAAAAAATTCTCGAATAATTTTTTTGGGCATAAAGTACATGTACATTAGCTTTGCGCGTACTAACAAATCAAGGTGGTATAGAGACTAGAATTTTTTCGGAATGTGACATTATGGAAATACCATAACTTGTTTTAAAGTTTTTTTTTCTTTTTGTTTCATTCAATAATTATTTTGACATAATTATATCAAGTGTTAAGTTTCGTAATCGAATTAATTATTCCGTGTCGATTCATTAAGCGCAAAATTGCGGAACACTATTATTCGGAAGTTTTTCAATACTAAATTATTAAACCACGAAATTCGAAACATCGACAATTATTTTGGGTTTTATAAACGTTCTTAAAGGAAAAGTCTTAGAAATATATAACAAAAAGTCTACGCCGTAGAACACACCTTAAAGATTGCCAGCCAATAAAAACACATTTACCCAGGAATATATAAAGGATCATGGTCTAGAATGGACAGAGCGAGGAAAAACTCTCTTCTCCCCCCCCCCCCCCCCGCAGCCTCCTAGGAATTACGAGACTTAATTCCCTTTATGTTGAATTGCTATGCTGATTCTAAACTTGTTCTTAGGAAAGAAAGAGAAATCATCTCTCGTGGCTCTTGGGGCCGTGGCCTGATTAACAACATTAGTTTGATGACCACAAAACCATTCATACAATGTTATCAACAACATAATCTAAATGATAATAATTATTCACAATCTAAAGATATTTTTTATCTGTACTCCTGACTATTCGTAGACTTGATGACATATAGAGTATCATCCACTAAATGTAAATTTTCATATTGGTATTTTCAATTTTTCAAAATTAACGTTTATTTAGACACGGTAATTTTTCTAAATTACCTGATTTGTTTTTACATACGGTAATTAATCAATCTCTCTGCCTAACTTGTGATGAGTATTAGCAGACAACCATTAAAATCTAAGCCTAATTCGACTATTTTGCATTAGGCCTTAAATCTTGTCGATATATTTTTAGCTAAGCCTATTTTCCCGCTAAAAATATTTATCATTTTGCTTGGTTTCATTCTTAATTGAAAATAACTAGGGTCCTAGGGTCTTACAGCACTTGTTATTATCAAGTTTAGGAAATACAGTAAAATATTTTGAAGCAAGATTTAATGTAAAATAAATCTTCAAAATCGAAAGAAGACAAATTAAATTTTCTAGGTTCAAAAAATCGTTTTAGTTGACATTTTTCTCCCCTTAAAACTACTTATGATTGTGGTACGACTCACGTGAGGAATATTTATTTAAAAGATAGTCTACTCATATATTTCTTCTTCTTTGCAGAGGGAGGCCTATAATTCGTCTTGTACATTTTTATGACACATGAATAGAGAAAGACGAAGTCTCTTTTCTCAGTCTCCTGAAGAGTGAGAGAGAGTCTGAGTTTCTCTATTTATTACGGGGTTGCTAACAATGGACCGGCTAACAGGAGCACCCAGGAAAAGAACTTTTGAATAATAAACCTAAGAATCTTTTTGTTCGACTCTTTATTGTTAAGGGCACCCGTGATATTATGGAGTAGGGAGTAGGCGAAAGTGATTTTTTTTCATGGCCTCTTAAATACAATCATGTCTTGGTGATATTTTGGGCCTTACATCAAAGAAATACTTCAATGTAGGGAATTTCTTAGACCAAAATGAATTTAAACTTACCCTCGTTCTCAGATGAATATACATAAAATATTTACGTTGGATTTGAAACGATGAAATCCGCTTGAATTTGTCACCACGGGAAAATGGGAATCATTTGAAGTTTTTCGTCAATGTGTTTAAACAGTGTACTTTTAAAGAAGCTAGCGCCATCTACGGTGAACTTTTGCAACTATATAAGTCAGCTTTGGGTCCACCCGGAGAAATCATCATGGTTTGAATAAATTATATAATCAATGAGGAGGATTAATTCTGACAAAATTGAAAAAGTATAAGTACAGACTTACTTACTTTTAAGAAGAAAGCACTTGAGGCTTATTTGGCTTTAAATCCATGGTTAGACTTTTAACTGGGTTCCAAAATCATCCTATTGTGTCATTAAGTGCCACCGCTGCATCTGAAAAAAAAAAAAAATAAATAAATTAGTATCTGCTCAAAACTATTCCGAGTTTTCATTACCTACTTACTCAATGCTGTCTCGAAATTAAGAAACAAAATCGTTAACAACATGAGCCAATGAAACGATACCAGGAGTCCAGACTCATTGTCACTTACATTAATTGCATGGACTAAAATAAGCGAATCTTTTTCACGTTGATTTTACAGCAGGGCAAAAGGCTGGGCTCCATCTATCTCAGAACAGATAAATATCTCAATGTGAACAGAGCATAGAGAGATGTGGAAACTTTATACGAACACTTTCAACACAACAGAGATATCTGCGAACTTTGTTTTCAGAAAACATATAGCTATATAAATTGAACATCGAGATGGTGAACAGATCAGATATGTGTACTATGTGGTGCACAGATCAAATATAAATGTGAATCCAAGATGTGAACAAAACGTAGAGATATAACTATGTCAACTATATGTGAACTGAACAGAGATTAGTAGCAGATTATTAACAGAAAAATGTGTTATAAACTGTATATTTTGAAACCTATTTGTTTTTCCAATATAAAATCATTGAGCATCGAGAAAAAGCAAGTTTCGGTGTGCTTTTATTAAACTACAATAATTTACCGGTACAGAACGATTCAAAGAACCCGATTTTTCTTACTTTTTACCTTTTTTTTTTGTACATTACCAAAGTTACAAATTGCACAAAAATTTATCCATTTTTAGTCGTTTAGGTTTTTTTTTAGTTTTTTTTTTCATAATTTTTTTTTTACAACGACGACTAAAAAAAATTTGTTTTTCTTTTGTTTTATATACTTTTACAAAGGCGCGTATGAAAAAACGGTCTACTTTTAAAAAAACATTGAAATAGACGCGAGCGCGCGCGGTTTCACCTCTTTGTTTTTATACTAAATAATTTGTTTGTTTGTTTGTTTTCTTTTAAATAAAAAACAACACTCACTCACATTTTTCTTTTTTTCAAATTTCAAACAAAAAAAAAAATGGGATAAAAATTAAATATGGTAGATTTTTAACTCGTTCTTAATTTTTTGCGATATTTTCTTTTTTGAAATAAAAATTAAATTTTAATTTTAATTTAAACTTTTTAATTATTTTTCCCTTCTTTCATTTTTTAAAAAAGTGGAAAAAACCTCTGGAATAATAATACGAAATCTATTCGTATTATAACAATTAAAAAACCTCCGCAATTAACAGTTATTCAACCTTTTGTTGTTTTTTTTTTAATTCCCCAATTTCAATTTTTTTAATTTTTTTTTTTCTTAAATTTTAATTCACAGCTTTTGCTAAAATGACGGTTATAAAATACAGGATTAAAAGTTCAAACTATAAGAGATTTTTTAAAAATTTTCTCTAGAAATGAGTTAAATAAATTTGGAAATTCAAGCAGTTTTAATTAACATTAAGCGGGATTATTTTTTTTTCTTTTGCGTTTCTTACGGGTTTTTCTTTTTTGACTTTTGCTCTCAAAGCTAATTTTAACGAGCCCTAATTTTAAAATTTGAATAATATGGAAATTTTTTGATTTATTTTTTTAAAACAAGTTTTCAAAATTATTTTTAAAATCAAAAATATTTAATTTTAAAGAATTGTTAGTTCGTTTTTTTAAATTTAAGTTTAAATTTAAGTCTGACCAAAATGGAGTTAATTTTTTATCAAGAGAACAAATTTCTGTTCGCGATATGTCATTAATTAAATTTGATTAAAAGATAATTTTGAATCAAGTTGTGAAAAAAAAAAATCAGATTTTAATAGGGATTGTAAATACCTATTCAAATAATAAAAAATGGTCTTTATAAGGTCTTGTATTCATAAAAATTTTGCTATATTTGTTTTAATTGGGATAAAGTTATTTTTAAACTAATTTAAGGATCGGGAAGATTAAATATTGTTTAAATTAAAAACGATCACGACACACTAAAAAAACAAAAAAAAAAAACTGATTTCACAAAAATAGAATTAAACACTCATTTTCGTGTAAAAACTAACCTATAATACTGGAAAATTTTAGGGGAAGGAGTTAAAAAATTTTCCTAAAAAATAATCCCGCAAAAAAATAATTTCAAATAAGTTAATTATATTAATAAAAACATCTCTCAGAGTTTATAAGTTATCACCAGTTATCATTTTACAATTTTTTTAGTTTTGTTTTTTTACAAAATAATTTAATAAAAAGCTTTTTTTTTGGTTTTAGAATTTTTTTTTTAAATGCTACAAAAACGGTTTTTTTTTCACTCGAAAATTCATTTATAATATATTGTAAGGGAGAAACAACCATTTTTATTTACTTTTTACATTAGTTTTAAACGGGTGGGGTTAGTAAAAAATTAGGGCTATATATTTATTATTTTTTTATTTTATTTTTAATTATTTTTAGCAAAAATTGGGTGTAACAACTTAACATGTGCTGTTAGGTTGAATTTTCAAACTATATAGAGAACTTTTTATTTATTTTTAGTCATCTTTACGCGCGGATTCCCTTCAAAATTGAATTTATCTATAAACTCAACAGTTTTTAATTTTTGTTTTTTGTTTTTCTTTAAAAGGGACGCTAAAATACCGCAAAATATTGCACTCTTTTTTTGTTTTCGCAAAAAAGGCTAATTTACAATTTTTTTAAAGCCTTTTTATGTTTTTTTATTTTTAAATTATATTTATATTTGATGAAGTTCACTTTTTCGTCTTCAATTTTCTTATCCAATTTTCCTCGTTTTCTTCCGAGTTTCAAAAAATTCTTAATTTTTAAAATTTTACCAAATTTTTGGGATTTTAATTTTCACAAATTCAATTTTTTTTTTAATTTTTTTTTTTTACAACTAGCAAAATATATTTGAAAAACCATGAATTAAATTTTCAATTAGTTTTATGTTATTTTAAATATTATTGTTGCAATATTTTGCACATTTTTGGTTATTAATCTTTACATTAATTTGCAACAATTTCTCATTAAATTTGATAAAAATTGAAAATTGGATTCAATATGTTATTAAGGAGTTGAAGTTCATATTTTTCTTTTTTATATAGATAGTGAAGAAATTAAAAAGTTTAAAAGTTTTCAAATTTTTAATTTATGGTGCTCTTTTCTTTTTATTAATTTGAAATATTTTTTACGAATTAGCACCGTAAAATATATTTTATGATTTTATCTTAAAGCTAATTAAATAAGTTTTAAATAATATTTAAGAATTATATTTTAAATTTTAAAAAAAGAGAAGTGTTTTGTTTGTATTTTTTTTTGTCCACACGCACACGTTTTCAAAAATCCCCACCAGAAAAAGTTACTACAACAGTCAGAAAAATACAAAAATGTGAAACATCATAAATCTTGAGAAAATTTAACATTACTTACAAAGGCTTATTAAAAGATATATATATATATTTTTTTTCATTTTGTGGTTATTTTATCTTAGCTTTCTAGTACAATAAAAAATTTAAAAGCTCACTCTCACAGGCTCAATTTTTTTCCCCCTTTTTTTGTCAAATTTCATTCTGATATTATTATTTCGTTTGGTTTTTAATTTTTTTTTTAATTATTAATTAAAACGTCTAAGTCTCGCAAACAATTACGTTTTCAGGTAATAAGAGATTCTGGGTATGTTTTCTTTAATAGGACTAGAAACAAAACTGAAGATCATAGTCATCTAGCGGCAAACAGCGACTAAAGTAGAAACTATAAATCCCTTCGCCTGTGTTTTCCTAATGATTGAGGTGTACTATTTAGCTCTTGATGAAAAAATTGAAGATGGGACAAATAAGTCTCATATTTAAAGGTATGTCTCGCTAAATAATTTGGAGTATTTCTCTTAATCAAAGCAGCTAAGCCTTGGCTACTTTGTAAGATTCAGCTAACAGACCCGTACATGGTTTGTTAGTTACTTTAGCTACTGTAACTAACTGTAACTGTACTGCCAGCGCGGAGAGAAGAGTGATAGTTTTTTCTCACTCTGACTAAGCTAGATAGTGAGCCTTCAGACTCGAGATATTCGTGGGAAAAGATTACTGGCTTGTTGACAATAATTATTTGATATAAACCCTATTCATATTTCAATAACCTAAAAACGTAATTTTCCACAAGACTTTGGCATTTCTATTTAAATGTTTTTGTAATACCTTCGCTTAATTTTCCATCAGGGCCAAAAAAGTTAAGCGAATTCAAAAGCTGGGCAATTAAAATTTTATATTTATATCGTGTTTCAAATTCAGTTCAAAATATCATCACCCAACTATTTTTTTTTTTTTTTTTTTCCAATTTCTTTTCCAATTTACTGACTTCAAATCAAGTTTATATTCCAAGGAGGAAATATTTTTATCAATTTTTCTCATAAAAAGGGGATTATTTTGAGACATTTTTAGAGTTTTTTTATAGAGTATCCGACAGTCATTTTTAAAAAAACGGAAAATACGATCAAACACACGCGCGTAATTTGTTTTCGTAATATGAAAGTGGCGCGTTTTATTTTTTAGTTTTTTTCCTTAATTAAAAAACATGTTCTTTCACACTTAAATTTTTTAAAAACATGACCAGCACAATAAGAAATTCAAAAACTAACCTAAAAACATCGACTCATAACCATTGTTCTTTTGAAAAACGTTTAACGAGCATAAAGGCAGGATTATATTTTAAATCACCTTTAAAAAAAGTGATTATTTTTTTTTGTAATTTGGCACCAAAATAAATTCAAAAATTAAAATGATAACGTAAAAAATGTTATTTATACACATGCCGCTCAACAAGCTATATATTATAGTGCAGCTATACAAATTTTTAATAAGATGTTTATTTAATTTGAATTTTATTTTAATATTTTAAATATTTGGGGAGAAATAGGGGGGTAAGGTTAATTTCTTTGCATATAAAAATTGTATGGCACAAACGAGGCCCACGGATCATTTATAAAAAACCATTTTACTTTTGTATTTTTTTTTTTTTTATTTTAGAAAAAGGAGATTTAATTTATGAATTTATAAAAAAATTTTCACATTTTTTTTTTTTTCTTTTTGGTTTGATTAAATGTAAAAAATTAAATAAAAGTGTACAAAAATATACTGAGCAATTTCAAAATGCAGCTAAAATGGGCTGCCCTGATATGTGCTGGAAAGTTTTGCGTTTTTTTTATATAAAACTCGTTTTTTTATTCATTTTTTGTTTGGGTTTATGTTTTATCATATCATCTAAGGCAGACAATTTTTTTCACCTATTAAAATATTTCAGTATTGAATTATTTTAATTCAAAAAATTTTACGGCTTGAATTTTTCTCTTGTACGGTGAAATATGGCAAATTTAAGAAATATTTGTTTTTTTTTAATACCCAAAAAATGTATCACTATATATTAGGTTCTGAAAAATATAATATTTAAGTTTTGACCGTAAAAAAACAATTTTTAAAAATGACTGGGATACTCTGTTTAAACTCCGTGTTAATTATTAATAAATTAATAATTAATATTTTAAAAATTAAAGTTTCCTACGGCATTTACCGGAATTTATACAATTTGTACAACTGCGATAAAAATAATTTGTTTTTCTTAGTTTAGTTTTAGCCTTTACAATTTTTTTAATTATTTTTATTATTATTATTATTATTATTATTATTTTTTTTCAAAAAACATGTTTGATTTCCGTTTTATCAATTTTTATGTCTACTATACAATTTTTTTTTATTTAATTTTTCATATCGAGAAAATTTTAAAATATTTAAATTAGAATATTAAATTAAAAAAAAAAGCATGTTTGGACAAGGGGAAGAACGATAATTTAGGAAATTTTGTATTTTTTTAAAATGTATTGTTTTTTTAAAATTAAAAATCGCGAAGCCGTTTCCAACGTTTTTATTTTTGAAAAATAAAAATGTTTTTAATTTGAAATTTGAAAAAACCCGTAGTTATTAGTTTTTATGTCAAAAAACATCAGGTTTTTCCGACCCAAACACGCTAATAATTCCTCGCCTAAATTGTTATTTTTTATTTAGCAATTTGAAATATTTTAGAATTTTTCCAAAAAATTTTAATTTTTTTTTGGGAAAAAAAATTTTTTTTTTTTTTTGCTAAAATTGTTTATTTTTTTTAAAGTTAGAAAAAGAGTTATTTTGTTTTTCAAACATATCCGGAGACTATTTTTAAATCTCACAAAGTTTCGCTAAATTTTTTAATTTACAAAGAGCTGAACTCGGGACATTTGAAATTTGTTTTTTTAAAATATTGCATAAAATGCTCAATAGGGTGGTGAGATTTTTAAACTTTTTTTTTTGGTTATATTGTATTTTTTTGTTTTGTTTAATTACGCATCAATGTACTCATGTACGCGAAAAACCCCAGCAGACACTTATCACTTATACCTATATGAAACCGCATTTTGAAACTTTTTTTGGTTTAAATTCATTTTTTTTAAACCCCTTTGTTTTTTGTTTTGTTTTTTTAAATACAAAAAAATGGCACGAAAGAGTGTACAAAAATGGTGTACTAGGTGAAAAAACGTGACACCATATTATGGAAGTTATAGAAAAAATTTGTCCCTTATTCCTACAAAAAACTAGTTTTTTGGTATTTTTTGTATTTTTTTTTTAAATCACACGTTATTTTTCATATTCATTTTTCCTAGAGAGGGTGGTATTAAGTTTTTTCATATTTTTTTCCTCAAACTTTAAATATTCGAAAAGATTTTTCAAGAAAAAGTCCCTTTTTTGTTTTTTTTTTTTTACAAGACGACATTTTTTGTTTAGTATTTTTTTTTATTCAAATATCATCGTATTTGACTAGACTGCTGAATTTTTTTTCGCACTCATTTGACTCATTGTTTAAAATACAATTAACTTCGACAAATTTTCGTATGATTGTCCCTACCCCTATAAAATATAAAACACAAAAATTGTGTTGTTTCCGTAATTTAATTTTTTTTTGTATTTTTCTTTTTTTTTTTTTTTGGTTTTTTATATGCACTTCAAATCTTAAAAAAAAACAAAAAACTCAAAAAAACTATAAGTTATGATATACAGTACATTAGGTATATTTTCAACGCCTCATTTTCAGTGGGGGAGGTTTTTTTTTGTATTTTTTGGGTTTTTCTATATATTTTTTACAATAACGTGCATTAACGTCTATACGCTTTTGCTGTTTTTATATTTTAAATAAACTGTATTTTTCATTTTAGGGCCACGTAGTTAACAATTTTTATTTGAAAATTAAATTTGAATTTCTTTTTTTTTACACTAAATAGGAAAATTTAAAATGTTTTATTTTAAATTTTGTATTAATTTCCCTTCCATTTTAACACAGAATTTTTAAATAGGATGTGCTATCTTACTTTTAAGCTTCAAATAAAATTTTATTTAAATTTAAAAATAAATCCTTTTTTATAAAAATTTTTAAATTTATCCTGAATAAAAAAAAAAAAAAAAAAACTGCTTTTTTTGGGGTTTTTTTTAATATCATTTAAAAATACGAACGTTCCAAAAGACGAAAAGGGTTCGAGGGTGATTTTTTGGTGAAAATGTTGTGCTAAATTTCACACAATTAGTTTTTGGTTATTTTTTATAATATAGAGAATGGGGGAATTTTTTTTTTTAGAGAGAGAGATAGTTTTTTTTTAGAGTGCTAATAGTTTTTTTTTTTTATGAATTCAATCACGACAATTTTTTTTATGTTTTAATATTGTTTTCTAGAGCATTCACAACTGCGAAATAGATAATTAATCAATGTAGTGATTATTTTTAATTCATGATTTAATAGTTAAGCTATATTTGAAATCATGTATTTTCGTTATTTTATTTCTTTTTTTTTTTAAGTTGTGAATTTTTTATATCTTTTTGTCTCTTAGTTTTCGTATTTTTTTTTTTTTTTTTTTTTTGGTTTCGTTTACTGTTATGAGGACTTTAATATATTGATATTTTATTAAAATCCAAATTTATTTTATATTTGTCTCATTTTTTATAGAAATTTTTAAATGTTCGCAAAAATTTCTAAGGAGGGTCTTTTTTATTTATTTATCGAAATGGTTTTATTTAAAAATTAAAGCCTAGCTCTAACGCTATTAGGAAAGTTCACTGATTAAATATCAGGTCCAGATCTAATAATCTATGTAGAAAGATTATATAATGAGATTAATTTATTTAGAGTGAGAGTTTTTTTTTAAAGATTAAAAAAAAATTATTTTGTTTTCGAATGAAATAATAAAATGTTAATCAGGATTGAAAGCTGTGTGTTTTATGTGTATTAGAGAGAGAGAGAGGGGGGTTATTGATTGTTAGCTACAAGTAATATGTCTGTATTTTAATTTGTTCAAATGTTATTGTATTTTTTATTTTAGAATTAAAAATAAAAATAAAAAACAATTTTTTTTAATGAACAAAATTTAATGGCTGAAGCTTCAAAAAAAAAGAAAAATGAATATTTAACACAAATCTTTATAATCACCGGGACTAGAATAACACAATTTTTTTTTTTTTTTCGGTGAAATCTAACTTTGAAAATTATACCAAATTTTTCTTTTCTTCAAAAATATACATTTGACTAGTCAAATTCAAAATTGACTAATCTTTCGCTATAATACTATATTGCACATTAATTGCACTAATTGTTTTAAAAACCAATTAAAAAAAATTGGAAAAAAAATTGAAGCTTCAACGCGTAAATATCTTCATTAAATAAAATTTTATTCATCTCTAAATTAGAAAAAGATCTAAAAACTTTGGTGTTTGACGAGGTGATTTGTAATTTATGAAATACAAAAGACGCGCCTAATTGATCTAATTTATAATTTATTAATTAAAAAATTTAATATTTTAATTTAAAAAGTGGTTTAAAATGTTTGGTTAATTTTTTAGGGTCTACTTTTTTTTTTATTTATGAAAGACTAAGTTTTAACTTCTCCCTTTTTTTGGACTAACCGTATAAATATTCAAATTTGAAGGGAAATACTGAAGAAAAAAATGAATGAAAAAAATTGAAATTAAAAATTTGCGTTTGACGGAAAATATTAAAAATTAAACATAAGGAGTGTTTATAAATATTATAGAAAACTAAAAAAACAAACGAATTAAACTGAAGTGTTTAAGAAAATTAAAACGAAATTAAAATTGATAGCAAACTATAAAACTCAAAAAGGGTTTGAGGATTATATAATTTAAATATATAATAAAAATGGGGATTAGATTTAAGAAAAGGGGGCTGGGGTACGAAGAACACGGTTTTTTAATTGTATTTTGTATATAGTAAGGCTATAAAAATTGTACACTTATAATAAGTGTATGATTAAAACAATATTCTCGAAAAACACCGGTATTTCATTTTTTTTTTTTTTTTTTTCGTATCAAAAATTAAAAAAGCTAACAATTAATTTTTTTTGGTTAATTAAGGTTTGTATTTTTTTATATAAAAAAACCAAGGGTACTTGCTAAAAATAATTACCCATTGGTTAAGTAACAAAAAAAAAATGATTGGAGAGTGCTTGGATATAGTTTTAGTTAAAAATAAAACTAAATTTGATTTTTTGTTTGGATAAATGTATTTTTTGGTGGGGTTATACGCGTGTGAATGGGACTTGACTAATATAGCCCGATTAGTATAAACTTATTTAACTATTAAAGCCGATATATAGTTAATGGGCAGTTTATTATTGCTTATTTTTGTAAAAAACTTGAGTGTGAAGGGGTGTGGGAACCTTATTTTTAATGATTATTAATTTTGGTTTTTAGAAAAAAATTGTATATATCAAAGAGAAAAATTCAGATGTTTTCTTTTAAAATATTGATATTATTACGATGTTCAATATATTTTTTTGATAATTGAATTTTTAATTGGCTTAAAAAGGACTAGAAAAACCCACGTGTTTATAGTTAAGTGTGTTTTGAACTAAATTGACTAAAATATGTAAAAAAAAAAAAACTAAGTTTAAACCAACCTACTGGTTTTAAACTTTAAATATATACCGTATATATAGGGTTTTTGGTTTGTTTCGCTACAAAGTGCGTAAAAATGACGATTCGATCCATGTATGACTAGTTCAAAGAAAGCTTTGATTTTTTTTGGGTACTATATTAAAGGGTTTAAAGTGAAAAAGCACCGTTTATCATTACAGATTCGAATAGAACTCGAAAAACCCTTTAAAATGACACTAAGCACGTTCAAATCGAATAATAAATAACGAAGTTAGAAAATTTTAAAAATTTGAAATTTTTGGCGGATGACGACCGTCATCAAAGTTTGAAAAAAATCAAACTTCGTTAATTATGGTTCAATTCTGACGCGGTTGGTTTCATCTTGAAGCTACACACGCGTTCTATCCATTTCCGTACAAATGCTTATTCCGCAATAAACACCCTTTATGGACTAGTTTTTACGTAGTGTTATGTAATGTCGTGTGAGCTAGGTGTGAAAAGGGTGGTCATATAGTTTTTTCACAATTTTTGCAAAAATACTCCCAAAAAATTAAAGTGAAAGAGAAGGATGAGAAATAGGTGGGAACTAAATCCTAAAATTAAATAAAAAAAAAAAAAACAAACAAAAAATATGATAATATATATATAAAAAAAAAAGGATTGAAAAATAAAACAATAACAACTAAAAAAATGTTTGGAGGTTTCAAAATCCCTCCAATTATTAAACAAACTCTTTTTTAAAAAACGTGTCATTCCGCCAAAAAAATAAGTTCTTGAATTTGTCTAAATACAAACAATAAATAAGTTAAAGACTTGTAAGGTCAACGGGGAGACTCCAGTTAAATATATAAATTCATCTTTTCTTCTTACTATAATATAAAAAAGCGCGTTTTGGGGGAAGAAGCTAGTTTTAAAACATGGGGTAGAGACTTTTTTTTTACTATCACCAAAAAAACCCCAATTTTTAGTTTAGTTTCTTTTGAAAGAAGCAGTTTTCGCGAAGTTTTACAAACTACTATAAATTTTTACCTATTTTTTTTTTTTTTTTTTTTGTTAAATCCTTTATAGACTAATAATATATTAATTTACTTTTTTATCTCTATCAATTTAAAAAGATCTAACACCAACGAAATGGTAGAGCTCTGGGTCTATCGGCTCCTTCTTTGACTAGCGGCTTGTGAAATTCTCGACCCGGTCTAGAATGGATGGTGGCCCAGCAGTGCTCGCAGTAATATTGCAAACAGGTGACGTTGGCGCAAAAGAAAGGCGCGAACTTGCCACCGCAACGAGCACCCTGACATTCGTCGCACATTTGATCATCCAGAACGTAAGGTTTAACCTCCACCTTTTTTTTTTTTGGATGTTTTTTTCGAGGTTAGTAATTTTTATGACGTCAAGATAGGTAGGATCGCGACAAGATAGGAAAGGGTTGAAAGAAGACCAAAAGAAAAACAAGATCGGTTAGTAATCGATGAACCAGTACCTAAAGATTGAATATAATGGATGGGGAAATAAACTCTTTCCAGAAGTCGATACGTGACCCAATAACTCTTTCCCACCAAATTACCTTTTGGCGCAAAAAACTTAACCTTAAATTAAGTGACCTTAGTCAATTGATCGAATAAATCTATGGCAGAGGGACTTACATAGTCACGCAACTATTAGAATATACCAGATAAATTATATTTTCCAACCACTGAATCGTTTTTCATTTAGATGATTACGATATCGCTCTACATCGCAATTGTCTCTCCCTTAATTTATACAAAAGGTCCTAAATAGAAAACTAAGCTGAATTGACTTACCCTCTTCTCGATGTCGCCGTGTTGAAGCTGTACAAATCTGGCGCTGATGGCAGCGATGTAACTTTGTTGATTTGAGAAGGCGACCCGGCCGGCTCCTTTCGGATACTTTAATTCCGGATCCGTGTCGATACCCGCGTAACATACACCTCCGTATAATCGGTCCATAATCATAGCTAATTCCACTACGCGAGATAAATAAAAATAATTTTAGGCCTTGGTCTCGACAAACAACGAATCGCGTTGAATTAGGCTAATTTGGCGAATAAAAATACGAGGTCAAAGAGCTCAAAGTTTTCTCGCTTCCTCCGCTTCCCTCAGTCAAAGTCAAGGTCAAGCTAAGCCTAAAAGGTCTATTGGATACCGAAGAAAAAGCATCGCCTGCTTGACGGTAAAAGAACGGCAGCCTAAGCCTAATGGAGTAAATTTATGAAACTTACGAGCTTTAAGAGGTCGTGGAACACCGCCAACGAAGACTGTCTTCCTAGGATCGAGAGGCATGGAGGCGTCTAGAACAAAGTCCGCGTCACTCAATCTCCATGGTCGAATTTGAACCTGAAAAAAAAAGGCAAATTAAAATTTTTGTTCGTTTTTGAAATAGGCTTAACGGTAGACTTACTGGTTTATCTTTAATGGTGGGACTGGAGACGCACAGGTACAGTTTATCATCTTCCTGAATGCAAGCATCGATCAGAGCTTGCACCGATGATTCGTCTTGAAAAAGTAGGAACGCGTAGCCTGAAACGTTCGTACAAACATAAATAAGAAATAAGTGGAGGCAGAAGCCGATGAAACCCTCCTTTGAAGTCATACTACTCTAGTGTTTCATATAGCGCTCATCTCTGTAGGGTAAAATTCCCAATTTTACGAGATCGGAGGGGTCCTACTTCATACCCCCTGTCTACGGAAAATTGGAAATTCTCGAGTCTCCACATACGACGACGTTTGGTTGACGAACTCCAAGGTTGCTGAGATATTCGCTGGATGAACTCCCGCTCCGAAAATATCTACCGTTAGGAGACGTACGAATCGCGATTTTTGAATCTAACCCATACAGAGAGGGGTAGAGAGACCCGGGAGTAATAGACTTCAAAGGAGGGTTTCATCGGCTTCTGATGGAAATAATTATTCTGAAACTTAAGGTTGTTTTTTTATGACGTGAGTTCATGGTAACAACATGGCATGGTTAATAATTGTGAAGATTTGTATTTATCATTACTTAAGATTAATCACCATCGTCTTTGCAGAAAACATGTTTAGTATAAGCCTAATTAAACTTAGTTCGCGGCGTTTAATTTACTTTGTCATTTTGCGAAATAATTAAAAGTAGAGTACGTGTATTTTCACGATCCGTTAACGAACTGTTAAACAGGTTGCTAAACCTACTTTGACTACTACTTATTTAGCCACGTTTTAGCTTAATAAACCGTCCACAAAAATCGATAGAAGAAACTTTAGTATAAAATAAAAGAAGCCTAGTATGTAGTGAGCAAAAGCAAAAAAGGGGGAGCAACGGGGAAAAAGGTCTTTGAACGCTGTGGTGGTCTAATTAGGAAAGAGTGTCCGAAGCCTCCAGTATAAAAAGAAAGGAAAAAAAATCTTAACAAGAAGTGACGGCACCCTAAAAACCCGCGAAAATCTTTCCAATTCCCGCGTAATTAGGCAAACGCCGCGAGTTAAAGCCAACCTCAATTCCACCTCCCAAGCATAGTGGAGGAAATAAAAAAAAAAACACATCTAATTTAGTTTTCGCGTCTATTCATTTGAGCAAAAATTAATTCCGACAAACCCCAAATGTTTCTCCTAAAGATAATTAAATCTTGATGATTAATAATTAGCGAAATGAGTTTAGCTTCCTACGATCATTTGCCAGCAGCAGATTTAG
This sequence comes from Odiellus spinosus, assembly GCA_963920705.1. Classification (NCBI taxonomy): domain Eukaryota; kingdom Metazoa; phylum Arthropoda; class Arachnida; order Opiliones; family Phalangiidae; genus Odiellus; species Odiellus spinosus. The sequence goes on from OY987227.1 coordinate 14,990,003, forward strand.
GCGTATCGCAACTTATATTAATTCACCAGAATTTCAAGACTGCATCATTGCTTAGCTTTTTCGTAAGAATAAATCTACTTTCCCGCCAAAATAAGGAGAAACCAACGGCAGTATGGGATTTCTCGAAGTTTATGCACAAAAATAAACCTAAAATTTGTCAAAAGCTGGTGAGGGGAGGCTAATATTCAGTGCGCGACAGACTTTATCCAGTGAGAGAGAGAGAAATACGCGTACTGCAAGTTACTGGGGCTACAGGAATTTTTCGAAGTTGCTAATGGGTACCGCTATATACATTCTAAGTTAAAAAAAATTAAAGAGTTGCAAGGCGAAAATGATGCGAAAGTTACAAAACTTTTAGATTTTTTTGGCGTTCATCCTAGACGTCTAAAAGCTAAGAAGATAATCCGATAAAGATGGGAAAGTTTTTTTTTTGTTTGTTTTATTTTTTGCAGGTGAACGTTTCTTACCTTTGGGAGGAAAATAAGATTTGCTTTCGGCTTTATGCGGCCAATCCACAACTAAGGGACCGAACCGGCGAAAACTTGACGTTATCTCCTCTGTAAAAAAAGAAAATGATTATCTTTTTATATATATTTTTTTTATTTCGGGTTTACTTTTCTTTTTATTACTCAAGGAAATGATATAAAAATAGGAGGGCTATTATAACGATCAAAAGATTAGTTTCGGGGGATAATAATAGAATCAATAGGTAAAAGGATATAATATTTGGCTATTTTAAAACTAAGGTTCGGAAAGTCTGTTCATGTAGAAATATTTCAACTTTTATGTTGAACGAAAAGCTCTCTTATAGGATGAAACTCTCCAATGCTTTTCCTATTTGCCCCTGTAGATGTATTATAAGTGTATAACATCAGCGTTTAAGGGGGACAAGCTAGTTCACTCGTTAACAACCAGATATGATTTGAAAAATGGCGATTTTTATAGTCAAAGAATTCTTAACAAGGTATTTGGATACATGCACTGTCAGGAAATAATTAATTTGAGAAATAATAAACAGAGTGGGTTCCCAAAATCATTTGATTATCCAGAATCGTCTTACCTTCGTCTATATCAGGTGGTAATCCACCGACGAAAACTTTCCGAGAATACCTTTCTCCGCTGTCAGACCCGCTTTGAGATTTGGGGGAACACCTGAGTGAAGAGCCCAGAGAGGGAACAATCTGGTCAAAATGACTTTCGTCTAAAATGTGGTTGTCTTCGAGCCCAGTAAAGAATGGAGTTTTGCCTGAAATACATAAATAAGTTTAAACTTACGGAAAAAATAAATAAAATATCAAAACTTGAATTACAATCAACCCATATAGTTTAGGCATAGTGAATAGAGGAAAGTTTATAGATTATAGATTAAGAATTTATAATAAGAGTTTTAAACGATTTTCAGCCACTTATTTAAAAATATATTTGGGAAAATTAAGAAAAATATCAAATTTAAAGGTATATACTATAAGATAAAATTTATATATTCATATTGGGACGAAAAAGAGTTTCTGTAGAGTTTCAAAGTTTTTGGATTGGTAAATTTAATTATAGTTTTAATTTGAAGATTAATTAGTCCTAAATTAGACAATGACGTAATGGTGGGTCAATAACAGACCCCAGGGTCATTTGAGTTTTATTTTTTGGGAGTCTTCCGAAGATATGAAGACGTCTTGCGAGGGTAGAGGAGATTTGTCGCTACGCCACTTATATTAGGCTTAACGCTCCGATTGAATTTCGACAAATTTATTCTAAGACTTAAATTCTAAGCTTACCATTAAATTTTAGTTCTAATTTTAATATACATTAACCCTTAATTAGGTTTAACGGTGCGTTATATTTTAAGCCTAATAATTAAAGGTGTATTAAACCGACAATTTTATCTTATATATTTCCTTCAAATTTAATTCCAATATAACCAGACTTTCATTAATTCCAAGCCTTAAATTTGAAGTATAACAAATCTGGGCTTTTGCTTAAACGATTATGTATGTTTTGTCTACCTCTTCGACGTCCGAAAGTCCGGGCTGCGTGTAAAAGAGGAAAGAAAAAAAAAAAAAAAAAAAAAAAAAATACCGTGTAATAAAGATACAAACCTTTTTTTTTTTTTTTTGACTTTAGAAACTATATTTATATATACAAATTGACAAGGGAATACGAATTCACGATATTTAAATTCCAAAAGATTGAATTTAAAAAAGAAGTTTTGTACGAATGTACGAATAATTTATCGATTAAAATAAATAAATAATTAAATAAAACTATTTAATAAAAAAAGAAGCCTGTGCTTGATTCGAAAATAAGCAAATGTATTCATATGGATAGAATAAAAAGCATAAAATAAATCAGAGAAGCGTCTCTAGATTTATTTATATATATAATATGCAAATTTGAAAATATTTACGGATATTTTATGCAAATTTGTAGATTAGAATTTAGGGGTGATCCGATATTATGATTTTTGACCATGGACGGGTTTAATATAGTATTAAATTAGTATATTTTAAATAAATTATCTTAAAATTACGATTCAAAATTTCTATGAATTCCACTCAAAGGGGCAGACGAGCGGAAAAACAACATGAAAAATTTAATTTAAGAAAATTAAATAACCAGCAAAATGATTGGTAAAAATCAAAATATAACAATAATATGCACAAGGCATGACACCAGCAGCTGCTCTTATAGTAAAGTGCAAAACTTTATCACCCTCCTAATTTTTGATTTCCTGGCCCCTCAAATTACATCATCACGTGAGATGCTCCAAAAAAATACAAGAGCTAACGTACAGGGACTTTCTTACGCTTAGCTAATACGTCATTATCTGTGGTAATAAATTAGGCTTAATGGCTAGCCTAATTTGATAATTACGATATTTATACCAGATTTTCATCAAAAACGCTATCGAAACCTATAATTAGTACATTCACCACACACAGCGCAGTTTAAAGCCACTTTCAGCTAAGCCTAACAATTTAAAAATAAATCAAAATTACAAACTGCTAAGCCTAATCGTCAAATATTTAAAGAATTCTACAAAAACAAAAATAGGTTTTGTTTCAAATCTTAACTATAAAGTTAAAAATGAAAGTTAAATTTACCTAAAGACATCCATGGTGTCGTAGACATGTTTAAATACAAGAAATATATACTTTCCAAGTCCAATTCTTCTTGAAAAAGAGGACAGAACGCGCGAAATTGATGCCTTTACCTTAGACTAACTTTTCATTCTTTAACTTAGTGTGTGTGTGTCGAAATAATAAACTATACAATAAAAGAACCTTGCCTTTCGGCTTTCAATATTGCAGAGTCACTGTGATTTTTATTTTTTATATTTCGCGTCGGCGCTAGATGCGAGTGAGACTGCTAATTTTAGTTCCTAGCCTAAACCTATTCGCAACCAAATATAATAACGAAATGAAATAGGTTCTCCTATAACTATAAACCTTGGACTAAAAACCAGAATAACACAATTTAACATTTTATACAGGTGTTTTTACTTTTTTCCCCAACTGCTACATCACACTTCATTGCATAACCCCTCCTCCTTACATATAATATATAAAAATATTTTTTAATTATGTTAAATGTATATCTTTATTATTATTTGTAACTAACAAATGGATTTGTACCATTTGGAGATTAGTTAATCTATTAATACTAACTTTCTAAATTACGTGCAGTCATTATCTTAGATAGGTTAATGTAAGGGTATAATTATAAAGCTTTTTTACACGCTAATATAGTCTATAAAATTACAATTAGCCAAATTAGATAGTTTAAGTAAATTAAAATTATTTTTCTTCAATTCAAAATTAAAGGGATGATGAAACCAAAGAAAATTATTAATGATATTCGTTGGGCACACAAAAAAGGCTTAAAAACTATCATTAAATTGAAATTTAAGTAACTCGGTTTGATTTAATTTTAATTCTAATTAGTGAGCCATATATTAAACAAAATATGCTTCATTTACCTCCCATTTTAAACCTAAAGTAGATTAATTAATGGCCCTAAGCCTAATTAAAAAACTAATATTAATTATGATTAAATTAAATCTCGATCTTAATTGTATATTTACGTTATAAAAATGGTTAATCACATACTTTAATTAAATCCAATTACCAAATTCGATAATAAATATTGTAGTTAAAAATAGCTAGGCACACAAGCATATGCATAAATTTAGTAAGTAAGGGTGTTGGGGAATGCTTCACGAAGTTTAGTACAGTGGAAGGCTTACAAAGCGCTTCACGAGAAAGTGCTTCGCTAGCCTTCCACTGTACTTCGCTCTGTGAAGCATGCTCATCAATGGCATAGACCAAGAAAGGGTTACACTCTGTCTTAGTCTATGGTTGGGGAAAGGTCCAAAGGATAAAGCGAAAACACACATGAAGATATAAAAATGGATAATTTAAAAAATTTCGCGTGACGTAGGGCAATCAACTTTACGTTTAATATTATAAACCTTATGTTTATGCTAATTTATTCCAATATTTCTTTTTTTTACCAAACACATGTTTTAATGAGAACATGTGTTCAATATATGTGTGTCCATATATCATAAAAAAAATACCCAAATTATGCGAATATTATATAAAAATGTGGTGGGTTCCAAAATACGAGCAAAAAAGGTGATGTTAATCGAGCCAAAAAAAAAAAATAAATAAAAATTCAACCCAAATTAAAATTAAATTGGATAGAAAAAAAAAAACATGCTTGTAACAATATCGTGAACAATATATAAATTAGATATATTTAAATATATATATAAATTTGGTTTATAGACGTATTATTATATTTGTTATTCATTTACCTCTAGGAAATTTCTTGTGGCCATTGCATTTCTGCGAGCCAAAGTCCAAAGCTGTCCCTACAAAGGAATATTCATGGGGCACTGTTTCAACTTTTGAAATTGTTTTTATATATATTTTTTTTCAACAAAAAACAATTTGTTTTATAATTGGATTTTTCTTAATTATGGCCACACCAAAATATTTCACACTCAATCGTTCTAAAAAAACCTAATAAAAACTTATAGGCCTTTTAATTTTAGATTATAATTTGATTTAAACTTAAAATATTAAATTCCATAAAAAAAAAAGGGGGCTGAAATGCTACTAATAAATAATAAAATGTGCAGAATCATTTTAATTGTTAGGGTGGTTAAAAATAATTGAAGGATAATAAAAAAATAATTAGGGTCATTTTAATGTAAGAACAAACCAATTTTAGGGCTTGGGAAAAAGTGTTTTTACTTGAAAAAAAATTCTTGAAAAAAAATTAATAATGACAAAAGACAAAATCAAAATCACATATCCAGGCATTCCAACCATTTCTAATTTTTAGTATATACTTTTTTTTCGTTTCCAAGGTAACCAAATTATCTTTTTTCAAATTATAATAAAAAATTAAAAAAATAGACAATCACTCGCACCAAAATTAAAAATTTTAAATTATATATTTAATTAAATCTACAATTACTATATTTCCGTGAAGGTAAGTATAACAAAATGCAGTGTTAACTATTAATACGGTAGTTAAAATTCTTATCACAAATGAAGTTTCGAACTTTCTCGGCATTATTACTGCACGATAAAAAAACTTTAAAATTGATTAATTTATTGTTCTAAAGTTTCTAACGGTTATGCTAATATTAAAGGTCAAATCCCATGGGCCAGACTTAAATATTTCTGTATTATATTTAATTTATTTTTTCTATAGCTCATTTGACTAAATGATTTAAATTTCTAGATTAATGAAACTCGAGAACTTAGTTTTCGACTACCAATGTTGTGTCTTTATATACAACTTCGATTAGGAATGAGTCCCTGTCAAGTAACTGAGAATACCTATGCTTTAGAACCTTCCGTTGCTTAATAATGTTTAGCAGACGAAACTCCTAAAGTTCGTTAACAAGTCAGGGTGGGCGTGTTTCTAATTGAAGTTGTCTATTCTGATTCTAATTCAAAACTGTCGCTGGGTTCAATTTCCAGGGAATACGATGTTAAAATAAAATAAAATCATATTTTTCTACGTTCCCTCGTTACAATTTCTAACATATATTTTTTAATATCTATCTAGAAAATACGTTAGGCCTAATACAAAAATCATAGCGGAAACAAAAAAAATTGGTAAAAAAAGTATCCCGGAAGGTTTTTTTGCTTATTTCTTTTGTTTCCGTCACAATTCCTACATAGTATATAAAGCTGATAACGTCTTGGACGCCATAATAAGCTCCACCAATAGGAAGAACTCCCGGAAAAGATCTCTAAGTATTACTTCTAAAGCCCGAGGAAAAACGACGGGAAAGGAGGGATGTTGGGTTCCCTTTTTCTTTGTCCTTTTCCGGTTCAATAGTTGGGACAAGGGAGAAAGCAATTACGCTATCTCTATGGCAACGTCCCTTTCCCAAAAAAAAGATTCCCCCCCATCTTACATCCCTCAAACAACCCCCACTCCGATCTTTTCGGACACATCGTCTTCAAAAATAGACCCCCCTTGTACCATGGACGGTCGTTTCTAGCTACACCATCCCATCCCACACACGCTAGTCTTTCTCTTCCATCTTTTCTTGGACTAGTATACCCTAGCGATGATACCCCCTTAGATGGGTCATCGTTATATTCCAGCCTCTATCGCTATATCAGTTCCACGAAAGGGAAAATGTTCAGGCTACTAAGATGATAAAGAAAGTATACGCTATTTCATACAATTGTGTGTGTCTGTAATATTATGCAGTCGATTTAATAGCTAAAACAGTATTTTTATTTTATATTCTATTGGATAATATTCTTTCAACGAGTTGGATAGAATAAAAAGTATGTTATTTTAAAGATTTGGGTGCAAATTTCTTTATATCGAACAGAATTCTGATAAAGGAAAGGTGAAATGACTTTGAAATAAAATATTAATATAATTCCATTTTTATGTTATTGTATTATTTAATGGGAAATTGGAGCTAAAAATGAAACAGCTTTACTAAACACGTTTTTAGTGTTTAGTGTTTAAATTAATTTCTAAAGTTTGGTTAAATTTGAATAAAAGTAAAGTATTTAAAATATAAATTCGGGCCAATCATATTATTTCAGCCTTTAGCGCTTTTAATTTCTTAATATTAAAAGAATAGGAAGGTGTTAGACACCCAAGACCTTAATTTAACATTTTCCTTTAAATTTTATAATTCATGCATATTATATTTAACATTGCACCTTCCCTTTAATACATGAACTACTGTTCAAAAAGATGGAGAAATGATACGTATAAGAGCTACCAACTAATCCTCGTGCATAAGTTACCTTAAAAGATATCAGTAGCCGTTCTTCATGTTCTATGATACGCAAAGTAACAATCTGGAATCACTATTTTCCAATTCACCTTAAAGGGAGAATGCAACCTAACAAAGAGTGATTTATTATCGATTGCTTATTGTTTAAAAAGGCCTAGTCCAACAGTAAAAAAATAACAAACGAATATTAAACTAGAAAAAAATTTAAAACTTACCCGGAAAATAGGCTTAGCTGGATACATGGAGATCATGAATTTCTTCGCATTGATGGGTCAGCTACCAATCGAATGTTATTGAAAGATCTCGCCTTAACGACGGGCCTTTGTTCATTGCTCGCTGACCCATCAATTAGAAGAAATTCTGGATCACCAAGTTTTAAATTGATTTCTACTTTAATATTTGCTCGTAATTATTTTTACTGCAGGTGGATTAGAACTATTTATTCGATAAGGAATCGATAAAGAAATCACTTGTTGTTAGGTTGCATTCTCCCTTTAAATATGAATCCATCGAAAGTCTTCACACAAGCTTGCTTAGGTTAAAATTTAATCTAGAACAAGATGGTCAAGCCCATAGAATAGCTAGACCCATGACATAGTAAAAGAGGCTGAAAAGAATTATGCTATAGCAGGGGCTTGTTATGCATGCATAAACGCTCTTTGAACAATTTGAATGGCGTTTCTAGATCCCTTTAAACACGAAGTTTTTCAAATCATGTTTTTCAAATCATGTTTTTCAAATCATGTTTTTCAAATCATGTTTTTCAAATCATGTTTTTCAAATCATGTTTTTCAAATCATGTTTTTCAAATCATGTTTTTCAAATCATGTTTTTCAAATCATGTTTTTCAAATCATGTTTTTCAAATCATGTTTTTCAAATCATGTTTTTCAAATCATGTTTTTCAAATCATGTTTTTCAAATCATGTTTTTCAAATCATGTTTTTCAAATCATGTTTTTCAAATCATGTTTTTCAAATCATGTTTTTCAAATCATGTTTTTCAAATCATGTTTTTCAAATCATGTTTTTCAAATCATGTTTTTCAAATCATGTTTTTCAAATCATGTTTTTCAAATCATGTTTTTCAAATCATGTTTTTCAAATCATGTTTTTCAAATCATGTTTTTCAAATCATGTTTTTCAAATCATGTTTTTCAAATCATGTTTTTCAAATCATGTTTTTCAAATCATGTTTTTCAAATCATGTTTTTCAAATCATGTTTTTCAAATCATGTTTTTCAAATCATGTTTTTCAAATCATGTTTTTCAAATCATGTTTTTCAAATCATGTTTTTCAAATCATGTTTTTCAAATCATGTTTTTCAAATCATGTTTTTCAAATCATGTTTTTCAAATCATGTTTTTCAAATCATGTTTTTCAAATCATGTTTTTCAAATCATGTTTTTCAAATCATGTTTTTCAAATCATGTTTTTCAAATCATGTTTTTCAAATCATGTTTTTCAAATCATGTTTTTCAAATCATGTTTTTCAAATCATGTTTTTCAAATCATGTTTTTCAAATCATGTTTTTCAAATCATGTTTTTCAAATCATGTTTTTCAAATCATGTTTTTCAAATCATGTTTTTCAAATCATGTTTTTCAAATCATGTTTTTCAAATCATGTTTTTCAAATCATGTTTTTCAAATCATGTTTTTCAAATCATGTTTTTCAAATCATGTTTTTCAAATCATGTTTTTCAAATCATGTTTTTCAAATCATGTTTTTCAAATCATGTTTTTCAAATCATGTTTTTCAAATCATGTTTTTCAAATCATGTTTTTCAAATCATGTTTTTCAAATCATGTTTTTCAAATCATGTTTTTCAAATCATGTTTTTCAAATCATGTTTTTCAAATCATGTTTTTCAAATCATGTTTTTCAAATCATGTTTTTCAAATCATGTTTTTCAAATCATGTTTTTCAAATCATGTTTTTCAAATCATGTTTTTCAAATCATGTTTTTCAAATCATGTTTTTCAAATCATGTTTTTCAAATCATGTTTTTCAAATCATGTTTTTCAAATCATGTTTTTCAAATCATGTTTTTCAAATCATGTTTTTCAAATCATGTTTTTCAAATCATGTTTTTCAAATCATGTTTTTCAAATCATGTTTTTCAAATCATGTTTTTCAAATCATGTTTTTCAAATCATGTTTTTCAAATCATGTTTTTCAAATCATGTTTTTCAAATCATGTTTTTCAAATCATGTTTTTCAAATCATGTTTTTCAAATCATGTTTTTCAAATCATGTTTTTCAAATCATGTTTTTCAAATCATGTTTTTCAAATCATGTTTTTCAAATCATGTTTTTCAAATCATGTTTTTCAAATCATGTTTTTCAAATCATGTTTTTCAAATCATGTTTTTCAAATCATGTTTTTCAAATCATGTTTTTCAAATCATGTTTTTCAAATCATGTTTTTCAAATCATGTTTTTCAAATCATGTTTTTCAAATCATGTTTTTCAAATCATGTTTTTCAAATCATGTTTTTCAAATCATGTTTTTCAAATCATGTTTTTCAAATCATGTTTTTCAAATCATGTTTTTCAAATCATGTTTTTCAAATCATGTTTTTCAAATCATGTTTTTCAAATCATGTTTTTCAAATCATGTTTTTCAAATCATGTTTTTCAAATCATGTTTTTCAAATCATGTTTTTCAAATCATGTTTTTCAAATCATGTTTTTCAAATCATGTTTTTCAAATCATGTTTTTCAAATCATGTTTTTCAAATCATGTTTTTCAAATCATGTTTTTCAAATCATGTTTTTCAAATCATGTTTTTCAAATCATGTTTTTCAAATCATGTTTTTCAAATCATGTTTTTCAAATCATGTTTTTCAAATCATGTTTTTCAAATCATGTTTTTCAAATCATGTTTTTCAAATCATGTTTTTCAAATCATGTTTTTCAAATCATGTTTTTCAAATCATGTTTTTCAAATCATGTTTTTCAAATCATGTTTTTCAAATCATGTTTTTCAAATCATGTTTTTCAAATCATGTTTTTCAAATCATGTTTTTCAAATCATGTTTTTCAAATCATGTTTTTCAAATCATGTTTTTCAAATCATGTTTTTCAAATCATGTTTTTCAAATCATGTTTTTCAAATCATGTTTTTCAAATCATGTTTTTCAAATCATGTTTTTCAAATCATGTTTTTCAAATCATGTTTTTCAAATCATGTTTTTCAAATCATGTTTTTCAAATCATGTTTTTCAAATCATGTTTTTCAAATCATGTTTTTCAAATCATGTTTTTCAAATCATGTTTTTCAAATCATGTTTTTCAAATCATGTTTTTCAAATCATGTTTTTCAAATCATGTTTTTCAAATCATGTTTTTCAAATCATGTTTTTCAAATCATGTTTTTCAAATCATGTTTTTCAAATCATGTTTTTCAAATCATGTTTTTCAAATCATGTTTTTCAAATCATGTTTTTCAAATCAAATATTTTATTTCTGACATACTCAAACCCAACACGCATAAGCTCCCTTATTATCTCGTTCGCGACGACTTGTTTGTTGTTTTTGAGTTTTCATTACTGACAGACTAGAACCGAAACCTTCATAAGCTACCTTTTATCTCGTTCTCGACGACCCTTTATTAACAACGACTTGTTTTCTGTATTGTATATCTATGAAGATATAAGGAGTTTTTCGCTAAAGTTTAACCAATTACCCGTGGTAACGAGGATGAGCGTCCAACTCTCGATCGCAAAGCTATGAAGCTTCGAGCGCGACGCGGTTTTTTCCGAAATTCGGGAGACCACTTGGTGGAAAATCGATATCTTAAAAAAAATAGATATTTTAAATTTGTCTGGGACATCACGTCGTGACGTCTGGTGGATAAGAAACGAATGTTTTTTCGATACGATGACGTTTTTCGTCATTTCTGGGACACCGACTTCAGACTTCAGACTTCAGACTTCAGACTTCAGACTTCAGACTTCTGACTTCAGACTTCAGACTACCAGCACGACTCAAAACACTAGCTAGAACCTATACAAGTATAGGGTCTAGCTAAAAAGCGGCTATCTATACGGAAATTTTTCCTCTAAGCAACTACTGATCTTTAAATAATATAAATTGATCTTGTTGATATCGAGTTAAAGCGTATAGCGATAAATCATACGTCGATTAGCTCAAACCAGGCCTAAAATTGATCCAACTGAAAACCGTGGATAAATGGACGGAAAAATAATATCGAGAGTTTTCGTAAAGTCACTGTTTCTTACAAGGTTCCACGAAAAAAAAAAGAAACGAAAAGAAAAGTGAAAGTAAATCGAGTATTTGGCGCCTGAATGACGAAATTCTTCTTGGTGAAAAATAACGCTTCGGAACCTGACTAGAACTTATTTCCGAAATGTCAAGTAGAGGAAAAATCGGCCACAAAACTCTATTCCACCCCCTCCCTCCCGTTTCATTCACCCAATATCTACTATTGATTCTTTAAAAGAGGAAAAACATTTGAAAAAAGGTTTTAAAAATGAAAATCAATGATCTAGAATTGAAGGTCGAGACTTATACGATATAAAATCGTTTTGAAATATTAAAATTATTTAAAGGAAGAATGCAATTCAACAAGAAATGATTTTCTATCGATAACTATCGTTTAACTAATCCCTTCAACAAATGATTTTCTATCGTTTAACTAATCCTAGTTCAATAATAGACAAATTTATGAATTTAAAGTGACATTGTCATGCATTTTTCAACAACTCCTATGACTAATCTAAATTGAACATGACGTGGCTATCGTAAAGCTTACAGTTTATCCTTGCGCGTGATATGGTCACTTTATCTATCTTAACGGCAGAGGTGTAAAACTTGGAATATAGAAGAATTCAAAATTGAAGAGGAACTTGCAGGGGCAGCGCGCCATTGGGGTACTCTCTTCACGCGCCGATCTGTTAAGAGATGGGGCTATCGTAGTTTCCATTCTGATCCTATTCTGATTGGCTAAGCTATGACGAGACAAACTAGGCGGTAACCCCTCACCTCGCGCTTCGACACTTGACGCGTTTCCCATAGCAACGAGTGTAATACATGGACAGGTACGAGAGCAAGAAATAGAGTGAGGAGCAGGCGCTCCATCTATTGTGATAATTCATCATTATATTTGTACCCCAATGGCCGTAGCCCCTGGAAGTTGGTTTATGAGTATGGATATTTCGAATTCGGCAATCGCGTTGTAAAAATGTAATGAAACTAAAAATATAATCCCTTTGAACTCGAAAAAGAAATTGTAACAACCTCACTTTAAGAAGTCGATAAAAAATATTTCTTTGAATTCATTCTCCCTTTCCATTTTCCTTGGAATTAAAAAATTGCTTATTTCCATTTGTTATAATATTTCCACGAGACTTAAAATCAACGCGCTGGAATAGATTAGAATTGTAATTTTTCTTGGACAGTTCTTAAAGATCATTAGATTAAAGTCTGTGTGCACAAGATATTTTGGCTCCTACTTTAATTTCCGTGGGAATTTAGTTTTCTAGCAAGTCCTAATCTTTACAGTATTACTTGCACGAAAAAAAAACCAAAAATATATTTTCTCGGGCCTAAAGCCAAAATGCCAATCTTATTTTTAAAATGATAAATCTTTAAGTTTTTGGCAATGAGTCATAGTTTTTTTGGAAAAATAAATAAATTAACAATATTCAACATTTTTTCTCCATTTTTACCATAAATTAAGAGAGAAAAAGGTTCTTTTTTTTTTTGGAAAATAAATTAAAAACGAGGGGGTATAAAAACATTTAAAAGAAAACAAAATATAAAAACAAGATTTGGAAACGGAAAATGGAAGAATTTTTTTAAATAAAAAATGTGAGCTGAAAGTGAAATTCTTAAGCTTTTTTTGTAGTTTTGAAAATAACCTTTTAAAAAAGCTTTATATAATTTGTTTTTGGAATTTTTGGAATTTTTGAAGTCTGGTAATTAAATTTTTAATATTTACTCCAAAACTTCTAAAACAGGTATATCTCAAATACAATGTATTATATCAAAAATTCCATAACTTAGTCCAGAAAAACATAGAACGACTAATGGTGTAATCCTATATGCAAATTTATAGCTAATTAAACAAGATACTCTAGAGCAAGAGAAATCACACTGATTTGATTGGTGGAAGCAATCTTTTTCAAATTCTACGTTCTCGGGGAAGAGTCCATATCACTGAAGCGTAATAGGGGTGGTAAGTATCTTTTTTCCTCCCGCATGGATGGATACGGATTTAGTTATATGACGCAAATTTTTAAGTTTACAGATAGTGTTAGACTACTTTTCTGGAATAAGTTATGAACTTTTGATTACATAAATCTGTTGCAGATAATTAACAAAATTAATGAAGATTAATTCCACGTTTAGCTCATACTTTCCGTTTAAAATGGAAAACCAGTAGAAAATTACGCAGACTTATAAAACAAAATAAAACTTACCGGGACCTTGTGCCATGGACTGATAGCTGTTAGGGCTGTAATTCACGTAACCTGATTAAACAAAGAAAGAAAAAAAAATGTTTCATGGTTAGATTTGAAATTAAAAAACTAACCATACGCAAATTTGAAACTAAGATACGATTTACTCAGCGGAGATAATGAAATCAAACAAGAATGAAATACAATTAAAAAAATTTAATTATTTTTTTTTACTCTATATAGAGGAAAGGTGATTGGAGTGGGATTCGAGTCCAAATTAAAACATTTTTTGGTTGGCTGATTTAAAGGGTTAGTGAAATGGATTGGGATCCATCTCTACTGGGGCGCACTTTCAGGAAATAACAAAACTGGTTCCCGAAGCAGTTCCGAGAAATCGAATCAAATCGATTTCAAGGCCTAGTACGAATGCAACTATAGTTAACCCCCTTGCGGTTGTTTAGTAAATTAGTGGGCCCGCAGCTAGTTCGGTCTATACATATACTCGAAATAAACATTAGGCCCCACCCAAAACGAGTTCCTTCTAAGAAACACTATCAGTTGATTTTAAATTTGTCTAATTACCATTAAAAAACATGAAATTTTCGATTTAAAATTAAATTTTGAACATATTTAAAGAATAATAAAAAATAACATATGTTTCACTATCCCTTTAAAATCGGGGAGGTTGCGACCAAAAAAATCAGATTATTTCAAGACTCCAATCGGAGTTTACTCTATTTTAAAATACCTTATGTTCTAAACTTCGTATAGAATACCTTGCTTTAAATTAAACACCAATGCAAGCCTATCTTTCAAAACCTCTCTCACTTTTTCAAATAGCCGCGAAGTAGGGTCCTTTTTAATTATTTTCTTGTTTTTGCTTGGGTAACCTTTTGCGTTAGCGAATGCGGAATGCAATAGCCTGATAACATGATAATGTCTCCCCTATCCACATTTCTTTTTGACACCCAAAATTAAACGCCCCACAGAAGAAAAAAAGAAAGGTTTACCGGTAATTTAACTAGGGGAAATAAAAATGTATCTGAAAGCAAAAAATAAGTAAGTTTTGTTTTCAGTAGTTTCTAAACGAAATATTGGTTTATTAATTCATTTATTTTAATTTGAATTAACAATAAATACGTCATAATTATATAATGTCGCAGTAGTTTTTAACGATTGATACGTAAAACTTGGTTGATTTCAACTATTTATTATGTAAGTCGAGTTGCTTGGTTTTCGTTTTTCTTACTACGATTTATCATTTGAAATAAATCAAAGCTATAAAGACTCAACTTCCGGTTTTTTATGGGGATTGGCCAGTAGCCAAATTGTTGATAAAATAAAAACCAGCACCGCCCTAAAAAGCTTAGATTTACTCTTGAAAATTCGTGGTCTAATTAGTATGCAAAAAGGAAAATATTCAGTGGGTCCCTGGCCAAAACTACACGAAAAAAACAACGGTGGTTACAACGAGAGAAGGGCTTTAGAATAAAATTTATTAGGATATTAAATTATAATGGATGAGGCAATTAGCATAAATTTTACATATCAACATAATTACGTATCATGACCCCTTTTCCTTATCTCTTGCTTGTAAAAACCATTTAATAAAATTAAAATTTTATTTTAATTCCCAAAAACTTGAAATTATAGTTAAATGAACATAACTCTTTATCTGTGTCACATTATCTATGAACCAATTTCTCACATAAAGAGTTTAAATACCTAAAATCAATTTACAACGAATTTGCAGCATAAAAAAATCCTTTTGGGCCTTTTTAAGGTAGGGGTCATATTTGGAACTTTAGCTGGATTTCAATCAGTGGCTAGGTAACTTTCTTGGGTAGCGAGTCATAATTTTAATATCTTAAAATAATCTAGAGAATGTGTACTTTCTAATAGCGCAATCGGTTTATAACTAAGAGATCGCAGAAAAAAGTTACGATCATTTTAACATAGGTGGGAATAGGGGTCATATTTGGAACTTTGGCTCGATTTCAATCAGTGGCGATCGTCGAGGCATCTTTCTTCGGTAGCGAGGCATAATTTTATTATATTAAAATAATTTAGAGGACGTGTACTTTTAATGGTGCAATCGGTTTATGTCTAGAAGAACGTAGAAAAAAGTTACGGCTATTTTAAGATAGGGGTCATATTTGGATCTTTGGCTCGATTTCAATCAGTGCATAATGGCGAGGCATAATTTGATTATCTTAAAATAAACTAGGGAATGTCTACATTCTAATGGTGCAATCAGTTAATGCCTAGATAGTTAAACGGCTATCCTAGCTTTGTACGTGCTAATTCGATACGCAATTGTAATTTAGATAATTTGTCTTATAACCATTTAAGACCCCAACATTTTGAAACAACTTCTTAATAAAACATGGTGAGAATGTAATTTAGGCCCTAATGTTTCACTTCACTATCTAAACCCTAAACCTAAGTCTTAAACCATTTTCAAGTTTTCTTACGTATTTTTATGGCTTAGCTTTAGCTTGGTCTTAGTATATATACTTTCAAAGAAATACTTATTTTTTTTTGTACCCCCAAAGACAGTAGGACAGATAAACTACACTAACAACTTTTACAAGGCACTTCCGAGTCGCGTTTACAGCTTTTTTTTCCCTATACCATAGGTGATCGGGAACTAGCTAGAATTTCCTATTACTACTATACACCTTAACATCAAATCCTTTCCTAGCTTTCACTAAGAAAATACGTTAAAGATGGAATATCCCTCCATTTCAAAGTAGTGTCAAGTTACCTTGAATTACGGTATTACGGAATAGGAGATAAATAGGAAAGGAAAGCGTAGGGAAACTCGCGGGAGATAGAGACAGAAGTACCAGGTTAAGTTCACAGCGGGTACAAATATACTCCTCCATATTACTTTTACGATATCATTTCATATAGATAGAAGTAAATATACAATTATCCGTGCTATCACCTTAAACTGACTTTGACTATATAAGAAAAATATAACCAGAAAAAGTTCACAACGGGTATAAAGCTATTCTCATATCATCTTTTTCTCAAAGATAGTAAGGAAGCCTACCTTAACACACGGTGCATTCTCTGGTTGATTCTTAACTACATAGGAAAAGAAATCATCGCTTGAAATCGATTGAAAATCGCCTTTCGCTACTAAATCTAAAATCGATCTAAAAAAAACTAAACTATTTTATGGTAGAATATATAAAAGAATACGAAATAAAATTGGAAGCTATGTATACTTTTTTTTTTTACTGTTATTGTTATTTTTGTTATTTTCAATCCCTTTTACTACGCCTTTACCAATCATAAAACTTTTAAAACCTTCGATTTAGTAAATATTCTATAAATAAAATTCAATTTTGGACAAAACGATTATAGAATCGATAAAAAAAAATGTAATTGAAAATATTCGATCTTGACTCTTAAAGGAATAATGAAATCTAAAAACCAAGTGATTTTTTTATCGATTCCATATCGTTTAAATAGGCCTAATCTAACAGAAAAAAAATTAAAAACAAAAATATGAAACTAGAAATAAATTATAAACTTACCCGGAAAAATAGGCTTAGATGAATTCATGGCGATTACCTGAACTCCCCGTATAAGGACTATAGCAAGAAGGATCAGATAAGGAGAGGAAAAGTGGGAACTGCGCGGCTCCTACTGCGTCGGCCTAAACTCCCACTCTGGGAGAACGGGGGACAGACGGGGGTAGAGATGCTTCGTGGTAAATTGTTGTCACGTGGGTAAAACGAATCCTTTATGAGACGCGCTAGCTAGCGACCACGTGACAACAGTTTACCTCGATAATTTCCTATCCCCCCTTTCCACCCGAGTGGGAGGTTGGCTCTTCTCTCTCTAACTCAACGCAGCCCCACTTTTCCTCTCCTTATCTGATCCTTCTTGACTATAGCGACCAATGACATTGATCGATGGCTCTTATATGGGGAATACATGATCTCCATGATCAATGTCATTGGTCGCTTGTCCTTACACGGGGAGTTCAGGATATCTCCATGAATCCAGCTAAGCCTATTTTGATGGTAAGTTTTAAATTTATTTCTAGTTCAATATTCGTTTATAATTTATTTTACTGTTGGATTAGGCATATTTAAACGATAAGGGATCGATCCAAAAATAACTTGTTGTTAGGTTGCATTCTCCGTTTAAACTACAAAGTTAAGCCTAAACGATTTTCGGGTGGTGAATCTGAACAAATTTTTTCGATTTCTTAAAGGTTTTAAATAACTAAACGTAGGAATGGTCATTCGATAAAAAAACGTGTTATTCGAATTTACTTCAAATATATTTTAAACTTAAATCACTTGAGATTTGTAAAATAAAAAATAATCTAAAACACGGTATATCTTAATTTGCATAATTTCGCATTTGGGAATTAGATCCCATAAAAGAAACGCCGGTAGAAAAAAAATCTATTCATAAAACAAACCTCATTTATAAAAATTAACATAATTAAATTAATCCGTGTTATAAAGGAACATCCAAAAAAAAAAAAAAAGATTTTTTTATGTGTTGATGGTTTCTTAGAATAACCAACGTACCAAAAGTAAGAAGCCATTCTAATATCATATAAAAGTAGTATAAGAGTAGTTTGCAACGTAGCGAAAACTGAGGCGGATTGATACATAATATTAAACCTCATATGAATTAAAACTAGTTTATGCAAATTTTCCTTGAAAATAAGGGTGCGTTTGACTTATTTGATTCAATTAAGTAATGTTAAGAGAACGAAGAAAATGAAGGTTAAGACAGGTGCTTTGAAAATGCAGGAATTTCACCTTTTCACATCTTGTCTTAGAGAAAATTAACTTAGGGAAAATAAATTAGACCTTTTTGTTTCATTATTATTTCTTTTTAGGCTAGCGGTACACCATCCAAGCTTAAAGTGAGAATGCAAAATAAAAAACAAGTGATTTTTTATCGATTCCATATCGTTTAAAAATGGGCCTAATCCAAAAAAATGAACAAACAAATATAAAACTAGAAATAAATTTAAATTTACCCTGCAAATAGGCTTAGCTGGATCCATGGAGATCAACTTAACTCCTCACATAAGGACTAGCGACCAATGACATTGATCGATGGCTCTTATATGGGGAATGCAGTATCTCCATGATCAATGTCATTGGTCGCTAGTCCTTATCCGGGTAGTTCAGGATATCTCCGTGAGTCCAGCTAAGCCTAATTTGATGGTAAGTTTAAAATTTATTTCTAGTTCGTTTGTAAATTTTTTTACTGTTGGATTAGGCCTATTTAAACGATAAGTAATTGATAAAAAAATCACTTGTTGTTAGGTTGCATTCTCCATTTAAAAAGAGAAGCCCAAGAGCAGACGAAGATGGGCCTCATTAACCGCGAGCGTGAGAGTAAATACAAGGCATAAAACGCCTTCATTCTACAAAGAGAAGTTTGCAAAATAGTTTTAAGTAAAACGGATTAATACGGAATTTTTAACCTCATAGGAAAAAAGTAGTTTTGTAAAACATCACTTGAACAGTATGTAAAGCCTAAAAGCATTATTGCACGAGATTTTGGTGGGAAAATGAGGAAAATAAAAGGGATTTATGCTTCTATTTTAGGTCCGAAAACAAGGAGAAAGGTCTGAAGGGGAGGAATGAGTTTGCTTAATTTAACCGTTTATTCGTCTTCTAATTAATTCCATATATGGCCACGCATCTAGGGCATTTATTGGATCTTTTTCGGAGCGTTACGGAAATTAAGTTCTAATAATGAAACTGGGTTAAGACGTAGTTTGTTTTATTTGTAAAAGGGTTTAAAACGAGTAAGATGCGAGATTAAGGAAAATTCCCAGACGAAAGGAGAGAACAGAATTCAGCCCATTTTAAATTTATTGAAAAAAACATACGTTAATTTAACGTAGGCTTTTCCAGTTAATTTAACGTAGGCTTTTCCAGTTAATTTAAGGTAGGCTTTCCCTGTTAATTTAACGTAGGCTTTCCCTGTTAATTTAACGTAGGCTTTCCCTGTTAATTTAACGTAGGCTTTTCCTGTTAATTTAACGTAGGCTTTTCCTGTTAATTTAACGTAGGCTTTTCCTGTTAATTTAACGTAGGCTTTTCCTGTTAATTTAACGTAGGCTTTTCCTGTTAATTTAACGTAGGCTTTTCCTGTTAATTTAACGTAGGCTTTTCCTGTTAATTTAACGTAGGCTTTTCCTGTTAATTTAACGTAGGCTTTTCCTGTTAATTTAACGTAGGCTTTTCCTGTTAATTTAACGTAGGCTTTTCCTGTTAATTTAACGTAGGCTTTTCCTGTTAATTTAACGTAGGCTTTTCCTGTTAATTTATCGTAGGCTTTTCCTGTTAATTTAACGTAGGCTTTTCCTGTTAATTTAACGTAGGCTTTTCCTGTTAATTTAACGTAGGCTTTTCCTGTTAATTTAACGTAGGCTTTTAGAGTTAATTTAACTGGAAAAACCAACATTAACTGAAAAAACCAACATTAATTTAACTGGAAAAACCAACGTTAATTTAACTGGAAAAACCAACGTTAATTTAACTGGAAAAACCAACGTTAATTTAACTGGAAAAACCAACGTTAATTTAACTGGAAAAACCAACGTTAATTTAACTGGAAAAACCAACGTTAATTTAACTGGAAAAACCAACGTTAATTTAACTGGAAAAACCAACGTTAATTTAACTGGAAAAACCAACGTTAATTTAACTGGAAAAACCAACGTTAATTTAACTGGAAAAACCAACGTTAATTTAACTGGAAAAACCAACGTTAATTTAACTGGAAAAACCAACGTTAATTTAACTGGAAAAACCAACGTTAATTTAACTGGAAAAACCAACGTTAATTTAACTGGAAAAACCAACGTTAATTTAACTGGAAAAACCAACGTTAATTTAACTGGAAAAACCAACGTTAATTTAACTGGAAAAACCAACGTTAATTTAACTGAAAAACCTACGTTAATTTAACTGAAAAACCTACATTAAATTAATTGGAAATCCAATGTTAAATTAACTGAAAAAACCTACGTTAATTTGAAATTTGGCGAATTTTCTCTCTTTTCTTCCAATATCGCCATTTCGTCGAGATGTTTTAGAATTATTAATTAACACCACTTTTTTAATACAAAATTTTAATTTTATAGTGATGAAAGTAAACATACCACGTATAAAATA
Organism: Odiellus spinosus; assembly: GCA_963920705.1. Lineage (NCBI taxonomy): Eukaryota > Metazoa > Arthropoda > Arachnida > Opiliones > Phalangiidae > Odiellus > Odiellus spinosus. The sequence goes on from OY987227.1 coordinate 15,010,891, forward strand.
AAATCCATTAAGTTTGAAGAAAATTAATTTTCTACTTGTAAAATCAAAAGTATTTTGCAAGAACTACTTTTTTTCTTATGAGGTTTAATATTGAGTATTAATTCGCCTCAGTTTTGGTCCATTTGCAAACTGTTATTGAACAGAATTATAGTAATAGCCGTCACTAATTGAATGGAGTTTCGTTACAACGCCAAAAAATCATCAGTTAGCTATAATCTATCCACAGGGAGAAACGGAATAAAGAAAAAGGCTAAAGACGCGTATTTTCAGACATCATTCACTCCTTCCCACGTATTACGTGACTCAATTCATCTTAGTTCCTTGTATAAATCTCTCATTTTTTTAACCCGGGGATTGGGGGGCTCCTAGTTTCTGATAATTAATCGTCGAAAGAATGAAGCAACGACCCGTGTACTAGCGAAGAAAAGGAACTAGAGATAAGCTATAAGAATACGTCTTTGGGATGCTATAGTTAATTCTAAGCCGAATTGATACCGCCATACAAAGATACGCTACTCTTTTAGATATATATTTAGAGTTAACGGGTACTTTATAGCTTTTTCCGTGCTGCCAATTCGAGTTGAAATTGACCATATATATAAGAAATGCTGGAAAAAATTGAAGAGAGGATAAAAACGATTATTCCCAATACAAAATTAACTCTTTACGGAAAAAAATAGAAACTTTAAAGGAATACTGCAGTGTAACCCGATTATACATATTTTTAATTTTAAAAATAAGAGCTTATATCAAGAACATATTAAAATATTATTGATATTTATTCACTAAATATCGTAGAAAATTTTTAAAATATTTGATGAAAAAGTTCATTGATTTTTTTAAACTTTAAATAGGATTTTTTATCCATATTCTTTAAATTTCTTTTTAACTCTCCCTTTATAAAAAATACACAAGATGGAACGAAGAAGCAGGGTAAAAAGGGCGCCGTTTAGTCTGCATGGCAGACTACAGCTTGTAGAACGAAAGATGTTTTAAAAAAGGGAAGACGTTGCTAGATTAAGACAAAGTTATAATATTGAAGGAGAGAAAGAATCGGTAACCATGGAAACCAAAAGACCAGATCCGTAGGAGATCCATAAAAATCGTGTGATGGTAGTTCCCTTCGCTTACAGTATTTAAGATTCAACGGAAAAACAGGGTAAGATACTGTCGAATTCAAGCAGGGATTAAACTCTATCGCTACCTTGGAAGCTTCAAAATCAAGGTATGAAAGAATATCTTCTATTGGAAAAATAGGACCCAACTACGAATGCAACTGATTTAAGAAAACCTATATGACTTCGTTAAGACAAATTCAAAAAATAAAGAAGGAATAAAACAAGCTTTTAAACCTTGATAAAATGGCAATTAAAGTTTGTATTTCCAATTCCCACACCGTAAAATATATATTACAGGCACCGTAAATAAATTAAAGCTTGTTTTAAGTGGAACTGCAGATTTTACGAAGATTCTAGTTTAAATGGAATTTAACCCTTGAGGTCATCTTGTAGAGACGACCTCTTAAATTTTACTATGTGAGTTCAAAAAGCGCTTGAGCCCCCTTTATTAATGGTGACCTCGATTGATGTATGTTTATGGTGATCCCGCACACAGCTATGATGCCCCCGAGTAACAAAATAATAACCCAAGAATACTTTTTGGACTAGGATTTAAATCAAAACTTCAAGTATTTGTAAAACTTACTAAAAGCATGTTTTCATCATGTTAAAGAAAATAACCCACAATTTATTTTATTTCCAGAACAGCGAGGCTTAAATAATTTACACCATTTCACCCTCCCTTTAAGATAATACGCGACAAATTTAAGAAATCAAGGTGAATCAAGATTGAATGTTTTTTTCTTTCTTTCGGAGCTCCGCCATGCCTACGTCGAATGGAAAGCTAATAAGAGAAATGGCTTGTATCAAACCCTTTTGGCCAATTGAACAAATTTCTCAAATTAGGAAAGAGCTAGGGCCAAAGAGTTCGGCTTTCTCTCTTAGCCGCTTTTTACATCGACTCCCTTTTTCCTAACTCCTAAAAAATACTCGGGATTCCATTAAAGCTTTCTAGGGCAAGTTAGGGATCGACTTTATTACTACGGCGCAGTCCCGTGTTCCACTATTCATGGAAAAAAAAAAAAAGGATGGAAGGGGGAACTTCAATGCGATTATTAGTTCCGGAATTCGCAGGAAATTGACGAGAAGAAAGAGTGAAAGAACGGAAAGAGAACAGACTGTAGTTCAAAGTTAGAGCTACCAAGAAAGATTGAGAAAAAAGCTTGATTAGAAAAACGATGGGAATCGAGTACGTGGTATCTAATAATAGACGATGATCAAAATTAATTTGTTAAAAGGGAGAGTGAACCATCCAAAATAAATTATATATACAAATTCTGGTAAGTAGAACATTTACCGATGATATTCAATGCGAACAAAACACAATCTAAATGTTTTGTCAATTATATATTTGTCGCTCTACAGCCATAACATCAAGCAACTGCCTATAAAACTTATAACATCGTTTGCATGCTTTATAGTTGCACACAAAAACGCCCCCTTAATTATTGATTAATATCTAGTTACCCCATACTTAGATATCCACCCCTAAAACTAAAAGCATTCATCAAAATTGATACGAAGCACCTTTTCTTAGAAATATAATTCCATATTTGTTATGAGATTAATAATCACCGGGAGACTAAAGGTCGGAACAATACGAAGACCCTATATTTAACAATTTTTAATTGATTCTTACATAAACTTCAGACGCAATCGTTATAAAATCATTTTTAGGCTTAACGTGGTACTCATTTAATTGTGGAATTGGTATAAACCGACTTATTTTAAAGGGTAAATGACATAGGTCTTCCATTACCGAATACCGATCATTTTTCAAGGGTAATATCTAGAAATTATATTGACACAGCGTTTACATTTTAATACCATTGTTTTCATGTTAAAACGAGAAAATTTAGTTTGATGTACTCAAATATAAACCTATATGAGGTGATATAACTAAATAGTTAAAACTGGTTAACCGATAGCAAAATACGATTCAAAACTCCTATGACCACCTTTCAACCGGAAACCAAGAAAAGAAATTATAATACGTAAAAACATTCCATCGATATTTCGGTGTGGTTCCATGCAGGAATACTAAGAGTTAATGACGTAATTACAATCAAGAGGGGAGCGCCTAATCACACGAGGGAATCGGTGGGAGGGAGTTTTGGTGACCATTGAAGGGGCAGTTTAAGTCCAAAGCTTATACCGGTGCGGGGGTATTAATAGGTACCCTTTTCGTAGAAAAAACCACTCCCAATGAATCTAACTATACTATAACCCCCTATAATACGGTCTTAACGGTGAGTTTCTATTGTGTGGGGTGGTGTTAGAATGTTACAGCTGCGGGGAAATCCCCTCGCGCGGCAAAATGCAAATAGCTTCAGATCGCCCCCGCGCACGCCCGTTCGTTTCCAAGAGAAACCATAGACAATATACGAAAGGACTAAAAAGTCTCGTGGAATATTAGGGTATTATGTACCTTCCGGTTCCTTCGTTCGCAAATGGTTAGACAACTTTAGCGTCATAAGAAAAACGCGACGTTTAAGATGACGTCATGACCTATGAGACTAATTAACGTCACCGGAACATACCCAGTTTCAACCACGGCGAAGATCTATGCACTAGAAAACCTAATCCTTCTAGTCCTTCTGTATATTTTGTCTGTGGAGAAACGAATTTGAGCCGGAGCGCGATCGAGTAATACGAAGGCCATTGAACTCCCCAAATATCTAACAGCAGAATCGTAGTAAGTTCAGAAATCAATTTTATAGAGATATCGACTTCTTAAAGGGACAATGCAACCTAACAAGTGATGTTTTTATCGATATTCCTTATAGTTAATCCACCATTAAAAAAATATTAAACTATAAATAAAAAAACTTAGCCAGGAAAATAGGCTTTTCTTGATTCATCCTGAATTTATTCACATTCACGGGTCAGTGAACAATGAACAAAGGCCCGTCTTTAAGGCGAGATCTCCATGAGATTTCCAATAACATTCGATTGGTCGCTGACCCATCAATGCGATGAAATTCAGGATCTCCATAAATCCAGCTAAGCCTATTTTCCGGATAAGTTTTAAATTTATTTTTAGTTTAATATTTGCTTGTAATTTTTTTTTTTTACTGGTGGATTTATAACCGGAGTAATTTGAATATAAATTGAGTTACTACCAAATTGTAATTAGAAAGGGCGGGTTCTCTCTTCCGCTGGCGAGACTCAAAACAGCGCTCGACGCAGTAACACCTACATACAGCTTTCTAAGTGCGCGGGTCATTTGATTTCAAGAAACCTACACGCCAAATAATACAGTACCATGATAATTAAGAAACTTTACACGAGCATACGACTATTTGAATTAATTTAGGTGTAGGAGACGGTTAGTAAATTCTATTCTAATAGGTACGTATATTTATATTAATTTAAAGGTATACCGGTAAATTATATTCTCGGCTTAATTAATCGGTTTAAAAGTTTTAATCCAATTACACTTAGAGTTAACTGATTATCTCTTCGTTTGCATGTGTATTAGATATTAATTAAAGAAACTTCACGAGGAGTGCACGGCTTAGAATTCTATATCTATGATTTATTAAAAAGGGTGTTTATTCAAAGGAAGAACTCTGCTGTTTTTTGGGGGGTTTATTACTTACTTTTAATTAGAACATTTAGCGTTAATCTAAATTTATTAAAACAACTGAATTTTAGCTTATAAATTAAAAAATAAATATATAACAATCTTTTGTCAATAATTTGTATCTCCCCTGGAAAGGATTTTCACCCAGAACAACGAAGCTCGACCCCTGAAACACTTCTACAGGCGCCATAGGAATTACATTACAGTTTAGATTCAACACAACTAGGACGATCTAATTTTTTTCCAATGTATATTTATCAAAATTAAATAATAAAGAAAAAGTCTAGAACCTGGCCAACAAGAAAGAGGTTATGTATATGTACATAAATAGGGGAAAAAACTATAACTGTTGCCAACTCCCAAAATTATAAAAATTAAAATAAGCATCACAAAGAGTCTAACATTTCGGGACAAATGATAATATATAGAATACACATTTCTAATTTGTAAGACCAACATTACAGTACCCCAAAAAGATTTTATGGCCCTATAGTATACACCATTCGCGCGGAGAAAATAAGGGGTTACTGCAAGTTTCTCACGTTCTACATATAGTATCAACGTTCTAACGCAATAAAAATGAATAAAAAATGAGCTTCATACATCCCGTTTTTCCGCCACCCCCGCCATAACTTTCGAAAAATAAAAAAATAAAAAGAAAAAGGCGGGAAAAATGTATACTGCATTAAAGGGAACAAAAGGTAAAGGGGGTTAAAAATATTTGCATTCCAAAATCGTGCCGATGCATCGCTGTCAAAAAAGAAAATCCAAAAAACTTTCGGACCTATAAGAATAAAGCCTACACGACTGTTTTTAGATCAAATTCAATCCGAAATTTCAGTACGTAGAAACCTAGTTCACTTCGTATTGTTTCTAGGATATATTTTAACACTTGCTGTTACCTTAGAATGATTCTGATCGTGGTAAAAACCACTCTAAGATTGCAGTACATATAAAACTATTTTTCGTTATATATCTATGGTTTTTACTTACGGGAAATTATGAACATGGGCCTAACATTGTACTCGCTGACTTCATCGAGAGATTTTGTGGAAGGGTAAAATCGCTAACCCTAACATTTCCCCCCAATCCCTCCGATTATATCTTCTATAGAGGTTTATATATGTCCCTCCACATTCTTTTTCTCGTTATTTCGAGATTTGTAACATTCAAAACTGTGCTACAAGAAAACGTTTTCAATGAGGGGGGGGGGGGCCCGGAGGACAAAAAGGGGTTTTTGTTCTATAGCTAGCGTAGAAAAGGGGATTTCGACCTTCGCGGTTCTCCGAGGAACGTAGCTAGGAGCATCTTATAGGACCTCGCCACTCGCCTAACTCCCTGTAGGGTTTCCTTGAAGGATTCGATGCTGCCAAAACCAACGCGAAAGAATAGAGAAAGAGGAAGAGATACGAGATAGAAAATAAATGGTAGATTACAAAGATAATAGGAAGTAACTGTAGTTACGGATAAAGGTTGGATTACCCTTCGACAAGCGCAAATTTAAACGGATTAAAAGATTAACATATACAAAGCAATATTGATCGCACTATTTAATTTGATTTAAAATTATAAATAAATACATAACCCTGAGGATGGCAAAGATACTCGTTTCTTTGTATATAATAATCTTTTAATCCGTGTAGTTACATAGTTTTGATTGGAATTTCGTTTTTGATAGATATATATTGTAAAATTTAATTATGTTTACATTTTTTTACAAAATTTAATCAAATTTAACGACAGAATAATCATTATAAACATTAAATTTTACATATATTTTTATTTTTAAAAATATTCTTTACTATAGATTTTTACGGTCGCTTATTCCATTAAATTTTGAGTCTTAAGTTTAAAGTATCATCCTCATCAAAAATTCCTTATTAGCAAACTTTTGTTTCAGAATCTTACAACTAAAAACTTATCTATTATCTTTCTAAACCTAATCTGATTACACTAAATCTTATTTTATTTCCCTTCTCAAAACTAAAGGGAACATAGATAGGTACTTTTTCCTTTCAGGTCAAGGGAGATACGTCATGACATTTCTAGAGAATCGAGCGCGCGAAAAACTCCCACCAAAGCTAGGCAGAGGGGCGCGAGCAAGTGCGAGGAGAGGTCGGACTTCTAGGAGCTCCCGCGTCCAAAATAATTTTTGGGCGGGAAACTTTTCTATTGGAGCGGCAGGCCTAAAAGTATAGCGCCCGCTCTGGGAGAAATCGCGAAAGATATTCGCGCGCGATCGAGAGAAAGAGGCCGGTTAGTAAGAAGGTTGCCGTGACAACCAAACATTGATTTTTTGAGGAACGAGTTAGGGATATAAAAATCAAGATGAGACTCGAGCGAATACAAAGCTAAGCCTCGGATATACCCTGTACCAACGCGATGAAAACAGCGTTTCTACCGAGGCTTATACGTTTTTTGGGGATAAAAAAGATGGGGAGAAAATTTGCCCAAAGAGAGAAGCTACGGAGTTATGCTTTGATTCGAGACCAATTTGCAATGTAAAGAAAACTGATGCGGATTAATATTAAATGTATAAGCTTAATAGGGGATTAAAATAGTTCTACCTATCTACTCTCAAAGAGGAGAGGACATTCACAGCGTATAGGGAGAGAGGGATGTGAAAAAAAAAAAAAATTGTGTTTCCAGAAAAGCTCGCAGAAGGGGAGAGATGGGAGAAGGGTTTGACCCTTTTCATTCAATTGATTGGTGTAAACAAAAGAGAATTGAAGCTCGTTAGCGAATAGTATATGGAGCCGCTTGTTTTAGCAGACGACTCTATACACACGTTGAGTTAAAATGTTTTTAAACACGATTTATGTTAGATAATAATTTTAGGAAACTCATTATAAACGTTATAACGGGAATGTATACGATTTGAAATTAGAAATCTTGTTACGTTATATCATATATAAATATAATGTAATTGGAAATGAGTTTTTTTTATGAAATTAAGCTACAATGTTTATCCTTAGCTTTTTTAAACTAAATCTAAAGTAAACAAAAACGTTGTTTTTCTAAAATAAAAAGGATAAACATTTGGTTTAAAATCTCTTGGGATAAGTTGCTTGTTTGTTTTTACTAAGAAATGTTCTAAATTCAATTAAATTTTAGTATTAAGTCAGCGGTTGCGCTAAAGGAAAGTATAAAGATATGTATAAATTTACTTAAACGTTATTGAAGGAAGTATGGAATATTTCCATTACATTCCTTAAATGCCTAAAGCACAAGTAAAAAAAAAAAATGAAACAAATTTTAAGCTAAAAACCCAATTTTTTACTGAATGCCAAAAATTGATCTTTTCCGATTTTTGGAGAATGTATCAAACTCCTCGTGGATCCTTGTTAAGCCTACATTACAAGTAATTTAAAAATTGATTTAGATCTAGCTTAGTATTAGGTTGTATTTTTTTATTAGTGGATTAAGTATATTTAAAAACGACGAGTAATTAATCGATAAAAAACTACTTGCAATATGTTTAAATAATTCAAGAATGTTCCCAAAACCCCCTTTTTTTTTCTTATGGGTTTGTATTAATTAACCATATTCTTACTCTATTTCAAAAAATAGGATTAGTAATTATTAATTAAATACATTTTAATTTCAACATTGAATCATTTATCATAAACCAAATGAATTTTAGAATTAAAACATCAGATAACAATTTATTCTGAAATATAATTACAAATCTAATTTAATTTGTTTAACTGCCACCTATAATACGCAATAAATTTATCCAATATCCTTAACTATATATACCGGTACGTTTATATTTCAATTAATTAAGAAAAAAAAACACGAACCCGAAATCATTTATTAAAAAACAATCTTAAGATGGGATCTTAACCTAAAAAAAAAATACCAAAAATAATGATAACAAATATGGCGCCAATATTTCAGTATACTCTGCAATTTCCCGCCTTTTTTTTAAGTTCTCTATAAAACTATAGCTAAAGCGGGTATAGTTTCTCTAGCGATGGCGCAAAGTGGCTCTAACTAGATTATATCGGTAGTATTTTTCTCGCTCGAAAGGGTGCGAGATGGGGGTAGGAAGAGCTAAAAAAAACTTTGTATAAAGAAATGAAGCCCCCCCCCCCCAAAAAAACGGTAAAGTGTCGGGCGGGTTCAATAGAATCGATAGATAGAAGCTGGAAGAAGATGTACTCTAACACAGACCAAATTTCCACAACTATAATTTGATACTGCGGAGTGACACTCCATATTAAACTTAATGAAGAAAGAAGTAGTACAATTCTTTCCAAACTGGCGTCAAGTTGAAGAGAAAAAAAAAAAATCCTCATTCTCTCTCCTCTCAGAATCCCGGAAGAAGAAATTCCGAAGAGTCGAGAGCGATTCCTTCTTCATAACCGCTCCTCGTTCTTTTCCCCTTCTTTTTCTAACCATCTTCTTAGCCAAAACCCTTTATCTCCGTCCCACAAGGAATAAGCAATGTATTTAAGGTGTGTTGAATAATCAAGAATCTTTGAATTCATGGGATATTTAATTTCGGTAGTGCTGTACATTTCATATGTTACAATGGGAATCTTATTTTTATCAAAATGAGTATGCAATGGAATCAAACGTGTAATAAATAGATGGTAATTAAATTGGTTTGCGGTGTCAAGCAGTCTTTGTGGGAAAACAAAAGGGGATAGTTTTTGGTAGTGTTGTAATTAGAAACTGAGATGGATGGATACGTTTAACAGGCGAGATAAAAGCGAAGATATGTCAGTCATATAAATTAGGGTTAACTATTCGATCATCTTAATCACCCCCCTTTTTTATACGTATGTGATGAGAGTAAAGAGAATTTTGAATTAGTTTTTAAGGAAGCGTGTAAAGATTAATCAATTTGGCGAAAAGATGTCCCGTTAATTTAAAATAAATATAATATTCAATTTATATAAATAATTAACATCGAACCCGCATTTAGACACCATAAGTTAACTACACTAAGCCTAACACGGAAATTGGTGTTTCTTTGACCAATCAACGCCGTGTCCCTTATATTAAATCCTAATAAGCAAGATTCTTTAAGAATAAAATTAAGTGGCACTTGTAACTCCAATTAGAAGACTATTATTAAATGTTTTAAAGATAAATTCGGACATTCTAATAATATGTAAAGAATAAAAATTAATACCATTTCAATCAACATTTTTGTTATGTACTCTAAAAAGATTCCCACACGTCCGATTCCTTTTGCAATCATTTTTATCTCAAACTAATGGCATAAATAGATATATTATCAATCACTAGTATAATATACGCATGCGCAATAATGATAATCGGATTGAAAACATCCATCTAATCGGTAACAAATCCTTTTATATATATGAACTATTTTCACACACTAAGATAATGTGTATCCAGCCACCACAGTTTTATCAAGTTTGCAAGCTACACTATATTATATAATACAAATTTTTCATTCTGACGGACAGACGTGGAGTGTTTTTGTTACAAGATGATGGTACTTTTCTCTCACGAACAGAAATGGCGGGAACCAGCTTTGGAATTGAATGAAATACCCAAGAAAAAACCGCTTTTCCAATGAAAATGTAAGTACCTACTAAGAATGTAACGACACACAGTGCACCCTAGAGTACGTCGAGAACGATCGATGTCGTGCTAAAGGATAATCAAGGAGCTATAGTTGTATGGTTGGGGAACCCGCGCTAGAGAAGGGGGTACACAGTATACACGATAATAAAATAGATATTTTTAAGAAGGCTACATCTAGCTCATCATAACAGTCATGCGCGATATATATTTCATTCAAGGGGATAAACAAGAAATTGTGGCTAGAATGTAACAGTTTTTTTGGAAGGCGAGACCATGAGAAAGAAAAGAAGAACAAGAAGAATAAATAATAAGAAAAATCCACTGGCGGCTCGGAAGAAAAGCCATGATTTCATAAGTGCATGCGCGTGGTTTCCAAATTCTTTTCATTTCACAAAAGAATGGCTACAGAATCAATTTGGGGCTAACAAAAACTTCTCAAGATGATAATATAATAACAGACTCGTAGACAAACAAAACTGTGGCGCAAAAGAAATTGAAACAGCCTTTATTATCTTATTTGTAAAGTAAAGTCGACATTCTTGAATGAATTTTCAAATTAAAAAAGGCCTATCTTAATGATATATTTTATATAATCAGGCAAAAGCTGCTGGTAGGGAAATGAGTATGGAGTAACTAAAATTAGTTTTTTTACTTTTAAAAAGATTTAACAGTTTGGGAAAGAAAAGAAAATATTTCGAAATTAAATATTTTGTTTTTATTTTTGGTTGGAAAATAAATCTCCAAAATTGTTAATTATCTGAAGTAATTCTTTCCTATGTAACTTGCCATTATTTTAAATCCAGAAATAGAAATTTTTATTAAAGAGAAAATTAATCATCTCTTAAATTACTAATTTTCTCCCCCCCCCCCTAAATATAATTAAAGAAGCCCCTGTTTAGAAGGTAAAATAAGCGAAAAAATAATCTATTAAACTTATCCGAGTTAATGAATATGAAGGAGGAAGAGGACTCGTTTAAGGTTGGTCGAAGTGTAATTTGATACGAAAAAAAAAGAAGCCCCTACGTGTAGTTTTATTTTGATTCTTAAACCAAAAACCGCAATGACCCCCACCGGATATATTGGAATAAATCCGAAGCGAGCTCGAAACGCGGCCCGGAAAAACCCCGTCGACGGTAAACGGATATCGTTAAAGGGTACGTCTCACGAAGATTCACGAACTAGTTATTTTAGTATTGAACTCAATAAGAGTTTTAAAATCAAAAGTAGTGAGGGGCTGAGGACTCCCAAGTAATCGGTAACTGTACGTATTTAGCATTACCGTATCCATGGTGTAATTTGTTATACGAAATCGCGCAATCGGAAGAATGAAGTGGTTAAGGGTGAATCAAACCTAACAAGTGATTTTTTATCGATTCCTTATCAACCAGCAAAAACAATACAAGCAAATATTAACTAGAAATAAATTTAAAACTTTACCCAGAAAATAGGCTTAGCTGGATTCATAGAGATCCTGAATTTCTTCGCATTGATGGGTCACAGCCACCAATGAGCAAAGGCTCGTGGTTAAGCCGTCCAATAACATTCGATTGGTCGCTGACCCATCAATGCAAAAGAAATTCAGGATCTCTATGAATCCAGCTAAGCCTATTTTTCGGGTAAGTTTTATATTTCTAGTTTAATATTTGTTTGTAATTTTTTTACTGATGGATTATTTAAACTATAAGGAATTGATAAAAAAGTCACCTGTTGTTAGGTTGCATTCTCCCTTAACCCTTCGAAAATAGGTCAAAACCACCTAAAAGGTATTAATAAAAATATCAGAATCAGCGAAAGCTCAATTTTAGCTCCTCAGAATAGCATATTTTATTACTTCCGGTCCATAAAATATGAGATGAGGAAAACTTCAAAGGGATACTAGACTGTTCAAACAACTTATTTCTAATCAATTTGAACTGTTAAAAAATGCGTAAAAATGTTATCAAAATTTATCAACGTTTCGTGGAAATTACAGACGCGGAAGCAAATTTCGGATAGAAAAAAATGTTGCCAATGACAATTAGAGTTCGTCGTTGAAATGGCACGTGAAACGTACAAACGAGATGTTTCAAGAAGAAGCGCGTGCTTTTGTGTTAAATTGGTCGTCGCACCATTTTAAGACCGTACTCTTTCATTGGCTTAAGCAATTACTATAACTGAAGAATCTTTACAGCCTATAATTTCTTCGAAACGGAGTTAGGCTTAGCGAGTGAAGTGCACAACTTTTGATAATTAACTTGGAATAATAGAGAATTAAATCTTTGGTAAATTTTTATATATTTTTAAGAGTCCAAATAGATTAAATATAACTTGTTTTCGAAGTCTAGTAGAACTTTAATAATTTTAAAAAATATTAACTCCTTTTGAAGCTAATTCAATTCAGGTCTAAAAAAAAATCTGTCTAGTTAAGATTGAATAATTTCAACGAGACTTGCTCGTTAATATTATCATTATAGTCCAGAGCAGGCTATAGATTTACTGGAAGCTTTCATTAATAAGGCTCAACTCAAGAGGGGGTAACCCAATATAGGAAAGCCATAAGGCCGTGGCTGCTAAAAAACAAAGTCCTAGAGGTTATTATACCTTCGATCCACGTCACCTATGGAGGGATAACGTTCGATAAATAAGGGTTCCCCGCCTTTACGAAGGCTGTAAGGTGACGATATTTTGCTAAAGTGGATGAACGGAGATGATAAAGGGATGGCGAAAAGATAATTAACTAGGAAACATAAAAAAATCTAGTTTAAGTGATATTTTCACTATTTTGTCTATGTATTTTCGGGTTTCTGGTACACAAGAGTTGTTCTTGTCGGCAGGGCTTCCAGCAAAAAGAGGAGAAATAGGGACTTTACATTAATGGCTAAACTAACTACCAAAATTATACTTAAACTCAATTTAATATTCATGAGAAACCTGAGACAGAATAACTTTAAATATTGGATTTTTACCGAAAAAAGTGGATATAAGATATTATATATTAGTTTGAATATTTTAATTATGGGAAACATTACTTTTAGTAATTAGCTTAATTGATTTATACTACATCCATTCATACCGAGCTAAATTAATGGTATTTAGTACCGGTAAACTTTTTTATCGTCGCTCTTATCTGTAAAATATTTCCATAAAACTTATTCCTTTATTTACCATACATATCCTAAATAATTTATATTAAAAAAATATCACGTCACTCACACTTTAAAAAAAAAAAAAAAAATAGTAGAGAGAGGAGGTGCTTTACCGGTTAGACTTAGAAGCTTGGCGATGAAGCCTAACAGCTGCATGTGGGCGGAAAACGCCCGATCCTAGGCCGGATCACACTCACGAAAAAAAAAATTGATTTGTTTTTTGGCTCCCCCCTGACACAAATGGTTTTCGCGGGGTTTTTGTAAGTGAAAGATAATAATAATATCTTTCCCTCTTCTCTCTGTCCAATGAGAACTTTAGAAAATGATCAAAGCTGCGGGCGGATTAACACTCAATGTTAAACTTGATAGTTTTGCCCAAGTTCATCTCGAAATAATGGTGAAATTGAAAATGACAATGCTTATGGTATATTGCGTTAAAGAAACAGATACTGACAATTTTGATAATTCAAAATAGTATATCCTAAACCAGCTCGTTTAATCTTAATATACCAGGATTTGGTGGTATGGGTTTTTTGAGCTAAATCAATCGCCGCCCATGTTTATTCCCGAAATATAAGGATTATATAGTAAACCACGTTTCTGGGCAAGCGCGTTGAGATAGGGTTTCAATTAATACCGATGATGGATCGTGCCAAAGGTCTGGAAATATACCGTTGGGATGAATATTTTGGTGATTTTAGTTTCAAAATAAAATTAATACAGATACGATTTCAACTAGGATTTTAAATTCAAGATATATTTTGGTATTGAATATAAAAATTTAATTTGGATACTGGTTAGTGAATATAAACTCTGATATGTCCCTACTTTTCATACGAAAATAGAGCACATAGAACGAGACTTGATACTTTCAATGAGAAATTCATAACTTAAAGGGAAACTTGGAGCTAAAAAAAGAAGCAGTTTTCAATGTTACGACATTACAAGCGCTGTTGAAGGCTGAAATAATATGATTGGCCCGAACTTATCTATACTTTTATAGAGATTTTACCAAACTTAAGAAATTAATTTAAAGGCTTGGGATTTTTTCTGCCTGTAACCTGCCTGTGTCACTGGAAGTGGGCCCACCATCTGAGCTTTCCATTTGGGTAGCAAGGCAAGAGAAAGCCTGGAGGGTGTTTTTGTTTCCAGGGTGACAGGCAGAAGTAATCCTAGGCCTTTAAACATCAAAAAAGTGTCTAATAATTCCGAAAAATTCTCTAATACGTTTTTTGGCATGGTGATTCCGAAAATAAATCCATATAAATTCCATTTCTAGCTCAAAGTTTCCCTTTAAATCCCACAAAAAAATAGTATTAAAAAAACTGTTCCATTAATAATGAAAAATACGTATGATGTTCAATCATTGGAGAGATAAGTTTACTAAAACAGAGAGCATCCAACGCCCTGAAATAAATTATGTTAAATAATGTAAATAAGGCGCTAAAAGCTAGAGAAGCATCATTATTCGTAAAACAAGTCCGAGCGAAAGGGATAGAAGTTCCATATAAAGCGAGAGAGTACGACTTAGCAAGAAGCTTTTAGTAAACCACTTTTAGATTTATTTCTATGTTATATCCTTGGTTATATATCCCATTAACTCGATCTTCACACAGGACTGGCTGGACTGCCATTATAGGGCGAGTTATGGTCCATAACATACATACATTTACAAGATGAAGGGCTTGAAGGCTATCAGTAACGTATCGATCCGTTAGGCTTAGTATACTTTCTTTTACTTAATGCTTAAAGGCATCCTTAAAAGGTCGAATATACGACTTAAACATAATCAAAATGTTCTTTCGTGTTAAATTTATTACCCACGGTGACTTTGATATTTAAAATAAGTTTAATTTAAAGATAGTTGATATTTCACGCTTTGAGCCTTAATTTCTTTGAAACATGTGTTAGTCGGACTCAAAAGGAACGTGTGTGTGCTCGAAAGGCTTACCAGAAATTAACTAAATTAATTTTTAAATAATTAAAACGAGCTTCCCATAAATTAAATAAATTCTTAAATAATTAAAATGGGCTTCCTAGAAATTAAATTTACTAATTTTAATTAAAATAAATAAATTTAAATAAATTTAATTCACTTATTTTAAAGGGAAACTTGAAGCTAAAAATGGAACAGCTTTTGAATTTATTTTCGGAATCACCATGTCACAATTTTTAGACAAGTTTTTGGCGTTAAAATTAATTTTTAAAAGTTTGGCAAAATTTCTATAAATGTAAATATAAATTCGGGCTATTCAATTATTATTTCAGAATCCAACAGTGCTTGTACTGTCCTAACATTAAAATAATGGGCACAAAAACCTACAAGAATACAATCCTACAATGTCCAAGCTGCCAGTGATAAGTGGGACATGTTACACTATAGCTCCCTTAAATAAAATAAAACAAAAACATTTAGCCTCCCCTTTAAGAATAACACGAGTAGCGTTTGGTATATTTTTGCGTCCTTTCGAAGGCCATTTAAATAGGAATAGTTCGCGCACGGAAGAGACCAATAAAGGAGTATAGAACCAAAAATAAAATAATGGGTAAAATAACCTAGCCCTTATGAGAATATATTTGAAGTCACGCGAAAGTTTACCGTCGCATTACGAGGCATTCACGATCTAGACGGTATTAAGTTTTATTACAATAAAATATTAATAATTAATAAAGCGTATCTCACGAAGCTAGAAGGAGAAGAATTAATAAGAGGGAAAATAACGGCCGTGTGTAGGAATCAATTTAAATATGGAGTGACTGCGAAGCTAGCCTCCTTCAAACCCAATCATAAATACGGATATAATGGATCTTAGCTTCGCGTACGCTGAGAGTTAAAACTGATTAAGAATATAGATGTCGCTGTGCGGGGAAGTCTTCATCACTCAACGCCTGTTCAACGGTAATTAAGCCTATATACTTTCTAACAAGAACAGGTGACGTAAGAGATAAAGCGTAGGCGGATGAATATAATATCTTAAAACCTTATTTGAATGAAAATAGTTATTGTTAACAAACATTGGGACGAAGCGGATGAATCAGACTACCTGGAAGCGTAGCGATAGCTGGTTTGCGAAGTCAAAGGCTTAGGGAAGGTACTAATAATTTATCTTAAACGCATGTTGAAGTGAGTTTAGAAAAGAGGAACGTCTTCAACTTCGCCTTTTTAACCTTTTTTTAAATAGATTCATAATGCAGAAGGTGGATAAAGGTTAAAAGGGTTATCTTAAAGATTATACTTTGTAATATTTCACTTTAATTGGCTTGGCAAAGATAGTTTTTTTTTTTTTTTAGTTTTTTTTTTCTATAAGAGTGAGGAGTATGTTGTATCCCTCCTCTACAGTTTTCTACGCGCTGTTTTTAGTTAAAATATATAATAGGGAATTAAGGATCGCCACCTTGGGCTGGGCAATATTATAAACTTAAATAAATTAGTTTTTTGCGTGTTGCGTAAAATTACTGGCCAGAATGAAAAGTACACGATATGAATACGCAACAAATATTAATACATATCAAAATATATAATTATGTAGCAATGTCATTCTGTCGGTTGTTAAATAATATTAGTAGCGACGTTAGCTATGAGAAAAAGATGAAGCGAATTGATACACAATGTTAAACTTCATTGCGAAAAAGTAGTTCATGCAAACAGCCATTGAGTATATATCGAAGTGCGCTATTTCATTTTAAATTAAACTAAATAACCTAATGATTTAGAGGTTACACCGTTTTTAGTGGTTAACAAGCGTTTTAATTTAAATATAAGTTTAGTTTCGTGAATTAAATTTGATATTTTAGTGAAAAATCACATTTTTGAACACATGTGGTCTATCAAAGGTAATTTTCTAAAGAACTGAAACTAAGTAAGAGGAATTTCAGGATTTTTAAACCACAATGAAGAAAACAATTAGACCAATCATATTATTCAGCCATCCTTCAACAGTGCTTTATCGATTGAGTTTCTTGAGAACCTTCGCTTACATTTAAAATTATCCAATAATCTCTCAGGAGATTAATTGATTTTGTAATTCCAACGGTTCTTTCGGTACTTTGTAAGATTGATAGTATGTAGCAATCTTTCAAAGGTTGATGTGTCGATAGAGTCAAAGAAAGAGGAAAAGATGTGGAGGGGATGGGTGTTGGGAGGGTATCTATGCGTATCTTCAGAGTTTTTTAGCGCATGTGGTTCAGGCCTGTATATAAAGAGGCTCAGGGCCGCATGCTCAGCCTGCTCAGGGCGTCGATATTGGGAAACTAGGGTCTTTGAGAGAGAGGGAGAGAGATGCGTGAAGGAAAAGCATGCGGGAGGGCAAAAGGGAGGGGTTCTGGAATTCCCGGGGTCGTTCACCCTAGTGTTCACCTGAGGAAGAGAAAGCCGCGGGGAAGTCCAACATGCCAGGGGTAGAGAGGTCTGTGTAAAAGGAGAGGCAAAGAGATAGAAGGAAACAAGTTCAAATCAAAAACGAAGTATCTAGAGTTACTATATAAGTTTTCGACGAAGGATTATAACCACTTCCGTAAAATCTGTACATCGATTACGCGATTACGTTAACTGATTACATCCTTAAGCTTCATTTTCATGCTCCCTAGTAGCGGATAAAAAACCTAAAAATACGCATTAGCTGCAAGCTTGCATCGTTTTCACGCTTGATAAAGAGAAAATAAATCGCGGAAAAATCCAAAATTAAGTGGATTTTCACTTTCCGCTAGGCGTACCCTCGTAATTTAAAAACGCTTGCTAAAATCGTCCGCTACTAGCGAGCATGAAAATTAAGTTTTATATCCTCTTCAGACAAGGCGTAATAAACCGGTTTAATCAGATTTAACTGAGGTTTAAATCTGATTAAACCAGGCTAATTATGCCTTGTCTGAAGAGGGAATTAGGGTTACACCAAATAACCACTATAGTACAGTCAAAACTACGTAGTCTTGTACACTGATTAGGTGAAGTGCAGGATCGGATTAGGGAGGGTGGGGCAAAAGGTACAATTGCCCCTGGGCACCTGTCATCGAACGCTGTTAGGGGCGCGTTGAATTAAAGAATACCTCAAGCGAGAGCGTAATAAATGTTGAATCGACTTCGATTTTCAAATTAGGGGGGCGCATATAATTTTTCCCCGAGGCGCAAAATTGTATAATCCGAACTTGGTGGAGTAATTAGCCTGTGGGTTTTGGTTCATACACTTAAGGGTTGCGGTTTAATTTGGGAAAGCGTAAAGACCATTGCATCACAAGGAAAGGCAAGGAATTGACGTATAAATATAAATCTTCGAGAGATAAATTTTCCAAATTTATTTTTGTAATCTTTTAAAGCCTGGGTCATACTTGGCTACGTAGGGGCGGAGCCTTATATGGTAGAAAATAGATCCTGCCCATATCAATCCGCCTCAGTGTTTTCCAATAAGTTAACTCCCTCATACTGACGACTATATTTAATGACAATTACATCCTAAAATATATTTCACATTTTGGAACTCCTAATCTAATTAACGTACGTACTTTTTGCTCCAACGCTACACAACCAAAATTGTAATGGTACTCTCTTATGTAACATATAGATTCTCGTATACAAAAAGAGAAAGAATACGTGGGATTAACTATGCGGGGTAATTATCATCTTTCGCGCGCATTTCACGCCGAATTCCCTCCTGTTATTACAACTAGAGTCGCGAGGAGACGGAGCTAGCGAGGGAGAAGTGAGGATTTGAGGGTATTTTCTCCATTCTCTCCCTTTAATTGGATTATTAAATTGTAATTAGGGTTATACTCGGAATTGCAATCCTCCTCAACCCTCCCTGCACCTTCTCCCTCATTCCTAACGTCATCTTATTGTAATGATTATTAGAAAATCATTTATATAATTAAAAGATGAAACGGAAAATTAAAGGAGAAGAGTCGCAAAGAGTAACGAAAGCCCTATATAGGTGAGTAAGTTGAGATTTAATCTCAAACAGGATAGAAAAAAAAAAAAAAAAAAAGCGGTCAGCCCCTGGTGGCTGGTAGAAGTGCATGGCGTACAAAAATGCTGTTGGAACACTTTTACAGGGGCTGAATAATTATTTTTTGGAACTTTTGTGTTAAAATAAGTTCGAATTTTCAGCATGGTGGGAGAAATTATAGTTTCATCGAGGTGTTAACACCGATTTAAGCGATTACGTAACTGATTACAGCCTTTGGTGATGCTAAATACAAAGAGAGATTTATAGGCTTGTATACCGATTACTTGGAGTAATAAGGGTCTCGAGTTTTTCATAACTGTTAACAAAAGTATTAAGAATAAATTAAAAATTATTCGCTAGTCCTTATATGGGGAGTTCAGTAAATTTCCATGAATCCAGCTAAGCCTATTTTGATGATAAGTTTAATTTATTTCAAGTTTAGTATTTTTTTTTTTTTTTTTTTTTTTTTTTTTTTTTTTTTTTTTTTTTTACTGGTGGATTAGACCTATTTAAACGATAAGGAATCGATAAAAAAAAATCACTTGTTCTTAGGTTGCATTCTCCCTTTAAAGGTTATATAAAAAACTGATGGAATTAGGATTAAACCTTTGCGGATTGGTTACCAAACCCATCTTTAATCGTATTAACTTCCTCAGAAAGAAAAAAAAAAAAAAAAATCCTTGCTTCACTAACATTCGAAACCAAAGGATTTAAACCAATAAGAAAGAAATGCAAAATACGTGTAATGAAAATCTTACAGGAAAAACTATAACTTATCCTTTACCAAATATATAGAAAAGAAAGATTTCAAAGCCTTTGGTATAGGGTAAAACCAAAAGAAAAAAATTGGATTCGATTTAAACCACAAAAATAAAAAATAAAGTTGAAAAAAAATTATATAATCCCCTTTTTGTTTAAAAATTTAAGAAAAAACAAAACCACGAGGCATCTTTAGCTTAAGGGGCTGCAAAGACAGTAAAGTTATTGTTAAGGGTGCTATATTTTTGGGGACAAAAGTCCATTCTATTATTTTATAGTACTATGTTGGATAAAAAAGAAGCCCTTGTAGGGATTTTGAAAAAATTAAGAAGTTTTTCTCGGCTCACAAAGTTTCCTTATTAAAAAAAATTGAATGTCAAGAAGCTGGAGGCGTTTTCAGAAGTGAAGAAAAAAAAAAAAAAAAAAATAAAATCTTTTTTTCCCACTTTGAAAATATACCATCAGCCATTGATGGTTATACTTATATTTTCTTATATATTTATTACAAGACTTATGAAGTTACACCCCCTTATGACTATAGTAAAGACTGAAACTGAAAAAATATTCTAAGGTAAAGAAAAACAAATATTGAAAGAAGATTGAGAAACGTGGGTTGTTAGAAATTGGGAAAAAGATGAAATCTTAACAGTTCATCCCATCAGTTTTAGAACTATAAGAGAAGCAACTTGAGACTAAATTAACAATGATTTGGATAAAAATGTATACGAGGAGAAAAATCTTCGTGAAATTAAAGAACAAGGAGCCAAAACTGGGCCATAACAAGGATGAATTAAACTTCGGTTATAAACTAAGATATTCTACGAGCCATAAAGGTTTTATTCTTAAACTAAACTTTGCCGATTCAGCAAATCTAAAAGTCTAACGAATTGAGAAAGAGATTAAATTTTGACAAAGATTTTAAAAATAAAAAGCTACCAAGGGTTATAAATAAAGATATCTATTTCAAAGACTTCAGATAAAAGGACGTACAATTTTTTTCTGCTTATATAGAATTTTTTAAGAATAAGCTTTTTAAGTATAAGATGAGTCATTTCAAATCGTCAGTACCTGTAGAGCTAAAGGTGTACCTTCTATTATTCCTATCCGAATTTCTTAGAAAACTATAGATGCTACCTTTCATCTCTTTAAGTGGTGTTGAAAACTCTAGTAAGAATATTATTCCAACTACCATGGGTACCATCAGATAAAATAAGCCTACAGTAGCGAGAAAATCTACCTTAGAAAAGATTCTGGCGGGAGTTACAATCTATAAAAATAATCTCAGTCTGAAACATGCAGAGATTTCATCACTTAAAAACTTATTCTACTTTCTAATCCTTTCTAACTCTATTACGGTGTAAAAATAAAGGATCCCATTATCTCGAATACAGAAAACTCCCGCTATCTTTAACCGAAGGTAGCGTACGAGACGAAAAATACTATAGATAGACAATATATATATAAACCATAACGTTCTTCGAATGAACGGAACTTCTTAGACCCAAACCGAAGCTATTGACTGAAATATTGAATCATTCGAAGACTGTAAAATCGAATATAATGAAAAACCTTCATCCTGACGCGTTCCATATTTTATCTAGTTCGTTTCGCTTAGAAATTTCAACGTTTATTAAGATAGAGTATAGCCCAATAGGCTTCAATCTCGATTTTAGCTTGGATATAGGCTTAACTTTAGTCGTAGTCGATGAGAACTAAAATTAATCCAGGCTCACCTCGAAAGCGTTAGACAATTACAAAGGAAGAGAAAGACTTCGGGCCGAGTTAAGAGAAAATGTATTATAAGTCTAAAAGAAACATATATAGCGTACGTGTGAGAAAAAGGGCCAATGCCCCCCCGCCCGCCCACCCGAAACGAAGAGAAGAAGCAAAGACCATCTTAAGTCTCTGTCCAAATAAAAGATCCCGCGAGGGCAAGCAACGCTAAAATATGAAAGTCGATGTCGGACCTTTTCTTTTGTTCCTCAAAAAATATTGTAAATCTACTTTCATCCCCTATAAGGCTTAGCGTTATATAAAAACCGCATCCGCTTTCGCTATCATTCGCAAACTACGGTTGAATAAAAGTACATATACAGTTAGTTTCTTTACTTTGCTACGCTCTGAAAGACAATTTGAGCTATATTCATCGCAACCATGAAGAGAATTCTGAAGCTGAATAAAGTGAATGTCTCTTGGGAATGCGATCTCTAAAGGCCATGTAGCGTTATCCATTAAAAGGGAGGATGAAATGCAACCGAATAGTTAATTTTTTAATCAGTTAATTAGAGCTCCTAAAATTAGACAAAGATATAATCTCCTTTAAAATTTAAAATCACAATATTTTTTAATAAATCCTTTTCCAGTTCTAAAACCAGTATGGGATGGACGGACCGAATATTGGATTTTTTAAGAGATTAATATTTACGTTTGGCGTTAAAAATTCGGCTGAAAATCTATATTTTCACCTGTACCTTATCATAAGGGAAAGAGAGAGAGAGCTGTGGGAGAAGAACATGGCCAATGGGAATAATTAGGCCAATGGGAATAATTAGGCCAATGGGAATAATTAGATAATAAGATTAAAATGATTAAAAACACGCACGTAATATCATCGAAGGAAGTTTTCTTTTAAAATTACGAAAAAAAAAGAGTAATCTGATTGAAAACTCTTATACGGTAACAGAAGAAAGTATTATGTTTAATCGTTTCTATATTAGAATCAACTAAAACCTAATTTTCTTTTTGAAAATTTTAGGTGGGGCCGATACTCTTAAATTCGCTGTTTTTAGCTAGACCCTATACTTGTATAGGTTCTAGCTAGTGTTTTGAGTCGTGCTGGTAGTCTGAAGTCTGAAGTCAGAAGTCTGAAGTCTGAAGTCTGAAGTCTGAAGTCTGAAGTCGGTGTCCCAGAAATGACGAAAAACGTCATCGTATCGAAAAAACATTCGTTTCTTATCCACCAGACGTCACGACGTGATGTCCCAGACAAATTTAAAATATCTATTTTTTTTTAAGATATCGATTTTCCACCAAGTGGTCTCCCGAATTTCGGAAAAAACCGCGTCGCGCTCGAAGCTTCATAGCTTTGCGATCGAGAGTTGGACGCTCATCCTCGTTACCACGGGTAATTGGTTAAACTTTAGCGAAAAACTCCTTATATCTTCATAGATATACAATACAGAAAACAAGTCGTTGTTAATAAAGGGTCGTCGAGAACGAGATAAAAGGTAGCTTATGAAGGTTTCGGTTCTAGTCTGTCAGTAATGAAAACTCAAAAACAACAAACAAGTCGTCGCGAACGAGATAATAAGGGAGCTTATGCGTGTTGGGTTTGAGTATGTCAGAAATAAAATATTTGATTTGAAAAACATGATTTGAAAAACATGATTTGAAAAACATGATTTGAAAAACATGATTTGAAAAACATGATTTGAAAAACATGATTTGAAAAACATGATTTGAAAAACATGATTTGAAAAACATGATTTGAAAAACATGATTTGAAAAACATGATTTGAAAAACATGATTTGAAAAACATGATTTGAAAAACATGATTTGAAAAACATGATTTGAAAAACATGATTTGAAAAACATGATTTGAAAAACATGATTTGAAAAACATGATTTGAAAAACATGATTTGAAAAACATGATTTGAAAAACATGATTTGAAAAACATGATTTGAAAAACATGATTTGAAAAACATGATTTGAAAAACATGATTTGAAAAACATGATTTGAAAAACATGATTTGAAAAACATGATTTGAAAAACATGATTTGAAAAACATGATTTGAAAAACATGATTTGAAAAACATGATTTGAAAAACATGATTTGAAAAACATGATTTGAAAAACATGATTTGAAAAACATGATTTGAAAAACATGATTTGAAAAACATGATTTGAAAAACATGATTTGAAAAACATGATTTGAAAAACATGATTTGAAAAACATGATTTGAAAAACATGATTTGAAAAACATGATTTGAAAAACATGATTTGAAAAACATGATTTGAAAAACATGATTTGAAAAACATGATTTGAAAAACATGATTTGAAAAACATGATTTGAAAAACATGATTTGAAAAACATGATTTGAAAAACATGATTTGAAAAACATGATTTGAAAAACATGATTTGAAAAACATGATTTGAAAAACATGATTTGAAAAACATGATTTGAAAAACATGATTTGAAAAACATGATTTGAAAAACATGATTTGAAAAACATGATTTGAAAAACATGATTTGAAAAACATGATTTGAA
Organism: Odiellus spinosus; assembly: GCA_963920705.1. Classification (NCBI taxonomy): domain Eukaryota; kingdom Metazoa; phylum Arthropoda; class Arachnida; order Opiliones; family Phalangiidae; genus Odiellus; species Odiellus spinosus. The sequence goes on from OY987227.1 coordinate 15,035,255, forward strand.
AAACATGATTTGAAAAACATGATTTGAAAAACATGATTTGAAAAACATGATTTGAAAAACATGATTTGAAAAACATGATTTGAAAAACATGATTTGAAAAACATGATTTGAAAAACATGATTTGAAAAACATGATTTGAAAAACATGATTTGAAAAACATGATTTGAAAAACATGATTTGAAAAACATGATTTGAAAAACATGATTTGAAAAACATGATTTGAAAAACATGATTTGAAAAACATGATTTGAAAAACATGATTTGAAAAACATGATTTGAAAAACATGATTTGAAAAACATGATTTGAAAAACATGATTTGAAAAACATGATTTGAAAAACATGATTTGAAAAACATGATTTGAAAAACATGATTTGAAAAACATGATTTGAAAAACATGATTTGAAAAACTTCGTGTTTAAAGGGATCTAGAAACGCCATTCAAATTGTTCAAAGAGCGTTTATGCATGCATAACAAGCCCCTGCTATAGCATAATTCTTTTCAGCCTCTTTTACTATGTCATGGGTCTAGCTATTCTATGGGCTTGACCATCTTGTTATAGTTTTAAATTATAAATTACAATTTTGGTAATTTTATCAGAGCAAAACGTAAATTACCATTACCCTGGTAATTTACCGCGTAAATAACCGATTTAGAACTGTAGTCATAAATCGAACAAGCTTATTTAAAAATAAAGAAACGCGACACAATAAGCATTTTCCTTTTCAAGCTCCCTATCTTTTATCCCTTAACATATCTTCATTCAGTTTCTCTCCATGAACAGCATTTCAAAGCTTCATCCTTCGCGGTATCAACGAAAGTATTTTGCAAAACTATTTTCATCCCAACAAGTCCTAACAAAAGGTATTATTTCGCCTTGACTTTATATATATATATATTGAAAACTTCCTCTTAAAAACTCTTGCAAAATATTGCAAAGAGCTAGCTTCGACCATTCCCACTATCTCTCTCGGGTCAAGTAAAAAGTTGCTTCGGTGGCCAGAAAAACAATATAATATAGAGATGAAGAGTGGAAGAAAGGGTCAGGGGGAAATTTGCGTCATCATAAGAACAGGTCTAGGACTTTGGCGCGTGCGTAATCTTGAAAAAGTGAAAAAGAAGAACAAACGCGAGCGTTTTCTCAACTACCTATATATACTTCATTATATATACTCCAATATCGAACAATGACTTTAGTCTATCTCCACGGTTTGACTGTGTTCCATAGTCTTTAAAGGGATTATGAAGACGAGTAGTTGTGCTATTTTTAATCGATTATAGTGGAAAATGAGGCTGTCACCATTTTTTCGAACACCTACGCGTAAAATTGTAACCATAGTTAGCTAATAATAATTAATTGAATTGATAGAATTGAATAGTCAAAATTTTACCAGGCTCTCAGTTGATGCAATCGAAAGAAATTTCAAAATTAAAATGTTTATAAATATGTAGATTTAATTATTGATGACGTAGAATTATTCTGTACCATAATTAATAATAAGTTTTAATTAATCGTGGTACTTTCTGGATTAAGGTTTATCTGGATACGTCATCACTATGGTCCTAAGGACTATAGTAATGATGTATTTTGCATATATTTTGATTAGTGTCGCGGTAATTTTTTTTTCTATGGCATATATGTTGATAGAGTATACTTTGAATCGTTTTTAAACGATGCTTTCCTAAAAAGGCACTCGTATTCCATACGAAATGGTGAAAAAATAGTGACAGCTTCACTTTAAATATAAGGAAAAATTTAAAGAGTTATTCTTATACTTTGGATTTTTTTTATTTGAGGTGTAGCCGTACCGGATAATGGGGTATGGAAAAAAATCGAACAGCCAAGAGTTATCAAAACAGTGTTACCATTTTTCCTTGTTTTGTGTCACGCGATCCGTTTTGTTTTATATTAAAAGTATATTAAAGGTCAAAGTTGAAGGGAGAAAAGTATCGTTCAATGTTTGGTATATATTTATACACGCATTTCATTTATTTTGTTTTCTATATATAGGTCCCCAAGTTATGATTCTTTAATAGTGGAAAATGATGTGTTGTTGATTACTAGAAATGTATTTCAATATTTATTTAGATAATACGTATTATATATAGTTATATTTGCTTCCGGTAGAATTTTTATGCAAATTAGACCCATATACCTATATAGAGATATTTTGATATATTTTTTAAGATTAGGCCCATCATGAGCGTTCCACAGATCGAGAAAAATGGCGGAAGAGATTTTCAATCATAACCATGATATATTATATATATATATATATATATCGATTTTGAATCTAACACTGATATATTATATATATCGATTTTGAATCTAACACTGATATATTATATATATCGATTTTGAATCTAACACTGATATATTATATATCGATTTTGAATCTAACACTGATATATTATATATCGATTTTGAATCTAACACTGATATATTATATATCGATTTTGAATCTAACACTGATATATTATATATCGATTTTGAATCTAACACTGATATATTATATATCGATTTTGAATCTAACACTGATATATTATATATCGATTTTGAATCTAACACTGATATATTATATATCGATTTTGAATCTAACACTGATATATTATATATCGATTTTGAATCTAACACTGATATATTATATATCGATTTTGAATTAAAACCGTGATATATTATATATCGATTTTGAATTATAACCGTGATATATTATATATCGATTTTGAATTATAACCGTGATATATTATACATCGATTTTTATTCATAACCGTGGTATATTATACATCGATTTTAAATCATAACCGTGATATATTATACATCGATTTTAAATCATAACCGTGATATATTATACATCGATTTTAAATCATAACCGTGATATATTATACATCGATTTTAAATCATAACTCGGATATATTATATCGATTTTAAATCACATATTATATTCAAATCAAAGAGGAAAAAAATTGTTTTAGAAACATTATAAAGGCTTATAAATTATGAGTAAATCAGTCTAACTTCAATTCGAATATCTCATTATAGTTGTTGACCTAATTTTTGAAAATATCGAACAGTACTTTAATGTTAGGAAAACTTATGTTTTAGGGTTGAGCGTACATGTATAGGCGTTGTAACTGTTGTTAGGAAGCTGTACCACAGCGAGCAGACGGCGCGCGGTTCGTACAGCTGTTCGCTAAATCTAATTTTCAGAGAAAAACTGACGGAATTTTTGTTATTCGGAACGGCGGAATATTTTTTGAAGAGACGACATTTGGAAAGAAGCACGCGTATCTACTCGAATTTAAAATTCAACACCACGTCTCGAGAAAACTGTTAAAAAACTCTTGCAGGGGTGACGCTTTTCCCTATCAAATATTCAAGCCGTAGAAAATATGTCAGAAGAGAAGCTAACTTATCGTTTTCTTGACACGCGTGAGATTAAAAAGGAAGCGTTTAAATATAGGCTTAATTAAAAACCTAAAAGCTTAGAGTGTATATCATCAGGAGTAAATAATAAAAACCCTTTGCGATGGAGTATAAAACCCCCACTACCACTAAAATTAAAACTAGCCGGGGAATTTCATATAAACGCCACCTATCTGTTAACGTTAAAGCTAGAAATTACTTCCACAAAGTCACGAAACTAAATTTATTTAACTTAAAGTCTTGTTAAACATCGTGAAAACTCGTATAACATTCTCAGACGATGAGTAACTACCCGGTTTAAATCAGATTTAACCGAGGTTTAATCACAATTAATCGAGATTTATTGAACTGTGAAGGCAATGGAAACCTCAGTTAAATCTGATTAAACCACAACTCGTTTGAAGTGGGTATAAGCTTCTCTTAAAACGCTTAGCCAGGACAAAAATGTAATGTGCCTCTTTTTCAATATAACCAGAAGCCGATGAAACCCTCCTTTGAAGTCTACTACTCTAATGTTCCATATAGCGCTCCTCTCTGTATGGGTAAAATTCCCAATTTTCCGAGATCAGAGGGGTCCTACTTCATACCCCCTGTCTACGGAAAATTGTAAATTCTCTCTCTCCTCAAACGACGACGTTTTTTTGTCGAACTCCAAGGCTGCTAGAGATATTCGCTCGACGAACTCCCGTTCCGAAAATATCTACCGTTAGGAGGCGTACGAATCGCGATTTTTGAGACTAACCCATACAGAGAGGGGTAGACAAGATCCGGGAGTAATAGACTTCAAAGGAAGGTTTCATCGGCTTCTGATATAACTTCTCCAATATTCATTGCACCCTCCTGAAGTGGAATATCAACACCAGCACTGACTCTGAATATCAATATCATTTTTTTTAAAGAGAAAATGATGAAAATAAAAACGTTATTAGGGATTTTTTTACAAAATCGAAAATAATAAAAAGCTATAAGAGTGTATATTTGAAAACATTTTTCACGCAACGAGGTTTCGCTGACATTGTTATATAAAAAAAATTCTCTTCGGCTTAGGGAAAAAAAATAGCTTGATAGGCGAAAGATTCCAATAATATTTATGCGAACCCGAGTTTTACGGTTCGGTGTTAAAAGAGATGAGATGGGAGAGAGAGCAAAGTTAACGCAAACGGAAAAGCGGATGAAGCTTGCCGGGATAAAGAGAGGAAGAAGATGAGGAGAGAGACGCGATCTTCGAAGCATCCCGGGCTTATAGGGGAAGAGATGGCCAGAGGCGTCACAAATGAGAGAGAATGAGGGGCAGAAGGGATGGGTACACAGATTTCTCTCTCTCGCTTCGAGAAAGGCCTGAAATAAATGATCAAAAATTGCGCCTCTCGCCTTCGCCTATAGCAGCGCTACGCATGTATGTGAAGGTTTGAAACCCCTTTTCCTGAAATAACCTCTCCCCTACTCTCTCCTCTTACTATCCTTTTGGACCCGGAAGCAAAAGCCCCGGAATTAAATAGAAAAAAAATCAATGCGCGAGTATAAACTGGATGTTTAGAAAGATGCTACGTAGAGAAGGGATGACTTATGACCTATTTCCTTACATTTTTTTCTTTTCTTTTTTTAAACATCACGAGGGACTATTTTCAAAACTTCTTTAAGAAGAATGCCGAAAAGAGAATGTTTGCTTAATATTAATAGCCACGTATCTCATAGGGTTAAACCAATATTAATGGAATCTGATCAATCTTACGTATATTTTATAAATAAGATATAAGCTATATAAATAAGAAATTGACCATTTAGGGTTAAGCTATATTTATCGCAACTCTTACAACACGATTATAAAGGTTTATTTAATGGATTTAGGATTTTAAATTTTAACTACCATAAATATATATTTAAGATATTTAACTATTAGATGGAACTGGACGTTTGCCGATAGTTACAAAATTAAATCAGATTCATTCGGTTTGGTTGTCCTTAATTAGTGACACTTAATTAGTGGAGATTTCCTACAAATTTTAATTAGTTTCGGCCCGTATACTAAACTATATATATTTAAATATTACAATATAATTAAGTAACAAAATAAATTTGATTAAAATTAAATCCCCATTAGGATTAAAAAGGGGTAAGGAAATATTTACCTATCCTTTAATATGAAATTATAATGACCACCATTAGCAGTTTTCTCCTCGTTAAACAAAGCTTGATTTATGGGAGCATTTTTAAGAGAGAAATGGAGCCACGCGAAGAACCTTCATTTGCTTAATAAATGCTACACGAGGGACCGATCGACAAAAGACTAGCGAGAGCGAAAGAGAAAATTTTCTGAAGCTTAAACCTAAATATTTTTTTCAAGTTAACTCGATACTACATATCGAAGGCGGGAAAACAGGGGAAAAAAGTTATTTAAATCTAAATTTAAAAGGCAACGCTTCCTCAATTCAACTTTAGTACATTCTAAAAGTAAAAAAACTTTACGCGAACGTTTGGAGGAGGAGGAGAAGAAAAACCGTGAAAAACACTTTTCGAGGGTTTTTGGGATAAAATTTATCCATCTATAAAATACGGAGATATTATTTTCCGGTTCATGGAAAATTTTCAAAACTATTTTTATCCCACCAGGTTTTAACATAGCGTATTAACGTCCCTTACCTTTACCAATAGGTTGCTAATTTATCTCGAAACCAAGTAAAAAAAAAAAAAGAATTTTTGCGAGGAAAGAATGTTTAAACGAAGAGTATTTTTTATCCTGACATATTCCAAGACGAGATTTAAGCGGAGTTAAAGGCGGGGTAGATATCATTCTAACGTAAACGATTTTGGCCTGACAGTACATTTGAGAGGTTGTTAAATATAATCGTGAAAAATAAGGTTATAAAATTTGCCCACATCACTTGGCACAAATTCTCATTAGTGTACAGTTTATAAATAGCTTCGCCTTCACTAGCCAGTTACCGCGGCAACTACTTGTCTATATAGGATAAAGGGTCCTAATAGATCCACTTTCCATTTTGTCGGTACGCATCCTCAGGTCTATTTTTCACCGGTGGCCCGCCAAGTGTATACATCACTCGCTTTTATTACAAAAAAGCCGTATTGTTCTAAAGGGTATGCATCGAGAGATACTGGACTTTGGTATAAAGGCAGATAGCGATCAGTACTACGGAGGTGTGGGTGTCTTCACCGCAATGCAGAAGTCGTTTAAGGATGGCGAGAGAGTGGGTGTCAAATGGAACGGAAACAAGGGAACACACCGAAGCTTAGAGAATGAGCGGTTTTTGGACGTGTAAAGGGAAAGCCTGATGAAAAATCTGATTTTCGAATTAGTATCCGCTCAAATTGATGATAATTACAAGTCTCCCTCAACTCAGGAAAAAATATTCGATGACTAATCAAGGGCTATTGAAAAGACTTTCGAGGCACCATCAAGAACATGGCGATTAAAATCTTGAAATTTAACTTATTATTTTGTCTCTCACGTTTCCCTAATACCATCTTCAGACGAGGCGTACTTAGCCGGTTTAATCAGATTTAACTGAGGTTTACGTAGCCTCCTCAGTTCTATAAACCAAGGTTAAATCTAATTAAACCGGGCTAATTACGCCTCGTCTGAAGAGGGTATTAGTCTTCTCCTGGAATTGGTGTGAAAATTAACTAAACCAAAATGGAAAAGTGAAATTGCCAAGCAAACATTCGAATCTCTAGCTCTATACCGTCATAAATCTGCTCAATCCGTAGTACGATTGGCGACAGGTAGAAGAAACTTTAGGCCTTTGTTAAATATATTGCGCAAACAATAGATTCTTTATAAAGCGCTTGAATTATTAAAATTCACAAGGAGTTTAATCTCAGATTTCAAAAATATTGTATTTTCATTAAGAAAAGTGATTTTGTAAACATTTAAACAGTGTTTGTATAGTTTCTAGATACTATAATGCTCAAAATAAAAATTCTCGTTGAATCACTTAAGTATCCCTTTAAAATGAGATGACGTCAACTCGCGTGAAGAGTTTACGACGTGAATTTCACGTGAGACTATTCCTTTCGCGTTATATCTGAAGAAAAATGATATTTACGTAATGTGGCAATGTATTCACTCGTCCCACAGTGAAATGAAATTAATCGGACATTTTCTAGTTGGGCAGACCTCCTTACATCCCATTACAGATTCCATTTCTCTGGTACGGAAACATTTTTTTCCTTGAACTTCACTTTTTATTCCGTACCTTACTTTTCTTTCTCGAAAAAAATATTTTTGAAGAAGGATGGTTAACAAGGGGATTGAAGTTAAGAAACAACGCTAATTAAGGATCTCATTAACTGCCAGGATAAAAATAAGGAGTACGAGGTAATTAATTGGCTTAAAAATAAGTTTTACGATTCTAAGAAAAGCTCCTGGTTGCTACGTTACTATTGATTCACGTGTATGAAGTGGGCATCACTAAAATTTAGATGATCTTCCTTCAGACATAATGGTAGGTAATTATTATTATTTAATATTATTATATTTAAATAATTTAAAACAAAAATTAAGAATGCACAATTAACAGCTATTGACGCCAAGATCTATAACATCCCAGAAGGATAGAAAAAAAAGAATATGCTTTAAATAGGCGTGAATTTTGTTAAGTAGCAGTGAGAGCGGGGAAAACCGTACTAACACAGAATATCACATCGTCCAGACGGAAACTAGCGTCAAAAGTATATTAAAGGGTAGAAATTTCTGCACAAAGGCGAGAATAGTTGTTCAGCTCACGAAAGATGGAAAGCCTCTCTCATTAATCATTCATGAAAAGTATAAAAAAGCTATAGGCATACTTCCCTATACGTTCCTTCTCTTTTTGCGCGCGATACTTGTTCACACGCTCCGACATTCAAAAAAATATATATATAAAACTAGGGTTTTCTGTACTCCCTTAGAAATCTCTATTCTAGACCGAAAATGTATCCCGTTCCTTTTTCGACGTATGTACATCTACTATATAGAGAGATATAGTATAATTCAACTAGGATTCATGCAATGATTTCAGCTGGAAAAAGACTTCATGTGTTTTCTAAGGCCTATATTGATTATATTTTAAGCTTTTAAATATATTTTTTTGGTATGAGAAAAAGTGATTAAAGATAATTTTTAAATTAAAGAAAAGATTGCATTCTCTATTATGTACTTTCACGAAAGAGGCAGCGAAAAATTCAAAAGGACAACTAATCGAAAATGCCTGAATGTTGTGCTATTAACGATCCATCCAATTAGACGGGGAGATCTAGTTATGCTAGATTAAATGTTGAAACCAATCAACTACGCCATCCGATGGGTCGTAGAGTGACGTTCGAACATATTGGAAATTTAATAAAGTAACAAACAAGCTTTTTAAACTAGGAAAACACTGATGTTGGCTTAAATACGATTTGAACATGGCTCATGCAGCTGCAAAACTTTAATTTCCCCACGAATGACTAAAAAAGGTTTAGACCTTATGTTTAATGGTAAATACTAAATAATTTAACTGGTAATTATCGAATTATTGAATCGAGAGAAAATCATTTGCCAAATTTATTTACTGGCAAAGTTCATACTTCAAATTCTAGTTTTTGTGCAAAATTTTCCTTAGGCCTATGGGGTTTAAGACGAATATTAATAAGTTCAAGGTTCCCACACATTGCAAACTCCATCGGTTCTTGAATGGAAGAAAACAGTTTTAGATATACACTACTCAAACCTAATACAAAGTCCGCGTAAATCCAACTATATCCTTACATTGGTTCCCTTTATAGTTTACCCGTCATAGCATAAAAGCTAAGCCTTGGCCTGTACCGCGGAAATAATGATATTTGAAGAAAATAGTCGGAACCGGAGAGCTGGAAATATAAGAGAGAAAAAGAAATCTCATATTCTACTTCGCCTAAAGGAGAATAAAGAAGCGATTCAGTGATGCGGATGCGAATGGAATAAGAATTTTGTTTTTGCGGGATAGAGCTTTTTCTCTAGATAAAGTTTGGATGTAATTATGTTTTCGACAGGTACGAAACTATATCTATTCTTAAGGGTTTTTTCTTAGAGTTCCGTTAGTTTTATAGCAGAGCGAGAGGTATATATATATAAATAATTATCAAAAGTGTAGGAAATCGAATTTTTCCCCAAAAGCTAGAGGAGGGATATAAAGAAAATGAAACTATGTTACTTAAAGGGAGAATGAAGAGGAAAATTAAATGAATTTTTAAGTGACTCGGCTTCTAAAAATAAGACATATCTGCGTAGTAAAGCATTCAGGAACTGTCTCTGAATATTTTAGTATTGAATTAAAAAAAAAGGTTATTCAACTAATCAAAAGACACTCCACGATTGTGATTTAAAACTCAAAAACCCTTTTTGAGGCCTTTTTGAGTACACAATACTTATATTGACCCTAGATAACATAGTGAAAAGAAGTAGAAAGTTTCACTAAAAAAAACTAAAGATTTTATATTTAAATCATAAAATCTTGATAAATTAATATTAATATATAAATCACCACGAATAATTATAAATTAAAACGTTAATCTTCTTCATTATCCCTTTAAGACTTCCCTGTGTATTTTGTACGCTCATACGCTTCAGATCTTTTACATAAGAAGAAAAAATAAAAGCTATAGAAATAAAAAGATTCGAGTTTGGACTTATTGAAAGACAATAGGGAATTCTTGGAAACGAAATAAAGGTTTGCAAACGAAAATATATACTGCATAAAAGGGGTCTAAATAAGCATAGTTTAACAGAGGAATATTTGGAGAATCTTTCAGGTCTGCATCTTATAAACCAAGACTAAAATGAAGATCGATGTGTTTTCAAATTATTTTTTTTTTTTTTCAGCGCGCATCAAAACCCAACCAACACGAAAGTTTGTATAAGAAAGTTTTCTAAGAAAAATGTCTCGTTTTTTTCACCGATATTCGAGACTATATGAAAAGAGGTTTTACTGGGTTAGTTTCTACTTTCTAGCCTTTGGTTGCGGTTGTAAGTTTAGTTGAAAATTCTATACATTGTATTTGGTAAAGTAAGACCCAATTTATGGTGATTGGTAGCCCGGTATCAGCTAGTGCGTACGAAAAGATTTGACGCCACAAAAATATATCGAAGCGAAAACTAGTACAAGGTAATATTTTACCCCCTTTATATAAAGATTTTTTTTAAAAAAACACAAAGAGAACACAAGCTCATTTGTGTTTCGTGGGAACGAAAAGAACCTTCGGTATAATATATGGGGCATCGATTTTTTTCAAAGTAAATATCTTCCCATTAATAAACGACGTTTTGGTTAGACTTTACGAGACGAGTTCACATTATATTTCAGCCAATAGGAGGGATTGAAAATACCTTTCGTCAACTTTTGATTAATTCATATCTATTGGGGATCTATTTGGTCTAATTGACGAATTCAGATGTAATTTAATTTGTAGCATTTTTAACCTAATTAGATTTATTCCTCATTGGATAAGCCGATTTCTTTCTTATTCCATGGAAGCATATTGAAATTAAAAGTAAAACTGACGTCACACTATAGCTACTTTCACACTAGTGACTTTGAAAGCGTTTTGAATGTTCAAATTATCAATAATTATATTTGGTACAGTATTCTCAGTTTTAAAAATATCGAAAACTATCTAACCGTCACGTTAGGCGATCATACTTCTGATCATATATTTTAAATCACAAACAAACGTTTGAGAGCCTCAATGCGAACAAAACGCATTAAAATGTTTTCGTCAATTCTATATTTATCGCTCATAAAGGTCACGCAACTGCCCATAAAACCTATAAAACCTATTGCATGATTTAAAGTTGCAGACGAAAACGCCCCCGTTTTCGGTCAATATCAAGTTACACCATATTTAGGTTTCCACCCCTAAAATTAAAGCCTTAATTCATCAAAACTGATATGAATCAGCTTTTTTCAGAAATATAATTCTATATTGGTTATGACATTAATAATCACCGGGAGACTAAAGCGGAGAACAATACTTTGGAGACCCTATTAACTCGACAGATTTGCTTCGTAGTTAAGCCTACTTTCAGAGCAAGTTAAAAATTGAAGATTGTTTACTAAAAACATATCAGTATCAGATCTTTGAGTCAATTTTGGCTCCCTTTAGATGTTTCCCAACCGCGACCAGAAATTATCTTTGGGGATGCTTTCATTTGGAGGTAAAAATTGTTTTCAAATTAAATGTGGTATAACAACCCTTTAGTTAATTCGACCTATTATGGAATCGATTGGAAATTATGTATATATCTTTTAAAGCCAAAGACATCGCGCTGATTGTTCAATAATTCATGGATGACCCAAATATATATATAGATTAGAGAACCAAACATATAAAGTTCTCGACGAAAATGTAAAAAATAAAACCACCAAAAAAAAAAAATAATAATAATAGACCGGAAGAAAACTCCGGAAAAAACGGATAAAAAATAAAATGAACGTTGGCTAACCTTTATAGTGATCTTGGCTATCGGCTGTTCTCATAATATCGAGTAACTGTTGTTCCATCGGGAAACGAATCGTATCCAGAGGGCTGGCGTTCATGTTACTAGTTAGAGGTCGTTCCTATAAAGAGACAGAAAAGAAAAAATTGATAAGTAATTGTTTTTATATATAAAACATTCATTTAGAAAAATATGTATTGATTATTATTCTAATGGATTGCACTATTACAATAACAACACCAAAACTTCGCAGGAAATTATTCATTTTGAAATAGAAAACTTTGAACTAATGGGTTAAAGATCAGAATTAATTGAAACTAATCTAATTTAGAGGGAATATTATAGAATTCATCTCAGTTTTCACGCGCTTCTTAAGATACAAATGTATGACACCCCCTCCATCGATATCTCTGTCTTTAAGTCGTGCATGGTTACTGGTTTGTCATTGGGCTCCTTCCTAAAATTATTGGGTTCATCCGTCAAGATTCAAATGCTACCCATCCCTCCAAGGTTTACATGTTTACAGAGCAGAGTAAAATACAAAAAACAATTTATATTGAGCTCCTGTATTGGTGTAACTAAAACTACAACAAGGTTCCAATAATTTCCATAATTATTTTGATAAAATCGTTTAAGAATAAGTGGTGAAACCGTTTAGGTCTACTTTTAAAGTTTAACAACTTAACCCCGATAAAAATCAAAACCCTTTACAATATAATTCGAGTGGACAGGACACAATATGTTACGTTGAACAGAACCCGGGGTTACGATTACATCCCGGGGTTAAAAGATAGAAAACGAAAGAGTGCCCCTCCCCTCCCTTCATCTAGCCTTTGCTTGTCAGCTTCGATAAATTTCTCAGACCAACCGGTAGAAAAAGAAACGAAAAAGATAACCCGAGTCAAGTATTGGGGTGGGTGTAAAAGAACAAGCCTTCGCCCCGTTAAAGAGAGGTTGAAAAGGAAAATCTGGTAATTCTTAATTACCACACTATTATGAAGTTCAATTATACTTCATTACTAAACTAGATGTTTCGATAGTTTCATAAAAATAATTAAGATAATTTTACACTCCCCTATTCCTTACAGATAATTAATCACCGTTTTCTTTTCACAATTAAACTCCTCCAGACTAAATATCATGGGACTATGAAATCTAAAAATTATATTATCACATTGAATTTAAGTATTTGTTATTGATTTACGGGGTTGTTTTAATGTTAGTTGTATTTAGGATGAACATGTAGTCGATTGACTTCAGGGTGTACCTTTAATTTAATCGCATTAGTTTCGATTTAATCAATTTAAACGAAAACATTTCAATCGATAAATCAGGCTCTTATTAAGAGTATGTCCTTAATCAATCAGGGTGTAGTAAATTTTATCTAGCCAAGTCATAAATAGGGAATAAAATGTTAAAATTAAGCTTAGGTGCTTAAATTAAAGCACGCCTGTACAATTAAGTGTGTATATTAAGAAAGAGTTAAAAAGATAAGTTCCCTGTCTTTCTTCCTTTAATCCTAAGATTGGCGGTACTCTTAAAACAGAGAATCGCGATGCCTAGCGAGTACAGGACGGTGTTGGGGATTAAAAAGGTCTCCTAAGAGGCGAGATGAAAGAAGCGGATAAATCAGAACGACACGCTTCATCAGACACGCTTCCACGGGCAACTATAAAGGAGGAGGGGAATAGTGTTTGCTGCTTGAGAAAGAGGTCCTAGCCTTTAGCCTCCTTTCACCCCCAATAGTAACAAAAAGAGTTTGTTCGACCCAAGTGAGGCAATCGAGTTATGTTAGGGGAAAAGGGAAAAACTTCACGTTTCGTACATATAACTTCGGATAGCTTTAACAGTAAAGAATGTTCGAAGAGCGAACCAATTGAGCTAATGAAGAAATGTAAGGGAAAAGGAAGAGAGTTCTATTTGACCTTATAACTTCTTCGGCTTCGTACACGTTATTTCCAGTAAGTTGAACAGATTGCGAGGAAATGACAAGATTGTAAGAGAAGAGTATAGGTCTAATTACAAGGAAACGGTAACAATCGACCAATAAGATCGCGATTCAGCGCGAGAAGAGACGACTTAGATAACGCTTTTAGCGCAAGCGCATTGAGAAACTTTTGTTATACGATTAAAGGATCGGTCGCTCGGATAAAGGCAATCGCTAAATAGCTTCCCTAGTCGTATCGATAAGGTCGATGGCAGTCGCAATAATGAATCAAACGCGTCAATCGTTCCCAGGAAGTTCCCGAGGCGTTCGTTCATTGGGCAGTTAGCCATACAGAGTTTGTCCCACCTTAAGTTCGCAATACAGCCAAAGACTTACTCAGATTGTGCAAGATTAGTTTGCGAAACTAACCAAAGGGAAAGCGGTATAATACAAGATGTTAAATATCATAGATATAAATATTAACGATAATTAAAACAGTAATGGGAATTTAAGATTCTCTAAAGTTCAACGCGCAAAAGCAAAGCGTATGCAGAAGGTAACGACTAATCATTTGAGATATTTACTCTTGTTAAAGAAAAGTTGGAAAATACTACCTTTCCCAATAAGATCTGACATTATATAACAATCCGCCTTAGCTTTTGTTATTACGTACACTCGTGGAAGTAACGGTAAACCCGTTATTGTACACATTGCCCATTTCGAATGAATTACAACATCCAAGACCTCCAAATCGACATATATCCGTTTCATATTAAGCCTACAGAGCTATCTAAGGTAATCCCTTTACAAAACACCAAATATATATTGCAGACGCGATCCTAATAATAATTTCTGAACATTCGAGATGAAATCAACCTTAACACATTCACATATACTGCAAAGGATACGCTATTAGACGGTATCTTGCACTTTATCGATGATGTTGAGATTTTCAACCCTCTCCCCATTGTACCTCCCCCTGAGGATATATTACAGAGCGCGGAAATTGACCCTTTCGACCGAATTCGTAGGCATATAGCCACGCCTCGAAGTTTAAACGGGGTATAACGGCATCTTCTACGCACGCGCGAAATGCATTATCAAAGTCAGTGATCCTATGGGTCGTATAATCAATCCAAAATGGTCAATGAAGCTCGCCCGCGTTCTCGCCTTTAGGGTCATTTCACGCGTGAAGGAATATACCAC
The DNA here is from genome assembly GCA_963920705.1 of Odiellus spinosus. Classification (NCBI taxonomy): domain Eukaryota; kingdom Metazoa; phylum Arthropoda; class Arachnida; order Opiliones; family Phalangiidae; genus Odiellus; species Odiellus spinosus. The sequence continues at coordinate 15,050,264 of OY987227.1, forward strand.
CCCCTCTTTCCTCGTAGATTCTAGATGACCCCAAACCTTGTCCACAGTTCATGTATATACGTGGTCCATCGGGGAGGTCTCTCTCATCTCAAGCGTAACATTTGAATCAAGGGGACTTCTAACCTCCCCAGAAAATATTGCCCTTTTTATATATACATTTACGGTTAGGTAGATTTAAAAAGGGAGACTGAAAAATAAATTAAAACAGTTGGTTATTGCACAATCCACGTTCTTTTTCCTCTAAATTAAGAGTGGAATTGCTAGTAGTTTTTAAAGTATTTGTTATCCAATGCACTCAGATTCATAATAAACTATTTTAGAAGATATTCGTCAATTAAAAAGCTCGGAAAGGCAAGATTTAGAATTAAACTCCTTTAAAACTAAAATTAACGGCTGGGAAAATTAATAAATTATTCTTTATCTAATAACAGCAGCTTGATACATTATTTTAAGAAACAAAAAAATAAAAAATAAAAGTTCAAGAAATTCAAACCTGGAAAGCCTATTAGTTTAAAATTAAGTTATGATGAACTTTGACCCCTTTTCCTGTTAATTATCCTTGCTAAGACCCATTATACGCAATCATTTATGAACAATCATCGCTCATAAATGAAACTTCGCGATAATAAACAAGTTTCTTAAAATTCTCGTGTCCTACACTTTTCTTAAAGCTATATGCGAGTCCAATTTACAATTAAATGTTTTGACATATCATTTCATCCTCCCTTTAAACGAATCAAGTACCGGTACTGGTGATATATGATCGATATAAAGAGGGGATATCTAACAGTTCTTGCGTCAAATCAAATAGAAAAATATAAGATATGGGAATATAAAGTATCAGAAACTAATAGTTAACAAGAAATCCGTCAGGGGTGAGGGGTTGATCACTCCACGCAATCTTTGTACAAGCCTTTAGCCTTGACTGCACTTAAGTGATCTAGTTTATAGAAGTAGCCTCATTTTCCCTTCTCTCTCAAGTCTTTTTTCTCTGATAGAAAGTTCCCAACGCGGGCAAAACTAAAAGAATGATTTCTGGCTTACTATTTATTTCTTATAGAAACTTATGGTTTGAACAAAATTTACATATCAAACATAAGAGTTTTCGTCGTGGTAACATTTTTATTCCCAAAGGAGGATGGTGATATTTGAGATATAATTTATCAGAAAGCAGGGAGCATTATTTTTGGCAGATAGTGTTAGTAAGTTAAAAATTTACTCAAAACAGCGTTGTAATTTGAAAGAAAACGTTGGAAGCTGATATAGATATTATTATTATTATTATTAGAATATTTTTTTTTAAAAAAAGGGGTAGATTTATTTCAAAATCACTATAATCTATATCTTATCAAGGAGGATCAGAGAAGGAGAGGAAATGTGGGGCTGCGTTGAGTTAGAGAGAGAAGAGCCAACCTCCCACTCGGGTGGAAAGGGGGGGATAGGAAATTCTCGAGGTAAACTGTTGTCACGTGGTCGCTAGCTAGCGCGTCTCATAAAGGATTCGTTTTACCCACGCGACAACATTTTACCACGAAACGTCTCTACCCCCGTTCTCCCAGAGTGGGAGTTTAGGCCGACGCAGTAGGAACCGCGCCGTCCCCACATTTCCTCTCCTTCTCTGATCCTCCTTGATCTTATCTTATATCTACAATCTTAATGAGTAGGAGTTAAAAATGTATTTAAATTCGAAGAAAAGTCTTAAGTTTCAAATTATCCAGACAAAAGAAAATAAAATATAAATATTTTGATTAGAGACCTAATGATTGCATTGATATAATTTTTGAAACAATTACTTACAATTAAATTACGTAATTAACAAGATAAAAGATAAAATATCAAAACTGAATTCAAGTTATCTTAACCCGATGATTAGCTTAATTCGAGAAGGGTTTTAAACAACCCTGATTCATCTAAGTAAACGAAACTAATTTTTCGTTTAATCTATTAAAAAATATTTCTTCTTTACCGTCCCTTTAAAACCCATTAAAATTGTACATCGTATATTAGCCAGGATATTTGAGATTATATATAAAGATTATGCAGAGGAAGCCCGAACTTATACTAAAGCAACTCAATCTATAGTTGTCTAGAAGTTTCGGTAATCAAGACGATAGGGTGAGAACAAATGAAGAGTTTGGGGAAACTCGGAAGCTAACATACAAACTTGTAAGAAAAATAAAAAAAAGTGGGAGAAAGAGAGAGAGGAGGGAGAAAGATGAAGAGGATTGGGGAAACTCAAGATGAAGCAATTTTCATATATAAAACAGTCTACCTTGGGAAATTTTAAATAGACCCGACGTACTTTTAACGCTCGCCCCGTCGTTCAATCCGATCGAGACAGTTTCAGTTGGTTAAAACTACTTTTAAAGCCCTAAGAGATTTAATATCGCGTATTATTTCGCCGCAGTTTTCGTTACTTAGCGAACTGATCTTGAACTTGGTTACATAAATCGGTATAATAGGGGAAGGTCTGGGTCAGTATGCCAATATATTTTAAAACGGGATGTCAAAATAACTTCACACTACGAGATCGGAGATATTCTAGATCTTCGAGCCTTCCCAAACGGTCTTAAGTTGACAGTAATCTCGAAAATAAATACTACAGTTCGAGAGGAAATTGTAAAGAAACGAAACCTGACGCGGAATGATACGCGATGTTTAAACAATATAGGGATAAAAGCAGTTTTTACAAACTTCTCGCGAACAATATTTTTGGCATACAATCTTATTTGGTATTAAAAAGGTTGTTGTAAATTGATTTAAAAATACGTTTTATCCCAAATATTTCGCGATAATTGGAAGGTTTTAAATTTAAATATGGATAAAAACTCTTGATTAGTTTAATTTATCATTAACACTAAAAAAAGCTTCCAAAGCGATGAAATATAATTTTTTTCTAATGGTTTTTTGGGTACTTTGGTTAATTTCAAGAATGGTAGTGATTATATCGAATGGAGTGAGCATGAAATTCACTGGTAAAGCTCGAGTCTAGACTCTAGACGAGGGATCCTAAAACCGTCTAGAATCGAATCATAACTCCTTTAGACTATCCAACAGATTCAGGCTGAGAGTTTAAAAGAGCGTATAGAAACTGGCGAACAACAGTCTGCCAGACTTTTACGGCTTTCGTCTGCATACATTCCCCAACAACTACTATTTTTCATTCGAAGAATATACCCTTCTTAGAGGAAGGGAGATCATGTTTTTCCCCATTTACATTCAAAAGCCTTGGAACTGACTTTGATCGTGTTATTTTCTTACGGTGAAATATCGGCGTACGTTTCTTAAGTTACTCAATACGGTATATTTCAAGGGCAGAGTTTAATATTAATAATGGTAGAGGAACTAAAATTATATGGTTACCTTATCTTTGTGATAATTAGGGTTGATTATTAAACTATAAATTGAAGTAAGATTATATTTAATTACAACTTATAGCGTTACTCATCAACTTGGCTTGATTTGGTACCAAACGGACTTTTCCAATTACTGATTTCCTGACATACATTAAAACTATACGGGATAAAAATATTTGGACAAAAAATGTCTCAATTTATAAACTTGTATTCTATACCTGTAGAACCATTTTCTAATACAAGAACTTTCTCATGAACTTCGGCGAAACTTTCCTAATTTCATACGCTAGAAATAGGCCCGATTATAAACAAAATGCGTGTTTGGGGCGACCACCATGAATCTAAAAAGAATTTAATGAACTCCATCAATCTTCGAAAATTAGCTTCAAGACAGAACAAACTTTTCCCCCTCCCTCCCCATCCCTAAGCCATAAAACGTAGAAGTGCAGCATATTTGAACTTGGCATTCACTCTAATATAGATAAAGAGATTCAGCTTGAATTGCAGTCTGAGTTGAGACGGACTTCGGGCGATGACTTATACCAGTTAAGGGGCTAGACGACTAAAAACAGAAAAGGGTGTAGTTTTGGGGCTCTATCACACTTTTGACCGTTTTGATCCCCTTTTATAAGTCAGAAAATATCATATTGCCGCGTCGACGCCTATACGTTTAAAACACTGATATATCTTTTACGAGGCGGTTGTCTAGCGGACTAGATCCTTTTCAAAGGAGGGTGGAAAGTAAAATTAAGAAATTTTCAATCTATATATGCAAGTACCCAATTTATTTGGGGGGGGGGGGGGAACTAATTGATTCTGTCTCATATTTCGCAAGAAAATTAAATGAAACTTAACTACACCGTTAAGATTTAAAATATGTATGCCTCTATGCGCTAGAAAAATTACATGAGCCTGTAAACGAAAATACTTCATAATAGGCATCTGCAAAATGTTTGAAAACAATATCTAACGTCACTAGAGTTCCAAAATAACCGTTATTTTGGATATAGGTGAATTACGCGGTAATTTACCAGTTTTTATTAAATGATTTCCATTTGAATTTCAGCTATTTTAAATGAGGAATTCTCCTTCGTGTGGCTATTATAGAGTCACGTGATATGGTTGCTTTCGCGTGGATATCTTTCGTGAAAGTACTTGATCCAGAAGTTAGTACTTATTATATTGTTAAAATACCATTTTCCCTTTCCACCCTCGCTTAAACATCATCTTCAGCAAACATATCCATTTATATAACAAATATATCCAAAAATTCACTTCCTATCTATCTGGATTCAACTGTCTGGAGTTATATACGGAATATAAAGCACGAACTTAAGCCTCTTTCATACTGATAAAAGCTCTTCGTTTTGCGATATCGAAAACGATTTTGCCCAGAAGTATACGAACGGGGCTTTAGTCTTTAAGTACATTTCTCTTGGTTTTGACGTTCAGACACCGACTAGCCCACTTTAACATATACTAGCAGAATTAATTTAAACCGAGAAGCAGTTAACTTTTCGAGGAAATCATTAATTTCAAAAAGGGAAAGAGAGAAGTGGGTGTGTAGGGTGATAGGGAAGAGAATTTTGGGAAAATTTAGGTCTTCCTCTAAATTAAATAGGTCAGATTTTCGCCAACACGTCTGGTGGATTTGGTGGTAAATGTCTCATTAACTCGAAACGCGTAAAGAAACTACATATGGAGCTTTTAAGAATTAAAGAGAGGGTGGAAACCAATTAAATTTACGCGGAGAACAGGAAGTAGTTACGTAGTCTCTCCCTTAAATTCAGGCAAATAGAACCAGACGGAAGAGGATTTTTCTTTTGGAGATTTGCCCAGAACATTTTTGGAATAGTTCGTTATTTTTGACACCAATTAATAGCAAACAAGAAATCGGGATAGTTTTCAAACGCAACTTCTATCAGTACAAATCTCGCCAATTGCCCACATTTAAATAGTTTAGAGGCGTTTCCCTATCCTGAAATATTATCAACGTGCTCATTGGCTAGTTAAACATTTCGCTAAAGAAATAGCACCGTGACGTAACCCCACTCTGCTTTATTTATTTAGTGTGTAAAAGTCGGGAAAAAAATATTTGAGCCTGTAGACGTGTTCTAACCATAGTACTTTGGTGTCTGGGATGAAGCTGTCCTTGAAGGCTGATATGATCAGCTGTGTTTGAGAAAAATCTCACAAAAATTATATTTGGCAATCATTCTAAGTCCTAGAAGAAACCCACGATTGTCTTGAAGTATAATCGAAATAAAGACCCCAAAAGTTATATCATAGATGACATGCAGTAGGAAAAATTCCGTTATTAGCAGAGAAAAGTCCGTTTCAAAGAATTAAGCATCCCGCTATGTTATAAAACAATTCATTAAAAAAACTTCTGCTGAGGAGTTGTTTTCTTTCAACCCAATTGAAATTATAAATATGGAAATATTATAATTTAATAATTTATTTTAAAAATACTTTAATTTCATCACCATGGTCAATAAGTTTTGTATAAAAGAAAGCAGCGTTTAAAAAAAAGTTACGTTTTACTTAATATATCAGGCCGCTTTAAATTAATAATATAATTTTTAACACACTATAATGCTAGTTTAAGGGAACTAATAGATATATCTATAATATAGTTCTGCAAAGCCTATTTCAAGGGAGAGCTTGACAAATCCCCACGAATACATATATGCCTTTAGACCAATCCCCAGATAAACAAGACTTCATCCATATTTCAAAGAGCAAACAGAAGTTGTATAGGAGGGTATTTAGATTTTCAGAGTCTCCGATATTATCACAATGAATATTTCAATACTCTAAAGCCGCTCGCGCGTGTGGGATTATAAAGAGAGGGGTTTGACGGAGAATCAGAAATTAATAAAAACCCAAAAGAGACGAGTGATCCGCGGTCTTATAGAGAGGTTACTATGACAACCACGTTCACCGCGATAAGGCGAGATATATTCACCAGACCAGCCTATCAACGGAAAGCCAGCGACAAGGCTTATTAGACGATGCCCTCTAAGAGCGTAAAGCGAGAACGCGTTGAAATCCGCACTCTTTGATCAACGAACTTCGAGTAATGAAAGGGATGTTAGTGAAAGCGTTAAAACATGGAAAATTCAAGCCCTCATAGCTTTTAGACTGTTGTTACATATATGTCGACGAAAACTACAATTTGTTCAACATATTTCAGGCAATGAAGGGAGATTAGTGTAAAGGAGCAAAGCCCGATAAACTTTAGTTCTGAGAGCAACAGCCTGGAACCCGTTGTTTCAAATACGTTTAACCCGTGATTAAAACTACAATTTGTTCAATATATTTCAAGCAATGAAACGAGTTTAAAGGATAGGAGCATAGCCCGATAAACTTGAGTATTGAGAGTAACAGCTTGGAGCCCGTTGCTTCAAATATGATGAAGCTATAAGAGGTAAACTACAATTTGTTCAATATATTTGGGACAATGAAGATATACGCTACTGAAGGAAGAGAACCGGGAACTTCGTAATAAATCATACATCAGCTTGAAAATCGTTGCTTCAAATACGTTAAACGAACTGTATCCATCTGTAGCGGCTCTTTTATTAGTAAAGTTTCATAGGCGCGTCCAACCCCGAGATTAGTTATCGAGGCCGGAAGAGAGAGCGAGAGATTTACAGAGAAGAGAATTTGAGCTCTTTGATGCCGGGCTGAAATATTAACCACTTTCTCTCCCTATATCTTACGGAGAAAGCGTAGCAAAGCGCGTACTCTGATTTTGGTAATTAAGAGTGTTCAGTTAACTGATGAAGAAGATTCTATAGACATTTAAAATTAAGAATGAGATGAAACTTTTCTTAAATCCAAACCAAACAGTAAGAATACAAAGGAATATATACTGAAATTTTAAACTAAAAAACTCCCCTTCAATTTTAAAGCAGATTGTAAAAAAATTAATAGCTTTCGCTATAAATTTTGAATGAAAACAGAATATATTAAAGTTATGGTAGTTATATTTTAACTTCTACCAACCTTGCAATTAACCTTTGGGTTTTTTTTAATGAAAGCATATCTTAAAGTCTCTTTAATAAAAATTATAATTTGAACCGTATCCATTTTCCCGACCATCGTTTATAGGGGCTCCAATCAGAATTCGTGATCTATAGCGTATAGCTCGTTATAAAATTTAAACCACCAACTACAATAGATCGCCGCAAATGATTGGTTCAGAGATTCGATGAGCCATAACGCGTCAATCAGATATCTTGCTAATTAAGATAAATTTTCATCTAATTATTTGATACCAATATACAGGTATGACTGAGACGCGTGTTATATAAATCTTCAAACAGTTTTACTGACAGTAGGATGAGATTCGAGCCTTTTCGTTAGGATATGGAATAGTTTTGGAGATTATACAAAAGGCCCGAAAGGTAGATATAGAAGAGGAGTATAGGAGGGAGAAGGTGAATACCGACATTCGATGAAAGACGAGAAACGGAGAAAAGAAAATAAGGAGGCGAAAGCTTCAAAAGCTTAACATTTCGAATTCGGAGCCCAGAGTTCCGAACTAAATATATAAAGGAAAAGAGCCGAAACAGAGTGAAAGATAAGAGCATTCCCAAGCGAACTCATTTCCAAGTCTTCCGAAATTAGAGCAGTTTACTTTGAAAACTCGCTTTGATCCTAGATTCTACACGGACAAACAGGAATTTCCCTAATAATATTTGTTTCGTATAATATTGAGAGAAACGCTTGCAATCTAATATGTATAGACAGTTATAGACCTAAAGAATCTTGGATATTTGTTAAGTTTATCCTTTGTAAATGTTTCGACCAAATATTAAATCAGATATATGCTCTGAATTTGATACAAAAGCCTAGAAATTACAAGCTATATTAAATTTATTTTCCAAATAATGACTTTTGTACTAAACTGAAAACTACCCATTGGGGGTTATAATATATTCATGAAAGACTTGTAGACATATGAGGAGAATTATCTGCAAAATTAAACAGTGGTAATATTTAGCTTCAGGTTTCAATGGTGGGTACAAAGGTATAATGCGTTTCTTCGAGAATTTTTTAAATAATATGCTTGTAAGACTACTTGCGCAGTGATTGTAGAAGCATGCAAGAGTTAAGGAAAGAAAACAGCAATTGAAGGTAAAATCCCTTACTCAATATAATACCCATAATTACAATTTCCACCTAATGGAATGGCTTGGCCACCAAATTAAATACAATTCATCTTTTGCGTTTATTTTGACCCCTCCAAAGGGGGTAGGCAACCACAGAATCAGACAAGCAAAAGGGAATGAAACATTGCCATCACTGCGCATGACCTCATCATCCCCTTTTACAGTGAAATATGTCTATAAAAAAATCAGGCACTCTGCAACTATTCATTCATAACCTGGTTGCAATGCCAGCAGAAAGTATATATTGTAGAATTTTCTTTTACAATCTCAAATAAAGCATCTGGGTGGGTTTATCACGAGATCCTAGTTCCCCCCTACAACACTTTTTTCCTCTTTTTATCCCGTCTTTATTTTTACGATTTTAAGAGACGAGGCTTCGGAATTTAGTTATCCCTCATTCTTTTCCTCTCTTTTTTTAATTTTGTTTCTGGAAAAGATCCAAAAAGGAACCATGGCAGATTGTGAAGTCCGATTCAGTTAGAATCTTCAGCACTCGCAACTTCTATTTCTACGATATTTAGTTTCTTAGAGATACGGGAGACGTTATAAGTTTGTTTACCGTTGAAAACTCAATTTGCTTACGACCGTAGTTTCTTTTCAAAGTTCCTATACATTGACATTCTTTACACCCAAATCCCTCTTATGCCCTGTCGCCGCAAAACTAAAACGTCCACGTTTTAGAACGTGGATTATCTTCTAAAACAGAAAGGACTTGATGAGGGAAAAAAAGGTATTAGTGTTAGGTATATGTAGAATTTCTAGCGGCACTTCTGTTGTTTTGTTTATCCTCTATATACCCTTTTTGAAGGGGAAAATTTTAAATCAAGACGAAAATCTTGAAACTTTAGATTACAGAGATCTTGAATTTTCCTTCTACAAGTTTGAAGCGAAAAATTGGATGCTCATCCCAAAAACGTCAGAAGAATTCTTTTAAATTAAAACTTTTTCCCCTCAAAAATGTATCAGAACCACCAACTTCGGCATAAATTTATAACACTTTTGGATCATGTTATCAAATAAACTTAAATCAATTAAAATACTACTTGTGAAAACAAATCGGAAATGAAAATAAAACAATTTTTATATTTAACGTTGATAATACTAATGAGTTTCTTAAAAACGTCGCTAGTTGGCGAGAGTGAGAACACTAAAATTAAGATAAATATGCATTGTAGAAAGGCTTAATTGAGCTGTTCGGTTCATCTGATAGGTCCAATTTTAAACATAACGTAATTAAAACTTAACCGAATGTCTAGAAATTCATTTAAAATACCAATAAAAATGTACAATAATTGATTAAAATTTCTCGAATACGATTCCAAAAATAAATTAGAATTTCATTTTCCAACTCATATTTTTCACTTAAATTTGAATTTGTTTAATTTCAAACCACCTATGGGACTTTAAGTATTAAATCGCGGCGCTTAAATTAGGGAAAAAAAAGCATTACCTAATTGAAACTGGAACCAATTTAAAACCTTACCCAATAAATAATCTAGTTCTAGGCATTTAAATTAAATCATTTGTATAATCCCCTAGAGATTCTCAATCTTTTATATATAATTTTAATTTTGATAAATTTCTTTGAATTAAACCAAATATATTATCTGAACAGCCTGCGCGCCGTTACGTTTTAAAATCATTCGCCTACATTTTAAAGCCGGGTCTGGTCCCTGTTTGCCTTTTCCTTCCTTTGAAAGTGTAATATCTCTTAATTATTATTCATATTTAATAAACGCAAAGTGAAAGTTCTCGTTTAGTAAATGGAAAGGGGAGGAGGAAGAGCGAGTAGAAAGACGGGGGGATCATTCCTCTCACTGCCCCCAACCCTTAAAAGCCCAATGTATGAAAAGGGAGGAGAGGAAAGGAGAAAGCAAGAGATTATTAGAAAATCGAACGTCATAGCGTAAACTCTGACGTCAAATATCTCGGTATGGTGTATTCATTCTATACGTCATACAAGTTTAGCGCTAAGCCTAATTGTTCTAGCAAGGGTTAGAGTTATTACTATTCAACCAAATTAAACCATAAAATGTTAGCGTAAAGGGAAATATGAAAGGAAATTAGATTCGAGAATTTTTTCAGAATTTTTAACACTTTTATATTTAAATTAATTTGAAAAAAGTTAATATTAATTCGGTCAATCATATTATTTCAGCCTTTACCAGCGCTTGTAATACCCTAACATTAAAAGAGTTTGATGGAAAAAGAAATTAATTTCAACACGAAAAGAGTGTCTAAAATAAATTCAAAAGCTATTCCATTTTTAGCTCCAAGTTTCCCTTTAATCTATTCATAAAAATGCTCTTGGAATAAAAACTATTTTTGCCAACTGTTGTAGAGAAAAAACATTGTATTTTTATACGAAGTGTAAGATTCTAATTAAATATTAATTTTATAAACTTAAAACTAATTGAAGCAGATAAAAAAATTATCTAAAATGTAATGAAATTTAAGGAAAAAACATGGTTCTCTTCTTAAATTTTGTTATTCTAAGTAAGGTTGCATTAAGGTATAGGTGTGTATATATTAGAGAATGCAATATGAAACTCAGGAAAACAAAATATATCTAGAATTTTGTAATAACGGCGATATTTGCCTGAGTAAATTAAATTTCAAAGTTTCGAAAGACCATCTAAATTGAAAAATAAGATTTCAAAAGAATGAGAAAAGGGATTAGTTCACACTAACCATTTAATTTGCAAATAAATGGTGAACTTTGTACTGCAAATATTGTAAAATTACAACGAATGATATAGGGCATACTGACTACGCGATTATGTAACTTATTACTGAAATACGTACTCTTCTATACGTAATCACTGTAGTACAGTCAAAGCTATGTACACCGATTACGTGGAGCTAAATGGCCTTAAAGAAATAAAGTTAAAGACTCTTTTCAAGGATTTCTATGACAATATAGGTAATTGTTTTATTATTTTAAATTGTTTCCCCTTATTGACCTAAATTAAGTATACTAAAATTTCAGTCCGAATATTTGGTTTTTTCCCCGAGGTTAAGTTTCATCCCTCGAGTACCTAATCACTCTAAAACTATTTAATCCGATTAAAAACAGTTTCTGAATCTTCCACGAAGCATTGATTAACCCAATTTAATCCAATTATATAAGAAATTACTCCCTGATCCTTGGAAACTAATTTTCACTTCCCAAAGTTAACAGTAAAAAGTTTTAACACCTAACCTATATAACTTTTCAAGTTATTACCGGAAGTGCGAAAATTAACTCTTTAATTCGATTTTAAATTTAAAGTGAGAATGAACTTGAAGTAAACATTAAAAGAGTGCAGTGTTTTCGCGCTCTATGATAGGTGCAATCAAACCAATCATGGCGCTCTTCGAAACCTATTTGATATAAACATGATTTTAGTATTCCAAATGTAAAACGTAAATTGTCGTTTCGATATAAAAAGAAAGTCGTAACCAAATCCAAATGAAAATCAAATCAAACTCGCAGATGTTCAATAACAGTTTGCAAAATAGCTAAATCTAAGTCGGGATAATACAGAATACTAAACTTCCTATAGATAAAGAGTTTTCTTTGCAGACTTCTCTTTATGACACGACTCCTATTTTTGGACGTGGAATAAATTTAAAAACCTCAAATCGATCTTTGCTTTCTACGCCCACGAGATTTTTCCCAATTTATCCACCCTTCTTTTGAAACTGAAATTCTCTTTGGACTTCATTATGCCTAATTTCCAGAAATTGCCTTAATGTCTCGTCTGAAAACTAATATTATATTAAATTGAATTCCACTGAGAGAAAGAGAGAAAAAGGACCCAAATAATACAGACTGAAAACTCCCCCTCAATTTCTAAAGTTGAGCTCCGAGACTAAAGACTTGGGAATTCTAAAAATTGGCAAAAGGATATAAAAATAGTTATTATAAACGAGTTTTTTCGCTTTGAAACTTAACGGTTCGGAAAAAATATATATGAAACTTTAAAATCGATGGTTTTTTTTTGATATATTGGACCAAGTAACGTCATAAGTTAAGACAAAACTTTAGGGTCACGTCTCAGAGAAAATATATTTCACACTATGGTATAGCAACTAATAAATATAAATAAATTAGTTTAAAGAATTTGATCATAAATAACATAACATTGGAAAGAATATTAAGGGTTTAAACTTGGGCTATTAAAGGGCATTGATGGGCGTGCTTCACGGAGTATAGTACAGTGGAAGGCTGGCGAAGCACTTCGCGTGAAGCGCTTCACAAGCCTTCCACTGTACTAAACTCCGTGAAGCACGCCCATCTATGTTAAAGGGAGACTTGGAGCTAAAAAATGGAACCATGCCAAAAACGTAATCGAGAATTTTTTCACAATTATTGGACACGTTTTTGGTGTTTAAATTATGAAGTTTGGTTAATTTTGAACGCAAGTAAATTCGGGCCAATAATATTTATTTCCGCCTTCAACAGCGCTTGTAATGTCTTAATATTAAGAAAATAGGACGGCGTTTAATCCAACGCACGTGTTACTACTTTTGCCCGCACTGTATTTGCCGTTAGAGGACGCTTACGAACGTCAGGTTTTGCTATTCACCTTTATCTATTAAAATGGGGGTCATTATTTAATATTATATTATTGTTATTATTAATATTACATTAGGAAAATTAAAGCCTAGACTTAACAAGGCTCCAAGAAGAGTTATTTGAAATCTTATTTACCAGTAAAATTCAAAACCATTTTTGAAACTTTACCTTCAAAAACAACGAAATATTTCGCGATAGCGACAGAGAATATTTTTTTAAAAAATAAACGCGTGCGAAGAAAATTGGTATGGTATCTATTCCTCGGTATAAAATAAACGTACACCTTTCATCAATAGAGCAAAAGGAGCGTTTAAAAAAAATCTACTTAGATAAAAAATTGAGCCCACCCGTTAGACATAGAGTTTTCACCACATAAATCAAAATGATGGCTACCGAAAACGTTATAGGCCTAAAGCCTAAAGCAGAAATGAAAGGCGCGAAGACCATATTTATTCAACTCTTTCGTAAGGTATATATATAATATATAAAGAGCTAGAGCCTTAAGTCAAAACAAGATTGATTGCATTTTTGAGGAAAGTTACATTTTATAACCTTCCCTATAGAGCTGCCTCTCTAGAGAATGAAAACGCGTAAGCCCGTAATCGCGAATGCATGCGTGAGAGATGAAAAGTTCAAAGGCGAAGTGAAATGTTATTCATAATTCCTGGTATATTTTATAAACCCGCATGCGCTATGAATAATTATATCAAATTAGGCTTAACATATCGACAAAATCTACCAACTAGGCTTAACATATCGACAAAATCTACCAACTAATCTTAACAAAGCAACAAAATCGTCAAGCTAGGCTTAACAAAGCAACAAAATCGTCAAGCTAGGCTTAACAAAGCAACAAAATCGTCAAGCTAGGCTTAACAAAGCAACAAAATCGTCAAGCTAGGCTTAACAAAGCAACAAAATCGTCAAGCTAGGCTTAACAAAGCAACAAAATCGTCAAGCTAGGCTTAACAAAGCAACAAAATCGTCAAGCTAGGCTTAACAAATCAATAAAAATCGTCAAGCTAGGCTTAACAAATCAATAAAAATCGTCAAGCTAGGCTTAACAAATCAATAAAAATCGTCAAGCTAGGCTTAACAAATCAATAAAAATCGTCAAGCTAGGCTTAACAAATCAATAAAATCGTCAAGCTAGGCTTAACAAATCAATAAAATCGTCAAGCTAGGCTTAACAAATCAATAAAATCGTCAAGCTAGGCTTAACAAATCAATAAAATCGTCAAGCTAGGCTTAACAAATCAATAAAATCGTCAAGCTAGGCTTAACAAATCAATAAAATCGTCAAGCTAGGCTTAACAAATCAATAAAATCGTCAAGCTAGGCTTAACAAATCAATAAAATCGTCAAGCTAGGCTTAACAAATCAATAAAATCGTCAAGCTAGGCTTAACAAATCAATAAAATCGTCAAGCTAGGCTTAACAAATCAATAAAATCGTCAAGCTAGGCTTAACAAATCAATAAAATCGTCAAGCTAGGCTTAACAAATCAATAAAATCGTCAAGCTAGGCTTAACAAATCAATAAAATCGTCAAGCTAGGCTTAACAAATCAATAAAATCTACAATGTTTAACAAATTACGGAAATCTTCAATCTAGGCTTAAAAATCAATAGAATTTACATATTTGTACATATTTGTACATAACATATATATATAATATATATCACGATTGAATATTTTAAAGCATAAATAAGAAAATAAAATTTAATCGTAACACTCCCCCTTCAAAAAATACCCAATGTAATGGTCAAAGCATAAAATTACGAATTCTATGAACGCGGCCCCTTAGAGATTTAAACTTGTCCGGAGTTTCAAGCTTCGAGGAAAATTTGAAATATCAAAAACGAAAGGGGTAAAATTCTCTTTTGAGAACAAGGTCAATATTTACCTATAGTCTTGAAGTGCTATGAACGAATATTCCAAAAACGCACGGACTATCTAGATATATCCCCGCGTCTGAAACCTCACTCTACATTAAATTTAAACAGCTAGAGAAGAGCGGGTCTTCGAGTGACAGAGTAGAAAAGGAGAGAGAATTTTTTCACCAACACGATGATAATTTTCTCGTCACACCGATCGCCTCCCCCCTCGAAACTACCGAAATCGGTTCGCGTCGCGGGGTACCAAAAAATGAATTTCTACGACAAGGGGATGATGAAAAAATAAGGGAAATTATGCAAATATTTGCGACGGGCATTATCCGGTAGCTGAAACCTACCCACGCTTCGGAGTTTGCATCAAAAACACATTTTTTCGATCTTAAGGTATAGTTAAGGTTCAACTTGTTCAGAATGGGTTGTGGAGAAAACTTGAAACTTTAGCGTGGACAAAATGACTGGGAAGCTATAACAGGAAACTCAAAAAGAGAGAGAGAGAGAAAGAGGAGAAAATTTACATTTTTCACTTCATTGAAGATTTTGTATAAAACATATTTTAAGAATAGTCTCAAGTTTTTTTTTTTTTTTAATAATTTTGGTGAAAACTTTTGGGTGAAATTTAGAACTATTTCGGGATTTAAGAAGGTGAGTATTGAGTAAAAGGAAACGCACGTGTCTTACCCGCCAACAACCTTTATAATCGTTTTTGGAGGGAAATATATTTCCGAATGATTTGTCTGAGTAAAAATAACGAAATATGTTTTTAAAGCTTGGCTTCTTCAGGATTATGTACATACGTAAGAGTTTATTCTACTACAAGATCACCGAGATCATACAACAATAGGTATTGCCCAAATAAAATAGACTACAAAAATTAATTCACCGACAAAATAATATGTTTCTCGAATTATTTTATGGTAGACGACAAACGTCACACCAATGAATCCCCAGTGCCACTTAACCCTAACTTCAACTGTTGGGGATTATGGGAAACTTTTTAGAAATTAACTCAAAGTTTAATTGGAATATTCATTAACCTCTTAATTATGGCATTGAATATTACTAATTGCACCAAAAAAAAACGGAGTTTTCTAAGAAGTAAACAGACTAAAATACGTGTTTAAACTTTGGCACATGTTCAATAAACTTTGGGACTTACCAAGTTAACAGGACGGTACTCTCGAGGAATTAAACTAAACACTTATCTAAATCAAGACATGGGTTTAACTTTTGTAAAACGAAACTAAAAATACTATATATATGTATATATTTCGAAACCAGGCCTTGACTTCCAAACAATGCAAGAAATCTAACGTATTATCAAGCAAAACTAGACAACGAAAGCTGCGAGACTTGGCTCAGCACTAACAATCCTAGAATTTTATAAAAAAATAAAAGCGAACCTTGACATTTGAAATATTTGGCAAAAAAGCATAACGAGGGTTTTAGTGGGTGAAACCTACTAGACAAAGCGACGAAGCTTTATCATTAACAAAGCAAATTGGGTAAACTATCTAAAAAAAAGTTAAGACCTATTTTTAACATAAGCATCAGCTAACCTATTTCAGAGCAGCTCGCCCACACTTAAAAAATAAAACATCAACCACAGGTTTAGAAGATTTATTTTACGTTCTATTTAGGCCGAAAATTATGCTAAATTAAGTCTAATGTATTCTTAAACAAACAAAAACTGATAATGAATTGCACTGTGATTAGAAAACGTTTTTTGTTTGTTTTTTTGCATATTTAGTCGAAAACATTATTTTTGGTCGACCCAAAAATTTCTGACCTCCTATCTGACTTATTTTTTAAATCCTCGACTTATCCCAGACCTTTTGCCCCCATTTTCGAAATGAATTTTAAATTAATCTAACCATGCTTTCGGGGCGATTAAGTACAGCAAGAACCGGAAATGGAACATACCCAGTTTGACTGGCGGCCAGGATTCCTTCAGCCTTCTAGTCTGTTACTCGGGTTGGGACAAGTGTAAAAGCTTCAAAAATATCACATTATACTTCAGCGCCAATACGATTAATTTAACACCTGATTATGTCAATCGAGCGGCAGTGAAAATGGGCTATGTTCACGATATGGTGACGTTAGTCGTTAGCTGCGCCGTTTTGTAGCTGGTGTAATGTAGCGGGGATATTTTCAAAGTTTGTCCTGCCTCAACCCGAAAATACGGACGATGGTCCTTACTGTATATTGTCCATATGGTTAAGCATATCAGAAGAAAGTTTTAACAGGGCCAAATTAGAGAAATTGAAACAATTACGCAACTAGCCCTTCGAAACTATATAGCCAAAAAACTGATATTGCCCTAAAAATCGTAATAATCAAAAGAGATTTTATATTTCTTATCCAGGAGAAGGGTGTGGAAAGGGGACGGATGCTGGCCACTAGATTACCATAAAGGCGGCGTAATTCTCAAACTAATAGCCCGAATAATGTAATTCCGGGCGACGTGAATACAATAGAGGTGAACTGCGAGGGGAACCGTATAAGGAAACAATATATAGCGATGCGTTCAAATTATTCGAGGCAATGTTTATATAGCTGAAAGGATGCTCGATTCCCTAAGCTCAAACATACCCGTCTTTTCCAATTCCCCAAATATCGCTTCATTGCATCAAATTCATCTAACACGCGATCTCAAAATCGATTAATTGTCTTTTGGCCGCGCGAGCGATGCCTCAAAACCAAAAGCGTAATTTAGCGACCCAAATGACTTTCCTCCGAAGCTAAAGTGGTCTTCGCGTATAGTTAAATATGTGGGCAAGTACTTGTAAGGAAAGCATTGTATATTAGGGAGGACAAAGCCTACATCTTAACGAGAAACCGATCTCATTACTCGGAGATTCACCTCCTAAAACTTCGCGGAATTCTAGCGTCCATTATATATCATCTATGGGGTCACATTTGTCAGAAGGTATTTATGGTCTACGCGCTGGATAATTTGGATTGTGGAATTCCAGACTCGTAACTTTGGGCCTACACTAGGAGTAATAAAAATTACTGAATCAAGTTCCTAAATCATCTTTTCGTGTATCGAAACATTGGTCACTTGTAAGTAGGTACTATTAATCGAGAGTAAAACTTGAAAACATCGTCTGCTAAAAGAGATTCTGCTCGAAGTCGTCTGCTTACGGATTTCATCTGTTCTATTGATATCTTGATGCGAGAAAGAACAGACTTGAGAGTTGGTGTTAAATATTAGCTAACATACAACAATAAGAGACCAATAGAAGTACAGAAGACATAAGCAGACGTTCATCAACCAACACGAACGAATCATATTTCACTAATTGCTTGAATTAATTGAAGATATTTTGTAGTGTCAAATTTTCGCATTGAACTAAGATTTAATCGGATAACCATTAAAATAAAACTTTTAAATAATAATCTGGATTAAAATATATACATCTTAACGGCTACTGATATCTGATATCCGAAAATAACATTTTTGTTTTATTTTTATTAGCAATTGAATATGTTTTAATCGAGTCGGTTCATATATTGAGTTTTTCTATCTGATCAACAATAACTACACAAGAAATCACCTAGGAGTTTCCACTTATTAGACGCCCATACAATTTATATCTTATTCCAAGGCTTATCTTTTTCTAAAGAGACCTATAATAGGTCAGCTCACCAGGGAAATAACTATCAAAACTCCCGCGATAAATCTAAAGCCAGCGAGAAACCAATCAGTATTTAAACAAAAAGCATGGAGGAAATAAACTGCATTTGTATACAGGAGGAGAAGAGGAGGAGTATCATATATATCAACCGTGTTTGCTTTAGAGTCCTTTTAACAAGTCTTTCACCGTTAAACCTCCCTCGGTGTCAAGTATATCCTAAATCCCCGCATGGATTTCCCCCAACACTATATTTAAGCAGTTGGTCAGTCAGAAGTCAGGCAAGGAGGGGTTGATGATGCGAACCGTTTTACCTAAATAGGGTGCAGTATTGATAAAAATCTCTGGATTTTCCCGCTATATATATATACGCTCTTCCCTCAATCTAAATAAAGAGTGTCGGATTGGACTAACATATCACCCCTTTAACTCTATACAAAAGAGATAGGTTTTTTTTCGCTAAGCCTCGGTTCGTTTCCGTTCTTCAGGGCATAAAAATTTGCGGTGCCAAAAGGGAGAATAGAGGAGGAAGAGGACCCAGGAAGAGATCTGTATTGGAAAGGACGAACTCAAATCCCCGAAGCTAAAGAGCCTTAGAGAGAAAAGGAGAGGGGGTGGGATATTGAAGCCCAACATATACAGGGTGTTACTGTTAAAATGTAATAAAAATGTTGACCAACAGTATTTACACGTAGCGTTAGTTCATTTAAATGATGACCATATTAATTAACTCAATTATATACAGCTGTTCTTAATTAGTACCGTGGAAAATATTCATATCGCAGTTACTAACTTGTAAAATTTTGTAACATGAAAGATTTGCCGCGTGGGAGCTTAAATGCAATGTTACATTTGTTTTTACGGCGAATTATTTCACAACTAGACTATATTCAGGATGGTCCACCCGCGCTCTACCTTGTCCTTGATTTGAAACATTATAATTACTCCCAAAGATTACTGCCTAAATCAATTAATCTATTGCACTAACTTCAAAGTTATTGATTTGACTATTCTGGATTAAGACGGAGCCAAGGGGAAGTATAAACAGCCCTACTTTTGTTATAGTTCACGTTTCTACCTTGGTAAATTCTATGTTCAACGTAAAGACTAAGATAAACTTGCTTTAAAATCAAATGTAGTTCAAGCAAATATATAAAAAGAATTCTTTAAATATATGATAAAATCAATGCATGCATCCATCAAGGGGCTGATTACTGTAGTTTTGACTGTACTAAAGTGATTACGTAACTGACTAAGTATTTAGCATTACTAAATGATACCTAAGCACTTAAGTAATCGCGAAATCAGTGAACAGATTTTAGGAAAGAAGTTAACCGCAAGTGATAACATTGCGAGGTCATCCCTGAAAGCTACGTGCGTTAATACACCCTGTATCTGGAGGAGCCTTGTCATCCCCCTCTCCTCCTTCATAAATTGTCGCCAGAGCCGAGGAACTTCCGGGTCGAGATATTGATTTGCGCGAGCGGTGGAGTTGTAAACCCCTCCCTTCCTTCTCCCATCAGATTATTCCGTTCGAGATGAGTTGGTAAAACTAGATAAATCCTAGGCGGATTGATACGCGATGTTAAATTTCATAGAGAAGAAGTAGTTGTTTCCAATTCCACTCGAACACGCAGTATAACCCTTATCCCGAAGGCTTCTGTATATATCATTGGGTGCATGCTAGGCTGAGCAGAGAGCGGTACTCTTGCCAATTCACGTCCAATATTCTAGGCAGCTCTCCTTCCTCCCTCCTCCTTTATACAATAGCGTACAGAGGAGAGAACACACAGTTTTGGGAGAGAGAAAAAGCCCGAAAGAGAGAGCCTTTACATAAGAAATGTTTATAAGTTATATTATAACTAGATATATGACTTCAAAGGGAGCATGGAGTGAAGGAACAAGTTTACTATAAATATATAAGTCTAAAATTATCAGTAAAAACCAGGAAGTCGTGTATAAATATGAGAGTGATACTTGAAAGCAGAAGCCGATGAAACCCTCCTTTGAAGTATATTACTCCCGGGTCTTGTCTACCCCTCTCTGTATGGGTTAGTTTCAAAAAGCGCGATTCATACGCCTCCTAACGGTAGATATTTTCGGAGCGGGAGTTCGTCGAGCGAATATCTGTAGCAGCCTTGGAGTTCGTCAAAAAAACGTCGTCGTTTGTGGAGAGAGAGAATTTCCAATTTTCCGTAGACAGGGGGCATGAAGTAGGACCCCTCCGATCTCATAAAATCGTGAATTTTACCCATGCAGAGAGGCGCGCTATATGGTACATTAGAGTAGTAGATTTCAAAGTAGGGTTTCATCGGCTTCTGTTGAAAGGCTTTTGTTATTTTCCTTAGGCGAAACCGCAGTCGTAGCCAGGGCAATTAAATATGTTACGGAACATTCTTATGTTTTAAAATTACGATCTCAAAGATCCTCTTTTAGGCTTAATATTGAATGCAGCGAAAAAATTTAAAATAATAATAAAGACAGGCAAATTTAAAAGGTAATACGTGCATATGCCAAGTGTTCATGTTTCCTTTAAGCAACGATTCACCGAGATAAATGCTTATATAGACAGAATTCTTTTATTTTACCTTCTCAAAAAAATAATGCAGACGTTTTATAAACCCTGAAATATCTTTCAATTCTTTTCTTGAAATAAAATAGGCCTAAAAAAGAAAGATGATAAGAGATGAGCGTGGGTTCTTTTTCAACCTCGTTCTCTTCCCTTTCTCTCTCCATCACAAGTTCAATTCCTTATCAGAGAAATAAACCTGACTTTCCGTGAAATAGATATGAAGATACTTTTATGATATTTTGCTTTTTCGTGCGTAACTTACTCTGTTGAGGAAAAGGGTTATCTTTTTTAAGGTTCTATATAACTCTTGTTGATATAGCTTTAATCTGGTGGAAAGATTTCCAAATTCGTAAAGATTGCTTAAAGTATAAATTGGATGATGAAAGAATTTGTTATTGTATAAATAGGACTAACCATTAAAAAGATATATTTTTAATAAAACATCGATGCAATATATAAGCTATTGAAAGGAATCCAATTAGACCGAAAGTTCGACTGAACTTTTTCAATTGAAATCCCGGACTTTTCCAGGTTATAACGAAACAATGCCTCCATTATTTTTAGTTTTAACGAAACAATTCCTTCGTTATTTTTAGTTTTAACGAAACAATTCCTTCGTTATTTTTAGTTTTAACGAAACAATTCCTTCGTTATTTTTAGTTTTAACGAAACAATTCCTTCGTTATTTTTAGTTTTAACGAAACAATTCCTTCGTTATTTTTAGTTTTAACGAAACAATTCCTTCGTTATTTTTAGTTTTAACGAAACAATTCCTTCGTTATTTTTAGTTTTAACGAAACAATTCCTTCGTTATTTTTAGTTTTAACGAAACAATTCCTTCGTTATTTTTAGTTTTAACGAAACAATTCCTTCGTTATTTTTAGTTTTAACGAAACAATTCCTTCGTTATTTTTAGTTTTAACGAAACAATTCCTTCGTTATTTTTAGTTTTAACGAAACAATTCCTTCGTTATTTTTAGTTTTAAAGAAACAATTCCTTCGTTATTTTTAGTTTTAACGAAACAATTCCTTCGTTATTTTTAGTTTTAACGAAACAATTCCTTCGTTATTTTTAGTTTTAACGAAATAATTCCTTCATTATTTTAGTTTTAACGAAATAATTCCTTCATTATTTCAGTTTTAACGAAATAATTCCTTCATTATTTTAGTTTTGACGAAACAATTCATGTACTAAATTTTGTATTTTTTTTAACAGAAAATGAGCTCTACCACTTTAGCAATCTAATTATCAGTAATTTCACTTTTCGCAAAGTATATAGGAAAATATACATCTTGTCACCAAAATTAGTATATATATATATCTTACGGTAGGTCGCGCTTAACGTACGCCCCCCAGTTTTCCCTCATCCCTTTGGCTTGGATCGAAGGGAAATATATAATCTATATTCAACCTTCATTTGTCATGGCGTACAAAACTATACGATACTCGTTATCTCTATAACGCGATTACTAAGAGATACAAGAAGACTTAAGTTCGACTAGGCTGAAAACTCTAAGTGGAATAAACTATAACGTAGGGTTTTTGGCGAGCGAGTCGTAACTCCCTTATTGACAGAGAGAGAGCGAGAGAGAATCGGAAAACCAGAACAGAGAGCGAAAGGACAGAATCTGATCCCACAGCATCCCAGATCCCTCGTAGTTACCAGAGTTGAGTTATCCACGGATCTACTCGGGGACAAATCTTAAAGAGATAGTGACTCGTATCTGGCCATAATTTTAATTTGAACTAAAGAAAAAAATACATGTTTTATATCCCCAAAGTTTTGCTCCTGTTCCTAGACATCAACCGAAAAGCTTCGTTAAATAAAACTGAAGATTAGCCCTTTAAAATCCAGAATGAGACGATGATTGGTTACTAGCTAATGACATCATCAATAACGCGTTAACAAAGGTGAGCGCCGGAACCGGAACTTCTCCAGTTTCAACCCACGACCAACAATTTCAATAGACTTCAATAGTGCTTAAAATTCAGCAATATAGAACAGACTAGTTTTCTATGGTATTTTTACTCTGAGCAAGATTGTATACTACTATTGTCCTAGGGTGGATCACTAAAATTTGAAGGGTTGATTCGTCTCTGCAGCTGCCTCAGAAAACGCGTCAGAGACTCCCAGAACTTCTCAAAGCGGAGAAATATGCACCATACACGTCGAAGTGGGAATAGGGTTAAGAGAGGAAGATGGAGAGAATCGAGAAAAGCGAGAATTACATATCAAACGAAGGATGAAACGACACCGCCTTTCTCCTCCGTCATACATGGTATATTATTAACAAGTCTCCAATGTTATACGTAGAAAAGATTCGTGTGACGTCATTTTCCCCGCCTTCACACGCGCAAACTACGGCCATTTTGCTTCACATCTCTATGTTGGCGGGTTAACATTACCAGGCAATAACCTTCTAAGACGCAACCCGAGGCTTAATAGAGGGAGGTGATATAATTGGAACTGGATTTTAAGCCTTTGACTTCAGATATACAGCTACTTAACGCGTATGGATTTAAATCTTACGTTCGCGGACCAAGGATTAATACGGATGTTTTGGGGTATTTAAGCTTGAAATCACTAAAATCAATTGCATAACGGCTTGAATATTATATTCAACGTTCGGTATATTTATGGACGATAGTCGTATCAAAATTATTTTTCAGTATATAAGTATTACAAAACTCCTTTTAATTCAAATGATTAAAAGCACTTTTTAAATAGAAGATTTAATGAAATTGGCCCAAGGGAAAGGGAATACGATGCTGTTTCCCTAGGCTTATATTACCCTTCTAGAGCCTTTTACTTTATTAACATTCTACCCATGAACGGAATACGCTAGTCTTGCTTTATACAATCAGAATTCAATATATATTTATTGTTCATATCACCTTGAGTGTGCGTCCAGTAAAAAGGCTACACTTCCTTAACTATAGTCTATTCATATTTGAGTTAGCAGTACGCGCAAAACTCGGAAGATAAAGTAAGCTTAAGCTTTGACAATATCTTTGTAATCTCAAACTGAATCTGACGGCAAGATATTGTCATACATAGAGATAGTCATTTGATATCCTCCCCGATTTGATGTAGCCGGTGTACACGGGAAATTAACACAATTTCACTATATAACCAATAACTACGTCACTTGGCAGCACTATTTCACTTGGCAGCGCGCGCAAAGATATATGATATCGACTGACAAATACGTACAGCCGAGATTTGATCCCGCTGCCAACCGAGATGGAATAGATTATATATAATAATTTTAAGCAAGATATAACCTCTTCATTTTCAATATAGGTACTAAAATTCATAAAAATAGTACTGAAACTGGAATATTGAATAGAGAAGTGACAAGACAAGCATTCACTCTGTTTAAGGAGTACCGAAAATAACAAGGGGTGCCATTTATATTTCTATATGAAAGCTGTCTTACACAATAACTGATTTTGTCTCTATTTTTTTGTTCAAAAACATCTTGTTTACATAAAAGCTGGAGCGGATTAATACGCAATATAAAACTTCGTACGGATAAAAATAGATTGCTAAACTATTACTTCTAAAATGAAAAGATAGGATGTAAACTTGGAGGAATTAAGTAGAAGAGTCGCCGACTGCTTCAATGTTTGGATAAGTTGTAGGTACTAAAGAATGGGGCATACATTGTCAACAAGAATCCATTCAGGTTCCATAAGAATATGGGAGGGCGGCGATTCAATAACCATCCTCCCAAACTTTGTAGCAAAAGTTCGTCTGCTTCGAATCGATTTTTAAAGTAAATCGCTCCTGATATCTATTATTAACCCGCGCCACTAACGACCTTGACATAATATTTTGGGTAATAAAAATGGAGCCGACCGAAAAAAGATCTAAGCGTACAAATGTTGCGAAAATTGCAGACTAACTTTTGTTACAAAGTTTGGGAGGATGGTACCAGAGGCTAAAGCTATGCTCCCATATTCTTAAGGAATCTGAATGGATTCTTGTTGTCAGACTATGTTTCCATATCTACTTTCCAACTTTTAAAACGTCAAAATTCAGAGGATCGAGTTTTTTCTAACACTTTCCAAAGAGGTTAATGATAAAAAACAAGTTTCCCATCAACTTATAGCTTAACTTCGAGCCTAAAAATTCGCAATTTTCAATTTTTCGAGGAGAGTGTTCATTTGAATCTTTGATTATCGTCCAATTTTGAGGGAAATGGTTGAACTGACACCCTGGCATTTTGCACAAGCGTTACCATGTGAAAATTGTCAGTCAGTGATCCCCTCTATTATTCCTCCGTGATTAAAATGCGAAAATATTCTACGCTTCTAACCTTTCACTATATTAATTTGGTTGATACGAATATTGTAAAAACCATAGGAAGAGGTTGCCGCTAATAAGATAACCATGCCTGTTTCAAAACCTGGGGGTTGCAGTACGCCCATACTTGCGTGTAAAGTTAGGCCTATGGGCTTTATTCCTGGGCAAAAAGTGAGAGGAAAAAAGGTTTTTGGTCGTGGAGGAATCATAGCGTGTGAGACAAAAGGTCTGTGTCAGCCCCAACCGAGAAAGAGCGATATGAAGTCTAGGAATACGTTAAACGCGCAGTAATCCAATAATGGGACGGACTTTCCCCGTCTGAAAATTTCGACTCGTCTTAACTGTCGTCCCCAAAATTGACAAAACATGGTGGGGTGAAGAGAGTAAGAGCGATACGAAATGGTTAACGATTAAAAACTTCGTAACGAAGTTTCAAAAAATTTTAAAATGCACTTTTAAAATGGAATTTTATATAGCGTCATCCAGTATTATTTTAGCATAGTATACTTTTAAGTTATGCCTATCCATTAGTTTTGTATTCATTTCGAAGGTCCAAGTTAAGTTTAGAGTAACGAAACGAACTTATTTTCTATTCCACTTCGAGTTTACAGCGTTTACTCAACAATTTATAAATAAGTGCAACTTAGCTTTGGCAAAAATCTAGGTACTATAAGTCTGTTAATCTCAGGAACATATTAAAAGTTAAGCAGATTTAGACACAAACTGGAGGAAATTAAACTTATTTACATGTTTAATTATAAAAAATATATATTAAATATACATTTTCGGGGCGAAATTTTAATAGCGCCGATAATTTGCTCAGAATATGAAAATCCGAAGGATTTAAACCAATATTTTCTGTTGATAATAAATTACCTATTACCCTAATACCCTCTTCAGACGAGGCATAATTAACAGAGGTTTAATCATATCTAACTGGAGTTTATTGAACTGAGAATAACTTCTTCAGACGAGGCGTAATTAGCCGTGGTTTAATAAGATTTAAACGAGGTTTAAAAGTTCAATAAATCTCGGTTAGTCGTGATTAAACCTCGGTTAAATGATCTGATTAAACCGGCTAATTATGCCTCGTCTGAAGAGGGTATTACAAATCATAATCCTGACTTAAACCTACCAAAAAAAAATATATATTTTCCAAACTTTAACCTGACCACACTGATCTGCCAAATCCAGAAAATTTCCCCTGGGCAATAGCTCCACTTAATTCAGGCCGGCTAATCTTCGTACGCATTGCAGCTTACGAATGTAAAAAACCATACGATAAAAATGTCTTGTTATAATACAAACTAGGGGAGATTGGAAGGATAAAAAAGAAGAAAGCCTAGATGATAGAGAAGAGAGCGAAAAAAATGACCCCCTGGAGATGAAAAAGAGAAAAAAAACCAACTCCCCGCTTATCGAATGTAATACATCTCCTTAGTTGGTCTGTCTCCGGGGTCCATCCACAAAAAAAAAAAAAAAAAAAAAAAAAAAGGATGTTAAACATTGTGGTGGATACATTACAACCCATTTTAAATTAATAAGAGAGAAGGAGGACTAAATTTGTTACTGGGTTTTACATCTACCGAGTACTTGGAATGCTCAGAGGCCTCGGATTCGGCAGAAGAGAAAAAAAAAAAATATTTAGGCTTAACGATCCATCGCAATGGGATAAAGGTTTTTTAGGTTTACTCCTAGATGTTGGCAACGTTACGCACCGCGAAGCGAAACGGATGGAACACTTCTACAGGCGCAGAGGCACTTTACACTCCTATCAGTTTGAAAAAACACTTTTCTAGAACTACTTTAATTCCCTACTGAGTTTAATATTATGTATTAATCCGCTATAAATTACGCCCCGTTGCAATTTGTTCTAGAAATAAGTAGACGTCTAT
This sequence comes from Odiellus spinosus, assembly GCA_963920705.1. Lineage (NCBI taxonomy): Eukaryota > Metazoa > Arthropoda > Arachnida > Opiliones > Phalangiidae > Odiellus > Odiellus spinosus. The sequence goes on from OY987227.1 coordinate 15,077,670, forward strand.
TTTAGATATGTGGTTTTCCTAATATTGTTAAGTGCAAGCACGAGATATAGTTTGGCGGAAATTAACGGGATATAATTATAATTAGTTTTTGTAATTAAGAATTAAAAATATTAATTAAAATAATTTAGGAACAAGAAAAATGTTGATCGAAAAATTTGATATTTCAAAGTTACAATATATTTTTATATTTAACTTAAAGCAATTATATGTCTTAATATAAAACTATTTATAGGGTTAGGGTCTGTTTTTTGTCTACTTTTGTTATTTAAATAATTGCATTAAGAAAATAATCAAAGAAATTGAGAGCTAAGTCTAATAAAAGTTCAAAGCTACCCAAAACTACAATTAAACAAACAAAAAACGACAGATTGTGATTAAGTTTTCTATCTGATAGTACTAAAATTATTTCAAATATAAAATCATTAATTTTGGAGTCACTAAACCTTTAATTAGGGTTTCTAAGTTGTATATTTTCTAATTAATTTTTCTGTACGCGCAAGAAAAATCCTAGTTTATCGTTCTAAAATAAGATAAACATTTCATTAATTTATCAACCACCTACGCAATTAAACAAACCATTTAAAAAAGAAACTTTAAAACTCTTTAAACATTAAAACCTCTTTTAAAAATATCTCCGCAGAAAATTTACGTATTTAATACTAAAAGATAAATATTATAAGACGAAACACAGATACCCCTGCGTGTAAACTCAATTTTTAATCCTTTACAACATATAAAAGATAAACAACTAGAAGCTAAAAATATATTTTTTAATTTTCTTTCGAAAAAAAAAATCGAAAGAGAGAAATGATTTTAGTCGGAGAACCGAAAAAGAAAAAGTTTTGAAAAACGTTTAACCGGTGGCGATAAAAACTATAACTGCCCTGTTAGTTTAATTTGAAGCAATGAGAATTTACTAAGGTATAAAACGAGGGTAAATGTCTTAGAGAATCACGTTTATATATATTTCTTCCACTTCCCCCAACATAACTTCAACAAACTCGAACATAAAAGGGAACCTGATAACAATGGAAAAGGGTATCTTTAAGCCATTAGTGCAACTGAGAGTCGGTTCTATAGCACCGTATCAATTTAAACCTCATACTGGTCACATTGGTTTAGAAAAAGACGTTCTTACCTTTAACAATGGTGTAAGGTAACGTTAATACGACTCACTATTACTCGAGACCACTGTCAAAGGCTTAACAGACACTTATTTATCCCTTTATTTAATGTCAGGTGACATTGATCGGCGATATAGAACCACCCACGCAACCTTCTTTGTTAGTATTATTATTATTTTTTCAAAGATAAGATGCTACCAGGTAAAAACCGGGGGTTATGTTGTATTTAAACGTATGTTTAAATAACAACACCACCGCATTCGAGCTCTGGTCTAATCTGAAGTGGAAATATTTTGAAGGAAAAAGTCAGTTCTCTTTCCACGCACACAAGGAACAAACTAGAGAAGGCAAAAAAATCAATGAAATGTCTAAAAAAGGGGATCTTTTTTAAGGGGAAGGTCTCATAATATCCATTTAAAACCTTTTCAAGTATCAATCATAATTTAAGGTATTTTTTAACTAACATAATTACAGATTGGCTTGTACATTTGAAAATGAGGCTAACTTGAACTTATAGCTCGAGATCAAACAACTACTTCTTCCCCTATAATGTTAAAGCTGAGTATAGACCACCCTCGAGCCAAGTGGCCCCGACTGCACTTGTAAAGGAAAACTGACGTCACGTCATTTTTGAACTATATATTATTAATTGGTTTTCATCGAATCTTAACTTAACAAAATTTTCAAGAAACTTTTCCTTGAAAAAGTTTACAGGCTCCACAATAAAGAACGTACCAATATCGAGTTTCTCTACAATCGTGGTCAACGTCAGATGAGACTAAGATGGGGATAGTAAAATGGTCTGTGAGCCTTTGATAGTGGTCTTAGGTGATGGTGAAGGCGAGTATATATAGATTAAGCTTTACCTATACCTCAGAGTAACCCACGACCACCCTATATCTCGGTTATCCCATAATGCTTTCACGTTTTAGCCGTTAAAAGAATGAAAGAAAAAAAGGCTTAGAGTCTATAAAACAACGGGGGAAGTTGGGTTTCGATTGCTACGAAAGTGGAGTCGACTCAACTCTAATACTCTATATATGTCTATACAAATACATATATCTAATACCGTTCTAGGGCAAATATTTTATGGGTCAACCCCGGCAGTACGTTCCCACTAGAAAATAATGTACAGGTTCAAATCAAATATACGCTCGACGATGGTTAAAAAGGCTATTATGGTTTTTTCAGGACCAGAGTACAATGAAAGGTTATTTTGGGGATGCTTAAAATGAATTCGTTCTTGATGTCTGTCATGGTATATATTTAGAATTTGAGATATCACGTTTGAAGAATACGAAGAGTTGTACGTGTAAAGTTTTAAGTAATTTCTCAACCCGTGACTTGCCTAATAGTTCACAAAACGTCCCAAAATTTTAAACATTGGTAACGAATAATTCTAAATGGGACGAGACTGGACCAAATAATCGAAAATTGAAATCACATTAGCACCAAATTGAGCCAAATGGTAAGATTAATTGTAAATTTGATACAAATGCTACAAATTACAGTTATTTTCAGACTATTTGGTCAACTATTCTGCAATTTATAAATTACCCTTTTTTTGTTTAATCTTGACACCTGGACGCGTTTTCCAAAAGTTTCATAAAATGCTAACACTATGTTACTTAAAATGCTGGGAAAACGTGATTAGCGATTAAAATAAAAGACATGACTTTTTGAATTGAGTACTTTCACGAAAGAAACTGCGTGAAAGCAACCATATCGCGTTAGAGAACGCCCGAGAATCAACTGTTCTGTAATCGTCACGGGACCGAGGGGGTTGGACACACTTGAAAACGTTGTACACCTGAGTTCAAAGTTCAGCATTGATTTCTAGCTTTTGTGAACTCCGAGATCATCTATGGTAGTGCAAAGAGTTTCAAAAGCTTGTACACCTGGAAAGTTCTCAAGTGCATACCCCCTCGCGCGGGATTATACGTCGGAGATTTTAGGTTTCCAAACATTTCGAAGGTGTCGAAACGATATATGGCATATAATCAATTTTACTTTGAATAATTTTAAATCTAAGAGATTAAAATACATTTTTGGTATTTCCAGGATATATAAAACATAAAACTCCAACAGTAAATTAAATCTATATGTTGCGCAAGAACAACCTTACAGCGCATATATAAAGGCTTTAATATTGGAAAAAAAAAATTAAAAACTTAAGTTAGCCGTGAAATTAGAACCGATTATGGGGAAATGCAAAGAATAACGCGTGCAGCTGAACTAAGACCATAAAACCAACCTAATTTAGTCTTTTCGGATTTCTATATAGTTCATCCCACTCGCAGGGATGAATTCCCAGCTAAGCCTAACGTAAATTCACCTACCAAGACCACATACTCTCGAATAACGTATATTAATTTTCATTTTAAGTTTACTCCAAGCTCAAAAGAAACCCTAAGTCAACAATACCTTGGATAAAATTGAAGTTTCCAACTGAAACGGGTTTTAGAAGGTAAAATTTTGTTAATTCCGATTTTGGCTCGATTCCAGCAAAGCTAGGCAACGTATAAGCTCTGTTTTCCTGAAAATTCTATTTCATTTCTATACGCGTTGCATTTTTAACGCTATATTATAAAATATATAGGCTACGAGTTGAATCTATCGTATCTAGCGCATACAGCGTAGTGGTGGTCAGAAATTGGCAATGATACGTTTAGTGCGAAAACTTTTAGGAATTTCGTTAAATATGTTAACTTTTATTTTGTTCTACTCTTAAAAATGATTATTATTAGTTTAAAACGCGTGTTTGAGATAATTAACAGAGTTATCTATCGGTTAGAAAGTTTAAAAGGCTAGTTTCACATGATTTTGGGCAAATTTTTATTTATTATAGAAATGTATTTTTAAAATATCCTAAAAAGTTCACTTTCATTTTTTTTTTCATTTGATGACGTATTAGTACTGTCATTCGCCAAAAAAATCCCATTTGACAGACTTTCTTTGTTTCACTTTCAAATAATCTACTCTAAAATCAATGATGGCCAACATGCGACCCGGAACCTAATTGTTTTGGGGCCGGCGCTTAACTTTAAATTTTGAAATTCGATTTTCAAATATATCTCGCATTTTGTATTGTTCTCATTCCTCTCGACAATTAAATTTAAATAAAATGTACTTGTGTTCCTAATGCATGTGGTGTTAATTTCAAATTTCGAGCTTCTAATTTGGCCTGTGATATCACACGACGTAATCGATGTACTAGCCTGTAGCTTTGACTGTTCTAAGCATTGCCAAAGGCTGTGATCAGTTACATAATCGCGTATTCGGTGTACGGAAGTGACTAACCCATTACTATTCGGTAAAGATGTAAAAATTAAACCAAGCGTTGAACCACAGATAAAAATTATCATATCAGATTTAATATTTTCGTTTAAAATTCATAATCGAAACGTTCATAATCTCTCGCGTAATAACCGGATAATAATTATCCATCCATATTACATTAGTTTTAGAAATATTACGTCTCTAGTTTAATATCAAATTATTGGGTTCTCTCCGAACTTCAAGTAAAACCGCTTAAATATCTGTATGGGATTCGTTCTTTTAAAAGAAAAGATAGTAAAAACTATAATAAAACGAGTGTTACGTGAATTATGAGTCAAGAGGGTTAATATAGGGGTTGTTCAATTTTAGATTTTAGTTTTTCTTTTTACGTTAGCGAGGGAGGTCGGTGTCGTAGCCTATTCTACCACGATGATGATATGCCTACAGGGGTTGGTTCGAGCCCATCCTTCCTGTTTCCTTACAGAAGTCGTTTCCCTTTTTAACTTTTTAACGTAACGAAGCAGGCAACTAGGAGAGGCCCTCGTATAGTCGCGCGTCATAGAGTGTGCTGAACTTTCGCTAGCTTTCAAGAGGGTCTTTCCGACCTTTACTACAACCGTTAAGCCTAATTTAAAATCTCTTTCTTCCACCCATAAATGGGCACTGTTCTTTCGCTATTTAGGCCTAATTTCAAAGCTCTTATTTTCACGAAACATTAAGCTTTTAAATGAATAAATGAAAAGTGCAAAATAAATTAAGTATTCGAACTTATTTTTATCGGCTACAGGCCGAGCTTAAAACTTTCTAAGCCTAACTTTAAAATTTAATCACGAGAAACCAAGAACTCGTCCATGGGAATTCAACATTAGCCTCTGGTACCATCCTCACATACATAGCCAAAATTAGTCTGCTATTCGCTTTTTCAGATCTGCTGACCCTGATTCTATAAGAGAATTCTCTACGAATTCTTATCAAGTATGCTAGGGTGTATTTAGTATCCCCCCCCCCCCGTTTTATTAAGTCTTAAATGAGTTCTTGGACAAACAATGAAGTTACTCCTAACCCTGAATTAGTGGCCTCTTCTTTCAGAATCTATATAAAAAACAATCCTACAGCGAAAAACCTAATTTTAAACTTATCTTCCAATAAAAGAAGGCATTTCAACAGGGTTAATTTCTCGAATATAAAAACGTTTGTGGAAAAAGTTTATTTCCTAAGCCTAATCTCAAACGTATTTCTTGACAAACTGATATTTTCCAAATTCATACTCAATAAGTCTAATTTTAAATTGAAACATGTTAAGTTTAAATTAAAGGTAATAGCAATCTATGTAGTTTTACAAGCAATGATAAAAAAATTTTATCTACTCTGACTGCTCCCGAAACCCAATGTATTTTTGATTGCTCGGCGAAGAGTCGTAACAGCGCAAGGAAAAAAGCCATAAGCAACCATCAAAAACACGCAATTATCGTCTAAAACGATGCGAATCTGCGTTTTGAATTAGAGACAAGAGACAAACTCAAACGTTTGCAAAACAATACCTTAAATTGGAGAAAGCCTGAGAAACCTTACACACTTATATAGGCCAAACTAATAATTCTGATTTGACAAAAGGTCAAAATTTAAGCGAGAGAGGTTATTATGATTAACGCTAATAATAATATGGTCTACGCAGGTAGCGAGTTGGACAATTTTCTTAATGTAATTAACATCTCTCTCGATTGTCAGAAGGATTGCCTAATAAACACGGCCTATAATATTCTACTCCCTTCGCGACTACAGCTCGTACAAGATACTAAACCGAATAAAGAGAGTTAGAGAAAGTTAGTACCGTAAAGGGTGGGTAAAAAGTATTAAAATTAAGAAACATTTACTAATATATATACGGAATTAATTTCCAAATTTATATCTAGCAAATTAATTTCTAGATCAGTTTGAATAATGTAAGAACCAAGGCAAAGTTTACTGTTAATTCTTCTCATATACTTGTACATATAGTTTTATTTGTAAATGATTAAGGGACTCCCTGGAAGTCAGCTACTAGCCGAGAGGGATATCATAATAATGCCATTATCATTACTACCACAATTACTATTATTATTACTATTAGTATTATTATTAATTTATTAGTATTTATTATTAGTATTATTTTTACTAATATTAGTATTATTTATACTATTACTATTAATATTAGTATTATTAATTTTTAAACTGAGTGCTATTGTGTGTAATTTTAATAGTTACAAGGTTTTTACATCTCTAAAGAAATATCATTGGAAACTTTTAGTACGCCTTTAAGTGTTTAGAGTTACAATTTTCATTCAACCTCCCTTAAACTTTTCACTCAATACAGTACGAACTAAAATATTCGCGAGCGTGATATAAAGGCGAATGAAGCCATATACGTTTATGGAAATTAGAGATATTTAGTGACCTACGTCCCTGAAAGCTTTTAAACTGTATTCGGGACTGCCCTATGGTTAAAACCTTAGAAATTATGGACGTGGTGGAACACGGAACTTGTCCGCACGGAGTGAGAGAGAGAGAAAGGCGCGACTCGACCACATACATAGGGAGAAAGAGAGAGAGGGAGGGAAATTACTTCCTGGATGACCAAAACTTACGCATGCAAATGTCGTTTAATTAATGATTTTGGGAAGCCAACAACGTATATGTAGTAGTAATAAATTTAAGTTCACAGCGAAGCGCCAACTATGGTTATTCGAGAACAAATAGTAGATTTAGATGGAAGCCAAGTTTTGAACCTTCTGGAGAAGACGGACTATGTCCTTATTAGGTCGAGTACCACCAGAGTAGATGTGCACAAGTACTAATAGAATGAAGTATAATAGCCCTTATACGTTTGGGTCGAAAATATTATCGAAAAAGGTTGTCTATATAATTTCCTTTAAAGGGAGAATGAAGCAGGGTAACAAGTGGCTTTCTAACAATTAATCATCCTTAAAATGGGCCCAATTATTTTTTCTATAGACCGGTTAAAGTGAGAATGCAAACTAACAACAAATCTTTTTTATCGATTTCTAACCCACAAGTGAAAAGGTTAACAAACAAATATTTAACTAGAAATAAAAAACTTGCCCGGAATATAATCTTAGTTGAATTCGTGGAAATCCTGAATTTCTTCGCATTGACGGGTCATCGACCAATGAGCAAAGGCCTGTCGTTAAGGCGAGATCTCCAAATATTCGATTGGCCGCCGACCCTTCAATGCGAAGAAATTCAAGATCTAAGCCTATTTTCCGGGTAAGCTTTAAATTAATTTCTAGTTTAATATTTGTTTCTTAACTTTTTCACTGGTGGATTAATCATATTTAAACGATACGAATTACGTATTCGATAAAAATCACTTGTTATTAGGTTGCATTCTCTCTTTAAGGGATTTGGCACATGACCATAATAATATAATGGACTGCTTCTCGTAAAGGTACACATCTAGTATATTCCAAACCATATACTAATATATTTTTTAATATTTTAAAAATTTTATGATTTTGTTCAAAATAAATAACACTATGCACCTGCTCTTAAGCTTATAGATAATTTTTTGTTTGTTTCAAAGCAACGTTGTATATACAAGAATTTAGCTAAAAAGTTTCGAGGACGATACGAAGGTTGGAGAAACTTTGTTGGGTAAAACATAATTTGTTTGAACCTTGGCGCGTAAATAAAACTTGTTTAGTAATATATATGTACATGATATGGATTCGACTAATCAATGACGGAAATCATAATGTAGATTTTTATAGACTTCTGGTGACATTTACTGTCAGGAAATACGCACGAGTGCGAGCTAAAGTAACCTTCATACTTGATTATAACTATCTATATGATTAAATTATACATTTCAGCCTCCCTTTACGCATAAATATCCACATATTTTGGAAATTAATAGTCTGATGGTGGTAATTGTGTTATTTTAGGGTATAATCATAATGAATAATACTGTCAAAGGTAACTTAAGGGTGGCCCAGTGATATATAAATGGGGTGGATCTATATTAAAAATTCATCTAGACGTGTGACGACAGTTATGCAAGAGTCATTTTTCTTCTATAATAATGCCAGATTGGAGTAAGGAATAATTTAACCATGATTTAACGTCATATTGTCAACAAGCTACGTATTACCAGAGGTATATAATAACCACCTTCGGGGGGAAGTATGAAAGCCCCCTATACTACCAATGCTAAAAATCACGAACAACAAGAGCCCGCTGCTGACTATCTAGGCCACTAGCTCGCGCTGGACTTCTCAATGTCGCTACTCTAGTAAATGGTTTTTGTATAAACAAGACGGCTCGATTTGTGTTTAGAACTTCCTGTCTCAGGAGCTGTCTGTTAAAATGGAGTCGAAGGTTGACTTCAGCTCGCAAGTTCCGGAAGTGTGCGTAGGGAATATTTAGTGAGGTTCAAAATGGTGTAACTATTTTTTGGGAGTAAAGCGGTGTGTCGATCCGCCGCGATTTACGCCGGGCACTTGTTGTTCGTCGATTTTGCCTACCTTTCATACTTCCCCCCGAAGTGGGTTATTATATACCTCTGGTATTACTGATTGTACAGATAAAGGAATCCTATATTTAAAGGGTTATCTTAGTATAATATTGTTGAGGCTCGATTAATATTCGGTTATTTACAATCGAATATTCGAGTAATATCGAATTTGCCATTTCATAACAAACGAATAGCCAATTTAAAAACGATTTCAAATTATTAAACAGAATAAAATAGTCACGTGGCAGATTTACAGCGTTATGTTTGTTATCCTATAGGCAATTTTAGTTGGTAACACATACAAAGATCTAATTGGTTTTTCAAACGCTTTATTAGAAGTTTAAACGAATCATTCGTAAATTCGAATAATCGATTTCAAAAACCGAATATTCGAATGCATTTTCTTTTTTGATAAACGAATAACGCGATTCAGTTTTCGAAATGGGATTTACTATTTGATTCGTTTGAAATTCACGTTCACAACCATAAAAATTATTCACAATATTTTAAGAAGATACTCTTCTCCAAAATTGAGTCATTAATTATTTAATTGCTAATATTTCCATTTATAAAATTGGGCATAAATTATTAGTATATAATTTGGGGCCTAAAAAATGATGAATTTATTAATATCTAATCATACTTTCGTTAAAATTAGTACTAAATAATTAATTATAAGTATGGTATCCCTAAAATTGTGTGTAATTTATTCATATATATTTATTATATTTTGGGTTTAATTGAAACTAATTTACTTATATTAAAATGGTTCGGTTTCGTAGAAATACTAAAATTAGGCCAACTTTATTAATGCTCATAAATAAATTAGGTTTCATTATGTCATTTTTATTTTTATCGTTTTAGGAAAATTGGCCTAATTTAGAGATGGGTCTCTTTGATATATCTCCTCCGAGTTGTGAGTTATCTCTAGGTATTCAAGTTGTTTTAATGAATTTATGCCTAATTTATTCATAGTCATGTTTATCCTTTAGAATAATATTTCAAATATTTCTTGGATTTGCCTAAATATTCACCCGATAGTTTATTTAAGCTATTTAATTATATCTACGTCTAGCACATAAAATAGGCTTACCTTTAATCATTTTGCCTTTAAAATACCGTATATAGTCTAAACTGTCTGATCGTAAAAGCAAGCAACCAAATTTAAGGTTAGAATAACTTAATCCCATTCCTAAATTATGCATAATTAGGCTTAAAGAGTCTATCAAAACTTTTAAAGTCTGAAATAAGACGTATGTTAGTTCTGCAAGAATCTCAAAAAGATATACGAGCATAACTCGGTTTAGAAATCAATTTTTAACTTAACTCTGAAAGCAGGCTTATCAAGGATCCACTGAAATCTCGTCGTTAAACGAGAGAAGCAAGAGCTTCCGACAGTAAACCGTTTAAAACTAGTATTAAGAGGTACTTTATGTGGCTCGTTGGCCGGAGGCTGTTTAACGGCGAGATATGAAACTCTTAAAGGATCCTTGCTAAGCCTACTTTCAGAGTAAGCAAAATTGTTTTCTAGTTTAATATTTGTATCTAAATTATTGTACTAGCAAATAAGGCATGTTTTAACGATCAGGAATTCATAGAAAATCTCGTTATCGAACTGCAAAAGTTTCTCTCCTTAATTTTAACAAATTGTATAAAATATAAGTATATGCAAAACGATTAAAAATCAGCTTAAAATTGATGATTTAAAACTCAAAATATATACTTTTTTTCCCGCGCCCGTCAAGGAAGTCAACTAGACTAATATTTCGATGTTTGTTTATCTAACTACTAAACTTCAAGAAGCGCGCAAAGAGGGAGGCGATTTGCTTTTGCCATTCTAAAAATAAACTGCGCTTTCAAGCTAACACGTTTCTTATAAGGCTACAAAAGCTGCGCTAAAAGTCGACACATAAGATTCATGAATAAAGAAGAAAGCTAGAAGATGGATCAATAAGGAACTGCTTATAAAGATCGCCCTCGAGTCTCAGCGAATGATTGGATACTCGTGAAATTTCCTAATATATACGTTCTGGTTGAAACCACGTAAGAAACTCCACATTAAATGCGAAATTACCAACAAAACCACCAAATACAATAAATTAATTTCAAAAACAGACTAAATCAGCTAAGTTACACCTTTTCAATAAATGCCTAGGGGACCTCTTGGGTTTTCATGGACTATTTACTCGTAAGTAACCCCACATTAAATACGAAATTACCAACAAAACCACGAAATGCCATAAATTGATTTCAAAAACGGGCTAAATCAGCTAAGTTACACTTTTCCAATAAATGCCTATAACTGGCCTCTTGAGTTTTCAGGGACTGTTCACAGGGCGACCACAGAAAATTTGTAAATCCTTTTAAGGAAATATAAGAATTATTTTAGAATAGAAATCCCAGACTGATACAGTCCCGACTCCCAACTAGCCAATCTGGACATTTTTTAAGTTTGTAGAATATTTGTACGTCAATTTTTCTGGTAAAAAGGCAGAACTCTATCACTTTTCGAATATCTTATATGGATCCCCCTTTTAGAGTGAAAATCCCGGTTTTGCTTCTAAATCATATTTTAGGGATTTGAAATTCTAGCGAATATGGATACGGTCTTAAAAAAATACTTATATAAGCATTGGTTCATCAATTCCACCTAGAATTCTCAGCACGAACAAACCGCGCTACAATCTATCTCTACGATTTGTTTATTTAGAGATGAATGGACTCGCCAGCTTAACGCGAGCTGTCAATTCAAGGTGGAATAGACAATATTTGTATATATCACATGTAGCCCTGAGAGTGCAGAAAAGGTATTTATCACCATAGAAGTTTTTACGTCACTAAAATACGAAGGCAAAGCGAAAAAAAAAAACTATTTTATCATATTTTTCCCGGAATTTTTTGACATGAAAACTATAGAGCTAAAATTTTATAAAAAATAAAAACTGTTTTAGCTTTGGATAGAAATGTTTGAGATCTAGGCACTATAAGGCCAAATAAAACCCTCAAGCAAGCGAGCATTTTTTTGAATGCGATTGAAATATGTCTTATTTTCCTCTTTTTCTACTCCTGAATTTGTATTTTGACGTTAAAATAAAGAATTTTCTTACTTTTTAAATCAGAATAAAAAAAATTCATTTTTTTTTCTAAAAAACAAGACTTGACGCGTTGGTAACGAACTATTACATGTTGAACAGGGATTTGGGGGGTTTTTCGAGGATGTTGTGGTAATATTTGAGGCCATGTTCAATTTTCCTTTACAATAATTAATCTCAGATATGATTTAATTATATTTGTAAATTTTGAAGATGGTGATTAAGTTCAACGGTATTTACTACTCAAATTACATGGCTCCCATTCCCCCCCCCCCCCCAATAAAAATGCAAATTTGTGAACTATTCAAACGAAAATAGATGAAATTGTTCTTAAAAAAAGGAACCAATAAAGGAAATATAAAGATATCAACCCCAATTAAACTTGCGATTTTTGTGAATTCAAAAATAGATCAATTTAGTGCCTAAGTTGTAGTTTTTGGGTAGTTTGACGACCCAATTAATGCAAAAGTAAAGCCGAAAAAAACCCAACGACACAAGACCAAAAGTTAATTATGTTGACCGAAATAGTTTTTGAAAATCGAACGGTACCGCCAGTAAAACCCTTTTCCCGCCTGTAAGGGTGCATTGCGGGGTAGAGAACGACGTAGGACCCTTACTACGCCAAGCTACGAATACAGCGTTATCAGAGGCATCCCAAGCTAAATCATCGGTTGAAACTGGGAAGGCTCTAGCCTTGGTCGGGCTTCAAACTTCATAACAAATGGAGTTATCTCCGTGAATAATAAAGATTTGGCGAATTTATTTTGGAGAAAAATTCACAAGGGTGAGAGAGTAAACTTCCCTAAAGAGCAAAGATAAAACCCGAGAGGCAGTTTCTGGATGCGGGAACACCAGAGAAAAGATAGAGTATCGAGATCCTCGCGTCCTTTCCACCCACAATATACAATACACTTAAAAGTAAGCAACCTCTCGGCTAAGGGTTAAATCTATTCGACTTCTAGGCTCAAATTTTACGGCATACTTGGCGTGAAATTGACTATAAACTTTTTAAAAGCTCTTTTAGATTTTTGCGGCTCGAAGGCTCGACTCACTCGAGACTAGGAGGATAGTCGAAGAGTCATCGCGGTTTGGCGGAAAAAAGGGAAAGAGAATATGGGGCTTTCGTTGGGAGAAAATGAGTTCTTTTTACCACGGCATACACTAGCGCGGAGGATTTTTTTAAACCCCCAGCCTCTAGTTTGGTAATGTTATAGAGGAGTCAGCCACACCCGAGCTCGGAAACAGGGAGTGAGTTATTTTTAGAGAGAAAGCGGCGTGGTGAGCCAGAGAATCAGCTGCTACGCCAGAGAAGGGGATTTATAACGTACCTTTCCGTAGCCTCATTTAGGCGCGTGGCGGGGTGAAAGGTGAAAAAAGGAGTTACAGGGTCGCGAAGGTCACCCATTCCCCGCGTTTTGTACTATATTTGGTAATCTACGCTCGATACAATCTTCAAGAAGGCATTTTTCGGGGGTTAGGGTTAGTAAAGAGATAAATAGTCGGTTCTTACCTGATAAGGTAAAATCACGTTGCTATCCCTTTGGTCGTCCATGCCGGAGAGGTCGAAGGTTGGGTTGAGTCCGACGGGGAAGGGTTTTCCGACGGGTAAGGAGGCGCTTCGACGGAACTTGGACGGCGAGATGACCATAGCGTGCTGTCCCAAGGCGGGAGGTCCCGTCGCTCCCGGGGTGGTGGCGCCGGTTTTTTTCAAGGGCGAGATGGGGTTCAAGGCGTTTGGCACGGAACGCTTCTGGTTCGAGAGGTTAACCGCCGTGTTCCAAGGGTTGAGAGCGTTGGCTTGCGGAGGTGGAGGTCCTTGAGGGGGAGGCGGGCCCCCGGCAGACCACGAGGTTTGTTGAGGAGTGTTCCAGTTGGAGTAAGTTTTGAAAAGACTAGATTGCTGCATTTGCGACTGATGCCTGGACTGGGCGGCGAAGTTGTGGGCGCCCGTGATGGCCCGCCGCTGCGAGACCGAGTTGGGATGCGAAACACCCATTTGGGGTCCCAAGCTAGCGCTGAAAACGGGACTGACGTTGGGCGGGCTGGCGGGAAAGTTCTGAAACGTCAGGGTCCCATTAACAGTGGCCGGGATTCCTTGCACGAAGGTGTCGTCAGCGGCCACCGTCGACCAGAAGCTAGGAGACGAGGTGGGTGGGGGCGCCACCCCCGCCACGGACGACGACGGAGATTCGCCGAAGCCCAGCTGAAGCGGAGAAGGGGCCGACGAGGCGTTCGAAGACGAGTCCATGGCCGATTTCTTTTCGCTCTCTCTTTGAGAGCCGTTACAGATCGAGCCCGTCACGGAAGAGCTCCCGTTAGCGTCTTCCGGGTTTCCTTCGCCCCCGTTGCCCGCGCCGTTGTTGGAGTCGTGGGGGGCGTTTGTTGGAGAGCCGGCGTTCTGTCGCTGTCCGCCCTGGGGTCCCGAAGAGTTACCTCCAACCTGATTTTGGGACTTGCCCGAACCTGATTTGCTGTCGAGCTGCGTTTGAAGCTCATCTTGCATGGTCCGCGACCCCGAGACCGTCACAGCTGATGAACCCGACTCCGGAGGGAAGAATAAGGAGGAGCCGCTCGGATTTTGTTGAAACTCGACCGGAGAAAGCGCTCTGACATTCGCCGCGACTCCGAAGTTGTATTCCCCCATCAAGGCGGGCGACTGGCAGCGAATTTCTAGCTTTTCCTCTTCCTCGAACGATTCCGCGCCGCCTTTCCCAAATTATTACCTTCTCTCTACGTCGCGGCTCTGCCGAGAAAAGCGAGACTCGGAAAATGCGGCTTACTCTCCAGGCGGGGGAAGGCCGCGTCTCCTAGCCGGATGCCGAGTCAGGTCCGCGTTTGATACGCAGTGCAGCACCGACCTACTCGGTCGGAGGCAAAATTTTTCTTCACCGAAGAGCGCGGCGACATCTACAATCCCGGAGCGTACGAAACGCCGCTTCGATTACCGATGACTAGATTTTCCAACCCTTCTCTTCAACTCCGCCGAAAATTTCGCCGCGCAGAATATAAATTATCTAATAAATAATCGCGACTAGACCTATTTTTCTTCCCTATTCGAACGCGCGTTACAGTCAAACTGCCAAATCAACCTCATACTCGAATATATCTACTACAAATATATCTATTAGGCCTACACGCTTTGCTAGGCCTAAGTCGGAAGAGTCCCCGTCAAAAACTCGATCACTCCGAGAGATTCACTCGGCCAATTTACTAAGCCTTTGTCTACTTCCGATACACGGTTCGCGATATATTTACCACAGCTATTCCCGTTGTTTTTTCGACATAGAAATCTGAAAAACCAAATAACATCGGCGTTAGAAACGATAAAGAATCGTTAATAACTTTAATAAACTATTATTTAACTTACCAGCTGTATAAAATACGCAGCTTCTCTCCCCTACGCTCTCCCAACTTCACGTCGAATTTTGGCCTATTTTTTCTGATGACGCCGCTAACCGGCTTCTTTACGGCTTATTCAAGTTTTATTTTCGCGAAATATGTACGCGGATGTATTTCAAAGAAGGAAAATTAATTTTCACAATCCAAGTGTACTAAAACATTCGAAAAGAGCAAATATAAATGTAAAAAATCTTATAATTTTTTCCGTTAGTGACTCTAAATGTTTTCATGTATATATTTTTGGGATTAATCCTTTAGTTAAATAGCGCAATTTTCTGAACCAAAGATATATAGATCTAATGAGAATGCAAGTTTGAGGCGTAGAACATTTGGCCTAATTTAGTGACGTCAAATTAAACACATGTATAGTACGAATCAGTTTATATTTGCGGCTCGTACAAACCTCTTAATATGTTATTGTTATCTACTTGCTACGCATTCGTTTTATAAAAGATAAAGACCGCCTAGGTTTGTACGTACTGAAATTAAAACCTGGTTTTACGACCAGAATATTCTTACGTACATGTATGTTTTCATGATGTTTTGCAATATTGGAAAAATTACTAAATTCTAGGACAGGTAAATTTTATTTTCGGATTTTCAATTTTTCAATGAAAATAACCAAATCATAAGAAACTTTATAATTACAAAATTTTGAAAGAAAAATATATTTCAAATCTATAAATTAAAACACAAACTTAGTCAAGAAGCACAATTCAATAACGTGCCTTGGCTCAGAAGCCTCAGTCAGAAGGCATTTGTTCTTTTAATTCTGACCAATTTTGTAATATTATCTGAGTAATGAGATAAATATTTCATCACCAATTTTTTACTTTCAGAATGACTAAACGATAAATAATTTCATAACTTAATTATAATAATAGCAATCAATGATGGAGGAAGCATCTTCCTCCAATGAAACCGCTGATGTTCCAATTCAAGCCAATAAAGAGGAATCACCCATAGCAATTCAAAACGAAGAAAAGTATGTTCCATCATGGGCCAAGAGATTTATCATTTCTTGGCCCATGGTTCCATTAACCACAATTCTAATAAACTTGGGAAATAAACTAATCTTCAATTATGAAATAGACGTTATTGCTGGGTTTGTTTCGCAACTGAGGATGATGACAGGAACGCGTCTTGGGTTCAACCGTGTCGTTGCCGTGGCACTACCAAATGGGTTCATCAATCTTGTCTCCAAAGATGGATAGATGAAAAACAAAGGGGTAATGTCATGGCTGAAGTTTCTTGTCCGCAGTGTAATACAAAATATATCATTGTCTTCCCTCAATTTGGTAAGTAACTTATCCGCCTCAATTTCTCAAAAATATATACCAGTCAAGCGAATAACTCTTAACAGGTCCTGTGGCTTACGTTATGGATATGGCTGACAGAATGCTTTATAAAGTATGTCCATTCGTAGCGGCGGGAGTCGTAGTTGGATCTATTTATTGGACGGCAGTAACATACGGGGCTGTAACAGTCATGCAGGTGATTAAAGTAGACACGCAGCCTGGCTCAATTCATGCCAAACATTTGAGTTTGATTTTCAAGTATTGAAAAATTCTCAAGGCTCTTTGGTTTGTTCCCCCTTTGAACAAAATAATGAACTCCACTGCTAAATAGCCTTTAAGATCAATAATAATATTATGACCTGTTACAATATTAACAAAAATCTTGTTTTCTTAGGTTTTGGGTCACAAAGAAGGTCTGGGTGTGATGGAGCAAGCTGATCCTTTGTTTCTTTTAGTGGGTTTACCCACTATACCCGTTATGCTTATCCTGGGTCGTATGGTTCGCTGGGAAGACTATATTCTAAAATTATGGCGCCGACATTCGGCCAAAATTCCTGGTTTGAAATACTTGATGCATTCTTTCGATAAAGGCTTACAAGAAGTTAACGATCAACCCAGTTTATCGGATCCCGTCTCAGCCACCAGAGTACTCTGCGGAGCTTTAATGTTGCCAACAGTCGCTGCTGTTTGCGGTAAACTAATGTTCAATAATGTTACCTCGAGCTTACAAAGAACGTTATTGGTAAGTTAATTCCGCTGATCCAAAAAGAAAAAAATCTAATCTGGAAAATATTTAAAAAAAAAATATAAATTTAAAGGGTGGAATTACGTTTATCGGAGTCAAAGGAGTGATTAAGATTTATCTGAAACAACAACAATACCAACGTCAGTATCAGCGTCAAATATTGGATTATACGGAGCAATCTGAAAATTTACCCAGCGGTTCCACCAGTCAAGCGTCGCAAACTGGAAATTCGGACATTTGATTCACCTAAATAATATAAAAAACTCTTTGCTTTATAATATGATTAAAAACACTTTGGAGGGGGGGTTAAATTGTAGATAGCATCACGTTCGATAAAACAAAATTTCTCTTTTCTAGTGAATATTTTGGTTTCAAATTGAGCATGTTTAAAAATATTGCGAAAAACAAACTCCTGTAAAATTAAAATCATTTTATTTAAAATACTAAAAAGAAGAGTAAAGTGCCATTCAATTATCAATTTAATAATAGAAAGGCTTACTACGGGTGCGTTTAGCTACGCCTCCCATAGATTTAAGGGAGTTTAAGGGCCCAAATTTGTTGCCTTCGTGCGCATTTAGCAGACGATTTGATTAAAGTATATATAAACCCAAAAGAAACATCTGTTAGCTGTCGACATTTCCTAACCAAACTCGTGCCAATTTTGCACAACTAATTTTTGTTAGTTGTAGAGGCGGGAATGACAATACCATTAACCTTGGGTGGAGCTTTAACCTCCCTTTAAAGGCGTTAAACGGGATAAACATTTGATCTTAAATCAGCAGTATTACTAAACCAATATTTTCGCCTCAACATAGAGTTCTAAATTGGTAATTTGCCGTAGTAATTTATGCTGGAATAACCAGACTAACCATTTTCTCTAGCAAATTACAAAGGTAATTTTTGAACTCTACTGTTCCCTAGATAACCCATCCAAACATCGAGATGCCCAGTAACATTTTACATGAAAGTTATCGGGAATCGAGCTCAAGGCCTCTAGACTCTAGTTCATTTTCAAAAAAGGATATCACATTGGGGTGTACTCTTAAAATTTTGAGTCAATTGATAATTACAACTAATAATTTTTTATAGAAATAAGCAATTTAATATAGTATATTAGGATAATGCTGTTGATTTATGATAAAATGTTTGCTATCCAGCCCTACACTGTTACACCTTCAAGAGCTAGCTTACGCAACCACTTGTAAACTTCGGGGCCACGTTAGTAGGATATAAAAGAATGTTGAAAGATAATCCCACTAAACATAAAATTTAAATAGTTTATCTCAAAAAATATATACACCTGTAAAGTAAAACTTGTCAATCACTTTTAGTTTTCTTCAATTGGGGTTTTTTTTTTTTTTTTTTTTTTTTTTTTTGAGAAATTAAAAGGGTTTAAAGATTTTAAGTACTCATTTATAAACGACAATTCAAAGAACCAAGATTATCAGGCCCATGGCTCAATAGAGGGTTTTTTTAAGTTTAAAAACTAACTTGAATGGTACATTTTCAGCTATAATTAAATTTCTTCGACATATTTGTCGCGAAAATTTAAATATTAAATAAAATATTAAAATGCCACGTGTATAATAAGAATTCAGTTTACATTATTTTTTTAATAAAATGTAATTTGAATTTCAGAAATAAAAATTGTTTCTAGAATATGCGAGATTGCTTCATTCGCGTTAGTCTTTAATTTAACGACACATTAAATTAAAATCTTTAGTGTTTGAAATGTTTTAAAATCTAATTAAATTAAAATTTGATTAATATGTTAAACATTATTGCACCTGGGGGTGCGTTAGGGTGACGGTACGCACCTTGCTCCAAGATTAATTATTAATTTAATAAATTTATGTTAATCAGATTCAGTATCGTTTCAAGTTTTCATTTTAGAAAAATAAATTTAAATACATTTTTATTTTTTCCTAAATTAACTTAACGGCTTTCAAATACTATCAGAATTTACGTAAAATTGGTAATATCTTAAGTATATAATTATTAGGCCCTTTAAGTTTGAAGCATCGAATATTCAGTCACAAGTCAATTAAATATTTACTTTGGTGAGTCGTCTATCTTTCCACACTAGTCTTAAATATTTTTTTTTTTTTTTTTTTTTTTTTTTTTTTCAATTTGATGGGGTTTTGTTAAGCGTTCTTCACATTAAACCCGATTGTTTAACTCGCAGTGACATAGCTACAAAAGCTCGCTAACAGCCCCCATCTCGACTTACTCTATAAGGAAAATTTTCAGTTCTAAAGCTTGGTTCAAACCCATAAAATTAGGGCTCGCCCACCCCTCGTATTAATTTTTAAAGGTGAACTTTTAGACCTATGAATTAAGAGATAGCCTCGACGCCATACAAACGAAATTTTCTTTAGACCCTTCAGATCTTCATACTTATAAGGATAAAAATTATATACTTATGGAACGACTACGTATCTTTCTTGAAGTTTTATATCTTATACTGATAATAAAGTTACCAATAAACAATCGTACGGCGTACTTAAATTTTCAAGCTCTAAAAATCAACTACTATCCTAAGTCATAAGGTATTAATATTAATTTCATTTATGTATACACGTAATTGGTTCCCAAATTTTGAATTCTTATGGAAATATTTTTGAGCTTTGATAGTTCCTCATTTCATTAATTTTAGGATTTAATTTTATTTAAGACATCAGAGAGTTTGAGAAATCAAAGTGTACACGTAGCTACCTTTAATAGGACAAATTTTGTCACGTGAACAATTGCAGAAGATAATTGGTAATTACACGTACACGTTCTTCGTGTAACTTCTCAAACCCTATAGAGCAACCCCAGCCAATTTTCCAACTGATATATTTAGTTTTTCAAATTATAGTTTTTTAGATCTTTAACATTTGAATCGTTACTAAGAAAAAAATGAGATTTGTTTGTTCAGTAGCCTTTCATTATGATTGAGAGGGAGGGGAAATAAAAAGCTATTTCAAGGTTTTTTCACTTTACCTTCAGAGATATCTTTCGTTCAAAGCCTGGAACGCGCGGGAGATTTCTTGACTGATAGTAAGATAGGAGGAGGTATAACGATGCATGGTTTTACCAAAGGATAAAGGGCTAAACTTCGTTTGAATTCAGTGACATTCTCGATTCTGACCGGTCTCTGTTTACAAATATAATTTTTGGTATTAGTTTCGTATTTTTATCAAGTTCTGCGGTTTTAGCTTACGGCTCTTTGAGTAGGAACTGGAGGTGGTGATTTTAATCCATCAGCTGGTTGATCAGAATCAGTGTTTTCAGGAAGATTACCAGCACCACCCGCCGCAGTTGAAACTATATGAACGCAGAGTTTCTTTCTTAATGGTCCTTCGGCTGAGATTGTATCCTTTGAAAGATAATCCGATTTAGATTCTTGAATCAGAAGTCGAGTAACTTTCAAAAAATTACTTTATAAAACTTGATAACGTCACTCTTCGTTAAAGTGTAAAGGCATTCAACTTCAACATTATCTATTCAAAATTAAAACTGATCAGTGTATGATTGAGAGTGGAAGGTGGCAAAGCGCTTGAGGCTGTTGTGGGTAAGCTGAATTCATTCATGGTCAACTTATTTCAGGACAGTAGTTTTTAGGCTTAAAGTTGGACTATGCAGGTTCCAGGAGGGGGATTTCAAGGTCATACTCTCTACATCATAAAAATTTACCTCTATCAAAATTATACTGTTGAGATCCAATCTCAGACCAATATTTAGCCGAAAGTAGGACTAGTTTTTTTGGCCTTTCTAATCTTCTAGCTGCCAAAGTTGATTTGTGAGCTTCAAAATCTTGGTCACTCATTTCGGATAGATAATTGCCAAAGTACGACAAGAAAGCTTCGATCCTGGCATCAACGAAAGCGGGACTTCGATCCGATTGAACTATTACTCTCAATCCTTGAACTCCATTGGCTCTTCTGACACCGCTGCATACGATATAACCCAATTGTTCTTGCGAACGTAGGATATTGAAGCAAGGTTCAGTCACCATTTGGCAAAATAATTCGAGCTGCATATTGGCCCGCGTTTCCTTTTGAAAAGTTTATTACTTAACTTCAAATTAATCGATCAATTTACATTATCTTTACTTGTAATCCGCATTGGTAATAAGCTTCGACTGAAGAGCTTTTATGAATGGAATTAGTCTTCTCAAAAACATATTGATTATCAGGAGATAATTGATATTCTCTATCCCTAACTAACTGACTGGCGAGTAATGGTCGCCATTTCATATTTTCCTCCAATTGGCTTTCGATAATGGACATAAGATCCAAAGCTTGGAGTTTAGTAATGTTGCCTATCCAAAATAAACTTTTATATATGAATTATAAACAAAGATTTACGCCCAAATCCAAATTTTTACCGTGAATTAAAGTTTCAACGTGCATTCGAGATAAAATGCATTGTATTAAATCTTGAACTCTTTCCATCGTTAATTCTTTCAAGGGAAAATTTATTACAAAAGCAAAAGATAACTCAGATATTGGTTTAAAAGAAAATTACCTTCAGTAGCTTCTAATAATTCTTTATTAGACCAAACTCTTTCCGCAAGAAGTAACGAAAGATAATAAACTGCGTGTTGATGCGGTTGTTCAGCGTTGAAATTCTTCAAACCTCTTACGTACTAATTAGAATTAAAAAGCATTTTTAAAACTCGTCTCTCTCTTCGTAGAGTTCTCTAACATTTAACAAACTCACAGCTTCTTTCAAAATATCAAATCTCTTAGGATCAATTTGAAAATTTGTTAATTTGTCGATGATTTTCTTCAGCAGGACGTGTTGTTTGTCATTATAACCTTTCACATTTAACTAAGAAAATATACTTTTATTAATTTAGCCCCAATATGGAAACCAGTGGTTACCATTAATCCTTGTCAAACCAAAATATATTATCAATTTATTAAGCAGCGTAAATAGCATTTATTTAAAGAGGGAATGCAACTCAATTAGAAGCGATTTTCTATTGTTTCATGATCGTTTAAATAGGCCTGATTCACTAGGCCTGCTTCAATCCAAGCCCTAATTTTAACGATAAGGAATCTTGGTTTATTGACATTGTTGAAGCTTAATTGCTAAGTTTTCAAAGATAAACTTACAAACATTCCATATTTAGTGTTATTAAGAGAATACGATAGTCCAGCTAGCTCAGCCGCGTAAGTATATTCATTGAGGGCATCTTTAAACAATTGCACAAACATATACGTCATATTGCAATGAAGCGGGTCAAGATATGCCAAAGGACTATGGGGAAAAAAATCATTAAAATCTAATAAGTATTTATTAATTAGATACGCACCTTTCAAATTCAAAACTTAAAACTGCTTTCGGTAAATTAAATTCGTCATCTTGTTTGAACCAAACGCGACACATTTGTGTATTCTTGATTAAAACTGGCAGTCCAGTATACTGTTTCCGAAGTTTAACATTTTATACGATGATTCAAAATTTCATAATTAATCGAGCCACGAATAAACTTACTTCTTTTTCCCTCAAGCAGAGATCAAAGTTTGTAGGAATAAATTCGTTCTTTGGAGGAAGTTTTAAATTGGGATGTAATCCTGGAAGTTCCCATTTGGCCAATGCCTCTTCTAAGATGTCTTCTGACATAAATTTAGTTCCGTACCAATGTTCTTCTTCATTGACAATATCCTCGAATTTCTTCCCAATAACAGCAACCCTAATATTTTGAGGAACAAGTCGATTCAAAAGATCTTGGATCAAATCAGGACGATATTCGTGCATTAAAAATGGACCGCTTAAAACTTCTTCCGTGGGATAATCCTAAGAAAACAAAGTTGTATTAATTTCAACTTAAAGACTCTTTTTCATGAGATCGATTTGGAAGCAGCTACCTATTTGAATTAGTCGTTCTCGCTACAGTGATACCATTTACATGCATTGATAAATAACTTTAAATATCGATCTCATGAAAACAAGGCTTAACTCATTGATTTTCAAGCCTTACATGTAACATTCCGGCTAAAGCGCATGTATAAAGTTGAGGTCTTTCGCGATCTTTAAACCTAAATGTCATGGAAGCCAAGTTTTGACACTCCTCGAATATCCATTTTTGGGGTCCGCCTTCTTTCAACATGTTTAAATATTGGAATAACAATGCTACGATGTCATCCACGTGTTCGATTCCTTCTTCCGTCAAATCCACATTGACAATAAAAAAAGCGAATCCTTTGGCCCCGCTCTTGTAACCTCCGACTAAAGTATTCACCCAACCTCTCGATTTCAACTCTGATAATAAACTACCAGGGCCTTCGTGTCCTATTAAATGACCCAAATAATGTCCTGGCTACGACATTTTAAAATAGATTAAACATTTCGTGATAAAATTAAGAGTAAAATAACTTACGCTAGATCGATAATGAGGTTGTAGATCGGGAATAGGAAAGGTTATATTTAAATTTCTAATATCTTTAACAGGAACAACGTAGTATCTTTTCTTGAGCTGAGTAGGACCAAAAGGATGTTTAATCCATTCGGGAACAGCGACAGCTTTATTTTGAACGTCAGAAAATAAATTGATAACCATTTCGGCCAAATCTTCAAGGGATTCCCTTCCTATAACGGCCAAACCCATTATGTTTGAACTATACCACCGAGCGTGAAATTTTAATAGCTCGTCTCTGACATTGATGCCATTTGCTTTGGGTATGATATCTAATGTATCTTTATTACCTTAAAAAATAAAAAAGTATATTAATTTAACAACTTACAGACGAGAGCTTCTTAATTACCAGTTCCAAATTTGCTATATTCGTGATCAGGATCTGCGGTGGACCTTTCTAATTGATTTAATCTCCAAATATCAGTTTGAACGTTCTTTTCGTGTTCAGATATAACCACGTTAATTTCTCGGTCAGTAACATTCTCGGTGAATAATGGATAAAGGAAAAATTGGGCAAACCTTAAGAATACCCAAT
Source organism: Odiellus spinosus (assembly GCA_963920705.1). Classification (NCBI taxonomy): domain Eukaryota; kingdom Metazoa; phylum Arthropoda; class Arachnida; order Opiliones; family Phalangiidae; genus Odiellus; species Odiellus spinosus. The sequence continues at coordinate 15,102,061 of OY987227.1, forward strand.
TTCGCTAAACTATTACAGAATTGACTAAAATTTATAGAATGAGTGATAAATACCTGTCTAAAGCACCCTGCAATTGATCAGGCGAGACATCAAAATAATAGTTTGTGTGATCAACGGATGTAAACGCATTGCTACTCCCTCCATGTTGGCTTAAAAACTATTGGGTATACATTTAAATAAAAACTTGTTTGAAGTTTATATTTTAAAACATATTTACTTTGTTGTATTCATTCTCCACGGGGTACTATATTTAAAAGATTTAATAAATTAATATATTAATTCAGGTGCAAGGATAATGTACAAAATTACCTTCTTAGTTCCCAAAAATAGCATATGCTCGCAAAGATGAGCGAGACCAAGAATTTCAAGGGGATCACTCATATGCCCTGAAAAGTAATTACTATGCTTACTTAGGATAAATACGGGTATTAAAAGATTTAATACCGGTTGAAACTTACCAACATTAACATCAAGGGCTGCAGCAGATTTATCAGTCGTAGGATCACTAACAAGCAACACTTTCATTCCATTGCTCAATTCAAGACCCCGATACGAGCGTTTGTCCTCACCAGATTTCACAATGTTTTCCACAACTCGGCTAATAGCGGGATTGTCAGACATTTTATCAATTATTTTTGGCGAAGAGGCTTCAAAAATGGATGTCCTAAAATGAAGAAAGAGAACAGGCATGAAAAAAAATGTGGATAAACCAAAACCAATAAAGGTCAAAGTTGAATTTATATCAACTGTCATTAAGCCTTGGAATACTGAAAAACGGATTATGAGTTTAATACCAGGGATATTACCTTTTTAACGAATGAAATAATCCAGTTCTAAATGATTTACGCGGAGATATTCCAAAAGTTCTTATTAAGGTAGAAATAACACTTCTAAAGTACATAAAACAAGCCGGTTAAAGTTAATTTTTTAAGTTAAGTCACGATGTGTGTGAGACTGCGAGTGTGACTGACACTGACAGTGATCGTACAGTAACACAGTACACTAACACGCATCTTCTCGAAGTCGAGGGACTACAAAATCCAGTGGGTGGGCGAATTGATGACGAGACACAAAATGAGGAGTGTTTTACTGAAAACCCCAAGAGGGCCAAGACACTTAAATATATCCTATATGGGATAATAATTAAAAGTAAAATAAATTATATCAGAAGTCAATAAAAACCACTTCTAGTCGCGAGTCTCGCGACCGAAACGAGCCTCATTCGGTGTCGTCTGCTAAGGGGTTGATCCCTATGTGAAGCCATACTAAAAATCAACACCTGGGATTTTCGAAATTTTTGTTCCAATCGAATCTAGTGTAATTGAAACGAGCTAGGGACCATGGTCCTTAAAGCTCTTACCTCCAAGTTTTAGGTCTAAATCCATTCCCAATATAATACATGTATTTCATCACGATTTAAAAGTTTGAGTTTACTCTCTCAAAAGCTATGTTCACACTATGCACACTTTAAAATCTGTTTTCAAACCGTTTAAAATCGACTTTTCAAGCCAAAAACTACATGTTTTGGCAAAGAATCTGTACAATTGACCTCAAAATTTTCCATTTTGTCCTTCACAAAACCGTGAAAAATATTTTGAAAGTCTTCAGTGTGAACGTTGCTTTAAAGATTCACACTTATCAATAGCTTAACTTAACTTAACTTAACTTTAATATTGGCCATGCATTCAAGATTACAACCGTAATTTACATAACGGGCCAGATTAACCTGGCGGCCTTATGGCTCTAGCTCTATCCAATAAAAACGAAAAAAAGAAAAGCATAAGATGGAAATAAAAGTCTATATAATTTTGGTTTAGACATAGCTCGCAATCTTTCACTTCTAAAAAACATTTTAACATTTCTTTTGACCCACACTTTCTCTGAAGGGTCTTATTCATAGACTTCTGATATGTTATATTTTTTATATTATGGTTGTAAAGAGGGATATCATGACTTTGACTATATAACAAGTAGCCTGTTGTGATCAATAACAATACAATAACCAATTTAACATTAAATATTTAAAGATTTTATACCAGAACAATTTTTACACTATAATTACATTCACAATTATATTCATTCAACTCCGCGCATAAACTAAAAGAATCTGAGAGATTCCAAAAACACCTACATTTTAAAAATATTTAAATATAAAATCACGAAAAATATGAGGCGAGATTAATTAATTTTTCTTTTGATTAAAATTTATATTTTCTTTACAATTGCATTCTTTTTTAAAATGGACTGGAAAATCTAGCTTATACATAGTTTTCACTAAAAGCTTGCGAGTACAGTTCAGAACGGATTTAGTACCAAAACTGAATTTAATGGCAACCTTTCTCTCCGCTTCAATTTGCGCTCGCAAGTAGTTTTCAACATTGGGAGAACATTTTATCCCCTTTAGTTAAACTACGTATAGGGTTTAAAAGTTTTAAATAATTTTGTATCAAGGCGGGTTTTATTTTTAATGGCTAGATAGATATCTTAAAACGATTAGATTTGTATAAGTAGATCGAAAGATATATATGGTTTTTATTTTTTAAAAAGTTTTCAAAGAGTAAATTTAAGAAGAGGAAAAATATTTGGCATCTTTTAAATTAAATTTTTAAGTATAACGTAAAAGCAGGGTTCAGGGGGGGAAAAATTAAGAGATTAAGAGTGATGTTAATATAAAAAATATATTTGGTTTGGAACTTTAATCTGATCCAATTGCAAAAAACTGCTGTAAAATTGCTAGTTTCTTATGCATATTTGAATTTTCATGAATATATTAACTATAAAGATTAAAGGGTTCCAACTCTTCTTCCCAAAGAGATACTGATTTTTAGTTTCGATAAAACTCACCCGACAGTTGGGAAAAAAATGGGAAGGAGTCGGTGGATCAATTACTTCTTTTTAAAACAATAAAATTATTTTTCACATTTAAAACCGATTAATTCATGATTGTGCCACGTTAATTGCGGGATCAGGGATGGATTTGTTAGTTAAGAACCCATTAATTACCCGAGAACTTGCAAAGGGAGATCTTGTATTTCCATATGTCATATGTACAATTTGTTTCTTCATAGGGGTCCTCACCTAGCTATGCAATGGCGGAGCCAATACTTATCTGCCTTATAATTTGACCTTGATGATATAAAAAAATGGATACCGTCCTTTCATAGCAAACCGTATAGACTTGATTGCTGTCGGGACCTTTTGAGTGTTTCCAATAATGAAAACTTAATTAAAACTTAAAATCAAGCGAGGAAATTGCCATTACCGTCAAGTTCTCTAGTTAAAAATGGGTTCTGGTTATATAAGAGTTGTACTATATACTTCAGCTCGATCGTATAATACGGGGAATGTATATCTCAATAATCACTGGGACACATGGGCAAATTAACGAGGGAAAAAACGTTACCCTCGTAAAGACCCGAAAATATCATGAAGAGCAAATACCACACCATCATGATGGCTCCGTATTTCTTATTAAGTTTCCATTTATTTAAATGGGTAACGACTAGCAGAAAAAACACAGTGGACAACAAACAGATTGTGGAATAAATAAGTCCTGCAAAAAAATTAATAAAAGCATCGTGTTAGAGAACAGATCTTTGAATTCAGCTATCTAAATATCAACCCCAACTCAGTACACTAAGAACTACACAAGTCCAGAAGTAAATAGAGAAAATATATAAGGCCCTATCTGCTCTGAAATTTGCCCCTTTAAAATGCTCTTCCCTTATGCACACAGCCTAGCTTTGACTGTACAAGTTGTTAGTTTCAACGTCATCTGCTAGGCTAGAAAAGAAGGCGACTTTAAAGGGGATTTAAATATCGCAGATAATCCCTTTAAGACTTCTAAGAGTGGAAGGTTTAAATATTGAAGAAAATTAAATTACCTTTACTATAAACTCTAACAATTGAACCAGGTTTAATTATTACAGTTTGGAGGAACCAGGGTAGACCCAAACACAATAGAATATCAAACACGTTACTGCCAACCGCGTTCGAAATAGCCATGTCTCCAAAACCATTTCTGACGACTAGTAAACTGGAAATTGCGTCGGGGACACTTACTCCCGCTGCCAAGAAGGTCAAACCCATAACGGTATCCGGAATCTTAAACGTGAAACCTGCAAATAAGGATTAAAATAAATTTATTAACGTAAACAAATTCTTCAGGGATAAATTTGAAAGATAGGAATAGTATACGAACCTACGATAGTTACCATCCAAATCATGATATAACTCCATACCGCAATCCAAAGGCATGAGTTGAAGAAAGTCAAAAAGTACCACTTTTGCCATCGAGGTTTGCGACAATCTGGGATAGTGACGTAACAAATGACTAAAAGGGGGAATGATATCAACCACAAGATTGATTTGCAGGCTGAATTCTTAGGACAGCTGAACAGAGACTCTTCCGTCACTTCAATAACTTCCCCCGAATCCTGTTGCTTTTCTAAATTGGACGACATAGCTACGTACTTGTTACCTTCTATATAAAGATAAACGACTCTTAAGAATAATGTCATTGTTAGGGAATAAAGAGACTATACCTTCCGGATCATCGGAGAAAGAGCCAGTTTCAGTGTGAGATTCGGGAAGATGAGTTTTCCCCCCAAGAGCTCCTTTGTACATAATTAATTGAGATTGCTCCGGGTCAATGTTCGGGCCTAACCATTTCAGACACGAAAGGGACATAACGTATCTTTCGACTCTGTTGTTGATGAACATAAAAGCTATGTAGAGAACGTAAATCACCAGGAACATCACCGATTCAATCCTAGTATAGATAAAAGAGAAGAATTAAAGATAAAATTACGTAAAAAAGGGAATAATAATGTAAAGAAAAACTAACCAAGTAACCCCTTCATTTCTAATAGCTACAATTAAGGCGATAATACTGATGGTGTAGAAAAAACAATCGCGAAAAAGTGGCCACCAATTTAAATATACAACCTGTAAAATTAAATGGTTAAATAATTCTACATTTCAACTAAAGGGAGAATTAAATATTTTTGTTGTATTCATTATTCCATTAAAGGGATATTAGACTCATGCGCATAAACAATATCAAAACACCCTGAAGGTTTCGTGCTAATATACAGCTATTAATCAAAGTAGCCTAAATCTGTCAAAAAATTTTAGACTGACTGTTTCCAGAGTCTTGTATCCCTTTAAAATTTAAATTATTAAATATTTTTTACTTTTCCAGCAAATAATCCACAAATTGCAATAACAAAGGCAATATTATAAACTGCTGAACCAACAACAGTACCAACTCCAATGTCATCCTAATTTAAGGTTAATTATAAATTAAAAATCTGCCCTCCAATTTGCGGAAATACGATAATTTAGGTTAGAATGAATCGTACTTTAGTGATGAATACAGCTATCACAGCCGTAGCTAATTCAGGAGCCGAAGAACCAGCGGCCATAAAGGTTGCGCCAGCAATATCTGGTTGTACATTCAAAGCTTACAAAAGAAGATGACTATGAATTTTAGCATTTTTGCGCAAGATATTAAGATATATTGAATAATTTAATTTACCATCGCAAATACATTCTAAAGCCGGAACAAAATATTCGTCACATACGACAGCTAACGCTAAGAAAGAGTAGAGTGTAAGGATAATATGAAGAGCGATAGCTCCTTGTTTTCTTATATGGTTTGGGATTAGAGGTCTTGGAAATTGTTCTATGGCCGCTGGGGAGCAATTATCATTTTTAATCGGAGTTTCATTTGTGGCTGTCAAAACAAAGAGAAATTATAGACTTATAAATACCCATTTTAGATAACATTGTTTTTTGTGTTAGGTTTAAAGGGTATCTGGTTACCTTGAAGTAACCCAGATGTTACTGATAAAAGACTCCTTCTTGAGCGATGTCCTGAAACTTGATCTAAATTCTCTTGGGTAGAATCAATTACAAATTGGCCCGTAAGTAGTACGATAGATAATACTGAAAGAGCTAAGATAGCGCAGCTATATACCAGCCTTTGATTGCGATGGTCCCTCATTATCTAGAACAAAAAAAAAAAAAAAAGCATTTAAAGGGAGAATAAAGCTCTGACCCAAGGTTGGCAGTATAGCCTGACATTCCTGCTACTTTTATTACAAAATGTTCACTAAAATCAGCATAAAATACATTAGGAAACAAGACGTTAGTGGACAATTTGGTTTATACTTCCTTTAAATAAATTTAACAGTTACATCTGGTTTTTGTTACAAAAAAAAAAAAAAGAATTTTCCTAGTTTTTCCCTGATAATCTGAGATTTGTCACTAGCCAAAGGAGAGATATATTACTTCAGCTTAAAAACTAACGTTACGATCCAACTGTCGAATAATCCAACTAAATGTTTTATAGTTCACTAATATTTCCAGGTATTAAAAGAGCATAGTCACCTTGACATAAAACATTTGTACCATACTTATATAATGAAGGCTAAATAAATATAATGAAGGCTACACGGGCATACTACATGGTGATGAATAAGTAATTTCAAATTTTTTTGCAATATTTAGTAACAGCTGCTTGATAGCGTCACATTTTAAAACCTTGAAAAATTATATTCTTGTACCAAGAACTCATTCAAGTACACAAGAACCTATTATTACCTGGTACCTAAGAGGACCATCCTCCCATACTTTGTCAAAATTTGTCTGCTATTCGCTCACTCACTTCTCTAAAAAGTACTAAAACGAACTCTGGTGTTTAATTTTTTTTTTTTTTTTCTAAGGCAAATTTTCTAGCATAGGCTAACCTTTTTGGAGCGTGAAATAGCGCATGAATACACGAAAATAGCTAGCTAGGCTTTGACAGTAAAGACAGTGTAAAAACGCTTGTCGCTCAATTTCATCCGCACTTTCCCACCAAAACTCAATTTAGGGGTGCAAGCTCGTTTCTTCTGGTGCAAGAAAGTCTCCCGTTAGTAAAAGGGACTATCTGGAATTTTAAATCCACCATACAGTCAAAGCTAGGCTGTGTGCATAAAGAAAGAGCATTTTATAGGGGCAAATTTCAGAGCAGATATGGCCTTAAAAGGGGAGGCTTAGCTACTCCCCCCTATTTAAGTTTCACGCTAATACTAATGGATTTTACTGCGAGGATGGATTTAGAATATTTTGGTTCCACGTTCTTGTATACATTAATGAGTTCTTGCTTATACTACGTTAAAATTATCACAATACAAAAAATTTTTAAGTCAATATAATAAAATATTAGGTATGGCAGAGTAAATAACATAGAATTAAAGCTTTTAGAGAATGAAACAGAATGGTTACTAACGCGACTACACCACATGTATAAAGATATCGAGAACCACCTGTACAAAAATTTCAATGGATTTAACACATTTACATGTACTGGTTCAACAATAACCCCGATTACTTCCTACTTTTATTTTGATATTATGTTCTAGAAGTGGAAAGAATTCCCCAATAAATTAAAACCAAACTCATTTAAACTACATTTTATAAAAAAAAGGATGATTTGTAGAAAAGATTATATAATCAACTAGCCATAATGCTACGAGAATTTGAGGAAATTTGGGTTATTTTTTTATTATTATTAATTCAAGAATTTGAGTTTGAAAATGTGTCAAAATGCAAACAAGATCACTCTAAATTTGTGATCATTTACAAATTCAAAACAATTTTCTGGGATAAGGGGAGATAGACCAATTTTTTTCTTCTGACAAATATCATTGTTGGCAACTTAAATATGACCCTTCATTGGGCTCATGCAGTAGTGCGCAGGGGGAGGGGAATTGAATCAAATTAATTTGATAAGGATAAATAAAACCAGTTGTGGCTCTGATAAAAACGAATGAAATTTTAATATTTTAGTTCAGGTTTATGTGCAGCAGTTTTTATTTAAAATAAAAATTGTGTTTATTTATACCTAGGTCAGCTAAGTCATAAAATAGCAAGAACTTACAACAAAAAATAATTTAAACAGAGTTGTTGATAAAAATCCATAGGCAATCTTCTCAGCATATTAAATAAGCAGGTTCTATCATAGTCCAGTTACATAATTTAAATACACATGGTTCAATCAGTGATTAATTAATCTGACAACTTGTATATGTGCTATAAAAATGCACTAAAAGTAAACATTATCTAAGTAGAATCTTAAATTTGGACTAAAAGAAAAGTAACACAGTTTTGCAGCTGACCAGGGCATGACAGTACAAAATGACTTTGAATGACTACATTGACAGTACAAACCAGGGAATATAGAGTAACATATTAAAGATAAATAAAGGAAGGAAGCCAGCATATAATACAAAGCAAAACTGAGGACATTTATGGCTTCAGGAAGTTGAGGATGGCTTCCATATGTTAAATCCCCCCTTCAATCCCAAACGGTTTCATAAAACAAGTTGACTCACCAACGGCTTTGGAATTATAAGTTGCCCAAATCACCAATCATAATTAGTCCGGACTTTAATCTTGAAAGTTGGAATATAAACTTAGTTATTCCGGACATAAAAAAATGCAACACAAATAAACGTACAAAATATTTTAAAAACAATCACGAGTTTTGAGGCCCTGGTGAAAGGAAACCGGTCTTGTCCGCGTTAGGGCGATAATGAAAGGGGTTAGGAAGTCACTGCTGGGAAGATAAGCCAGCGAAGCCGAAAGTGAGAGCACGTGATGTCAATGGCCTTTTCATCTTAAGACCAGGGACGGAATGCTTGTTCCTTCGATCGCGATTGGGTTTTAGGTACCCGCCCACATCCGGATCTATTTATCAAGAATCACGTGATGTCTAGATGCCGGGATTTGAAAAGCTAATTGCCGCGTGACAAGCATTTAAAATCTTACTCATGCCCATTTGTCATATTTATGAAATTTAATAATGAGGCATAATTAGACATATTTTTATTCAATTTCATATATATGTGCCTAAGTAAAGGTATATTATGAAATCAATTGTTGAAATTGAATCCTATTTAGGCCTAACTAAGGATATATTTATGAAATTCAATATGTAGTTCAAACAAGAGATATATTATTTAGCCTCCTATCTTGCCTATGGCTAACTAGAGGCAATTTATGAAATATAATATATAGGGCACAAAAGTTAGGCCTAACTAGAGGAATATTTATGAAATTAAACATTTAGGCTTAACTAAGAGTATATTTAGGAAATATCATATTTAGGCCTAACTAGAAATGTATTTATGAAATTAAATATTTAGGCAAGAGATTTAAACCTTAATAGAGGTATATTTATAAAATTGAATGTTTAGGCATAACTAGAGAATGGAGTAATGACTAGAGGTGTATGTATGAAATATATTTAGGCCTAACTAGAGGTATATTCATAAAATTTAATATTTTAAGCCAAAGTATATATACATATTTATGGAAGAAAATTTTAAATAAATTTTCATGTGAACACTTTTAATATGAACCAGCAACATCAGTCATACATACTCAAATAAAAACAATTTTTTTTTTTTTTTTTTTTTTTTTTCGTTTTGTAGCGAATTTCTTTTTATTCGCTTACAAGATGACGGTGTATTTTTTTTTTTAATTTTTTCAATATAAAAATATTGCTATGAAATATTTACAAGTACGAACGAAAAGAGTTTTTTGTCCCCGTTTGAATTCTAGCGGTCATTTTTGTGGTTTCTTTTCAAATGTTCCTTTGTCAAGTTTTTTTATAGATTTTTATAACTTGTTTAATTTTTTTTCACAAGACCACACTCGCGAAGATTAGTTTTTTTCTCATAACCGTTGAAAGGTTTAATTTTTTTTTTGCACTGTATCTTTGCACTAACCAAAAATTCACAAATATCATTAACGAAGAAACGGTTTTGGTATTTTTTGTTTTTACGATAATGAACAAAGATGCTTGCGGATGATAAATATATATATATTTTTTTCTTGCGAAGTAATTTTGGGAGGTCGGATAAACATTTTAATTTCCAAAATGTTACGTTATATTTGGAAATTGTCTGTTTTTGGTTGTTTTTACTTTATAAATAATGATTTTTGTAGTTTTTGTTTTTTATTAAACTTTTAAACATGAAAAACTTGGGGTTGGACCATCTATTTAAAGGGAGGGGGAAAATGGGAATAAATTTATACATTTGAATTTATTTTTTCTAAATATATTTATAATCATTCATGCATTTATAATAAGACATTCACAAATGTATTTCTTTTTTCGTTCTTCTGTCCCATTTATACCGTATTAGTCTTTCAGGCCTAAAATGAATTTACACAATGTATACTCTTGTATTTTTTTTACGTAACAATCATTAAAAGGAGAATTTATTTACTCGTTTTAATTTTAACTCCCTATTTTTTTATACCATTTTTAATTAATAAATCTACTCCCCAGTTTCGTCAAAAAAAATCTCGGCAAAAACCATCGCAGTTTTTTTTTTAAGGTAGGATTTGATTTAACTTAAAAACCAAGTTTGTCTTTTCCTACACTCAATAGCGTACGTAAAAACCATAAAAAAGTTTCTTAAACAATTTTTTATCGAGGAAAAGTTTACAATCATCGTCTTTGACTACTTCTTTTAAACTTTGACTCCCTCTAACTCATTTAATTTTTAATAATTAAGTTTTGGTCGTGTGGAGGAAACATGCCTTTTTTTTAGTTTTTACTTAAATATTTTCTATGGACATAATTTGTTTTAGAATAAAAAACAAAACCAAAAAAACTAACGTTCTTTCCGCTATTAACACATATACATAACATTATTTTTTTTTTTTTTATAATTTTTTGTCTTTATACACCTCAGAATCTCGCTATTTATATCAATCGTAATCAATTGATTACTAATCGTGAGTAACGACAACTCTCACTCGTGTTTAGGTGAAAACTTTTTGGATTTTTAGAACAAAATCATCAAATAAATCTAGGAACATTCAACTGCGAGAACGAGGAGGCAAAAGTTTTTTTTAATTTTTTTAATTTTAAGGATTTATAGCGGAGAGATTAACTTTAAACCACCGGTTTAAGAACTTAAAAATATTAATTTTAACGTGACCTTGAGCACATTTTTGAGTCTTTCTATTCGCTAATCCCAAGCACTTTTCCTACAAATTAAATATTTTGACTTTGTTTTTTCTTCCTCTAATCATCTTCGAGATTTAATGATTTCACGATGAGAATTGAGAGACTCAACTTTTTGATTTAACCTATATTTATATAATGAACTCCGCCTCTTATTTTTCACGATGTTTTTTATGTAGTTATATGAATTTTTAGTTATAATTTGTACTTTGGCAACGAAACTAAATACTCAACATTAATTAGAGGATGAGGAGGAAAACGTAACATTTAAAACCTCCTTTTTAGAGGAGTTTTTCCAACGTGAAGGTTACGCCACCAAAAAAAAATGACGAAAATGGACTAAATAGAGCAACGCAGTATTCTCATTTAATTAAACTTGGTCCAATTTTTTTATATAATTTCTTTCAGTTCACTCAAGGATTCATTTACTAAGGTTCTGGCGGGTGGCCTATCGTCGGGATATTTTAAAACTCAGTTTACCCAATAATTAGCGTTCACTGGCGTTTAATTTGGTAATTTTTTTTAGGACGAAAGAAGGCCCTTTTCTTTCCCCAAAAATCGCATTCAGCCTAAAAATAATATCAAATCCAACCTCTTCAGTCTGAAATATGTCGTCTCTTTAGTTTTTTCTTCTTTTTCGGTAATTTCCCCCTGCTCTTAGGGGGAGTTTGATGTCATTTTCCCGAAGGTTCGCTCGATTGCAACAAAGCCATCGCGTCCCGAACAGCGTGGTATATAATGTTCTTGATCTATAAGAATAAATTTAGAATGACAAATTTAATCACAAATTCAACAAAATAAGCAGTTTAAAGGGAGGATGCGCCCGAAAAATAATTTTCTATAAATTTCTTATTTCAAAAATATTAATCAAGAAATATATTTTAGTTTTTCAAATTATTCAGAAATTAGGCTTAATTTTGATTTATCATGGGGATACTAGACTCTGGAAATAAATTACAGTACTTAAAAATCGATTTAGAATTAATGCCAACTATCAAAACTGATTTAGCCTTTTTTGATAATTAACTGATTCCTCGAGAAACCTTTCATTGAGTATAGATAAAATTTTTACTCATATTTTAACAATCCAGTATCCCCTTAAAGAGTCTTTGGCCAATCCGACAACAAAACGTTTTCAAACTAGGCTTAAGACGAGATATCAATCTCCCAAATCCCAATGGATCTCTATTAAGGGTACTTCATGAGTCAGTTAAATTTTAGTCCTTGCTTAAATTTATTTTCAACTAATATGGCCTATTTCAACAATAAGGGATCTGAAAGAAACCACTAGTTGTTGGGGCTATGAAGAGGAATTAATAAAGGAAACTTACTTGAAGTTTGTCCTCGTGATTCGTGTGCGTATCAGATAAATGCCTAAATTCTTGAGTTAAAGAAAAGCAGTGCGCAATATTTTCAGGAGAGACAAAGTCTTCAGCCACTTTTATACAAGAGTGAAGGTTGCGAACTTGGTGAGGGGCTCCGGCTGGAATGAAAACAGCGTCACCGAGACACTGAGCGATGGCATAACCCTCGACACCGTATTCTTTATAAAGTCTGTCTCTCAGTTCAGTGTCCAGATACCAGCTCTGGTCGTGAATAGGGTCATGATGGGGTTCCAAAGTTTCACCCTGTTCTACAGCGACCTACAAATTAAGGATTATGGTGTTAGAAATGCTTAAAATTCCGAGCAAAAATCTAAAAACCGAACTACAAAATTTAACTTACTTTATTTAGAAGATCTCTAATTTTATCAGCGTCTCTAGCGTTGTAAATATGCCATAAAGCTCCGGGTTTGACGCCTTTTTCTCGAACTCTCTTCCTCATCAAGGAATCACAGCTTCCTTCATCTATTGCTCTCAACGCTTCGCTGATATGCTCTTCGTCTTTGCCATCTCTGGGTATTCCGACGTAAACCATGACATTGACAGCGTCACTGATGTCCAAGTGAAGGTTAGTCGTTCCTTTGGTCGGGTAAAGAGCCGAACCGTAAGCGTTATACATTTTGGGACCCAAATCGGGTCTGACAAAACATTCAGGGAGTCGACCGGCCAAATTGAGATTCCCGTCTCTGTGAGTGTACTGACGAAGAGGCAAAACAGCCATGAGATCTCCGAAACGGGAAGGCAAGAGTTCGCTAAAGTCTTCGCCCGGTGGCCAATCTTTCAGCTTCAAAAGCATGTATTCATTATCATCGTCCTTCATTCGTTTGCTAAAGTTCTCAAAACCTTCCCAAAACTTTCGCATCGGTAAGTTTTGCAAGACGCTTCCAGTTTTGCAGTTGACTAGATCATTTTTAACGTCGCCAAAATCTCGACAAAAGCCATCCGGATGCCACAAGGACATGTCTAATCTCTTACTGATATCAGCGACAACAACAGGCTGGAATTAAGATAAAAAATAAATAAAAATTTATTTCAATTCTATTCGATAAAATATTATTAATAAAAGGTGTTTTCAGTTGTGAAATTTTATAATCCTTTAATATTTAGACTTCAGAAATGGGCCTAACTGAATACTAGAGGTTTTTAACATTATATAAGCAATTTTCAGCAATGGCATTTTCAATGAATGATTTCAAAACCAATGAAGGTAAATATCAGCTAGGATTATAAATAATGGGAATTTATCTCAATAAGGCATGAGAAACAACAGTAACTGACGTTCAAAGAGTCTTTTAATGCCAAACATTTTGCTTAAATACCATGTGCTAGGCACCCAAGGTTTCGTTACTATTTTAGCCACTAAATGACACTATGAACGTCAGATTTTTTTTGTTTCTGTTGACTTTTGAGAAAAGTGTTCATTAATTATAGTTCTAACAAGAACACATTCCAGTACGAGGCCAAATATGTCTGCTATAAAGTTTTTCAAATCTCTTAAATACACTAGGGTATACTCTGTCTTTACATCTTTTCCCGAGGCTAATTCCCTAAGCTAGGCCTTATAGTATCACTCCAATAATTATGGTATTTACAATTTTTTATTAACACATCTCTGAATCCCTATCAAGTAATATTTTGCCCCTTCCATGTCCTTTGTTACAGAAGTTCTTGGACCTAACTATCAGTATCAATAAAATGATCGATGTTTAGATTTGTCTATATTGGTTAAATTGCGATATTAGCTAACACTAGATTATAGACTAAACAGAGCTTGCAAATACGTAGAGAAATAATAAGGAACTTATTACCCCATTTGTAGTCCTTTAAATAAAAAGGTGTCAAATAATATATTTTCAGAAATATATTTACCTGTCCCCTTTTCCATTGTTCTTGAAAGAGTCTTAGATTGCCATCGTACTGCGGATCGTGCAAAAGTAGGAGCTTTCCATTGCACATCCACGAGTGTGGAACATCCGGATATAGAAGCCTGCTTTCAGCCAGCGTACAGACTCTAATAGGAAGAGGTTCACGGCCTCGATGCGAAGACGGAAATCTCCTGGTGAAGTGAATCAATCGTTTTTCCTCTTTCTTTTCAACTTTCCCGACTTTATGTTCTATCACGCAAGATATCACTTCGTCCAAAGTACTTGTCAAAACCTTTCGCGAGTTTTTCCCTCCTTCACTGGCATTTCCATTACCATTCCCATTCCCTTTACCAGACGGGCGAATTAAAAGTTCTCTTAAAGTGCTGAAATTCTCGCCCTTTTCGTCATCTTCTAATGAGCTATCATTTGCGTCATTTTCTCCTTCCGCATCACTACCACCGCTATCGTCTTCCACGTTCTCATCCTTTGCTTCTTTGTTTCCGTTCTTTTTAGGAGTCTTTACTCCCCCTTCCGTTAATTTTGAGGAATCTTTCAAAGCCACATCGGCTAGCCAATTTAAAGGGGAGCCACCGCCTTCTGAATTGAAGCCTCCCAAACCATCTTCTTGCTTAATAAGGTTGGCAATGCCATTCACAGATTTATTGACGCTCTTTTTCTTATTTCCTTTGGAATTGTTATCTCCATTGAACTGAGTAGTTTCATTCAAAAAGTTCTTCGTGACTGCGCTCATCAATTGCTTAAATAGATAAATAATAATTAGAATATTTAAAATAAATTAAAAAATACCAAAAACAGACAGGGTTAGCTTGCTTTTATTAAAAGAATTTAGAGACTTACTTTGCACAACCCGTTCGTAGTTTTTTTCTCATCTTTCTCATTTTCTTTCACGGAACAGACGCAGTAAGAAGGTATGTTCCACCTCCTCCTAACTTCGTGTAAAAGATTACCAACATCCCACAAAGCGTTACCCGCGATAATTTGGGTCAACATTAATTTCTCCTGTTCGTGAGGTTGGCGATTGTTGCACAGCAGCCACTGATACTCGTCTCGATCTTTTGGCGGCAGTTCTTCCTCTGTAGCAAGAACAGAAAAAAAAAATTACATTTGTATCGAAAACTTTAAGAAAATAATCAAAGAGATAATGCTGCTATATACCTTTGACTGTTCCATTCTTCCTGGCTTTGTAACAATCTATGCAGACAACGAAACCACATTTGTGACAAACCCAATGAATGTTAAATAAAGTAGTTTCGCAGACGTCGCACATTTCTCGCACTCCTTGAACAACTCGTTTCCAGGTGATAGTCTTATCCTCGCCCATGTGTAAAGCTCGTGCTTCTCTTTCTTGAGCGACTAGGTCACAAAACTGGTCACCAACGTGAGCCAGTAGGAACTTTGAAGTTTCGTTGTCCAAATCCGCTGGTGGATCGTCCATACCCGGAGGAAGCCATAGTTTGAGATCATTGGAAGTGGCATCCTTGGGTTCTGAGAACCCAGCACTCATTATCGTTCCATTTTTACTATACTTGAGCCTAAATTCAGATGATTATGATGCTTAGAAACCAGCGTCACATAAAATGACAAATTATTCAATAAACTTACTTTCTAAAGGCGTAAAAGCGACAGAAAATGTTCGGTTGTTTTTTACTCCTCTGGTGAGGAGTCATCCGACATTCTCTACATTTAGGAAGTTTGGGAGCCACATCGCAACAAGCGCCATCCTGAAGAAAAGGATGGCCAGTTTTCTTCAGCCATGCCACCGATGGCTTTTCAAAGGGCTTTGCGGCTACCCATACAAAGGAAATAATATCTTTTAAAATACATTAACATAAAAAACCATAGTAAATTAGTAATAAAAAGGTCAAAATTATAGTCAATATCAAACTGAGTATTGAGAATTTCCTAACATTTCTAATTCTTAGATAATTACAATAATTTTCGGGTGAAATCCCATTAAAGTACATGCTGAAGTTTTAATAAAACTAAATAGACCAGTAAAAACACTCAAATCGTTGCCTACGTTATAAGTATAATAGCATAGGCAACGACGAAACACGTTTTTTTTCTCCAAACCTAAAACGTGAATAGCCGTCGTTTTAGAGCAGACTCCGGCCGCCTCTATCATCAGGGGGGAAACAACGCTCAGCAGAGAGCAGACTAAAATTAATAGACGAGGCTTAAGAAAATCCAATGACGCAACCAATCGAATAAGCAATATTGCATCACGTGATTGAATGACGCGAAATATAAAATTATATTTTTGTTTCTTATTAAACGCGCGATGATTTAAAATGAAAGGTCACGTACTCCCGGTACCGTGAGAAATGTATAACGCGATAAAATCGAGAGAGTAAGAAACGCGGAGCCTTCTTTGTTGGCGAATAAACCCGCTCTAGCCTACTTCGTGGGGTAACGCGGCTACTATTCCATGACAAGAGGGTGAGCGTAGTTCTCCCCTCCCGTGGGGCTGAATGGACTAGTCCGCCCTTAAATGGAAATTCCTCTCTCTTTCCAGCCGCACCTGCTTACCCGTTCCCCCTCCCATTTATTTCCTCTACAGCCACTCAAAACTGACAAGGAAAGCCCCTCTCGTTCTAGCCGGACTCTTAACAAAAGGGAGTAGGCGCATAATGTCCAGTCCTTTTTCTACCCAAATTAATAGAGCCAAAGGCAGACTCCTGCCTTACATAATGAAAATAATTATATACTTACGGGTTTTCTTTTTGTTTGGTTCGTCTCCGGAGTTGCTGTTGGTGCCGTTTCCGACACCTCGACCTTTCGGTTTGCGACCTCTTCTACGTATTCCGCTGGACGAATCTTTTTCAGGAGCAGGGCTCTTCCGATTCTTTGACGACTCTTCTTTCTTGCTCGGGACGGTATCGTCACCCGAGTTATTGTTCTCGTTATTATTGGCACTGCTGACACTGGTTTGTTTTTGTCTTTTACTCGAGGATACGCTAGAGTCTTTGACACCGGGCGTTCTTTTTCTGGAAACCCGAGTCGTTTTGCGCTTTTTCATCTCGTGTTCCGTTTCCGAAGAAGAACTCGTAGAGTCTTCCTCCTTTTCTTCTTTGATTTGAACATTGGGTGGGGTACTGGAATTACTCCGCGATCCACCTAGTCCCCTGGAAGTTTCTTTCGAGTTTTGGTTGGAGCTCTGTTTGACAACGACGACGCTGGAGGAATCACTGTGGTCCGAAGCGGCGATACTAGTCGTGGCGTTGGACTGGTTCCCGGAATGGTTGTTGAGAGAACCTGGAGCAGCTACCGTGTCGTTTTCGAGCTTAACCTTGACTTGATCTTTGCCGGCGCCTATCGTTTTGGAAACGACGGCGTCGGTGCCGGAATTATTTTTCTTGTCTTCCGTTTCCGAATGTCTTTGCAACCAAGCCTTTTTGAGTTTAGTATGGTTGGTACTAGTGCTACTAGCGTTCGAGGGGCAAACGCTAGGAACGGGACTAGGGGGATTTTCGATTTTAATGGGGGTCGTTCCCGTTGCCGGAACTCCTTGATTCGACGCTGAGGTTCCCGAGGTGACGCTAGCTGTGTCCGATTGATTATCGCTCTTGATTTTACTTTTACCCTTGGCGATTTTACCATACGCGTACTCGTTGTCAACAGTGTTCTTGGAAGTCGTGACGAACGAACGAAACGACTCCATGAAACCGTCGCTCACGCTCCCCATTGGTTGTTGACTAGTGGTCCCGCTCGCTGGCGGCGTCGGGGCCGACGCCGCGGGCGAGTCCGTAGTTAAGTTGCTGGATGTCGCCGCGATCGAGGAAGAATTGTTCGGGTTCGAACCCGTATTCGCGCTATTGTTCGAGACGCCACTCATCGCGCTCGTTGGATTACCCGGTGGTTTCCAAGATGCCGGCGAGTTGGCGAGACCGGAAGACAAAGTTGGTTGTCCCGCGACTAAAGGAGAGGGAGGAATATTTCCGGCAACGCCCAGAGAAGCCCGACTCAGTCCCCCGATTTGATCTTTGGAAGGCGTAGGAATGGGAGCTTGAGGTTGCAACTGAGGAGGCATCGAAAAATCCTCGTTGCTCTTAGGTCTCTTACGGACTCCGCCGGGACCGCTTGTCACCTCCTTCGAAGATGTTTTCCTCTTATTATTCGAAGTACTACTCTGCAGATTCAAAGGCTGCATCTGCACCGCCGACGTCAAAGGCATAGGCGGGCCCTGCCTCTGATGACCTGCAATTTACGTTAAAAGTTCTGCGCTTAGTTTAAAAAAATAAAAAGGGTTATTACGCCGACACCGTCAAGAAACGTCCATTTTATCGCGAAACCGAGTAGCTAGTAGATTTAGGGCAACAAATACGTGCCCTAATATATTTTTGGTTCGATAAAAACAGCGCCGATATCGAGCGACTGGCGGAAAAAATCCGATCGATAAATCCCTTTCCATTTTCATAGAGAAGAGGGGTGAATGTTGGTAGAACAGAAATTTAGTAACTAAGGTTGGGGCCAGAAAATTCGATTCACGATAGGGGAGAATACGTTTTCTTTCTTTACTTTTTACTTATTACTTGGCGAGCTTCAGGGAGACCATGCTTTTCATTGCTAATGCACTTTTAACGTAATTGATGGAACATGGAATTTTAAGCGACACTCAAATTCAAGCGCGGCGAAAGGATAAAAATTTAGGCAATAAAACTAAACTCACCAGAAACCATCCCAAGATGAGGTTGAGGAGATCCGCTGGGTGGCAAATGAGGCATGTGATTAGGTGTCAACCTAGGTGACGTAGATTCGGAACCCGGATGACCGGCAGGGTTTCCGGCGATTTGAAGAACTCCCGGAGACACTGTACCGCCCGATTGGGCGGGAGATGGCGACCCCCTCAAGGAAACGGGGGCCGAAGCCGAAGTCCGACTACCGTGTAGGTCCATGGCCGCGTTTTTCGGCACACTGCTACTTAGAACGACGGGCGAGTAAGCTCGGCTCATTTTTCCTTGAGATAGTTCGTGATTGTACACTACGTTATTGGGCCTACACACAGGAGTTCCCATCGTAATACCAGCCATCCCCTTCTGGTAATGGTGAGCCATGGTGGGACTCAAAACTCGCGACGGCGTTTTACTCGACGGCTGCTGTTGGGAAGCCGCCCCCGGTTGGTGGGAAGCCCCCGAGGAAGCGTTCGTGGAGCCAGCGTTCGGAGGGGACGTCGTAGAACCGTGAACCGGCGCGTACAAGGGGTTGGGAACCAAACCTTGTTGGATTAAACTGTAGGAATAGGGCGTTCCAGGTGGCGGACCGGATGAAGCAGAAGGGTGACCTGGTTGTTGCGAGGGCGGAGGAGCCGAGCTTTTCGTCGGGTGAAAGGCTCCTTGTTGACCGCCGCCCGCTATTGAAGACGGACTGGAAACCGGTTTCGGAGATCCGTACCTTTGCTGCTGACTGGACGCGTGATTGCCGCCGTGAGAAGACTGCGAATGAGGATGGGCGTGCGGGGGCAAAGAGCCTGGCACTGCCGAATGTCCGCTCATTTGCCAAGCGCCACCACCGCTTTTGGGTTCGCTCTTGACCAGGTTTTGTGGTTGATCCGTTTGTTGAAGACCGCCCGAATGAGGAGACGAGTACTGGTGGGGAGTTCCGCCGCGACTACTTAGACTTGGGGAAGAGCTCTGGTGAGCTGGCGCGGGACCAGGAGAGAAATACTCGTATCCTTTGTGGGAACCGGGGTAGTCTTGAGGGGGCACGTTCCCGCTAGAAGAAGAGTTTGAACCGGGTCCGCGCGTTTGGTGTTTCGGAGATAAAGAGGGCGGCCGACCGAGCGGCGTACTCGTTCGGCTTCCGGGCGTATTGGAACGATCGAGAGGTAAAGGACCCGAAGGCGCGTCTTTTTCTTGTTGGCCATATATGGCCACGGGTTGACCAGAATGCGGATGCGCGTGAGAAGTAGACTTACTGCCGTGAGACGAATGACTATTAGCGAAAAAATGATAAAAATACAATTCCATTCGTTATTATTTCGAGAAATATTTTTAAAAATTTAAAGTATTTATACGTTTGAATGGTAGTTTACCTGTTAGATTGCTGCCTGGTTTGGTCTTCCTGAGCTTTGAGCTGACCGTGAGTGATATAAGTATGCTGGAAGGGTTGATAACCGTACAAACTGAAGCTAGGCTCCACTTGCTTGCCCTGACTACCCGGTGGGCCACTGCCCGCAGTGGCGCCCACGTTGGCTGGCGGGGGAAGCTGCGCGGAAGCCGCGCCGGAACCCGTACCAGAATTTTTGGCCGAACCGGTCGAAGGAACGTTGCCCGCGGACGGGTGATTCATATACTGAGCCTGTTCCATCTTTATCTTCGCGTTGAGACTGGATCGAGACTGCTAGAAATAAAAATTACTTACGATATTAGAACACAGATTCGTGACGAATAATGTAATATTCCATTGAGTAAGCTTTTAAAATAGCTATCGAGTATTCACCTCGCTCTTGGGGAAGCTCTGACTATGCGAAGACGATTCGGAGGATCTTTGGTGGGCTAACTGATGTTGGTGTTGCTGCTGCTGCTGCTGTTGTTGTTGTTGTTGCTGCTGCTGCTGCTGTTGTTGTTGTTGTTGTTGTTGTTGTTGTTGTTGGTGCATGGCGACGAACCACCTCTCCTGGGCTTCAACACCACCCAAGTACCTTAAATCGCGTTCTCTTTCGGCCTCATGTTTTTCCCTGGCCCTTTCCTTGTCAACCCTTTCCATTTCGGACGCGTATGCGGCGTTAATTCTCGACTGCGTCATGGTGGCCGCCGCCGGGTTCTGAATTCCCGACGCCGAGGATGTCGCACCTTTAGGTAGAGGCAAGTTGGCGATCGGACTCCAACCCTGAATGTTCCACTGATGCTGGAAAACCAATATACGTGAAAATATTCCCACATTACTACCAACCGTCGAATATTTTATTTTAAACTTTCGAAGTTTATGACTAAATCGACTAAGTTATAGGCTACGACAACGAGGTTATACCTTTTGGCTAGCGAGTCTGAAAGATTCTTCGAAATGTTGTTGTACGGCTTCCCTTTGAGCCCGTTCACGTTCTTGTTTCTCCTTCTCGGCTCTTTCGCGTTCCAACCTTTCTTGCCGTTCGCGTTCCTGCCGTTCCCTGTGTTCACGTTCCTGACGCTCTTGTTTCTCCTTCTCGCGTTCACGGTGTTCACGTTCAGCTTTTTCGCGATCTAGCCTTTCTTGTTCTTCCCTTTTATCCCTAATTTACGAATAAAAATAAATCGAGTCTATTAATAAAGTTGGAAAATACGCGACAAGTATCGATAATTATCAAATGATACTCAATGTTAAGCTTAAATAATGATCTAAATGCACCAAGTACCAATTAATCTTGTTCACAAATTCTTACGGTAATTTTCCTCACACACGAGTATAGATTTAAAAGTAAACCAAAATTATTATTATCAATTTTCCGTTGCAAAAGTCATAAAAAACCATAGTTATGATTTGATTAGGTAAACATTACTCAGATAAGCAAGAAGGGCGTTATTCCATTTTGCCATCATTTGTAAAAAATCATGAATAATATCATATTATACGGTTCAAAAATAATAAAATTATTTCCACATTTTTCAGACAGTTCAAAACCGAATAAATATGTTAAATTTAAAATAAACTGGCATATTAGGCAATATTAAGGTAAGGGCGATAAAAACGAATAACAACCATTAACTCTGTTTGAAAAAAATAAAAAAGCAAAAGAAAAAAATAAAAAAATTTGGGCCATTTAAAATTCATGACGCGATAGCCCGACTCTAATTACCGCCGCAATGCCGAGAAAAGATAATTAAAGCTGGCGGTAGAACGACTTTAACTTTCTTCTATCTCGACTTAAGCTAGGAAATCTTTTTCTCCTTTCAGAACGTTGTAGCAATTAAAGGAGGTTGGTAACTTGGTATAGAAATGGTGAAATGTTAATGACGACGGGGAAGTATTATAGCCCCTCTAGTCATAATAGCGAGCCATATCGCCGAATCACGAAAACAGAGTTGTACAAAAACACGTTTGTGTAAAGGGTTGATGAAACCCTCCACGAAATTTTATAGTTCAATATAATTCCTAAACTGGTTTAACGCCTGGAACAGAATAATCTCACAAATAATTAAGCCAAAAGTAATTTTTGTTTGAAAATAATCTAAAGTTAAAAATGGACTCTTTTCTAAATAAGCAAGTTCATAATATAACGATTATTGTAGCATTTTGTAATTGGAAATCAAATTATATGTAAAATATTGAATAAATTAACTTGTTTATTGCACGCAGAGATACTGCATCTATTGAAATAAAGCGGTTGCCTAAAAAAATGCAAATGCCGAAATTCAAATCCCAACAAAACTTCAGAATTTAAATCAAGCATCAAAATTGTGCAAATATTAATTTATCCATAACTTTGTGTGCAGATTCTAAAAATAAATTCAAAAGCTGTTCCCATTTTTAACTCTTATTACCAAAAGTCTAACTAGCATTTTCTTATCGAACTGAAACGGTAAAATCAAATCAATATTCAAATCGCCAGGAATCGTTTTAAGCGTCACGTGCTCACGCATTATCTTTATAAATCGATTTATATTAGCTTCATCTATCGGTTGTTTAAACCGAATCGGTATGAAACTGGTTCCCGAAGCAGTTTCGAGAAATTGAATCAAATCGATTCGAGTTAATAGGGTTTCCCGTTCACACGACTCTAGCGAAACGTTTTGAAACGGTTTAAATCGATTCCAAGGTCTACTAAGAACGCGGCTAATCGATTTTTGTTATTACTCTTTAAAATTGACTTTCAACCCTAAATATTACAATAAATAGGATTTAATCTAAAAATTCTTGATTCAAGACATTCAACTACATAATCTGCCAGAGATATTTTAATTTAAATATCTAAAAATTCAAATTAATTTAAGTGATTAGATCAGTTATCCATGTTAGTGCTTACCAAATTATAGATATGGAAAAACATATTAGCAACCCTTTAAAACATTAAGAAACAGCTTGCAGGAAAAACTATGGCTAGGGCGATTCACTATGTAATTTGGCATAATTTTTCGCTTATTCAAAATAGTAGAGGTGGTTTTTTTAGGGGGGGGGGGTCTTTCGAGAACCTGAATGCCTCATTAACCGTCGATGGGTGGTTGATCGGTATGGAGGACGAGGGAAAATTGC
Organism: Odiellus spinosus; assembly: GCA_963920705.1. Taxonomy (NCBI): domain Eukaryota; kingdom Metazoa; phylum Arthropoda; class Arachnida; order Opiliones; family Phalangiidae; genus Odiellus; species Odiellus spinosus. The sequence continues at coordinate 15,125,523 of OY987227.1, forward strand.
ATAAATATATATTAAAAAAAAAAAAAAAAAAAAAAAAAACTAACACACGTCACGCTTTGGAAACCGTGGCTTTAGAAATAAATTGAAGGCTATCAAGGAGTGTGCCTGCAAACTATGTACTATAAACACGCCGTAAGCGAGAGCTTATAGAACTTATTGTTGGCAACTGGCCCAAACTATCACGAATTCTAAGGTCAAGGTACAAAACCTTAAAGTGCAATGTGTTTTGAAATTGGTGGTATTTCGTTTTAAGGGGAAGTTAAAGAAAAAAATATATTTATTCGTAATGGATTCTTTGCCCCCAAAATTATAAGGCCATTTAAATTAGTAACATTAATGATATTAAAAAAACACACACAAGTAGTGGCGTAATAAAGACTTGCTTACTGATTATTATTAAGAGTTGTAATTGTGATTAAAATTCTTTTGTTTAATGAGTAAATAGTAAATGTCATGGACACAGATTGACGTAATTAGTTCTAGAATTTTTCTACAACTAACAAAAATCTGGTTATGAAATTTTGAAGTATTTTAAGAGGATATTACCTTTTTTAATAATGAAAATCAATACTTAAAAGTATTCCCCCCCTTATTAATCATTTAATTCCAGAAAACATTTTTGTATATGATAAAGTCATTATTTCACTGTGAAAAGAGAACAAATAAAATCGCAAATAAATTAAAATTATGCTACTTATTTACTACTTAAGTTACTTTATAACACCATCACGGTTTGTTAAGTTATGGGTTATGAGAATTCAAAATGGCGCCGGTGTTGACCCGTTTCTCACTATTTCATATTATTTAAAGGAATAAAGATGCTCCATAATAAGATATTAAGATCAATTAAGGCCGGGTTGTTAATAAGCACGCAAATAATCCTACGATTAGTGCATAGTAACTAGGCTTGTGGAGCCACAGTCGCATTTGCTTTATGATAAGTATGAAAGGGACCATAAGATTTTGCTGCTGATTAAGTCACTAGCCTGGTGTTGTACAATTCAGATTCCTAAGTCGTTGTAATGCAACATTTAGCCTGTTTTCGTTGTAACTTCCGCTGATTCGGAGGTTAAGGCCTAATTCTAACGTGCCAAACGTGCCAGACCGACAATAGTTTCGGAAGAGAGTAAAATGCTAAAAACGTTAAGGCGAAACTTTGTTAAAGCCTTTCAATAAGTTTAATATCCTCCCAAGGGTGTTCGTGTAAACTCCTGGTTATACAATGATTGATTAAAGGTTCCAATAAGGTCAAATGAGAGAGCGTTGCTACGAAACGTTACTCTTCAACGAGTGAAACCATATAAGATTACTATTTAGGCTTAGGACATTGGGTTTATTTTCGGCGAGAGAGAGAGAAGTTACTTCTAATCTAAATTGATCTGTAGGAGATTCGAAGGGGACGATAACTATTAATTAAAGTTGAGATTGCGAAAGAGACTGGCGTACGGGAAGTACTAGGGATAGTCAAGCTAGATTAATGATAGTTTTGCAGGAGCGGCTTCAGCGATATACACCAACGATTTATAATGTTTCGACGACGTTATCCCAAAGACATCAACGAAATAACTTAATTAGAGGGATGACGATCGGTCTAGCGATAAGATATCTTTAGACCAAAAAGGGAGGAAAACGATCATTAGTAACCCTAAAGTAAAGTAACTTCAATAGATGGTAAAAAATATATTTGGGTTATTTCGACTTTCGGGAAAGTCATAACGTCGTTCTATAATAAATTCTGTCAAAATGACAAGTCGAGGTTGTCATTAATTACAAAATAGGGTTTTGTAATATCTTTTAAATTAACTAAGACAATTTGTTACAATTAAAACAATTGTATGGAACCAAGATGGAAGTTATTGCAAAAGTTATCAAGCTTAAAAAATAAGCGCTAATGACATTGAAAATAAAACTTCAAGGTGTAAACAATTCTGAAAATTTCGTTTGCAACACCATATGACCTTGAGAAGTAGTGTCAAATGTTATATTAATATTAAATTTTGATAATTATTTATATATTTTAACTACTAAGGGATTTATTTGAAACTATATCATTAGTCTTTTCTACGTCATTGGAGATCCTGAAATTCTTCGTATTAAAGGGTCATCGACCAATGATCAAATGCCCGTCGTTAAGAAGAAATCTCCATGATACTTTCCAATAACACTCGATTGGTCGATGACCCTTCAATGCGAAGAAATTCAGCTAAGCCTATTTTCCGGGTAAGTTTCAAATTTATTTCTACTTTAATATTTGTTTGTTAATGTTTTTTACTGGTGGATTAGGTCTATTTAAACGATATTGGGTTGAATTATCGATCCCTTTAAGATGGGTGAATCAATAACCAATATTAAAACTAAAACGAAAAACAGTTCTTGAAGAGCGTGACAATTATAATTCAAAAGATTTGATTTAAAATTTATAAATATACACCATATATTATAATTGTTACTCAAAACAAGACGCCGAAACAGCTAATTTTAAATTAAATTATTAAACTCATAAGTGGCTCAGCGAACAAGCCCGCGGACATGAATGAATGAAGACCACCGTCCCTTATCGAGAAACAAAAGAAACGCTTGAATTAAGTTTACGGGGTGTATGGCCTTTTATGTACCGCTGCTATTAAATTAAGAAACTAATTGCCCTCTAGCACAATGGTTTGCGATATAAAATATAGTACAAGAGCTCGTTTATCACCAGCAAAAAGGGGGTGGCGGGGAGGGAAGAGAATGATTACGCGTTTAAGGAGGAAAATTTATGGAATTCGTTCCCATTGTAAATTACTATAAGAGATTATTTATCGCGAAGGGGGACATCTCTAAAAATAAAAGTTGGATTAGAGAGATAAGTAATAAAATATATCATTTCTCGAGGTCACCGGGAGAACATTTTGAAATGGGGTTTTCTACGTGAGGAATGCGGAGTTTTCTTTTGTTTTTTGTCGCAAATAGAGCTCGGAATTCGTATAATTTTTAATAATTGGATTTATAAAATCTACTAAATTCTGATGTATATTATCTGTTAATTAAAAATAGACTATTTTTCATTGGTGTGAACTTATTCGAAGATAAGGTAAAAACAAAAATGGACTTAATTTAGAATATTATCCGTGTTATAGGCCTACATTCGGATAAAAAAAATTCAAAATTTATTTTTGCGAAAAATAATGAATATAAAGATGATTTAAAATCTTAGTTTCGTTGTTATATTTATATTCTTCAAATTAAAAGTCAATTTGAATTTTTTTATATATATATATTTTAGACTAATTCTGGAAATGTGAATTTTGTTATCCATCGTTATACGTTTGAATGAGAGTAATTTGTTCGTAAATAAAGCGCCAAATGCTTATCTTCGGGGAAACCTTATACATTTAACAATTATACGAATATACAAATTTCATTCTTTAGTTACAAAATAAAATATCTGAAAATATACGAATAACAGAAGATAATGGATATCCGATTCCGAGCTCTAGTCGCAAATAAGATAAACTGTTATGACAGCATATTTTGCAAGGGTTTTTACTTTGTTCAAAAGGATTTAGCAATTGGCAAAAACGAATTTTATCGCGGCGGGTTTCATACACTTTCTCGGATTTAACAATGATTATTCCCTACTTTTTCCTGGTTCGCCAAATGTTTACAACAACCCTAAAAAACTATGAATTTAGCTGACTGATATCATACCAACTTTGTGTCACTGAAGTTTATTTGTCAACTACCAGCTTAAAGCCAAATGGTTGCCACAGTTGTTTCACATTCAAATTCCCTGACTTTTCCAGGTTTTTCCCTCACCTTTTCCAACAATTTTCCCTGACCGTTTCAGCTATACTACTAAATTTTTAAACTTTTATATTTTAATATAATTGCGTTCGCCAAACTTTTTGTACGCGTATCTTTGCTCTAACCTATACAACTGACACAGTCAGCTTAAAATCTTTTCTGAAGAGATAATTTCCTGGATTCTTGAAAGATCTTCAAATTCCCCGACTTTTTTGGCTCATTATCAAATTCCCTGACTTTCCCTGATCTGTGGCAACCCTGAAGAATTATATTTCCCTGATTTATTGTCAACATTCAAATTCCCTGATATTTCAAGGGATTACAGGTGTATGAAACATTTGATCCTACATGTAAATAACAAAATTTTACAAGAGCTTGTCTAATGTTACCAAGAACTCATTTATGACTTTAGTCAAGCTTTAGTATACTGTGTAATGTAAAAATATATTGACCTGGATTCCGGTATGTGCATTAATTAAATATTTATTAATTTATTTGTGAAATATAAACCATGAATATTGAAATTGGCCCTAAATTCTAAATCAGATTTCATAGATTATACTTGTGGAAAATTTCTAGATCTAAAAATGGGAATATTTTTTTATATATTTTTATTTGTTCTAGCTAATTTTAATAAATGTATAATCTGAACTTATTGGGAATCAGTAAACTTGAGAAGCAGCACGAACTCATGCAATATTTTAGTGTATTTCAGTATTTATTGATGATAAACAGGGGCTTCAAACTTATTTGTCATTCAAATACTAGATAAAACTAAGGATAATGGCTAATCACAATTTACGACAATTTGTCATTTGAGGGAATTTTGTCTGATAGAAAAACTATTCCGCAATCACGATACAAAGATAAAAAAGTATAATACAATCTATAGGGTAATTAAAATCTATAAATTGCAATAAGAAGGGTATTGTTGTTAAACTAATTTTCCAGAATTAATTTAGAAAGCGAAAATTCAAATTCATGGGAGTCAAAAAAGTTTTTAGAAACGTTTGAAGTTAAAGACATCATTAAGGTATATTATTCTAATACTATAAAGCTAGAAACTTGAAGAAAGTAAGAAAATAAAGGTCCCTTCCTATGAAAGTTAAAAGATTTAGCAAACGCAACCAATATCTTTAGAAAATCATACATTCTTTCAGTTTGAACATGACTAAAAGGGTTTGCAGAATATCTTAGTTAACCAACCATTCAAGAGAAAATAAGATGAAATTATATTACTGTTCAATGCTAGTTTTGTCAACCAAATATTTATTTTTTACAAAATTACTATCTTAAAAAAACGGAAGAACCAGATTTAACGTTGGTCTTTAACCCCTCCCTAAAAGTGACGGAATCTTTCAGGACTTACAGGTCAACGCTCTCGACCTTTCCTGAATACCATAAATATTTTGGAAATACATTTTTTTGTACATACAATTAAAATTAAGTTTCACTTCTCTCTAACCTGTATTATCTTTAACTACGTCACTCACTAAAGCTCGAATGTTTTGATCCAATCATAATAAAGTGCGTATCTTTTTTTTTTAAAAGAAAACCCTATTGGCTCATCCCACTCGAGTTTACGCGCGCGCCAGGCGAAGCAAGGTCGGTGACCCCTGATATATAGGAACCACAAAGCTTTCCCCATAAAAAACCCTTTGAGCCCTTTTAAGAATGAATAAAAAAGATATATCAAGATCTAAGGGGAATAAAAAAAGACTTCAGGGGAGAGAAAGATAGGCATCTTTGGCTTCGCGAGTGAAATCAGGCCGCCTGAGGGGTCCTCTCATAAATAAAGAGATTAAAATTAGAAACTTTGGGCTGGCATCCAAGGGAAAAAAATAACTAAAAAAATTCTGCTATGCTATGTAGTTGGGGGAGACACACTAGAGGTTCAGTGATGTATTTGTAACTGTTGCTGGCTAGGGGGTTAAAGGGAGCGTGTAAATTGAAGTTACTCTTTGGATGAACTAGTTAATCCAACTATCTATAGTGGATAAAGAACGAGTTAATTCAACTATCTATAGTGGATAATGAACGAGTTAATTCAACTATCTATAGTTGGATAAGAAACTAGTTAATTCAACTATCTATAGTTGGATAAGAAACTAGTTAATTCAACTATCTATAGTTGGATAAGAAACTAGTTAATTCAATACTCTGTTGTTGGATATTGAACTAGTTAATTCAACACTATAGTTTTATTATTTCAACACTATAGATGGATAATAAACCAGTTAATTCACCACTCTATAGTTGGATAACGAACTAGTTAATTCAACAGCCTATAATTGGATAACGAACTAGTTAATTCAACACTCTGTAGTTGGATAAAGAACTAGTTAATTCAAAACTATAGTTGGATAACGAACTAATTAATTCAACACTATAATTGGATAACGAACCAGTTAATTCAACACTATAGTTGGATAACGAACTATAGTTAATTCAACACTATAATTGGATAACGAACTATAACACTCTATAGTTGGAAAATGATCTAGTTAATTCAACACTATGTAGTTGGATAATAAAATAAGTAATTCAACTCACTATAGTTGGTTAGATCATTGGATAATTTTAAAATTTCACAAAGTAAATGAAACCATAACACATCCCAGTAGCAAAACCAAAACCTCTAATAATAATATTATTAGGCTTAGCATTAAGTTAAATTGACTATTTGAAAAGTATAATTAAACTAATATTTTGTTCATTTTTACCTAGAACTTGTAAAATCAGTTTGTACAAAACTGGTTAAACGCTATAAGTGAAATTATCGTTACGCAACACTTTACTTTAAGCCTAACTTGTCTGACAGTAAATTTGATTTGGCCGTTCATCTTCCCTTTAATATAAGTAAAATTCCTGGCGTGACATCTTTGGTATAAAAACAAGATTACGCACAGACTGGATGGAGTTAATGGGCCAAAGAAAGAACCAACATAGTTCCCGTTTAAATTACTTTAGCAGATAAAAAAAATATATTCCAGTCATTTGGGAACCCGAATATAATCTTTGAAAAGCAAATAATTGAGGTTCTCGGCGATAAAGTTTATCATACTTGTTTTTTTTTTCCGGGGTTATAACAGTCAAGAGGATTGATATTGGTTTTAACACGCAAGGTTACCCTCTGTTTTCAAAATGTATGATTATGATTAGGATTAAAGCTATTAATTAAGTAGATATTTTGAGAACTTAACGATTAAAAGAGGCTTAAGGCAAGGTCGAAAAACTTGTCCGTTTGTACCTCGGCTTTTCATGATTTTTTCAATTATATTTTGGGGGTTTCAAATGAACTCCAAATGTTAAATGAAGGTTCTAAGATGGCTTTAAGGAGAGTACATGTACCTTTCCGATAAAGCGCTTTATGATCTAAACTGCTTATACGTTACGCGCACAAACACTCAATTGCAAAAACTAAAAAAATATATATATTGCGAGGTTTTAGTCTCGTTCTTACCTTTCAATTCTGATTTGTCTATCCCTTTCGTGATTGGCTAGTCTTTCGCGTTCTAGTCTGATGTCATAGGGGGAACTAGCCCCGGTGGGAACTATCCAAGCGCCGGGAGGTTGGGCGCCGGCCCCTCCGGCGGCGGCAGCCGCGTGATACTTTTGCGTCCAATACATATCGAGACCCGGTCCGAATCCGGGTGGCAATATCTGATGAGTCTGCGACAACAAGTGCCGATAAGCCGGGTTGTGGATGTCCAAGGGCCCAGGGGCGCCCGGGTGATGGTGGGCTTGAAGCATGTGCGGGGCAGACGAAAGCCCGTAGAGTCCGGCGGCCACGTGAGAGCCGGAGGGCGGGGGTGGGGGTCCCGAAGCCGCTCCTCCCCCGCTGGAGGTGGTCGGCGTGCCCCGAGACTGAGATGGGGCTTGTTGGGAAGGCGGGGGTTGTGGGGGCATACCGGGTATTCTCGAGAAAATAGGAGACAATCCAGCCGGGTGCATGTCGAAATTTGGCTTCAATGAGTCATTCCGAGATTCTGAGCTCGACTTTCGCTCGGACTCGGCCAGTTGATGGTGTCCCGGATGTTGTTGTTGTTGCTGCTGCTGTTGTTGTTGTTGTATTTGGTGGTGGTGACTAGTCCGAGACGTGTCACCGCCCGACGAAGAACGTTGTTGTTGATGGCTACCCGATTCCTCCTTCGGTTTACCACCGGGTAACGCGGGAAGAGGTCTATTGCTAGAACCGCGAGCGTCTAACGGAGCTACCCCCGGTTTGGGCGATCCGCTAGTCGGCCGATGATGTTGTTGCGGTTGTTGCTGAGAGGGCGGTAATGGTTGTTGTTGCTTATTTCGCGAACCACCACTTTGTTGAACAAATCTAGCACCATGTTGTTGCGGCGGTTGGCCGCCGTTTTTATTGTTGTTGTTATTATTATTATTGTTGTTGTTGGGGTAATTGGCGGGCGGAGCGACTTCGCGTACCAAGGAGGGCGGCAAGTTATAGGCACCAGCGCGGACTTCGCCCTTTACCGGAAGCGAGGGGGTGGAAGTAGCTGTCGTCGTGGTGCTACCGTTGTTATTAACGCGAGAAATTTCACTACCACCTAATCCGGACTCGCCGTTGTTGTTATTGTTGCTGTTATTATTATTATTGACGACGGACGGTCGAGGTACACTCGTAATAACGGAAGCCGCGTAGGGTGGCGAGGAAGATGAAGTAGTCGATGACGTCGACGGTGGTTTCGCCGAAGCTTGTTTCGGTGGCGAAACTCGCGTTAATCCGTTCACTTTCACCGCCGGAACTTCCGGTCTATATCCAGCGGAAACGGAAACCGGCGGTTGTTGCGTCGGCGCTTGAGGTACTTGTTGGGACACTGTATCTCGTTTGTTATCCTCGAGGGCGACGAGGTTTTTGCTGGAGAATCGACCTTCTGGCGTTTTTTCCAACTTCACCTGACACTTAAAAGAAGGCGCGATGGACGCGGCTGAAGAAGTATCGCGCGAATGACCTTTGACCTCTTCATTGTGGCCCGGCCGATGCTGAGCCAATGATCGCGGAGTACATTCCGTCGATGTTGCCGGGTTAGTGTTGGTATTAGTCACTGACGCTGTACTGGTTGCGAGTGTCGCGGGATTTAAACGTTGCTGTTGGTGAACTTGATTCTTGGAAGAAGTTGAAGAAAGACCCGGTTTGCGTTCAGCCTGATTTGTTTCGACCTGCTGCAAGGAAGCATCTTCGTTCGCGGTAGACTTTTGTTGTTGTTGTTGCTGATGCTGCTGTTGTTGTTGTTGTAATTTATTCTTATTGGCTAGTTGGATTAAGGCGAGAGAGTCGCCGCTATCGCTACTGCTACTACTGGATTTGCGACGGTTTTCACTCGAAGGACCACTTCCTCGATTGCCTCCTTCGATTCGTTTAGAATCGGAAGAACCTATGTTAAGAAAAAGGAATACAAAGTCGTTAATGAGTGTTGTAATACTTTTTTAAATAGAATTGTTTCTATAGCTTCGTTGCGGTTACTCTTTTTAAACTACATGCTGTGGTTTGATTAAAGAATTTAATACTAGTAAACAAGACATTTAATTAAATAGTTAGTTCAGTTATAAAGAAATGGTGGCGAAGCGCGAGTGAAATAATCTTAAGCGGGAATTAAGAGTATGCTTTTCTATGTGAACTTTTAACTGTTGTTTCTACGGATATCTCTTAAATTAAAAACTATGCCCAAGCTAAAAATAAGTAGATTGATAGTTTAGCAGCTTTAAAAGCTTTATTGCCTTAATGTAAATTCAATCAATACGGCGTCAGCTTGCCTATAGTAACACGCCTTGTCAAGACGGATTGAAAACAGAAACAAATATATATTTTAATGCAACCCCTTTTACGAGCAATCGCGAGTCGCGACCGTTCGAAATGAAAGACGACAGCTTGTAATGAATGTAATAAAGAGTGACATTCAATATTATATATTTAATAATAAAACCCCCGAACCATTTTAACGACAAAGGGAACAGTCTAAACTATAACGGTTCTGACGAGAGAGAGACCTCTTAATGTTCAAAGAATTTCGAACTAAAAAAAAACTTTGATGTCGAAACTCTTTGTTGAACAATGGAAAAACATTACGGTGAGAAAATAACAAAATAACACACTTGTCCTCGTACTAGAAAGAGTTTTCAAAACGTAAAAAGCTAGGCTATACTCGTACTTCTTGGATTGGTTTTCCACGAGATATAAGGAAGCCTTGTTATTATTTCCTAGTAAATTCGAGCAGATTCTAGGCTAAAGATTTTGAAATAAAATAATATTTGACATGTCAACTTGTGCACGCTCGGTAAAGAGCGATTTCTATTAATCCCGAGAGAGAGAAAGGCAAAAATCAATTAAAGGGGGTTTGAAATTTGATACTAAGTTAATTTATATCATTTTAACAAAAAACTCCTTAATGAATTTTCTGTTGACTATACATATATAACTACTTTTTGTACAGGTTGGGTTATACTTAAGCACTAACTAAATTATCTGTCTAGCGCAAAGTCGATTAAATTATATTTGTACACCCTTCAAGGACCCTATGTTTCGACGAATCAAATCTCACTACATATTCCAAGTAGTCATATTTTCCAGCCTCCCTTTACTAAATATAATCAAGAAAAGAAAGTGAAGTAGCCAAAGGAAAGGAGAACTTTCGGGTGTGAGAGGATTTGTCTTTGACCAACAGCTGTTAGGTGGGAAAAATAATTATTTCGCAAGACTATCGAATTTTCAGAGAAGGAGAGTTTTGGCGACAATGTTTCTGACATCTCCATTTCTTTTTCTTTTTGTAAGTGTCGCAAATCGGAATATATCCATTGCCTGGAGTATCTGATTCTGAAGGGTTTTGTTTTTACCAATAGTTGGAATACGCGATTGCGTTTTGTAATAATGTATTTATTTATACCGTTCTGTTAAGCATATAGTCTTAAAAATACAATGAATTTATTCATAAGCATGAATGGATACTTTAAACATAAAGCATTACGAACTTGCCTAAAATTGATTTTAAGCGCTCTATATTATCTTCGGACACATGATTTATATTTATCAATTTACATATTATTAGTTTACCGTCAACACAATGTGGATGTAATTTCCAACATTGCTAACTCTAGAGTTCACAAGAGTTTGAACGCAATGCACTGTCAAATCTAAACTCAAAGAACTCAAAGAGTGTAAAGAATTCAAGAATGATGTTTCCCTCAGATTATTTTCTTATTGGCTGTGACGATACTACAAAGGTACTGCCCCCATGATAGAAAAGCTAATGATATAAGTTTAAAATCATGACTATATTAAAACATTTATATTGAAATTATTTTTGAAAAAGTTTATAACATATTCCTCTACATGAATTCATATTCTAAAAAATACGGAACAAAAACAAAAAAAAAAACTAACCAAACAGAAAGGAATTATACAGAATACGTTTAAGGAAATTAATATCTGATAATGTTATTCAATAAACACGCCCTACCAGCTTTTTCCAAAAAAATAAATCAGTAAAAAAAATAATTACTTTGAAAAGGAGTGGCTGTCTACACAGCCATCACTCATAAATATTGACATAATAATAGCTTACGCCACAGTGTCACTAACTTTTTAAAAAGCTTAAAGGACAAGTAACACGCAAAGATTAAATTAAAGTCCTTATACAACCTAAAATTTTCAATTTCAAAAGTTTGCCATTAATTTTTCAATTTCGGGTAGTATTTAGATTTAAAATAAATAGAGTAACATATCAAATATGGGCGGAATTTTGACACCTTTCCTTAATAATTGTTAAGAATATATATAATTACATTTTGAAAAAAAAAAAACCTAAAATATGAAGAGATAGGTATGTGTAAACGTATAGCTAGAAGCGGTCAACCATGTGCACATGTGTATTATATAAATTCTAGTATAGCAAGATACCATGCCGCAGTGATAAGGTCACTGCCTTTTTCAAGTCATTTTTCCCCTTTTCGGTCAATTTTTTTAATTTTTTTCTGAATAATAAAAAGAATAGGGAGTTTAGTTCCTCTATAACCACGCCCAAAAACATCAAAAAAGATAGTCTGACCCTATAGTTATAGAACAAAAAAGAAAGAAAAAAAGATATAGATAACAAAAGAAGAGTACATCCCCTTTTTTCCCCCCCAATGCTTTTTCCATTGTCTCAGGAACTAACCACCAGGACCTGTCCGCGGAAAAGTTCAACTCTTATTAGAATTTAGAAAGCGAGGGATCTCTTTTGTTCGTCGTCGCTTGCGGTGAAAAACAATGAAAAAGGCTTAGTTTCGCGCCTACTCCCTCCCTACTCTTTCAGTTCAACAATTATTTTTAAGCCTTGGGGAATAAAGGGGGGTTGTCTAAGATTAACGGAATTATTAGACCTATATTATAGGTATTTCTGTTATTCTACAAAAGTAGAAATTGAAAATTATGTTTACAGTAATTACTCTTTTGGTGGATGTAATTAGAACCAGTTCAATCGAAGTAAAGACGATAGTAAGGTACGCTGGCATATAATTATTGAAATTTATTTTTATTTATTAATAATATAATGGATCAGTCTTTAAATTAACATATTGTAATGTTGGGGATATATTAAATAAGTCTAAATTATTAATTGACGAGATGCCAAATGGGTTTCCTAATTACAATACAATTAGAACTAAATCCCGCACTACTTTGATGTTCCAAAAAGTACCATCTTCTCAATCTGCAATTACCATCATTACAGAAACGCAAATCGAACTCTACCTTTTTTCCTAGTTTTTGAATAAACTTAATAACACAGTAGATATTTTATATATTATCGCTACGCTACTTTGATGTTCCCAGCCTTCATTTCAATCAGCAATTACCCAAAAGGTTGTTATACACCATTGATGTTGAAAACCTTGAGGGAAAACCGGATCAAACTTTGCCCTTTCACCTAGATTTTACCCGATGTTGGAAGAGGCTATCTTTCATTAAACCCAAAGTCCTAAGGGGAAAACCGTCCCCCTTCCCTGTTTTATTTTTTTATTATTATTATATTTTTTTGGGGGTTGAGATATTTGAGATGGTCCAGAAATTGTTCAGAATGCTGCCGGTGAAGAAATACGATGCCTTATAACGCTATAGTCGGGATAATTTTGAGATTTCAATACTTACAAAGCCTGTTATAGCCTTCATCTCTAGGTTTCTATCTATTTAAAACATAGGGGAACCTAGCTTTGTTAGTGTTGAAAACTCGTTTCGATACTATAGCTATCCTCCCCCGAGGCAACGTCAACACATTCGGTTCATTTGCTGCCAGATATTTGGGCTTCATCCTCAAGGACGAACCGTATAGGTCGGGATAATATCGCCTTCGTCTGCACGTAGGCCTCGCGAAGGCCCATTTCGACCAGTAAGCGGGGCAGAGAGAAGAGGAGCGAGAAAGGGATGAAAGAGAGCGAGAGACGTTACCGTAGCAACCATCCCTTAAGCCTTACGGGCTCTAGTAACGGTCCACGATCGACCTGTCAATATTAAACCCAAAGCAAATGCGAGAGGGAATAGAAATGGTTTTTTTTTCCGTTTCTAGAACGAAGTAGTCGTACTTTTAAGGCTTATTTACTTTGTTAAACGAATTGATGTGGTTGTATAGTTCCTTTTATATTTAGTTACGTGTCCTAAGACTATCTAAATTAAACTAAATTGTTACCTTTTGTTTTAATTGTAAGGGCAAGATGATAAAATTATGGCATTGTTTGAAAACAAAGGCAAATGTGTTCTTTAAAACTATACCTGTCTTGTAAGGAACAGAAGTACTTGAGCTTCAATTACAATATGGCAGAAATGTATCCAATATTTTTTTCATTTGAATAAAAACAAGTTTCAGCCACAGAAAATCTGCATGACCACGTCATGACGGGAAATATTACTCTATGAGAGTTCTTCGAATTTCAAACCACTTTGAAATATTCAAAAATTAACAATGACTACTTGCATATAATAACTACAACGTTTATTTAGAATTTTCAACTTTAATTATGCAATAAAAATTTAAAAACGCGATAAAATTTTTAAAAAAATTAATACATAAGCGTTAGTGCAAGACAACTAGTTTCGCGTCTTACAGGCGCATCATCAGACCTGATGATGCGCCTGTAAGACGCGAAACTAGTTGTCTTGCACTAACGCTTATGTATTAATTTTTTTTAAATTTTTATCGCGTTTTTAAATTTTTATTGCATAATTAAAGTTAAAACTTCTAAATAAACGTAGCACTTTGAAATATATTAGCCTGTTTAAAACGAAAAGAAATTTCGCAAGAGCTCTCCTTTGAAAATAGCCTGCTTTCGAGTTTAATGGAAATTGACAGGTTTAAACTGGGGGGATCTAGTTTAAATCGATTTGAATTACGGGACAGGCTAATCATAAATAATCGAAGGGGAAAATATATATAAAGATGGAAGGAATATGTGTTGGTGAAGTGGGCGAAGGGTGGTCGATAATCTAATAGTGACATTTTTATATCTCGTATAGAACGCGGAATTGTTTATAAGTATATACTTTAAATGATGGATTATATGATATATTATTGATGGCGTCTTATACATCAAGTAATCATTTTTATTTTCTTGAAGTTTTTTATTTTTTAAGCACAGCTGTTTAGTTTGTAAGTTTTTTTTTTTTTGATAATTTAAAATTGATAACGGTTGAATTAGTTTAGTTCGTTCACTGTGTTTTTTTAAATGATATAAGATTGATTGCTTTATAAGCTTAAAAAGAATGATTGAGGTCTAACGTTTAAAATTTATATAACATAAAGGGTTTTTAATGTTTTGACAAGTTTATTAGAAATAAATCCCAATTCCAACTCCTATTAGCAGAAGGTTTAAAGCTATATTTGGTTATTTTATCTATTATCAAACGATAGAGATTTGAGAGGTGACCAGAAATATGATATCCTTGGAATAAATAAATATATAAATTTCTGCTGGTAATTAAAGGTCAATCAGGAATAATTTCGTTAATAAGATTTTAATTAATGAATCTGTCACTACGCATATAATTTCAAACATCTCTAAGCCTAACTTTCGAGTAATGTGCTTTAGACCTAAAAAATATCAAACATTCAAAGAAGGTTCGAACAATCCAGGTTTTTCCAAACTTAAAGTTCATTGTGTATATTTTTACAATGAACGGGTCTTTAAAACGAAAATAATGTTATAAATGTATAAAAAATAGGGCTGACAATAAACTAGAGCTTGATTTCTTTCCCCGCTACTTCCCTAAAAAAAAAATTTCCCTGATATTTCCAGGTTTTTCTCTATTTTCCATGTTTGTACAAACCCTGATAACTCCCCAAAAAGAGAGGGGATAATAGTAAGGTTGTAAAAATTCCTAACAAATCTGGCTTTGTAGGAGGGGTGTCTTTTAATACCTTCGGAGTGTATAGTAGGGGAGATGTTGTGTTGACTATAAGCACCCATAAAAAGGGAGGGGATTTTTCAGGAGCAGCTGGTGTAAACTAAATATAAAGTACACTGAGGCTGAGTTTACTTCGCGGGGTCACGGAATCCCGCTAAAAATAATTTCGCAGGGGGAAACGACCCCTTGTGGATAAACTATCCCCATGGGAACAAAATCCTCGACAAAATCAATTCCTATATATATTTTATAGTCCGGTCGTTACGCGAGAAATAAATCAATGATGAATGACATTAACAGAATGACCAGGGAAAAATTCAATTACTTTTAAGCAATTATAATGCTAAACAGTCTAAAATATCTTGAATATATAAGACAAGTTTTCAATCAAGCTTTTTGGCGTCAAAACAAAGTTGAAGCTTAAGTGAAACGTTTCAGATGACAGAAGAGGCGATATTTAAATAAATTTTATATAAGCTTCTCTTGGAAAAGCGAAAGCTTGAGAAATTGTATAAAGATTTGTATAAAGAACAATTTAATTTTGGCCCAAGAGGATATTTTGACCTCATTCTTTTGGTAGAAATTCAAATGCTAAAATTATTATTAACCGTCTAATGTATATTGAATAAGTTCAATTCATTTCTACATCTATACTAATACAAATATTATTAATTTGAAGGCGTGAATTAACTAGTTTATAATTAAAGAATAGTTCGTAATTTCTGTGATTAGTTCGTAATTTCTGTGTTTAATTTAAAAATCACATTGTAGTTCTAAATATACGAATAAATTATCGATAAGTTGTTAAATAATTTAACTGTATCGTGTAACGTTGCATTTCAAAGCATATATTCCTATATCAAAGCTATTCTAAATAAATTCCAAGGCCATAGTTATCGTAGCGTGTTTAAAATTACTACGGTGTAAAAATACGCCTATCATTTTCAGTTTTTAAAAACAAAAGAAGTGGGTAGAACCGAATTCCCATGTTTCTCTCTCTCTCGTCTCGTTCAACGGCTTTCCAATTATTTTAATTTTAAGCTCGCTTAAAACAATGAGGGGTGTTATGTATATCTAACCTACAGCGCTACCCACACGTCGCAGGCTATAACGAAAACGGGAATCAAGCCAAAATGAACAGCTTTCGTGCCCTCTTATCTTTGTTTCAACAAGAGTACCTAGATAGAATTCAACAAGATGGGTGTAAAGCCAGATTCGTAGCTTCACTCCATGTCGCGTTAGTACGATAGAAAGCCGCGTAGGTAACTATTATTTAAATTTTTTAAAAAACAATCTTTCGAGCTTTAAATAATCAGGATGGTACATAATATTAACTTATTTGTCGACCTATTTTCATATATTTGAGCTTTAACTAGCAACTCGAATGGAGCGGCTAAGCCTTGCACGAGTATAGGCAATTTTGGACTTCTCTGGGTATTGGAAATGGAAAGTTAATCCGATATGATAGATAACCCTAACTGTGCTACATCATTGTCTTGAATTCTGTTGTACATATAGTATACCTAAGATATCCGCTTTGAGAGGGCATCTAGTTAGAACTATAGCTCTAAAATTAAATTTAATTATTCACGAAATGACGTTTTTAAATTTCTGAGATTTTAAATGCGAAATTCCTCATCCAAACGCTTCAAAATTCTTATTTTTCACTAAACAACCAATACATTCGTGAAAAATGCTATTTTTTTCAAGATATACTAGTCCATTTGAGTTTGTTTGTCACTCAGACATGAAAAATTACATTAACACGTCCTCGAAGACGCCAAACAAGACTAAGGATTGAAAATTAGACTTCTAGATGATTTAAAACGTTAATCCAAAAATAGTTAAATTTTAAATTACATGAGCAAACCGTAAATTACCTTTCGATTTCTAGTTCTAACTCAAAACTCTCGAGTTCAATTTAGATAGAACAAATAGTTCAAACATTTAATACATCTCGATATTAAGTTCCTACGATGCTAAGCCTTGCATCAATTTTTTGAACAAATTCTTTGATTTTCCAGGTATTCCAGAAAGATGGGGAAGTTAACCCAAAATCCTAGATAATCAAATATGTATTCTACTACATCGCCCTACACAAACTAAGAAGCCACTATTCGTTCGAATGTCTGAAAAACTTCAAAAAAAAGCAAAATCGTTTTTCACGGAGGTGATGAGAAACTTATACAGCGTTATTATTCCCGTTTTTTCGAGGACAACGCCTACCCGAAAACTTCCAGTTTTAGAAAAATTCCTATAACGTGTAGAAGTATAATAACGTTTATAGAAAAGAAGAAAAAAAAAAAAAGCTAAATTATTAGGAGAGACTTAAGAGAGATAGAAAAAAGTGGTTTGACCTCGCCTGGCCCGCAGGCAGACAAGTTTTCTTTCTTTCTAATTTCAGTTAAACTAGATTTTGGCTTTTACAATTTTTCTTATTTTTTCTTTATAGTCTTAATCGTATTTTTGCGCCCTACCAGTTTTTACAGCCTGGAGGGATATTATTTTTAAGGATAGCCCCAAAATTGATATATTCAACGAAGATGTATATTTATATAATTATTTTTAACAACGTTAATATATAATATATATTAATATATAATATATATTAAAGTCAAATTAACAGTTAAAGAGGTCATATACAATAGAAAATACCGTCATCGTTTTAATTTGAAAATTGCGTATTAATGTTTAAATATATTCTTAGAACGTAATCAAATTTCCTGGAATATTTTTTACCGCTTTGGTTACTACGAATTCGGTTAAGCCTAAAACTGGTTAGAAATAACTATAATTAGGTTTAGCAAGTTCATCTGGAATTTAATATATTTCTTTTATCATTTTATCGTTTAATTTTGAAGTAACTTAATAAAACAATATTCCATCATTATGATAATAAATCCTAATTCGTGAAATTTAAGTAAAAATAAAACTTATTATTTAACAAATAAGGCTTAGCAACTAAAACTTTGTAGGCCTTATTTGAACTATAATCTTATCAAATATTCGTGAAGAGGAAAAAAACCTTGTAGAGTCAATAACAAACTAATATCAAAATTAATTACATAATTTCTTTTAGCACTCTCTGAGTCTATATAAAATGTTTTAGGTTTGACTCTTTGATTTGATAAGGCTATGAGTGGATTGTCTATTTAGAATGTATTGCAGTAGTAAATAAGATAAAATTCAATTGATTTGGAACGTTTCACAATCACTTTAGAGTTAAGCACAAACATTTATCGTTAAGTATTCGATAGATAAGCTCAAAATATATGAGAAACATTTCCTTATCATTAGAACAAAAAAAATTCAAATCCTTAATATTCATTCCATTGATAAGAACTAAAATTTCTAAAAAACAAGCTTTTAAAACCACGTAGAACATAAAATTGAGAGCAACATTAAAACACAAGCGGGGGAATGGAGTTTGGTAGTTACGCAGAAGATTGAGGATGATTTATAGAAAACTATTATCATTAAGATTGACAAGAACAAAAAATAAAATAAAAACTAGTCACAAGAGAATAATAGACAGATGGTTATATATCATTAAACCCTTCCTGTACCTGAGACGAAATCATCACCGCCACAAAAATAGGCTTAGTGAAATAAGTGAATCGTTACCACAAAAAAAAAAAAAAAAAAAAGGGAGGGAGGGGGAATACATTATCAAAAGTGCTTTCAATTTTAAGTCCCCTGTTGCGAAGATTATTTCTTTTCCCAAGAACAAGTCTCATTGTTTATAAAATTTAATACTTTAGTTATTTTTTGTAATTACTTTGTGTGGGAAGCACTTGATTTAACCTCCCAGTGGCTTTCAGATTCGAGTTTCTTTAATTCATAGAAGCCAAAATCTAAAGCCCAACACGTCCGGAGGATATTAAAATGAAGCCTAATTATTGTAGAAATAAAATTCACGGGTAATTCTCCCGTGAAAAGAATACTGATAAATACAAATCTATATATATTTAAACTTTGGTCCGATTTTGTTACTTAAATCTGATTAAATTAGCTAATAACGCCTCATCTGAAGCGGATATTTAGCGAGCATGGAACTCCGATTAATTTTATAAGTCATAATTAGTTTACTTCAAAATGATGCTTTTATTGATCTCTAACTGCAATTTAAAATAAGCCTCTTATTTACTGCGATACTTCTCCTTTAATACACGCATCCTCGTAAAAAAAAGGTCTGCCCCATATATATATAGATGGAAATAAAATAGAAAATAATTTAAGGGACGATTTAGTCGAGCTAGACCAAGCATTTTAATAAGGCTCGTTCAACCGTTAAGTTTTCTAAGCCCCATTATGTAGGAAAAACGAACGACCGCAGTCATTTTCGTGGCATAAAAAAATTACACTGACGGAATTTAGAATTAGAAAATTCGCAACCGCGACCTAACATAAGGGGAGGAAAAAAAAAAAAATAATCAAATAATCAAATAATCAAAAATTCACCTTCGAAATAAATTATTTAAATAAGACTAATGGTGATTTTCCAAATGCGTATATAGGCCTACACAAAAAGGGAAAAACCAGCCTGTATATATCCGATACTTAACCAGTTTCATTATATCAATTTTGATGGTATATTTTTAGGCTATAATATCACATCCATATGTTCGGAGGAAAATAATTGAATACATTCAAACAATGAACTCGAGTTGTCTGGCGTACATTCTTCCCAATCCAATTTAACTATTCCGAAGGCCATATTAATATAAATTTATTATTTAGATTTTCGACGTTTCTATATAAAATAATAAAAATAAAATACTTGCGTTACTTTTGAGATAATCCGTTGGAACGTAAAAATAAAACACCGAAACACAAAAAAATAATCCACCTCACACACAATGAACAAAGGACCAAAAGAAAGAAAAAAATTACTCGCGGTAGGGGCAACACCCAAAAAACTCAACGAAAAAGCCGCGTATTCTAGGTTTAATAAAAACGGGAATGAAAAAATATCTCCAAAAATTTACCCTTTGGAACTTATAATTTCGGAAATCACTCTTTATTTTTTATCGCTCGCCTCCTCGTTGATGCGCGCAAACATTAGTAGTCTATACTTGAAGAAAATCGTTGAACTAAGCGAAATTTCCAAGATTAGATTGGAAAAAAACGCACCTATTCACATTATCACGCTAGGCTTAAATTTGAGTACTTTTAATTAAACAATTTTATCTACAATATAACTCGAGTATCCATTTATTAATTTCGACTCCGAGAAGCCCCGGATTTTTAGAAACGATCCGCGAAAAACCTTTTTGATGGCAAAAAGGAGCGGCACACGAAATTACGGCGGCCCCGAAGGTCTTTTGCGCGATTTCAGACTAGACGAATGCAGGCAGCAGAAACGTGAACGTAGGATGGAGAGAGAGAGAGAGAGAGAGAGAGAGAGAACGGGACGGGGGGCTGGAAATAAGCGGGAGGGAAAAATAGGGGGAAAAACGCTATTCATAGGGTGAGACGAGGGGGAATTTCGCTAGAAGGGAATGTGCGCTAAGCAAAACAGGGCTGTATATATATAAAAAATTGTAAGAGAGAGCGGACTGGGAGGGTAGGAAGAGAGACGTACGTAATAGCACCATTTCCCCTTATTATCCCCATAGATAAAAAACAGGACCTCCCTTTCTAAATGGGCCAAAATGGAACATTCCGAAAAGAGAACGTATATGACTATATATAAAAACACAAGAAAATTAAGCGGAAACGTGTGTTGTATCGTTTAGTCGTCCGTGTCAGGAAAAGACTGGTCCAAAACACGCCTGGCTAAGAGGGGTGGCAGTTTTAAGTTTTCGGATGGTAAAATAAAATAAAAAAAAATAAGATTTTAACTAAAGATAAGAGAGGTACTGCCGATAGTTACAGTAGGGGATTAGGCTTTTTTTCTTTTAAAGCCATCCAATTACCTCTAGTCTAAGACCGAGAAGATAGACATTCTTTACCCGTAAGTTTGAAAGCCTGTGAGAGATTTCATCAGGCGAAACGAAACAGTTAACTTTTAATCGCCAATATAAAAAAGTATACATACTTCCTAAGCCTAAATGCACAGCGAAAACAATAGAGTAATATTCTAGCTATTGTTGTATGAGAAACCACAAAATGGGGCTGGAAATAAAGACTATAAAGAAGATGGAGAACATTTCTTCAAAATGGGATAGAAAGATGCTAGGGATTAGATTCCTTTCTTATTCTCATTCTTTAAGATTAGGCCTATAACGCGAAAAAGCTTTGTTTATGAGATTTATTTTTCGAAGATGTTAAAAAAATGTATGTAATCTTTTCCTTTCTTTATTTTCTTTCAAAACGCTAAGCCATGTTTGCCATTCCAAAACAAAAACATGGAAAAATAACCCAAAGTTCTAAAAATAGATAGAAGAAAACATCTTGCGATAAACCTTGATAGTTGAACTTGTTTTAAGCGAGTAAACTCAAGTTTTCAAGATTAAATCCGGGGATATTTTGAAAAATTAACAGACGATAATTTTCTTTGTTCGCGATTACGTTATAAGTCTAAAAGTCGATAACCTTAATGATACTTTCAACTCTCAAGCGTTACTTTCCCCCACCACTGCATCATTGAGCGCTGTTAAATTACATTTGAACTGCATTTTTTCTCTTCTTCACAATTCTTATAGTATCATTGCCCTAGCGAACAAAAAAAAACCAAGCCACGATACCAAACGCAAAAGGTACTAATGCGAATCTAACGGTCTTTTCTATACTGGGAAATACTACCTACACACAAACGTTATTCAACTTTCGAAATAGTTAAACTCCAAAATCAAACGCGCAATTTTCTAGTCTGGCATACAAGAGGAATTGGAAAGGCTGGTAGGCGTAAAAAACAATGTTAGAAGTGAATTATAGCGACAACAAAAGCCCCGGAGAAAAGAATTAGGAGCGGGCTTGTAGCATCCCCTAAGCCTAGGCCTAACGCCCGGTTTTTTCCTCAATCTCCGGAAACGCCAATGCGTATAAAAACGGCGCGTTTTTTATCTCTTTTCGTTCTTACGTCTTGTATAAGGCTTAGGAATATATCTAAAAAAACTGGAATTTTCCTTGCCGAAACTTTAAAGGTGAGAAAAAGCCCTGCTTCGCTAGAGCAGTATTATTCGTGAAAAGTCGCCAAGGCTTAACACACGATTCAGTACCAACGATGTGTTATTATTATTTACTTTTCCAACAGATCACGTCTTTCTAGCGTCCCCTTTCCCTTCAAGTAAAATGGAAATTGCAAAGACACGCTAGCTGCTACCATTCTAGCTAACATTTAAAATTATTCACGAAAAAGTTTGGCCCTCTCAACTTTTTTAACGCCTGTTTAAAAAAAAAAAAAAAAAAAAAAAAATCAACCACCAAAAGTTTATTCCCCAATCTCTCTCGCTTATATTTGCATGTAATAACAGCTCGCGATAATTTCGAATTCGTATAGATAAATTATGTCAGGTGTAGGTATATGGCAATGGAAAAAAGGGGATTAAAATTATGCACCCACCCTTACATAACGTGTTTGTAATTCAATGGAGGTAATGCCCTTTAAACGGAGCGATATATTATTATAATGAAAAAGTATATAAAACGTATCTATACGTTCTTATTGTAAGTCTATTCCGATATATTTTTTAATTTTCTTTTTCGCATATAAAGTTTTATACGATATATGTTGGAATAATAATAAAAATATTTATTTTACAACGAAAGGTTATATGCAACCGCAGAGGAATAGCCTATTCTAGATGCTTCTAATATGTAAATAGAAATATTTGAAAATTTATTTCAAAACTTGACGTAATTAATATTTAAATAAAAATTAACACTATAAATATTCGTATTTTTAAAATTAAAATTTTTTTTTTGTTTTTTTTTTTTTTATCATTTTTCTTTACCCACAAGGTTTGCTTTTCCGTGAAAATCTTTTTTTCTAAATGTATACGTTTTTGGTAGATGGAAAGCTGAAATTATGGCCAGTACTATATACACACACATTTTCCCACTCTTTAACAGCTGATTGTTAAAGTGTACTACGTAAACAAAATAGATATTGCACTATAATTAAACCACGCCCACTTTTTGAAACATATTTCTCTCGAAAACAAGGATGTTCAAGAATCAAAACACTACACATAGTTTCGATTTGTTTTAGCGTAAACAGTTTCCAAATAATTTCATTAGGTTTGCTAGACTAAAAACATTATATATAATATAATTAAACAACCCAAAATAATTAATTTCTGAACTATTTAGGCCTAACATGGGTGTATGGGGGCTTAGAATAACTAAAACGGGCTAAAAACACTCTTTTAATGTCGAAGTACAATAAAGAAGGTTTTGATCTGGTGATTCCACTGCACAAATGCCAGAATGCCAGAAAATGTTTCATCTAGCTATTCCAATGGACACTAAAATGTTTCCCCATTTTAAATAAATATAAAATCCCTGATAAAAAAATGGATTAGAAAATTACCCAGTCGAATTTGACAGAGACGTAATTTAAAAATTAACGCTAATCGGTTCCTGTCACTCAAATTATACATTATCCCTTTAAGTAGCGCGCATAAACAATTAGGCGCGTTTCAATTTTTTTTTAAATATAAAATATGATTGAGTGAGTACGTTAGATATGACCCCAATATTTAAACTTCATATTAAAAAGCCATTAAACATTTATTAATATTAAACTTATACCTCGCTTTTTATAAGCCTAACCTGTTCCTAAAGTAACAAAAAAAGTGGGTGCATAGATTTTCAAAAGAGTCAATAAAAATTCTATTATTTTCGTTATTTTCTTACGTTTTGTAACAAATATGACGAAACATTTAATTCTACACACGTTCAATTGGACGTAAATTACTTTGCTTTAAAAATACTTAGTTATTGCTTGGTATATCACGAAAACTATAATTGGAAAATTGTTTGAAAATAGACAAACATTTCTAACGACGGTAAAAATATCCCCTGTAGATGTGTTTTAATCCTCGTACACCTGTTCACGCAGAGAAGCGCACCTAAAGGGTTGCAAACTCTAATATAACTCCAATTGAACCCATGCAGATATGTTTTAACCTCACTGGATGTCGTGTAATGAAAGGTAAGACTTTTTGGTTTAAGAATAAGACCTCGGATAAGTGATCGACCCTATCACGGTTTAGAAAAAGTGATGACGTAGTATTGCGGGGAATTTTTGCTTAAAAATATAGATTATAAAATATTTATTTTTATTGTTTGGAGTAATTTTTCAATGTCATATCTATAAACATATTTTTTTAAAGATCTTTTTGGAAAATGCTACTCTTATTTTACTGGGAACTCATGACAGCCTGACTTTAACAAATATTCCACTTAAAAAAGCCTGGATTTTAATCCTAACGTATCAATTGATGTTATTCTTTCGAAAAAGAATCTTTCCATCGTATTGTTGTTTACTAATACGACAGTTAACACGGGTTTCAGAAAGTTGAACTATTAAGCATCATTATAAATTAAACCTAATGAATAAGGGTCGATGAAAAACAAGAGAAAATAAGTATAAAATCAATTTTAGCCGAAAACAACATTTTTTATCTGTCGAAGGCTCGAAGCGTAGCGGGCTTTTAATCGGGGTCAAGTTGAGATTTCAGCTCCTAACCAAACTTTACTTGGCATCTAACATTGATTTTATAGTTGTTAGAGATACGTAGGAACATAGTTTGGCACACGTTGAAATCTAAAACTGATTATAACTGTAGTAAGGGGGTTCTCTTTCGAATTTTATTTTTTACTTCTTTATTTTTTTTTTTAGTTTTTTCCCCACATTCCCCGTCTTTGTAAGATTGGTTGGGAGCTCGCTCCCACTCTCTCCACCCTCCACCCCTTCGAGATCGATCGGTCGGGAAACTAGAGAGTCACGTTGCTCGGAGAACGTGATCGGAATCCTCCATTTTGAGGATAAGAGGGGATTCTACGCCGAGAACGGATCGAGCGCGGAAAGGAGAAGAGGAGGCCGAGGGAAAAAGAGAGAGAGAAAAGTTAGGCCCGCGAGCCAACACCAAGATTAAATGTTTTTTGGGAGACCCGAAAAAGGAAACCCTGAGAAGGCAAGATTCGATGAAAAAAAGAAAAAAAAAAAAATTAAAAAAAGAAGAAAAATTATATGCCCAACAGATTTTAGTAGCGTATATTTCGAAATGTGCGTAGTGTCTAAAGGGAAGGTCAAATTGATACGTGGAATTTTATTGGAATGTTTATAGATAATCAACTCGGAATGAATTTGTAGATAGCTTTTAATTTTAACACTTCACTGCTAACAAATTAACAGTAACGAAATACTGTGTTTTACTCTTAAAACGGTCGATTCTGGCCGCGATACTGGCTCTCCATACTTTCCTCCATGCTTCAACTTCATGATTTGAGAATAAAAGTTTATTAAATAAACTTTTTTAGAGATCTATCGGGCAGTATCGTAAATTATTTTAATAATATTCTAAGACTCTTATTAGATTACTATATTAGGCAATCATTTATAGATATGTCTCCCTTCTTCTCTTATCAGCTAATATTTTTTCAGACTTTCAAACTTTTAACCTTCAAGTCGCTAAAATATTTTGAAATGGAAAATAAAGCTTTGTATTTCAACATTTTAAAGTTTAAGGTTTTTTTTTTAAACTTTAGTGCCTATAATTTTAAAATCTCATTACAAAATTAATACCTTGATATAAAATAGAATACCAAATTTCAGTCAGCCTCCCTTTGAATAAAAAAAAACTAGTTCTTTTGGCTAAAATAGGGGAATAAAAAATTCCAAAGAAAGTCCACGTAACGGTTGGCTTCCCGTTCAAATTTACTTTTTTTTTCCCCCAAACAAATTCCCAAAGGAGTAGAATCCTAAAACGAATTTTAGCTCTTTTAAAAAGAATATTTTACGGGTTAAATTCTGAGTTTAAAAAAAAAAAAAAAAAAAAAAACATATAATAAATCTAACTATAAAAACCTAATGGTTTACCGAAATAGATTATTCAAAAGCTTTATCAATGTAGAGAGCGAAAATAAACATTTTCTAAAGTTGGACTTTCACACATATATGAAACACGCAAATAAGTATGCCAAATATCAAAATAATGCACTACACTATTTTCGAATTCAATATTATTCCTCAAATAATTAGCTGAAATAAGGAAGAATGCTACCAAATCAATTTCAGTCTCTTGTTCATTATTAAGTTTTCTTTAACAATTGGCGCCTTTCAAAATTTAACTATGAACTCTTAATTTAAAATAAGTCTCGTCACTCAATTTTTTTTATATTTTCCTAATTTTTTACAATATTTTAATTGTTGAATAATAATTATTATTTGTGTAGTATAAGTGTTTGTATTTGCGTTGGCATCACCCAAGAAAAGACTATATGCCACTGAAGTTACCTTCACTTTTCGTAGTGAATTAAATAGTCGTCCAGAAAAGAGTATATCTTAATTAAGTGCATATTACACTTACCTTCCACGCTGAAAGCCCCATAAAAAAAAGAGGGTCAAGAAAGCTATTTCCATACAGCAAATAAAGGCGTTGTAATGACTCTTATAATGACTTAATCAATTGTGAAGTCGAATAGTTTGTTTGTACCCCTTCCTAAATTAATTTAGCTTAATTGTTATTATATAGGTCACGTGGTAAAAGTATGCGAAACTTCGTCCACACTTCATTTTATCAACAATCCTGAGTATTTCCCGTTATTGCGCATTTTAGATTTAGCAATAAAGAATGAAAATTTAAAAGAAACGCTTACCTTTTTCGTCCTTGACGATTGGAGAAGCCTCCTTCTGGCTTCTAGCCTTTTTAGGGGTAGAGGCGGTGTCGCTTCCGCCGGAAGTGAGTGCCGGGTTATTGGATCCCGAATTCGCGAGGGGACTGGATTGGACTTGAGGTCCGCCAAGGCCCGACGCCGAACTAGTGGGTAAAGCGGCCCCGCTAGACGATAACGATGAAAAGTTGTTGCCGTTAGTCGAGCCGACTGAAGACGATGATGCCGAAGACGCAACGACGTTACTATTCGGTCGATTAGACGCCGCAGTTGGGCTAACTCTTCCGCTATGACTTCTGGTTCTGGTACCGTAGATACCCTGCGAAAATAAACGGGGTACCAACGCGTTTGTTAAAAAGTCATTACGAAGTTTTGGGACCAGAACTTCAAAGCCTGGCTTTCGGTAATCGAAAGTAATAAAGTACAGAGACGTAAACTTAATTTCAACCAACTAAATTGTGCCTCGAATAAAACAAACTAATTAGGTTACATTTAAAATAAAATCGAGCCATCAATCAATGAATATTATTGTCAAGAACGAAATGAAGCCGCTTATTAAAATGTAATCCCCAGTAAAAGTAATTCTACGCCAAATTAAAGTTTGACTCAAAATTAAAAGACCAAAAATTCCGTCTCAAATATCATTAATTAAAAATATTTAAAACATTATTATATAGAGTCCAATAATAACTACATTGTACCAAAATAGCAATCCCTATAAGTCATCTTTAAGCTTAAGCTTTTTTATTATTCAATTAACGCCAAAATCAAAAGAAATCTTATTAAAAACTAAATGATGGGTTAAGAAAAATATCACAAAAGTAGGTCGAAATAAGAAGTAAGAAAATAGTATATATTATAAAAAAAGAGTGGGTGAAAAGATTTCTTTCACAAGACGCGAGAAGAGCAATTTAGATCCATCAAATTGCAAAACTCCCTCCTCTAGAAATTTCGATTTTCACTCTTTTTTTTTATTGCCTTTATCATTTTTTTTTCTATCTCGAGCTCAAATTGAGATCAGAAAAGAGGTTAACACAAAAAATATCGTCAAAATTCCTCACGCTTCCAAAAGTTTATTATTCGGATCGAAAATTCATCGAATCAAAAAAGATCTAAGCTCTAGCTGTAAACTCTGATATTCGAGAAGTTATTCCTCTACACGTTTGCTGAATTTTAAAAAAATAATCTCTAAAATTTTGTTTTAAATTTTGTTTCCCAAAAATACCACAAAACTTCCTAGATACTCTTCAAAAGGATAGGATTAGTCTAGATATGTGTTTACGTCATTTTTTTTTTTTTTTTTTTTTTTTTTTTTTTCTCGTAAACCTTGCAAGAAAAATATTATCACTTCAACAAGCTACACAGCAACATTTTCGAGAAACAACTCAGCACATTTTTTCTTGGGGTAAAGGCCTATCTGAAATTGTACGTTTTTTCTGTAAGTACTGCGTGCTAAGACTATTTTTACAATCAAATTACTAATTATGCCTAATTTAAATTTGTTTACTTCGGGAATAATTATCGCATCTTTATTGTTTCCGTTTAAATTTTTTGTTAAGCCTAATATTTAATTACAAATACTATTTGTACTTTAAACCTAATCAAAATAATAATATAAACACGTCTATATTATTTTTGACTTAATTTATATTTGTTATCATTCCTCCTAAGCCTTGGTTCAAATTTAATTACTATTGATATTAAGAATAATTTCAATCCCTAAGCCTTATTTTAAATTTCACGATAAGCCTAATATAAATTTTAATATTAAGCCTAATTTATGCCAAATAGCAGCAAAAACTATGATCAACTTTTAACTAAGCCTAAAATTTATTTATTATTGATACTATAATGAAGCCAAAATTTTGATTCATTATTATTTATCCTAAGCCTAATTTCAATTTCATACTCCAAAACATTTTTTTAAATTTCCACCATTACGTGGAATCCTAACACGATCTAATACTGTTAAGCTTAAATAAATTAACCTGAATTAACATAGATTATGGCTTATTTTTAAAAGAGGTTAAAAGAACTGTAAAAACCTTAATTTTTTCCGTTTCAACATACTCTTGGCATTTATCCAATCAAACAGACATCCAGAAATGTTTTTCCATTACTATTATTATTTTTCTAGACCGTAAAAAATGCAGCTTTTAAAAATATCACTTACTGGTAGGTTATGTTGATTATTTTGGGTGCAAGCTCGTCTTCGTGGAGTGATGCCAATATTTTCTCCTTTCAATATAGATTCGACAACTAGAAAATAAAAATAAACAAAACAAAAATTAAAAAAAAACTAAATTTATATTTTAAAATATGCAAAAATAAATATTCGTATTCTATTTTTATCTAAGAAAAATATTAGAAACTTTTCTACCAAAAAACCCACACGAAAAAGACCAGAAACTATAATTATTATTTTTTCGAAAAAAAAAATAAAAAATAATAATAACAAAATCTGAAAAGATTCGAATTTTTCTGAAGCTATGAGTAATATTTTTTTTATTTCTATCGCTTTTCTATATCTTTCATAGAATTTGGGTCACGTGTTTCGACGGAAGTGTAAATGAAAAGGCATAAAATCTTTATAGTGCTACCCTAAAGTTGTATATAGGGAAAAAAAAATGAAAATATAGAAAAATTGCGAAGTTACGTGACCCAGAAAAATCTCCAGAACGCAGTCGTACATGAATGCTATTTTTCGAAAATAACTTTTTATTTTTTGAAGAAAGAAAGAAAGAAAAAAAATGGCGTCGAGACTAATGATTATGAAAGCCAAACGAAGGCTCGTAGTTGGGAAACTTTGACTCGAGTGTTAAGAGGGAAAAACCTTAATTTGTCACGTAGATATTATACTCTCACTCGACGACGCCGGTAACCTTTGGCCCGTGCAATTTTTACTACGTGATCAAAATATTAAATTTGATAAAAGATAGATTGTAATTAGGTACAGATATAAATTTTGGGATTGTATTATAATTGAACCATATCGTAAAGTATGATATTGGAAATTTTAGTTTTTTGTTCTATTTTATCTGTTGATATCAATGGAATATTTCGTGATAGTTAAAAATCGAAATTAATAAAACTAAGGGAGGGTGGAGAGGAAAATAAAGTTATTGTTTTAACGATTCTTCTAATAATTATAAGACTTATCCGTGTAGTTAATCATTCGGGTTATGTATCCCAATGCTTTTAAAAATCAAAATAGATCCAGATTTCACGGTTTTTTAATATTGACCCCTTCCAACCAATCGTGTAACGCCCTGCCTTCCAGCGAACAAAACGCCACGTTTGTCACATCTCGCGCTATAATCACGCTCGAAACATATCGCGTGACGCGAGTATTTTATTAGCTGGAAGGCAGGGCGTTACGCGATTGGTTGGTGGGTGTCAATTTTAAAGAACAGTGAAATCAGGATCTATTTAATTTTTAAAATCACTGGAATAAATTTCCCGACTGATTAACTCGATTTACCTCTTCACCCTCAAATTAAATGGATACTAGATTCTGGAAACAATTTATTTTTAATTATCATAGTTGCGAAGTTAATGGTTCGAAGAAATTTCAGATTTAGTTTAAAGTTACTCGATCAATTGCTGATGCCAATAACAAACGCCAGGATTAACGTTTGTTAGAAATAGCGCGCGTATTATTAAACAGCGTGCATATTAATTATTACAACAACAACAACAGTAGTAGTAAAATGGGTTGCAAAGTTTAGATTAGTTTGTATATTTTATTCCGCATTAGGTTTTGTATAAATATTGCATATCTTTGTATATTAGATTATTTTGTACTTGCTACAAAACAAAAGGTGCGTTATTATAATTCGGGGAGATTTTACGGTCCTTCGTATTAGCTTAAGCCTCGAAAACAGAGGTATAGCTATATATATACAACATTTTCTTTGTTTATCGAGCTTATTTCGACATCAGAGAGCTAGGGAATAGATGGAGGTTATAGAGTTCGGGTTAGAGAAGGCTAAATCCCTTTATAATTAGTGTAAGCAGCGGTGTATAAGCTGGCCGAGAAGGGAAATCCATATATAGCCGGATTATTGATTGTTTTAATGAAGAATGTGCATGATAAAAGCCTGTTAGTGTTTTCAGAACTTATACCATATATACGAAGGTATTTGATCCCTAGCTTGATCTAAACTTGTTAGCTACTTTCACACTTTGTATTGGGGGATACAATTAAAAAAGACTAAGAGGGTTAAGAAGAAAATTAACTGATTTATTATCGATGATTCTACTATAGCTGGGTTTATATTAAGCCTTGGAATCGATTTAAATCGTTACAAAACGTTTCGCTAGAATCGTGTGAACAGGAAACCGTCTTTTCTCGAATCGATTTGATTCGATTTTTCGAAACTGCTTCGGGAACTAGTTTCATACTTTTAAATGCCAAAATTGCAAGGTTTCCGATTAGTTTTGCAGTTCAAAGACACTTCCTAATTGTTTTAATACGCGAAAAATTATTATTTTTAATAATCGATAATCACTTTACACTCCCTTTAAGTATTTATTATTAAGAAAACATGATTTTAGTATTTCGGTCGCCATTCTGGTAATCTACAAGAATGGTGACGGGGAAGAGATTAGTGTGAACTTCCATTGAGTCCCTATATTCAACACTGCTGTTACGGTTGAAAACGGTACTTTAAAACTCTATAGTGTGAAGGACCAAGGCTTAATTTAGAGAAATATACTGAAATCTACAGCTTTGTATTTGTTACTTAATATTGATTCAAAATTTACATATATAAGTTTGAATAAGTCTTGATCGATACGTTAGATTTGTTTGTGTGTATGATACATGTAAAGCATGGGTTCGCTAGCTTAATCTATATAAGGCTTCATATGGAAGCAAGCTTTATTGGTACTGAAATTTGATACTGATTTTCAACTCACAGAGGAGCGGGGAATGATGAAAGATAATTTCACTTTGATTAATCAACGCGTGCTACAAAGGTATGAGGAAACCTTGGATTGAATTATTCAAAGCTTCGAATAATTATAGAACGTTGACATAATACTCTTCTACAACTTTGTTAATTAACATAAAAAAAACGGGTATTTACTTGGGATTTTAGTTTGTTCTAAGTAAGGTTGCGTATTTGAATATAATTAATATTTGAATGCTTTTGGAATAATACAATAGGGTGATATTAGATTGACGAGCTAGTAGTCGGGACTCCAATTTTTTTTGTTTTTGTTTTTGAATGCTTAAAATTACAAAAAAAAAACCTCCAATAAGGTTGTCAGCACCGAAGTAAGAGATAGAAGGGTATGACGTAGCAATTAATTCTGAATAATTTTCGTGTGTAAAGGTAAATTTAAATTATCCACAAATATATATTTGTTAATATTAAATATCAATACTGTAATCTTGTTTAAAAAAGCTGGCAAATATTGGAAAAGCTATAGAGAAATAATCAGTGCCAAGTCTTCTTGAACAAGAGTATATATAGTTAGAGTTTGAAATGCATTGTACTATGTACTGGACTGCACCACTTAACACTGGGGATATACTTTGTAATAGGTCTTCCCCACCCTTTGATAATAGTGTAAAGTGACAAACGTAAAGCTATGCTTTCCTTCATCTCCCAACAAGCTAGTAAATGCATTCAACAGAGATATAAGGGATCGCGTAACTTTGTAGGCGCTACCAAATTAAAGTGAAATCTACTAATATAGTATAGGGAGGGGATTTTGGGCCGAGATAATCCGTCAAATTACCTCCATCTCCAATCAAGTTCATCTGCACCAAAGCAGGGTCCTCATTGTGCTCTTCCAATACCGTATCATCAGTCAACGTTAGTTCCTGCAAAATTTAATTAAAGGGTAATTAAAAAAACAAACCCACGAAACAACAGCTATAATTGTATTTCTATGATTAGTATTATATAATAATTTAGTTCAACAGGAATTGACACGGACTGTTTTCATTTAAACGAGGCTTAACATTTTGAGTGAATCCGCCTCGACCTCTCACGTTATGCCAACTCCTTTTGAACGAAAGTAATACGCGAAACTCGACGAATCCAGACCGAATGAAGCGATGTTAATTAAGGTCATACGGAGAGAGAGAAAGGTTAAATAAAGGCTGGGTTATGTGAAAATGAATTAACATTCATTGGATTAAAAAAAAAAAAAATAACGTTTTCTTTTAATTGTCAAGAGCTTTCTTATATTTTGTATTGTAAGTTTAAATAGTTATTGGGCCAAATTAGTTGTATTAAATACAATAATTTATTGCCATTTTGACTCTCACTTTGTAATTTTCTACTAGAATCAGTTTGGCGCTTTTGGATACGCAATAGTATTATTACTAAGAGCACCCAAGCCTTTGCTAGCTATTTCCAAGGTTAAGATCACTTACAACTTTTCATTAATGAGTAGAAAATCTCCCGCGAATTAACGCGAGGTTAAATCGGGGTAAAACCGATGTAACACGCAATATTGTATTATATAATTGAAACGAGAGAACGCGCTTTTAGGATATAATCAGTCAATTTGAGTCGCACTTAAATGTCAGATATTATAACGCGAGACTAGAGCTCTTATAAATTATCGCTCAGACTGAAGAGATTATATTATAAAACTACTTGAGAAGCCATGGAGTGGCGAGCGAAGTCTTGTTGTCTCACTTTCAATTGGGGATATCTGTAAATTTCGAAATTGCCTTTTGCACGGCTTTTACTCGAATAATGATAAGCGCGCTAATAAATTTGGAATTTCTATTACATACGTTGTACAACCTATTACCATAAGTAGATTATCTCCAAGTTAGGTCCTATTCTGTTTTCTTCGAAGATAAGAACGAATTAATGCCTTGATTATCTCTTCCGAAGGAACGTTTCCCATTGGCTAAACACAGTTTCCCGGTAAATAAACGTTTCGTTATAATATTTAATGCCAAAAAAATTATCAAAAATATGTTATGTTATACAGAACCAGTCATGGCATCGATTGAAAGGATTTAGAATAAATTTTACTTTAAAATCGTACAAATAATATACTATAAAAAATAATTTTAGCCATGGTATACTCTTTGGTTTTAAAGGCCGAACTTTCTGTTGAGGGGTTCTCCTAGTACGGAAAATTTACCGTACCATTCGAGCTCGAGCAACAATAGCGGATCGTGGAACTGAAAATCGCGGTTCTACTAGTACGGAAGACCGAGGTTTAGGGGTTCTCCTAGTACGGAAGATGGACAATAGTAAAATTTTCCCTACTGAAAGAAATGGGCTATGGTACAGAAGACCGATGTACAGAAAATTGTACAGAAAATGAAAAAGAAATTTATACTAGTATTTCCCGAAATAAAACGAACGAATTCAAAGGCGCGATAGGATAGATGTATGACTAGCCCTAAAAAAGCATTTGCAATATTAGTTATATTACGTCCGGTTTTTCAGATGTTCTGAATATTTCGTTTATCTCATCCGTAATAGGCAGCACGCGAATGCACCTTCAAGCATTTCTAATCGAGTTAATATTCTTTTAGACAGAGAGCCTAGTATAATTCTCTTCGTGGAATACCAGCTAGGCCCAATTTTAGGGTTAGGAGGGCTCCCGCTCCGGCTCGCGAACATTATTGGCCCCCTGAGACATTCGGACAAAGCATGCACTCTGTTCATAGTAGTTGCTCATACAAGCGTTATCATAGGTAGCGAGAGATAGCTAGTACACGGGTACTTATAAATTCAACTACAGCATAATTGGGCGCATTAACTCTTAAAAGACGAACGGACTGACGGCGGAATTCTTTTCAAAATCGCGACGGGTAAGAAACTTTGCGTAAATAAGTGGGACGGTTTGAAAGTTTTTAGTTTTGACTCGTGCTTCGCTTTATTTCTCTATTTTTGTTCGAGTGCATTTTGAAAAGCATAGCTGTAGCCGAGGCGAATGACTCGGAAACACATTTCATCGGAGAGTACGAAGTTAGACTTTCCACTATCTCCAAGAAACAGATTTTGACAATAAACACCAATGGGCATAATATGAACTCTGTCAATACCACTTTTTGAAGCTGGAACCATGACAAATTTCTCAATATCGTAAATATTTAGATTTAGGACTACAAAATTTAATCAGAAATTTTATTTTATTTTCTATTGTAATATACCTAGTGCTTAGTATTTAAAATTCATCTTCAGACGAGCTATCTGAATCATTTCTTGAAATAAAAGAATTTTACGCAATCACTTGGAGGACATTTAGACAGCATTCCCCATATTTCATAACGTGATGAAATCATGAACCGAATCTGAATTAGTCCCCGAGGTTATAAGAACACAAAGCCTGACTGCCCAACTAGGGGAGAGAAGAGTTGGTCTCGTGACCTATCCTTACGAAGTAGGCTATTCAAATAAAGTAATTCGGGAGAGACGTAGTGTACTGATTTGAAAGCGGGAGGCGAAGTAGCGACACTTATAACTTCAAAAGGTTTCTTAGAAGAGATATTATAAAGCCATGGCACATGTATCAATATGTCACAGGACGGACGTAGTCAAATCCACTGTGGTGCCATAACTCTATTTTTACTCCACATATGGCACTAATTACAAAAAGCGGCGAGGGTGGTTGTCCGCTTACCCTGAGATCGTGGACGCCGACCCCTCCCGAAAATGTTATCTCTCTCTTCATAGACACCGGGTGGAAAGGTCGTAAATTACTCTATTTGAATGGCCTAGTTCGTAAGAATAGGTTTCTCCCCTATTTGGGCAGCCAGGCTTTGTGTTCTTATAACCTTAGGGACCAATTCCATTTCCAGATTCGGTTCATGATTTCATCACGTTATGAAATATGGGGAATGTTGTCCAAATGTCCTCCAAGTGATTGCGCCAATTCTTTTATTTCAAGAAATGATTCAGATAGTTCGTCTGAAGATGAATTTTAAATAATTAAAAATTTAAAATTTATACAAAGAATTCTTAGTGCACCATTTTCATTTTATTTAAAAGCAATAAATAAAAACAACCCGACTAGTTTCGGCTAATTGCGAGTATCGCTGCCATCATTATGAATTTTAAATACTAAGCGCTATATGACAATAGAAAATAAAATAAAAATTTCTGATTTAATTTTGTAGTACTAAATCTAAATATTGAGAGATTTTACATGATCAAATTAGGTTTGGTTCCAGCTTCAAAAAGTGGTGAAAGTGTTATTGACAGAGTTCATATTTTCCCCATTGGTGTTTATTGTCAAAATCTGTTTCTTGGAGATAATGGAAAGTCTAACTTCGTACTCTCCGAAGAAATGTGTTTCCGAGTTGGGTGCAGTTCGGAAAAACCTCTTTTATTCCCTTTGTATTTAACACGTGTTTTAATTCGCCTCGGCTACAGCTATACTTTGCAAAATGCACTCGAACAAAAATAGAGAAATATAGCTAGTCACAAACTAAAATTTTTACAACCGTCCCACTTATTTACTCAAATATTCAGAACATCTGAAAAACCAGACGTAATATTGCGAATGCTTTTAGGGCTAGTCATGCATCTCTCCTATCGCGCCTTTGAATTCGTTCGTTTTATCTCGGGAAATACTAGTATAAATTTCTTTTTCATTTTCTGTACAATTTTCTGTACATCGGTCTTCTGTACTATAGCCCATTTTTTTTCAGTAGGGAAAATGTTACTATTGTCCATCTTCCGTACTAGGAGAACCCCTAAACCTCGGTCTTCCGTACTAGTAGAACCGCGATTTTCAGTTCCACGATCCTCTATTGTTGCTCGAGCTCGAATGGTACGGTAAATTTTCCGTACTAGGAGAACCCCTCAACAGAAAGTTCGGCCTTTAAGAGATATTTAAAAAAGTTCTAAATCTATAGAACGTTTTGGTCGTGTACTTAGATCTATAGTTTCGTGAAAACACGCGTTCGTTCTACTTTCAGGGCAATACAAGTTTAGAAGTTCCAAAAAGATAATGAAAACGAGGAACAAGTTATTTTTAATCGATTAGAGGCCTCAGCAAAGTTTTCTCGTTAATTTTTTACGAGAAAGGTTTGATGATGTTTTTACGCTTCTAATCGAATAAAAAACATAATCCAAATATTCATTTTCGCGACCATTTTACAATGCGAAGGCTATAACTTCCATATTTTATTTTGAATTGGTCTCTGTTAAAACGTTTTCTATATTGTATTACAACAATAAATGTATATAAATTTCCCAGGAGAACAAAAACGTGTACTTTTTAACATAATCAGTAGTATAAGATGAATTGTTTCAAAACTTATTTCTATAAAAATATTACAAGTAGAGAAAATATTCAAAAATATTCGGAAATTATGGTATTTATATCCTGAATACAAAACGGTTCATTTGGCTACTGTTTTAGAGGCTTAAAACTAAGTTTACGTTTAACATCAAAATTATCGATAATAACAATGTACTATAACAAAGGAAAATTGGAATATATTGTTTACTTTCGAATGATACTCCGAGTGAGTTGGGCGAACACAGTTAAATTGAGAAAGGAAAAAGTCATTTTATCACGAAGCCATTATCATTTGCGAGTCAACAAACACCAAAAACAACATTACGTATATGGAAACTTTCGAAAAACTATAGGAAACAATGTACAAAATTCAAAAATCCAACTCGAATAGTTACGTCGATTCATACGACCTTGACCTAGATCTAAACAACAAATCGGCCTAATCTAAAATGTATAATATTCAAATCCGGTGATAGAGGAGTCCTCGTTGATTGCGGTAATTTACTATATGTCATATCCGCGGCGCAATAATGGCTTTGGCAATTTAAATATCCGCTAAGCCTAACTTTCGGATCTAAATCGATAAAAATAGGCCGAGAACTAAAAAAAAAAAGGCGGGAAACGAGATTTAATATCAGTCATATCACAAATTTTCTTTCTTCCCCCAATGGTATCGTAAACTTCAACCCCCAGAAACCGTTCCACAGTTAAAAAGATTGCCGAATATCTGTTAGTTTTACGCATACATATGTATATATACATCATAGGGTGAACCGGAAGCCATTTTCGCATAGCAGGCAAAATTCCGAGGAGAGAAAAAGGCGCAAAAAAAAAATCGATCGACATATAACAAGGACGGCCTCCTTTACGGTCTGCACGACATTATATTAAAAATAGGCCTTCAGGGGGAAGCGGGTGTAGAGGAATACCCAATGGAAGAAGGAGAACGAGGGGAGAAGGGGGCATAAATTCAAAAGATACGCGCGGGCGTGGGTGGAAACGGCCATTAATTTGGCTGCTAGGCCTTTGCCACTATAGAGAAGTTGGGGAGAAAACGCGAAGAGCGTGTTCAGCTTGCAAAACACGAGCTTCGCATCAAAACAGATCGAAGAGGGAGAGGGGTGAACTAGAGTAACAATATCACCTTGCAGGGTTACCAAAGGCGGACAATGCCTTCAAAGTTCATGCTACACATCCAAGGGTTACTTTGGTTCAACTTTGAATCTCATTCCAGTTGCAAAATGCGAAACCATCAAACCGGAAACCGTACGAATCTATAGGTTTGAAAAAGGCAAATTCCGTGTGGAATAAGGGTCTCTTTCAGACCTAGAAGGCCCGCTTTCAGGACCCAAAAGCCGGGCAGAGCCGCGCGACGCAACTTCCCAGTATTGATCCGGGGGTACTAAATTCCTCGCAACTCGCTGGCGGCAAAGTCCCTAGATGGTAAGTCTGTAATACGGCTAGGCTTAGCGACTCGCGGACTCGCCCTGCCAGTAAAGGGTGACTGAGAAGGGAATGAGGGCTACAAACGTGCCATTAGTCACTATGGAAACCCTGGCTTCTCTCCTCTACTCCCCGCTCTTCTTTTCAATAGAAAATCCTTCTGCCTAGATGCGTCGTTATTATAATAGCTACCAGAGAAGAGGGGAATGGGGATTCGCCTTTCAAAAGTATATAGCGCGCTAAGCCTCGGCCCCAGTCTTCTCTCTTCCTTCTGTAGCTCCGAGTTGGGCTTTTATATCAAAAAGGGAGGGTGCTTTTGTATAAAAGGATGGTGAGGGAAAGAGAGAGAGAAAGGGAAGGCAGGTTTGAAATAGGGATCTGCTCCCGCTGTAGGAAGAATCGACTGGGTTGGCTTTTTTTAGGCCTAAAATAGGCCTAGCATAGCAGCTGCCTTCTCCGCCCTGTTCTCTTTTGCAGAGGAGAGAAGTTTCAATAGAGAATAAAAGGGCGTTACTACGATAGATATATCTATATGCCGGAATGGAATGTAATAGTAGAGTGGAGTCTCTTTTTTGATGATAATAGGGAAAGATTGAAACATCCAAGCGAGGTGGAAAAGAGAAGTTTACGCTTGTATAGAAGTTAGGGTTAACTTTGTAGTTCTTATTTTGTTGTGGTTATATATTCAGGACAGGTTAGAGGCGCGATAAATGGGTTAATTTTAGGTCTACTACATTTAAATTTACATATTGGATTGATGTTGAGGGTTCAAGGTCGTAAAGCCGATCACCGCTTTCCATTAAAAAAAAAAAGAATTTGTACCCTTTATATTTGTACCGAAGAACTATTAGGTTTAGGCCTAAATATCAAATATATGTTCTAAAACTTCGTCAATAAACCCCCGTCACAATTAGAATAAGATTTCATTTATAACCTATTTAACAATTAAACTCCAGAAAAACTGCCTTACAGACGGCCTAATTTTTAACTAATTGAATAATTTGTGAGCGAAATCTTTAATATAATTCCCAAAAAGGAAGGTTTAACTATCCTTTTAGGCTTCAGAGTTAATCCTTTGTTGTGTACCTCGTTCAATAAAATATATATTATTCAATTAAAATTTTAAAGGCAAAGTTTAGATAAAAGCTAAATATAAATTTCGAATTGTCTCTTAGAACTCTTGCTTAATCAGATAAAAATTTAAAACATCCATGGAGATAAAATTAATAGCATCCAACATCTAAAGGCCGCTCTTTCAAATAATAAATCGATAAATTTTCCCTTATTCAAGGTCAAATTGAGGTCGTCGAATGTTACTAACGTAAAAGTGCATGCCTTTTCATTCTTGTTTCTCTAACAGGAGGCAGCCAACGAAAGACAAACACGTTTTTTTACCCGTAGTGTCTTTCTTTGAAGTGGGCCTCTCTATCACTATCAGATTGGAGCTGTTTTCTTGAATGAATTAGCCCATATATTGATTTTTAATTCTCGGGTTTCGGAGTTCGGCCAAAAATACACTCTAGCCAGCAGGAAAATCGATCCAACTTAACCCTCGGCGACGTAACGTTGTTTGTTCAAGAAAAAGAACGACTAGACTTTCTAGACTGGTCCCTTTTTCGTGGGAAATAAAAACAAAACATTGCCCCGCCGTTTCACCGTAATTGGCTTTCATATATACTTCCGTTTTTGTAGCCCTCGCGAGTTTTTACTTCCGCCTAAAGCCGAGCAAAAGATACAAAAGGGGTAAAGAAAGAGAAAGGACAAAGCTAGAATAATAAATTTTTATATATTGAACCTGAACGTCCGCGTGTACAATTGTGGGAAACCTAACAGGTGCTAAAATGAATGGGTCTAAAACTGTATTATCAAAAGCAATACGATCTCGTGAAATTGCGGCTATATTACTTTTCTGTCGAAGCCTTATTCTTCCATAATTTATAAATAATCGTTCTGTGTTTAGTTCT
Organism: Odiellus spinosus; assembly: GCA_963920705.1. Lineage (NCBI taxonomy): Eukaryota > Metazoa > Arthropoda > Arachnida > Opiliones > Phalangiidae > Odiellus > Odiellus spinosus. The sequence continues at coordinate 15,166,113 of OY987227.1, forward strand.
AGACTTACATAAAGGAAATAGAGAGCCAAGGCTTAATGTTACGTCCGACTTTTAGGACTTATATTTACACTTGTATCGTGGTTAGCTTATAATTCCACATAAATTTAATAAATTAGGCTTAAAATTAACCATATAATTACTTCAAACTTGAGATAAGCCTAAATCGTAACATAAAAACGACGTGCCTAATTAAAACTTATCCGTTTTAAAATTAGGCTTAACACAATCTCCATTCTTTCTCAAAATAACAACTAGCTTAAGTCTTTAAGATGACGAGGAGAAAATCAGTTCCAGTTCAGTTTTAGTCGACATAAATTTAACCTTGGTTCAATAATGATCTAAGGCTAAGCCTAACTTCCGGAATATCCATATTATGGTGCATCAGAGCAAAAATAAATGAGTCGTTATATTCAATAAGGATAATAAATGTTAGTCTTATATTTAGGCTTAGCTCAAACTTTAATTTACTTTTACATATGAATTCTCTTCGAATTAGGCTTAGGGAAATATATTATGAACTAATCGCGAATTACGAGAAAAACCCTTAAAAATACTTTTAACGAGTGTTTTAATTAAGATTACCTAACGGTAGAACGAAAACTAGAATTTCAACATCATCGTTATACGACGCGGTAATAAAAAGGTGCGGCGAATTGTGGGGAAAAAATATATTACCGGTAACTTTGAAAAATCGAGGAGCGTTAACTAGCGATAATAATAATTATATAGGGGCGTTGTAATAGTGGGGTGGGGAAAACTATCCAGATTAAAATATGCTGAGGCCGAAGGGAAAAAAGTCTGTTCGATAGATCAAGGTAAATAGGGGTAGCCGCCTAAGAAAATTTCATGAAATATTTATAAAGACAATCATGGCCCGTATAGCAGGAAAATGTAGTTTAAAAGTTTCTAAAGAATAAGTCTCATTTATAAGAAATAATACCTTTTTTAAGAAATAATAGATTTTGATAAGATTTAAAGTAAGAGAAAATATTTAAGTTAGCTTTGAAAGAAGGGCTTCCAGCAATTTCCGATAAAAAATATTGTAGGAACTGTATTTAATTTAAAGTAAAAAAAAAAGCACCAAATTCGTTATTATGTGTTTTGATTATTCATCAGGGACAAGGGATATTCAAAATTATAACATTTAGGGTTCATACAACATTAAGAAAATTACAATTTACACCACCCTAAAAAAGATGTTGGGGCATTCTACCAATTGATCTAACGTGGCCATGATAGTTGTCGTCAATAGACAACCTTGGTAAAGATCAGTTGAGCTTATCTTGGCGTTAACGAGACGGCTCAGAATTGAATACATTTATGATGAAATAGCTAACCAAATTACGATAGATGTTACAATTATCAGTTTATCACCAACCGTGAAAAAGATGTTGGGTTACCAAATGTAACAAAGCCAGCCCGGAATTTTGTTAGCTCCGTCATCATAAATGTATTCAATTCTATACGAAGATTGTTTCTTGACACTAACTATCACGGCCATGGTAGCTCACTTAGTAAGCGGAAGGTTGTGGATTCAAATCCCACCCATGACCTCTTTCAATTGGTTACCTATGACAGCATAAAAGTATTAAGAAAACTAATCTACCACTTTTTCCATATTTTATCAGTGAACTAGCAAAAACCCGTGAAAAACTACGGGATATTGATATATGTTGATGATACCCTTAATAATATAAATTGGTTAAGCGGCTGTAAAAGTGTACCAGCCTCCGCGTTCCGGTGTTCAGGGTAAAGCCCAACCTATTGCACCTTTCTGGAAAATATTACGCGCGTAAGGACATTGTAAATTATTATATGATCATTGTCCTGGATATTTCTAGATTAATCAAAGTTTTTAAAAAACTTTGCAGTAAATTTTATGATTTTCCTGATTTGAGTTTCCCTGATATTTCCCCATTTTTTTTTCTGAAAATTGAAATTCCCTGATATTTCGAGGTATTCCAGGTTGATACGAACCTTGTATAAATTTGCGCGGTTTCTTAGAATCCTATCATTCTATATTTTGAAATAACTTCGTACTGAATATTTCCATTTTTATGAGAATTTGATATTTTAACAGAATAATGGAAAACTATATTTTTTTTATACTTATATGAAATCCCACGATAATGTGGTATTACTTATACTATAGAGAAACAATGCTCTATTTTAGACAGGATTCGAGAACATAAAACCTGCGTGGCTAAGGGCGATCTCGTGAATAACGATATTTCAGAACCACTTTAATAAATGGAATAATTACAAAATTTTCAAAACGTGAAATCAATCGGTTTAAAAGGAAGTTTTACGAAGAATTTCCCCTTTTTTATGATCTAACGACTAGAAAAGGGAAAGTTTCTTCTGTATACGATTGTACATTAAATTTAGATAAGGGCTGTCAGGAAATATTGATATTTAATTATAATATATATGTTTAACTACGTCACTTCGATACTTTGGAATTGTTCGTAGTATTAATTTTGTTAAGAACGCGTGACTTTGTTAGATTTAAATCATACACGTGGCTTTTTGTCCAGGTATTCATTTGGAATTTAATTAAACACTTTACTTTAAAGTGAGGCTGTCACGATTTTTTTTCGAAAGCCTATGGGATTATATTTTCTGTTTTATCATAGTATTAAAACCCATATTCATAAATTTATTTGAAACTTCAAAATATAAATATAAAAAATATTATAATAATATATTTCAGGAACAAAATTAACAATAATTTAGTACGAATGGTAGAACTTTCTAGATTTAAGTACTTTCACGCAAAAGACCGCGCGAATGCAACATTATCACTCGTGTCAGAACTGTTAGCCATTTGAATAAATTTTAAATAATTGCAGAAGGAAACTTCGTAGAAATGATTTAACGATCGATTCTAACATTGAAAAGATAATTTTCCCTAGTAATTTTCAAAATTAAAGCTAATTTAACGAGTAATATCGTATTTCGGTGTTAATTTGCAATCGAAAATAATTGGGGTAAAATCTTTGTGGTGTTTACAAGATTTTGTATTTATTTACCTGTAAACCCGAATTTTATGCCTGTTCTTTAATCTCAGGGGGGGAGGGGGGAGATATAAATTTGGGGAACATAACATACCTGATTTTCGGTTACGCTCGCTTAACTTAGGTCTAAAGTAAGTACCAACACCACCAGGCAATTCACTATAAACTAAAAACAGGTCGGGAAAAGGAAATTTCTTTTTTATAACTTTTTTTTTTTTTTTTTTTTTTTTTTTTTTTTTTTCATCAAAGGAAATGATTCAGAAAATATATACGCGAATTCACAGAAGGGTCTTTAACCAAAAAAACTTTTTTTTAAATTTTTTAATAACACGAAAAGTAAATTATAAGTTTTTTTGGTCTTTTTTTTTTCGCAGCTTAAAAGAAAAAACCCTGGAGGCGCGAAAGAAATAATTTACCGCAAAAAGTACGCGAGGCTTGTCAAAAACCGGCCTCGAACTAAAGCTACAGCACAAAAAAAGTTGAATTTATTACAGCATCGTGATAAGAAGTTGCCACCAAGTTCGGTTCGCACTAGATATGACCAGGGGGTTATATAAATAATATACCGTTTCTATAACACATTTTAAATAGATGCTTATATACTTTAAAAATATATTTAGATTATATATATTCACCGTGTTTTCAATATTAATTTTGGTTGAATGATTTTACTGATGGGGTAAATAAATTTCCTTATATTAATATGTTGAATATTGGTTTTAAACCTTTCGTTCTGGTCGCTAGGATTCAAAATCTTAAATTAATGTCCCTATCATTACTATTAGTTATTTAGCATACTTTTTCTTTAAATTACATATTTCGGTTCCACTACCACTCTCACAATTTATGAACACTATTTAGGTGAAATTCCATCAAAATGTTCTAATGTTTAAACCATATTTATTATAGACTAACTACAATTACAGGGTGACCACTGAAAATTTGAAAATCCTATATAGGAAATATAGGAAATTTCTTTGCGAAATATAGGAAAATATAGGAAGAAATAAGTGTAAAATATATGATAAAATAGGAAGAAATAAGTGTAAAATATATGATAAAATAGGAAAATAATTAATTAAAAGTAGGAACCATGTTTATTAATCGCCACCGATTTAAACACGGTATTAATATGATCCAATTGCTTAAATAGTATGGAATTTTACAGACTATTTTAACTGGAAAATGTACAGTTAAGCTAAAATAATCTTATACAGCCACAGCTGACCCTTAACTAGAAATTTTGAGTAGAAATATAGGAGATTATAGGAATTGTCATAAAATTATAGGAGAAAATAGGAAGGAGGTGAAAAAAATAGGAAACATAGGAAAAGTGGTCACCCTGCAATTATTATTTGTAGTTTTTGACGTTAAAAATACATTTCAAGGCGCTAAAAATGTATATTTGACGGTAAAAAAATGTATATTTGACGGTAAAAAAATGTATATTTGACGCTAAAAAATGTATATTTGACGCTAAAAAAATGTATATTTGACGCTAAAAAAATGTATATTTGACGCTAAAAAAATGTATATTTGACGATAAAAAAATGTATATTTGACGCTAAAAAACGTATATTTGACGCTAAAAAAATGTATATTTGACGCTAAAAAAATGTATATTTGACGCTAAAAAAATGTATATTTGACGCTAAAAAATGTATATTTGACGCTAAAAAAAATGTATATTTGACGCTAAAAAAATGTATATTTGACGCTAAAAAAATGTATATTTGACGCTAAAAAAATGTATATTTGACGCTAAAAAAATGTATATTTGACGCTAAAAAGATGTATATTTGACGCTAAAAAGATGTATATTTGACGCTAAAAAAAATGTATATTTGACGCTAAAAAAATGTATATTTGACGCTAAAAAAATGTATATTTGACGCTAAAAAAATGTATATTTGACGCTAAAAAATGTATATTTGACGCTAAAAAATGTATATTTGACGCTAAAAAATGTATACTTGACGCTAAAAAATGTATACTTGACGCTAAAAATGTATACTTGACGCTAAAAATGTATATTTGACGCTAAAAATGTATATTTGACGCTAAAAATGTATATTTACGCTAAAAATGTATATTTGACGCTAAAAATGTATATTTGACGCTAAAAATGTATATTTGACGCTAAAAATGTATATGTGACGCTAAAAATGTATATTTGACGCTAAAAATGTATATTTGACGCTAAAAATGTATATTTGACGCTAAAAATGTATATTTGACGCTAAAAATGTATATTTGACGCTAAAAATGTATATTTGACGCTAAAAATGTATATTTGACGCTAAAAATGTATATTTGACGCTAAAAATGTATATTTGACGCTAAAAATGTATATTTGACGCTAAAAATGTATATTTGACGCTAAAAATTAATATTTGACGCTAAAAAATAATATTTGACGTTAAAAAATAATATTTGACGTTAAAAAATAATATTTGACGTTAAAAAATAATATTTGACGTTAAAAAATAATATTTGACGTTAAAAAATAATATTTGACGTTAAAAAATAATATTTGACGTTAAAAAATAATATTTGACGTTAAAAAATAATATTTGACTTTAAAAATTAATATTTGACGTTATAAAATGAATTGCTAAAGTCACAAAACGTAATTTTTAACGTTATAAAAAACTAATTAGAAATTTCTGTCAAAAACGAAATGTTAGAATTACTAGATTAAATAAAGAGTTATTTAGTTGCCCATATTGTATATTATGTAGCCTCAAACAACCATTGAAAAAAAAAAGGTTAAAATGAAATTAAAGAGTACATAAATCAAATTCCATATTCGAAGTATAATATAATTATCATAAAACCACTTAACATAAACCAGATCAAATTTCTTTTTATCTATAATCTATAAAAATAAATTAAGAACGCGTGCAAAATTAGTTAAATTCCTTAATACCACTTACGGAAGAAAAAGACTGCTTATAATACAGCGCACTAATTAAGAGCTCAAATTACCGCCTTGAATGGTTCGCCATTGTCATAGTTAATTTAATTAACTAAAATTTAGGTAATAAATGAATAATCTCGAGTGCGAACTAAATTACATCTATACGCGGACGTAAACCAGAGTGTACCGAAAATATTTTATATAATATAAAGGTCCAATGATATCAGAAGAAAAAGGCCCGTAATGTTACTTATTTTTGGGTGCAGAGCTCTATATACCAGTTGCCATATAGAGTCGCCAAAAGTCGTAAATACATTTAAGGGTCAACTCGTTTTTACAGTTTTTGTCATTTAATATATTATCAAGCGCGCCATTAATTTTAACGTTAAAACTTCCCGCTAAAGATTCTTCTAACCTCAAACCGGTCGAGCTAAAACTAAGAACCATTGTTTCTTCCAAAAGTAGGCCAAAAAAAGAAGGATATATAGGATCGAAAAAAGAGTATTTTCGCGACATTGCAATCGGAAGCACTTATCCCTTGATTTATTGTAGTTAAAAGGGTGGAGGTCCCTCTTTTAATTGCAATTTCGAAGAAAACTTTAGAGTGTGTAGCGAGAAAAGGGTAGTTTCAATGTTTTATGTCCTTTTTAAGGGTAAAATTAAACGTACAGGGTGTTAATCAACTCTTTAGGAACAGTTTCAACTCCTGCTGGTCGATAAGTAATTATTAATGAGGCAAAATCAAGGGTAATTTAGCTTAAAATGTGCAGCAAAATTACGGAAAGATTATATATATCCATAAGTATAATAATTTAAAATAAGTATGCCAACAAAGATTTATCAGTCGAGAGCGTCGTCTGCTTATTTTCCCTGCTTATATTGTAATAATTATATTGTTTCAAAAATCCTATTTGTAATTAAATAAAATCGACATTTGTTAAAATTTATAATAAATTATAACCATTTAAACGTAACTTTTTATGAAATTCGTGGAGTTTCGAACTGTTTAGCTTCTCCATATTCAACCTTTCCTGGTCCTTTATTTTGAAACGAACCCCTAAAGCCATGTTTACGGGGCATCTATAATATTTCTATCATTTATCTTGGTTATTTTGTAGCTACGTATTTAATATCATTTTTAACTAATTCCTGTTACAAAAGGGGCCTGGAACCAATTTTTTCGGAAGGACAATAAATCACTCATTTAAACACTGATTTAGAACACTTCGACAGACGTAAGAAACATTAAAAGGTGCGATAGTTCTACAGGGCAGCATTTCATTGGTCGTTGGAACACGTCATTATCACCCTCTACAAAAATCCGATAGTTTTAGGGAGTTTCCCAGTCGGCCGAGTTATCTCTAAGAGATCTTGTTCTTACGAGAAACCCTATAGGCATGTGGACTTTTCGATGCCCTAGTGTGCAATTAAGAGGTTTTTTTTAGATTCGAGTGGGGGGTTTTATATCGGAGATCGTTAAAAATCATAAAATCTTCTTATAAATGACCGTGGTACTTAAAAAGTTTCAAATCTAGAGAGAGAAATTATAATCGACTTGATTCAAAAAAATAGGATGGAATGATATATTAAATTTTGATGATAATTATTGTATATGAATATATTTAACACAGAATGGGGCTAAATATAATTTAAATACTGCGTTAATTTATATTGGTTTCGCAATTATACAACAGCTTACTTTAAAGGGAGAATGCAACCTAACAACATGTTATCGTTTCCTGATCGTTTAATATACACTTCCCAGAGCATATATTGGTCACGTGATTAAAACGCGCAATGCGATTGGGGTAAAAATTAAAGTTAAGTGGTACTTACTCTGCTTTTTTCGTTGTATGAGATAATAACGGCAGTGTACCACTGTGTAGTGCCTTCAGCCCTATAGACTTCTACTCTGTAACCAACGAGGACGGAAGGAGTGGTCAATAGAATGCGTTGACCGTCTTGAAAATCGATCCACTGTTTGATGGCTTTACGTACGACCGGATATTCCCGAGTAGCTGTTTGATTTTCCCAATCAGCCTCCTGCTATAATTTGATAAAAAGAAAAAGAAAAATAAAGTTATAGCTAGACAATCTAAAAATACGATCGTAAAATTTCAAAAGAGAAAATATGTGTGTAGGAAACATTTTAGTTTATAAGGAGAAGTTTTACGACACGCCATGTTATGAATACATTAAAATCCCATTAGGCCAACGGATACCCGGTATTAATATTTCATGATTGATGTAGGTCACGAATGGTTTGGAATTCTTACCTCTTTTATTAAAGTTAACTTTAAATATATATTAGGCAAAATTTAACCAAGGTTTTGATACAAATATAGTCCGTACAAGAGTTTTACTATAATAATATATACCATGGCTTAGAAATATAAGTGAGAAATCTATATATAATAAGAAACTTATAGCTAATTTCAAAGAGCCACTCTAGAAGTGCTCTGAATCTATCTGAAAACGTAATTGCTCCTGGCTCGCTATAGAAGATCGAGCAGTGGAACATAAATTTGAAAAAGATTGCACCCCTAAATCGTGCTTTCATCCCGTTGCTCTTTCGAAAAATATAAGGCAGAGCAAAAAAAAATATTTTCCCAGTGAATACAAAACAAAGGGAGATATTTATTGCTCTGACTCGTCCAATGGGATACAAAACTTGCTCTCAGAGTGATTTCTCTCGCTCTTAAGAGCACCCAGAGCAATTACTCTTTTAATATTACTAATTTCCAATAATATTTTAAATCTAATCCTAAATAATATATGAAACAAGAGATGGGTAAAAAAAACGAATCATCGTTTTTGATTTGGGCGTAGTCCACTTTTTTTAATGATTTCAAAATAATATTGCGTTTGGTAAAATAAAATAATCTAATACTAGTTTCGGTGAATTAATTTTAAAATAATATTACGTCATTATTTGTAATTTAAAAGTGTGAAATAAATGAACAATCGTGTTTGATGTTCACATAACTCCATCAGTTAAAAACCTTGTCCTTGGACTTGTTACGAGAAAGGGGAGTTACACTTCTAGGCAAATTGAGCAACTTGTAGAAAAATTTGATTGATTTCATGTTTAAGTTTCTATACTCAAACTCTAATTCCATTTATTCGTAATATCTTTAACGAATTAGATTAATTGCAATTTTAATATTCAAATGAAATTTTTGGTTTTTATAGTAGGTCAATATGTAATTTGCAATTTCGTTCCATTCTAAGTTAATCTATAATTTAAATTTCAAACAAGTTCTGGGAAATTATTGCATGATGGTAAAAAAAAATATTATGAGGGTTAAAAATTGATGGTGTATAACACACGCAACCTAGACATTTGGGGGAAAACTTATTTTATATAGTGGTGCCATTGAAAAGGATGTAATTAAAAATGAATTAACAATCCCTAGTTGTATGTCTGGGTCTGCTGGCTAGGGGCAAGAGTATATTTGGTATAAAAATACACAATTATATTAAGAATCAAACTAATATTTCTGCACGAACACTTGTATTTATACCCTATTATATATATCTATCTATCTATCTAATTAAAATACAATATATACATTGAAAGACTTGAAAAAGCGGAAACTTAATGATTTTGACAATATAGAGGTCGTGCGAATTGTTCAAAACGAAATAATTTGAAACTATGTAAAGGTAATCAAATTAATTTGACCTCGACCATGGAAATTCAACAATCAAGGGCAAAAATGGGTGACAGTATAAAGAAAAATACTAATTATAAGCTAAATTATAATTAGTATAATTTTAATAAAAATCACGGCATATAATTTTATCAGATTTTTCTTTGTTTTAGAAAACTTGTATTCACATTGCGTAATTATTTGGACCATTAATTAAAAATTACGTCACCACAACTAATTAAAATCGGTACATTTTGTATCCCAAATACAATTTATATGATAAAATAAATTTTACGAATTTATTTTAGGATTTCTCAAAAAGAAAAATTGAGGAAAATATATTTTAAAATTCGTTACAATTTCTTATTATTGTATCTATAACTTTAGATCAAGGTTTAATATCAAGTACCGTGAGAAAAATAGTGAAACATTTGAGCTGTTGTGAATGATTACCAGCGTATATAGCATTAAAAAACACATGCGGATGATGCTCTTTGGTGTTGAATGAAATAAAAAAACATTTTAAACACATGTGCGTTTGCGCAACTTCCCATTAAAACCTCTTTATATTTTATATCATTATCAAAGACACTCTCTCTAATCGTGCCTTACAAATCCCTTTCTAGTCTAAGTATTAGGAGAAGGTTGAAGGGTCTATTAAACTCTTTCGCAATGTAACTTTATTTTTCTCAATCCTTAATCCTCAGAATGATGGCACGAAGCCACGCTATGTTTTTTCGTTATTTTTTTTCTCCTCTCACTCTCTCCCCTTCTTCGAATACTTTTTTTTTTCTCTTCATACTTATATAAACTCTAGTCTCTTTATTCCTGGAAACGATGATAAGAATTTCTGTCGTCTCCGGTTTGAATTTATGCTGACGCTGAATCATCAGTTGAATAGATAATATTTAGTCCTGGCTTACAAACAAAAAGTTGACTCGGAAACGGTATAACTAAACGATAATACGGCGGAGGAATAAACGATGTTAACATATTTTTTTCGATAACTTGTTTGACTCAGTAAGGTGGGGTGATGGGGTTCTTTTCGTAATCTGTACAAGAGGCTTCTTCGACTTTTTACATTTACTTTTTATCCAGAAACGCTTACTACATCTATATAATCACGCTAAGGTTGCCAAACGTTGCGACACACGCTGCTAAGTCGTGTAAAAATAAAATACTTCACTATCTCTCTTCATCTTCAATAAACATTTTTTTTTTTAAGTTTTAATTTCGACAGCAAACTGAGCTGTAAAGGGGTTATTTGGAACGTATACACTCAAAGCTACTGATCTTTTCCCGCCACTAAAAGCGCCTTGAGAGTTTCTCATATCGTCGTATCAGTAAATTTAGTGAAACTAAACAATATGGCAAATACGAGAAATAGTTAACGACTACTACAATCTTAGTAATCTAACCCCATAAACTTAGAATCTATAAATGTAAAATAAGGAAAATTCCCCACGAAACTAAATCCCAAAATAATTCAATGAGAAGTCTAATTAATGAAGCCGCAATCGCACTAGACTTTTTAAAAAGAAGGTTAGTTTGTAGAATTAGTTTGACAGTTGTAAAAATCTTTTGCAAAAATTAATATTAATTTTTCTTAAAAATCGATTTGAACATTCAACACTGATGTTAACGAGGCTTAAAGGTTAATATATCATATGTGGACGACAAAGATAATAAATTTCGCCATTTTGTTGGTATTGTTCAGCCAATCATTGGAGTACACAGACCTTTTTCCTAGCCTTTATCTCCTATTGCCCCCCCCCCCCCACAAAAAAGATTACGCTAAAGTATGATATGTCAATAGAATTCGAGTTGTTATATATTTGATGGCCTTACGTGTAAATTTATTTTTATCACTATAAATTTATTTGGAATTTAAAGGATAAACGAACAGTCGTTCTAGGAAAAAAATCTATAATATTTATAATTCGGAACACGCAAAAAATACGTAGTCATTTTTATATTTCTCATTGTTTCTTTATAGGCATCAATTATGAATTAGTTCTAATCGCAGCTTATTTCGCGGTTTTTCATTCTTTTTGCTTTTCTTTTCCCCATTGTTTTCCTAGTAATGTTTTCGCTTCATCACTCGCGTTCAAAGTATACATAGTTTAAGTCTCTCGCGTGTGCCTATATGACGTTAAATCGTTCATTGTCGACCAAAATATTTTTGACTGGCGTAAAATAAGGAAGGTGAAAGTTAAAAATAGATTAAGTCGTAAATGTCTCATCGCTTATAATTATCTTATTATTTATTAAAAGATTAAACATCACCATCTGCTCATATATATTTTTTGGAGAAATAGCGAGGCTAATTAAAAAAATTTTGATGATGATGTATTAGTGAAATTAATTGTTATAAAAATGTCTATTATATATAAGGGAGTCTATCACAGATTATTCATGAGTTAAAAATGGAATTTCAGTACGATACTATAGAAATAATTAGGTCAACAGTAAAAATAAGGATTTTAAAATAACCTTCTTTCGAATTTAAAATTTTGAACTTTCGTAAAAACGCACAACCCAGAAGAACGTGGAACTTGGAATGTGGTATGCAGAAACTAAAAATAATTAAAAAAATGCTAATAACCCGACTTTAAAGTTCAACATTTTAAATTTAATGTCGATCACGTAATAGTTTGTTCTTCAATCATTAAAATAATATATTATACTTGTTTAGACAAATTTTTGACCCTTCTAAAACCAAATCAAATATTCCCTAAGCCTAAATTTTGACCCTTCTAAAACCAAATCAAATATTTGCTAAGCCTAAATTTTGACCCTTCTAAAACCAAACCAAATTTTCGCTAAGCCTAATGTTTGACGCTTCTAAAACTAAATATTCGCTAAGCCTAATGTTTGACGCTTTTAAAACCAAATATCGCTAAGCCTAATTTTTAACCCTTCTAAAACCTAAGCCTAATTTTGACCCACATTCCATATAAACAAAGGCAAAAGATTTTCGATTTAATATGTCAAATTACCTGTATTTTATAAAGGGCTAGCTATTTAAAACGTTGGGCAAATATAATTATCTTTTTTTGTTGTTCAAAACTTCATTAAACGTATAATTATTATATTAATAGTTAATATATAATATATATGACCGGTATAACGTTTATTACGCTGAGCCAAGAAAATAAACAAAATAATGATTTTCGACAGCCACTGTTAAACAATCTAATAGGTTTAAGTGGGAAATGATTATAAACCAATTACATTGTTTGAATTACAAGTTATAAAGATAGTAATTTATTCACAATCCACTTTATATTACTGTATCGTAAATTTTAACCGCGAATTTTTTTGGCGAGTGAGAAAACCTTGAAAACATTTTCGTATATGTTATTCAATATGCGTGTGTCACAGTGCACGTACACACGCATATCCAAGAAAAAAAGGCTTCCATTGCCTTTCAAAAACAAGCCTTAATGATTTTTATAATAACAGACGTTTTACCACTATCATAAAGATATATCATTTTATAAACCATTGATTGTTGTTGTGTTAGTAAATTTCACTCAGTACCGTATTATTATTATTCTTCTACTACTAAAGCTACTTTCACACTAGTGTATTCCAATCGATTTTAATCGATAAATTCAAATCGATCAAGCCGATCAATTTTAATAGGAAAAATAGGATTCCTCTGGCATAATTATAGGATTTTATAGGACATAATCATTTATTTTAGATCGTAATAAAAGGACAAATGGTAAAAAAAATATTATCAGTGAAGTTTTTAAAAGCTTTTGCATCTAAGTAATTTTTAATTTTACTAAATTTAGCTTTATAAAAATTTCTTTACATTTATGGGATAGCCTAAAAAAGTTATTTGAAAGGGAATAGAACTAATCATGATTTGTTGGCTACATGGTTCCTGAAATTTACAGATAAAGTTCAAAAACGTAGGATTTTATGGACTATTTGTGAAATTAAAGGATTATATATGTCACTTAAAAATATAGGAATTATAGGACCTCTTGCAGCCCTGTTTTAAGTGCAATCTGTTCATAAACTTCTTGTAGTTTCAGCTGTATAGGTTAATGAAGCCGAATCGATTTGAAACTGTATGGTTCCCGAAGCAGTTTCAAGAAATCGATTCAAATCCATTCAAAACGGTTTCCCGCTGCAGAAAAACGTTTTGAAAGAATTTGAATCGACTCCAAAGCATAGTACGAACGCGGATTTATACAATTGATAGTTAAATATTTTATTAGTTAAAATATATACAGCTTCCAAAACAATAAATCTATAAACTGAGTTTTCTTTTATTATAAAAATACATAAAAAGTAATAACGTCATTAGTAAATAAGTTTCTAGCGTTCGTAGCTACGTAAATATTGACTTGGAAATGAGCTGTATATACTGTTTGTTTTTTTTATTACATTATTTGAAAAAGTATTGAGTTTTTCTAAAGTGAACTGTCACATATGTTTCGGAAAGACCGTTAAAAATAGGCATTCGGATAAATTACTTTGTTTCCTACTATGCTTTACCCCCTTCATATTCCTTGCTTTTACCATATGGAGAACTCCTCTTGAACATAGTGTATTATAAGACATGACTTTTTCACCCAATGAAAATATTTGTCAGTATTTGGGCCTTTTTGAGCCCTTAAAAGTGGCGACAAGTTAATAAATCCAAAATTCTGCAATTTTATGATGTAAAGCCCCACTTTCAGTTCAAAAATTAATTTCGAAAAAAAAAAAAAAAAAAAAAAAAAAAGCTGTATTTTCTTTCACATTGATATTATTATTGAAAAATGTGTTTTTGAACTTTGTTGCGAGGTGAAAGGGAATAGTGAGAAGACTCAGAAGAGCACTTGGCTGCCTATAGGAGGACGTGATAATAAGCTAGGTAACGAAATGACTACCCAGGTAAACTACAGTCCAAAGTCTCCCCACCAAGGAGGTTTCTTCGATTCCTTTTAAATTCTAGATGGGAGGGAATTTTCTTTTCGCCTTTTGAAATTGATGGGTTTTTGGTCCCACACGGTGTCAAAAGGTTCCCGAAAAAAGAAGAAAAAGGGGGCCAAAATGATGATAAAAGCCACGAAAAAACGAGGAAAAGAGAATTATAAAGATCGGGAGAAAAGACTTCTCGGAGCAAATCGAAGCGAAGTCACGTTTGGTTCAAGGTGAAATCATTTTTGAGACGAAATAAAAAAGAAAACTTAAAATTGGCTTCATCTCTATCTACCACCCGTTCCGTTTCTCCGAAAAGAAAACCGTTGGACAAAAAAAAATCCATCAATTTAAAAAAGGTATCCCCATTTATTTTACGCGACGCCTTTCATAAAATGAAAAAAAAAAAAAAAAAAATATATCATGACTATATAGCATTCAAATGATTGAAAATTAAATTTTTAATTTTTACATATTTTCACAGGGTGGTGCAAGAAAGGGAGAATGCAACCTAATAAGTGTTTTTTATCGATTTCTTGTTTAAATAGGCCTAATCCAATAGAAAAAATTACAAACAAATATTAAACCAGAAATAAATTTAAAACTTACCATTAAAATAGGCTTAGCTTGATTCATGGGGATATCCTTAATAAGGACTAGCGACAAATGACATTCATCATGAAGATCATGCATCGATCAATGTCATTGGTCGCTAGTCCTTATGTGGGGAGTTCAAGTAATCTCCATGAATCGAGCTAAGCCTATTTTCCGGGTAAGTTTTAAATTTATTTCTGGTTTAATATTTGTTTTTAAATATATATATATATATTTTTTTTTTTACTGTTGGATTAGGATTAAACGATAAGTAATCCATAAAAATCACTTGTTTTTGGGTTGAATTCTCTCTTTAACCTATATTTATCATACTTTCAAGAAGAAAGAGCGGTATCAATATATAAAAGGTTATGACAATCTAATACACACGGACTAAATACACTCAATGACAAAATTCTCCAACTCAACTTTGTCAAATTAGTGACTTGCATAAATTTGCATAGTGTCAACGCGTTCTGAGATTTTATGTCGTCCGCTATTTCTAAAATTGAATAACGTAAAATAAATCGGCAGCTCTGTTACAAACTAACATAAACCAAGCATTTATCTTTGATCGAGGCGGCAGAAGAGCTTTCCCCCTGTATGGAATAAGTTTGCCGCTTAAAACTTTTAATATTCTCAAAAACCAATTTTCCCAGAAGAGATCGAGGGGGTTTTCGAGTTGAGCCTAAATTTTAAATTAAGTTCCTCTTTTCCCTAGAGAAGAGGTTATCCAGTATTAAAATCCAGGCCGCTTAATAATTATCTTATCTCGAGAGGGTCGCGGGGAGAAATAAAAATTGCAGCTAGCTGCGAGGCAGTAAACTCGAATGGTAAAGGAATTAATACTGATTAAAAATAGGAGGGGGCGGTCGGGGACATTTCTGGTCTCCTCATCTTCGCGACACTTTAAACAAGAGGGCCAACTAATAATAATTTTAAGCCTTTTTTTAGGTTTTTCTTATAATATAACTCACTCAAACTGGACCTAAAATTCGAGATAAAATTTAAGGATGCCGCAACCACCGCGCGTGTTTAAGGAAATAAAGTAATACGAGATGAATCGTGAAATAAATTCGAGGAAATTCTTATCGAAATTTGAGATATTTGGCACGCGGTTAAATACCCAATGGGCGTCGGAAGTTGTAACGTTAAACTTCACGGATAAAAATCAAAAGTCAGTAGAAATTAAATATTTTTGTTCATCGTATTTCCATCATTTTCAAGGCGAACTGATTCTTATTTCTAAGTAATCTTTTTCTTTCAAACATGTACATTATAGATTTTAATTGGTAAACATGACCTTTCATAATCAGATTGTCTATTGAGAAATAAGACAAAGAATAAGGTATACCCTATACCTAAGCATTTTCGGTGTTGCAATAAATTTGAGATTATTTTTAAGATAAATTCAAGGCTGATTTAACACGTAAATCCACATTTTTTAAGAAGTCATTGAATTTTTCAGGTACATAAGGGTGTTTCTAGTACAATTTAAACTCCACTAAATCTAACAATCTAGTTGTAAATTTATGTACATATAAATTCTTGATGGATTTAATATCTATTATAGCATTCGGACCTATAATTGGGATAATAATAACAAGGCTTTATTAGGATATCCCCTCAGCTCAAGTAGCTATAATTTCCAGGAGGGGGTCCTTTAAAGGTTACCAAGCAAAATATAATTATGTACAAAATTAAAAGTAAATTTAAAAGATACGATTTTTGCCGCTAGGATCGCAACAAACCTACACGTTCCTCTAAGCAGACGTTGCTTTTTTTAGTCCCTTTTTTTGGGAGTATTACAAAAGAACGCATCTGTTTAGAAGACCTTTAACGCAGTGCCGACGATAGCGGCGAAAACTTTACAACCTTACATTTTGGGTAAAATTTAGATTTTCCTTTTCACGCACACTCTCACTTTAAAAGTAAGCTAAAACATAAATTAAAAAGAAAAAAATAGCTAAATTCCTAATGGTTCTCAAGGAGTTCTCTATAGTTCTATAGCGCGGAAACCGGTACAAGAAATGAAGTGATAACACCAAATGGACCAGGAAACGCGCGCACTTACAAAAGAAGATTCCAACGAAAAAAAAAAAATAAAGTATAAGTCTCCCAACAGAAGAAGAAAAAAAACCTTTTGTTCTTCTAGGTCCTCTTTTGTTTACTTATATAGAAGAGAGTTCGCCGTCGGCAAAGTCTCTTTTCTAAGGAGGTAAGGGATAAAAAACTTTTACTCTAGCCAGCAAGGTTTTATAAAGAAAACCACTGACTCGAGTAGCTTCTGATCAACAGAGTCGCGCAAAGGCACTTTTGCAATTGCACGCAGTGATAAAAAATATGTAGGCCTATTCAAGTTAAGACTCTATTTGGGGCATTATGCCTACGCAATTCCCCACAGTCTAAATCTAATGCAGACGAATCTAAAAGGAATATATACCTAGTTCAAATAAGTGTATATAGTTATATATTCGGCTTATTTGAGAGTCAATGAAATAATGTTGATGTAGAGAAGAATATTATATACGTAGTTTGACGAGCGCTTACAATTTAAATTAATTAAACCTATCCGATTTTTATAAGCATAGATTCTAATAAGTCTAGCCCGGCATTGTATCTGTATGTATTTCGTGTTTTAATAAGCATTCGTTTTGGTAATGCGTGTATGCCAGAGAACTTAGGGATTCGTAATCAACAACCACAATATAGGTAAACCTCTCAAAGTAAATCAATAAACAGCCTTGGGGCATTCCTAGCGGAATGAAATAAAATAATAGAAAAACGATAAAATTGGAATGAAAAAGAAAATGAATTTTAAGTCGATTTAGAGTGTTAAAATATGAAGGTTTCTCGATTATTTACTCTTATAAATCAAAATTTGATAAAAACAGGCTAAGCCTATTTGTATTTAGGCCTGTATACTGATAAAAATTATAGTTAAAAATAACAGAAACTTTGCAGCTAATCAAGGGCGTTTGAAAACTAAGCTACGTTGACAATACGCCATATGTAAAAGTTCATAAGCAATTTTTGAAGTTAATTATATATTTTTTGTCAAATAATCGTTACAGACGTTGACTGTTTACATCAACCGTGGCACTAGTTTTTATTTGCCTTATGTTTTCTAATAAATAATAAAGTTAATTCTAGCTACGTCATAAGTATTTCGTAACATTTCTACCAATCTTTACAATTTACCGGAAATTTAACAACAAAATCTTTCCAAACGGTAAAAAAAAACTATTTTAAAGTATCTAACTAGTATCTAAACCATTAGAAATGTTGAAAGAAGAGGGTTTAACCCGAGCATAAGAATATTTTCAAACAGGATATCTTATCGGATTATCTAAATAGATTTGAATATTCACGACTGACAAAGCTACAATTGTTTGAAGGTGAAATAAAGGTTATGACGTAACACGTACGTGCCAAAACTATTGTTTTTAAGTTTTTAACACGTGCTGAAAAAGATAATCTCAGTTCCGTATAACACGCAAATTTTCAGAAAAATTTGCGTGTTAAGCTTTACGTGCTATTGATCATGTATTTTAAATTTAAAAAGCATAAAACTTCGTATACAGTATAGAGAGGTCTTTATCGCATATATATATATATATCATATCATAGATATTTCCTGATCTAAAAAAATAAAGATTTACCTTTAATTTCAACGCAACTATGGCATGAACGTGAAAAGAAAAGAAGTTTTGGGGAAATGAGATTTTTATTTTTTTCATCTTGAAGAAGGAAAAAGAATAGAGACTCGAGGAGGAGGAGAAAAAAAGAGAAGCGATAGAAATAAAGAAAAGTTTGACCGAGATGAGTCACGGTCATGTTGGCGCCGACCAGACCCAAAAAAATCGTGATTGAGTAGTTCCCCGCAACTGTACATACTTTACGTCTAGAGCATGGCTTCTTCCCTTCTTTCCCGCATTAAAAATGGATAATACAGGAGCAACTATATATATACACACACAATAATCCCTCCTCCTGTTGCCAGTTAAATTATTTCAGGTGTAATGGCAGTAGGGCGGGATGAGAAAAAAATTTATATTTTGTTAAAATAATATTTTTTATATTTTCTTTTAAAAAAGCGATTAAAATCCGGACGTGGTTGCGGTTTTAAGTTTGTAACCCGCTTGAAGTTTTACCCGAAAATGTTTTTAATGAGATAATTGGGCGTCGTGGTATTATCGAGGTCATTTAAAATTTATTTTTTTATTTATTACAGGTATTTAGCAATTATAAGATCAAGGAAAATTTGTAGAAGCTTAGAATTTCGTGTTTGATAAAGATAAGAGACTCCCCGATCTTATGGGATTATTACTAATAATAATTTAGACTTTGTTCAAGTGGAGTTAGCATTATATGACAAAGCTGAGGCGGATTGAAACAGCGTTAAATCTCGGCAGGAAAATGTAGCCTACTCCACGATTCATACCACATTTGAAAACGCATTTCTCCTGATATTGCCATGTGCACCGAATATTTAAAACCATAATAAAAATTAATTTCGATGACTGAGTTCGTACCAACTTAGTTTTATTGAAGTTAATCATTAAGTATTCAAACTTTTAAGCCAAATTTTCAGGGCTTTCCGATTGTTTTTGAGAGGATTCAAATTCCCTGATATTTCCAGATTTGTACTGTGTAACTCCGCACTTCCGTTAAATCTGTACACCGATTACCTAATTGTTTACAGCCTTTAGTTGCTAAATACATAGTTTGGTACAAACCTGTACAACGATTTAGTCGAATCCACCTGAACATTATAATAGCAGGGGGACACAATACAGTCTAATATTTTAACCTTGAAACCACTATCATACACAAATATTTAGCAAATCACGCCGGCAGCTAGGCCTACCCCAAGGTAACTTATCTGAAATTATAATATACTTATCCCAAATTTACAATTTCAGTCTTAACATAAAATATTTGTTTGCACTACCAAAGCTGAACCTAAAGTTCAGTTTCGGTGATTCACAGCTAGTGAATCAAAAGCGTTATGTATGATAAGGTAGAATAGAAGGGCCTAAATGTACGTCGATAAACATACAAATATTGTCATATGAGATCATTAAAAAGCTTAAATGTATATTGATAAAATATACAAACATTCCCATAAAATATATACAACGCGAGATCATTAAAAAGCTTGACAATACCTAGCAGATGACAAAATAAATATAACATTAGGCTTAGCATCAACGTATGAATACTGAAAATGAAATAACACAAAACAGAGAAAACTATTCTCGTGTCTCTTTTTCTCTCCGGCAGTTATTTTTGCCAGAGAACGCGTTATCCACGGTTGGGGAATAAGTTCGTGAACCTCTCCTCGCTCGCTCGCAGTCTCTTTACCATCAGCACTTCCTCGTTTGTTTACTCGGATAACAATAGAGGAAAATTTTAGCGCCGAACACGATGAAAGCGTCGCGGAAAAAAAAAACAACATCGAGATACGAGAGAGAGAATTCCGTGGGCAAACAATAAGGGAAAAATATAAAATTCAATTCGCCCGTGAAAAGAAAAAAAAAAAAAAAAAATTAAATAAAAATGAAATGAAAACTGTGTGGGCTATGTCTTCTACCTTTATAGTAATACACTAGGAATAGTACCTAAAAGGGAGCGTATAATTCTAAATCGAATCAGTTTCGTGGGTGTGCAATAAGATATTATTGAATCCCACGCAAAACAAAAGGGATTTTACTAATAGGTTAATAGTTAGGCTTAACAAAGTTCAAGGTTCTATCAGAGAAGATGACTCGTCACTTTTAGGAACGAATCCGATTTGGTTTGATAATGTTGACACCGAATTGGGTAATTAACGAAATACAATTGATGTTAGGTAAGAAGAAACGTTTCAAGGTGAAATGGAGGTTAGAATGGCAAGATTTGTGGATAATTTAAATTGGGTTTTGTTTTATCGCCATTACGGCATTGTGATTTCAATAAAATGAACACGAAGCAGTTTCGTGTCCATTATATGAGCGAGAATAAATCGCGATAAATTAAATTTTAATTACTAAATTCGTCGGGGCACACGTAGTAGGTCCAGTTTTGGAATAAGAACCTTCGACCAATCACAGCGCGCTTCAAACTTCACTAATAGGCGATTGTAAGGGTTCACGCATAGGTAAATGATTAATATATGTTTAAAATTATATAATAAATTACTTCGTTATCCTTTTCATCTTAACTTTAATCTTATTTAAAGGCAAATAAGCAACGAAGAGAAATTTTAAGAGTGCATGAAAATGAGAGGTTATAATTTTTTCTAGCTTCGTTGGGCGTTGGCTCAAAAAACTTGAACGTAGAAGGATATGTAAATGAATATGAATATTAATAGATACTAAGTGGGCGTGGCTAAAAACTAGAGTTGGATAATGTAACGAATCCGTTGGGAGTCAGGATGCGACGTTCGAGAGAGAAAAAAAAAGGTTTTGTTTTGTCGCGTAGAACTTTGACAATGGGAAACTCCGACAAAAGGGCGGGTAAAGTTTTTTCATTATTAAAAATAATAATAATAAAGCCCGCCAAATATAAAAAAATCTACTAGAAGCATTGGAGGAGATCAGGCACGACTGACGAAGCGTTTAAAAACAGCCGGTTCCGCTTTTTACGGCAATTGCGCGGAATTCCGTGAGCGTAACTTATTGTAAAGAAATGTTTTTATTTAGCCGAGCGCAATTATATCGGTGTCAGTGATGCGTTGACTTAACGAGTTGAAAAATTTTCCCTTTTCAATACAAATTCGAGTAGTTTCGGGCATTGATAAAGTCAGTGAAATTCGAAATGAAGAATACACGTTCGCTTCGCGTGATTTACAACGCGATTATTATATAAATAGGCCGAAATATAGTTGACCTTGAATACCCCATATTTTCAATCAAGTTATTTTCGAGGCAGCTGATTACTCCGCACGTCGGTAGCTTTGACTGTATTAGAATGATTACGTATCTGAGTACGTATTTAGCATTACCAACGACTGCAATCAGTTCCGTAATCGGTATATAGAATTTTTATAGATATCGGGGGTTTTAATGGCTTTATGGACTATACTGTCAATAATATGAATTGGTTAAGCGCCTGTAAAAGTGTTCCAGCCTACGCGCTTCGGTGTTCAGGGTGAAGCCCAACCTATTGCACCTTTCTGTGCACGTACAGATATTGCAATTATATGTTGATATCGAAATTATATGTTAATATCAAAGGGGTTGGGGTATACAACGAATTCTAGAATATCAGCCCCCTCAATTAATATTAAACTTTATTTCATAGAGATTATATTTCAAATATTATATTTTTGTTTAATATTACTTTAAATTCCATCATCATTGCCAAGACTTTTGTGTAAAAGAATATATACCCAAACTTGTAAATAAATAAGTACATAAATTTATTCATAAATCTTTATAGATTAAGAATAAAATATCAAAAAGGGAATTGAGGATTGTAAAACTAATCCAGTAAGGTTGTAAAATTAAATTATGTACATAGTGAAAGTGTAGAACTAGAAAGATTCTAGTTTCCCTCTTTGTTGCGTAATTAAGTTTGAACTTTATCATCACCTATATAAACCCAGTTATCTTCCTTGTCTTCCGTTAATAAAATTACGACACTACCACGAAGTCTAAAACGTTAATAATATTATAATATTGTTAAGGTTCGGGAAAGTTCTATAGTTTTCGTGTATTGTACAAGCTTGTGCCAAAGATAAATTTAACTATCGATGTTGATAAAACTTAACTCCCCCCTATATCTACAATTCCAATCAGTTTTGAGATTGCAAAACATACAAGGCTTAGCATCTCGATTCTGAACAGTTTTTGAAGATAAAAAGAAGTCAATACAGTGATGAAAATTTTGACTGGTTTGAACTTAAGTGCCGGTTTTGAAGTGGCGTGATACTCGAAACATTTTCACATTGTTATTTTTTCCATGCCTTACAATCAAAAATTGTAAGTCGAGACCTATGGTGCCTTGACAAAGACGATAGAACACTTTTACAGGCGCTTAACCAATTTATATTAATGATCACGGTATATCATCAGCATATAATTATCAATATACGGTGATTTTGTTTTGCATTAAAATCTATCGGGCGCAAACATTTTCCAACTCCGAGTCATAGTTAGGTTAATCCCCAACTTCCTAAGACGATTTTTGAAGGCACCTTTATGGATTATACTTATATAGTTGACTTTTTTGGGTCGAGTCCAACTATTTTTCTTTTTATTATAATAATATATATTTTTTTTAACTCCCTCTGATAACATTCTTTCAATTCTTCTATCGCTATTCGCCTAGCTGTAGAAGAAAGCCTCATATCGTTTATTTTGAAAGGTCACTGTGTTTTTATACAATTATCCATTTGGGATATAGACAAGGGTAAAATTTTAAATTACTAAGCACGTTTCCTTTTTTTTAAATAATATTTGAGTCGTTTAATTTAAGGCCGATTTCACGCTAGGATAATTTGACGTTCAAATTTATCAACCATCACGTTTTAACTTTACCAACAACAAAATAATCGTGTGGGAAACATTGCTTGAAAGCCTAAAAACCACAGTTTTTGCAAATTTTACCCTAATATTAAAATTAAGACCTATGCCCAATTTATCCTTGTAAATTTTGTAATTCTGGCAAACGAAGTGAGGCTGAAACGGGTTTTCATGAGCTACAATTTGAATTTCAGAATCATTTTCGCCAAGATTGTTAGGTACAGTAAAAAGTAATATTGAAATTTTTAAAAACAAATATCTACGCAATAGAACGTCATCACTTATGTGTGGTATCTATTAAGGCTGTCTAAATTTGATTTTCGTGCGTTCTGACACGTGATACGGTGTTTACAGCGCGGTCGTTTTTCAAGAAAGTACTTAAGTTAACCCAGAAAAGCAATTCTTTCCTATGAAAATTATCATTAAGTACGTCCCAGAACAAGACTATACGTCATATATCGGGTAATCGGAAAAAAATAAATCTATACCTTTTTTGTTTGCATCTATGTTTTCTTAAAAACGCGTCAACCCAGAGGTGCAAAATTGGTAACAGCCTCACTTCAAGTCGTTTAAATAGACACATAATTTCGATAGGGTTAAGTATGAAATATTTTGGACCAAAAATGTGACACAGTATCGCGAATAAACAAAAATTTTGTTTTAAGAAAATATGTTAATATATGCCTACCTACTTTGGTCCAAAGAGCAGTAGTTAAAGTAACGAACGCCGTGGCGTAATATTACAAATTGTTAAACCATTAAGCTCTATAAGCAAAAGAACAGAACAGTAAATTCAATTTTTCTGTACGGCGCATTAATTCCGCATCAAATTTCGCTACCGTTTGCTAATTTTAAAAGTCCTAGCTGGAACCCAATATAAAACTGATACTAATATCCAAGTCCTATAGTCATCGCAAAATTATCGCTTACATACCGTATAAACTCGACAAAAGTTAAAGCCCTAGAGCCAAAAACCGCGCCCAATTCTTGTCAAATTTTATAAATTCCGTTTCACTGGATTTGTATACGAGTATACCCTATATAAAGAATCCATACTCCTGGTATATATCGCTCATGCAATCTTAACATTATTAGCATCAACAGTTGTTTCCCAGGCGTAAATAATTTTCCCGCTAGCGAGGGCAACCACTCCCTTCCACGCTTTCATATAGGCAGATATCCCCGCGTCAAAATTTCCAAGCGCGGATGAGAGAGAGGAGAGTAGAGAGAACTATATACGTTATTACACAGACACCACTACACTATCACCGTCACCATGAAGCAGCGCTCCGCTTTCTACTATAAGAGTTTTAGGCTTAACGTCGTTTCTATATATAAATTCCTTGAGGGGTTTCGAAGATGGAACGACGCGTCTCCTTCGCCAAAATGAAGGAAAATAGGGAGGAGGAGGATGAGAGTAAAGGAAAATAGTACAACTCAAACGCCATCAGCGAGTACGTCTCTCGTTTTCGTCTTGGGCGAAGTTTTGGCGTCTCTAGCGGGATGTCCTCGAGGGAGGAAGAGGGCAAAGAGAGGCAATGCGGATATAAGGACCAGCAGCGGCGGGGGAAAGGGGATAGCCATCGCCATTCCGTTGGCTCAGTCTACCGAAGGAGGGTTCTGATGAGTTGCTGGGGCCTAGTTATACGAGAATGGGATATATACGAGAAAAGAATATACATCCAATTGATATACGAGAGTTGAATCTATAGCAGCGAAGGATCAATAGAACATCCCCCGAATCAACGACAAGACGATATCCCATTCGAATTAAAGCGCTATATTTATATAGGGGAAAACGGAATTTTAATATTACCAGTCCTAGCGAGCCCTCGTCCCCCGAATCACCATGACATACCCTTGATTTTATATATGAAGTATAGAAATACTAGAAAGTGGCCTTGGAGAAACTCTTTATTTTTTACAATGTTGCGTTGCGCTATATATATATTTATATATATGCCTAGTTTTTGTTTTGTTTAGGTTTTTGGCTCAATATACGAAAAGAATTGGAATGTTTCAGAAACTCTTGTTATTTTTAATTTAGGAATGCAGCTGATAAAGTTTTTGGCAAGTTAAACTTCAAGTTAAACATACTTTATTTCGCAACATACTTGGGTATTTCTCGGCAAGAAATGTTTGATTATAATAAACAAAGAGTAAAAATATCGTAATCGTTGACCTACTACTTTTATTAAAAGTTAGAGATATTGTTTGGCTAACAGTATTTCTTAACCGCGATTTTATAATTAGGCTTAGTTCAAGTGGCGTGAGAGGGTAAGAAAACAAAACAGACCTTGGTTTCAAGTTTTCTACTTATGCTAAACTTATACGTTTCATCTTCCCTTGAGAAAAGAATCTTTCTTGAACGTCATAGCATTCGGGCAGTTCGCCCCTCGGCGAGCTTTGGATCAATCTTAGGGTGGGGCCGGGACCCAGATTCTTCTCTTTCGCTCTTCCTCCGCTGCGGAATAGAGGCCCCCTCCCTTGGCAACCGTTTTCAACCGCCTGCCCCTTATCTTTCTTTTTTACTTCAACTCTCTGCCACCTCCATCCTCCCCCGCTAAGCTCAATCTCTCCTGAGCAGCCAGCGTGTACTCGCATCCCTTCGGGTCCCTCTATCCCCCGCACCCACATAGTTCTGCAACCACCGTGCAGCACCACCACTACCATTACTTGTCGGGGGGGGGGGGGTGAGTCCCGGGGCACGCAACATTGCTACGGTTCTACTCCACCCATGGACGCTATTAAAGGAAACTTCTTAGACCCCCGGCCACATCTACCCTCTCCCTCCTTTTTAGACTACCCCTGCAACTCGGGATTCGGGAACACCAATCTTTGTAACCCGTCATTTTTCTGACAGACCCCTGAAACGAAGAAGTATACAGGGCCAACACACACACAAAAAAGAAAAAGAAAAAAAGAAAAATATTAGATCTTCTCCCTCGCGCCTTTGGGTTGAACGTAAGTCTCGTTTTTCCTAGAATGGAGAAGCTGTTTTGATACGAAATTGGTTTCGATGAACTACTAAGCGTCGTGAAGGAGTGACTGGCAATAATATTTAAGCCTACCCAAAGTTTTATGGTTGAGACAGCTGTCCCTATTCTCAGAATGATTACGAAACATATATTCTTAAGCCTATTTTGAACGGTTGAGAATTTTCGCGATGGGTTGCCTTTGACATCACTTATGTCTCTCTCCCATTCAATATTATTTACAGGCTAAAAATAATCCGGTGCCGAAACCCGGGATAATAGGTCTTTGAAGCCGATTAATCAAATCCATGTTCCCCTGCCAATGCATCTATATAATCTCATCTTAAGAATTACCTTTTTTTTTATAGAAGTACTGTCTTAAACTTTCATTCTTTCTTGTAAAAATAGGAATGGTACCAAAACCAGACATAATGAGTTCATAATAGTATTATAAAAACAATTACATCTTTAAATCTCAACAATCTACATTAATTTAACATCCCTGACATACAAATCAAAATCATTACAATGAGTTCAAATGTTTTCAACACACTTTTATAAGATTAAAACAACTGATAGAAAACTAGTCTTAACATTATTACTGTCCAATAAAAACAGTTCCAAAATATATTTTCAAGGTTGCAAACAACGTATCAATCACTGAGTGTAATAATAAAAACAAGCCCTGACTTTATTCGGTAGCTTTAAAATATAAGGCAAAGTTTTGTTTCTAGAGAAAGCAATAATAACCCCCTTCGAGGTCAAATCCAATATATAAAATAAAATCAAGTTTAACATTTCCCGTCATTGCAAAATTCCTTTTCTCAGCGTTAGGTTGGAAGGCTGATTAAACATCTATTTATAGGGTGCAAGCAAACTGACCCTACGTACCTACGTTTATATACACGTATACGTATAATAGTTTGATCCCATAAAGGAAAAAAAAAAAAAAAAAAAAAAAAAAAACGGATCGTTTAAGCCCAGGGACAAAACGCGATAAGCCAATTACGAAAGAGCTCGTAAATCAAGCTATACCCGCGTGAGTTTGAACGCGACCACACCTAACCTGATAGCGAAAACAAAGCTCGATGGAGGACAACCGTTCATTGCTCTTACTGTCAAGCGAGGACGAGGTCATATAGTTTTCAAACTTTCTACCGACGATCAATTTAACCCAGGATTGGGAATAAGGATATAAAACTATCCACGCTCGACTCCGGTAACGCTTTAAGGTTAGCTTGGACTACCATATTACCATTCTCTATTTCTAAAGTATATTCGAATCGCGAGATGCCAACAACCAAGGCCCAGGGAATGTAAAAGCTCCTGGAAACCATTATTTGGTTGCGCTATTCGGTTATATTTATATAGTCAAAATATATTGCGTTCGTGGCAATTGGTTTTACCAGCGGGATATCTGACTGAGCGGCGGATTTTGGGATAGACCACGAGTTTGGAAAATATAGAGAGTATATTTGCGGTAACCACCAACGTTATTTCCCGTCTTGGCACCCGCGGTATATGCTTAATCAAATGACTATCGTGTAAACGAAGTTGGTAAAATGATATCTGTTTACATTGCGCTAACAATAAAGGTAATATTAACATAAAGCAGACGTAACTTGAGATTTAAAATATTCCAAAACCTTAGCTGATAAGGAATGAGAGAAATAATTTATGTACAAAGAAGAACCATAAGAAGTACGCAGAGAACATTGAATGTTATACCATACGCTCTTGGTACAATTTCGTTGGTTACTACTTTATAGTAATAGGACACGCCCTAAAGCCTCGTTTTCATGAAAGCGATATTTTAAGCGATATCGCTGAAGCGACAGCGACAAAATCAATAGCGATATTTTAGTGTTTTTCTCGCTAATCGCTGCAATTTCTCACGCAAGTCACTCTCATAAAAACAAATATATAAAAATACAGTATACACTAGGCGCTAGTAAATCCACCCTCAAGATTTGAAAGTATATAGCTTCATCATAGCCAGCATCATATATTTTCTTCAATGGTCTTGCCATTATACTTCTCGAGGTGCTCTATGCTCATGGTACAATATTTTTCCATGAAATACCAATATATGATGTTAATATTGAATGTGTGCTGTTTTAGTACGAGGTTTTGTAGGATTTATAACCAAATATTGTAATTTCAACTTTATTCTTAAATTAAACACTTTAACGGTAATAACCATGGCCTCCTGGTTGGTGAGACCTTAAAGCCCTACGATTTCTTCTGCCTGTTTCACTGAAAGTGGGCTCACCTTCTCATCTTCCACTGGGGTAGCAAGGCAAAAGATAGCCTGGAGGGTGACTTTGTTTCCAGGGTGACAGACAGAAGTAATCCTAGGCCTTTAATTGCGTCATATCGAATAAAGTTAACATTTGGATGTAAGCAAAACGTATAGGCACGTAAAATCTTTTCCACCGAATAAATATACCTGTCCTAAATCGGCATAAATAAACACCTTGTATGTGGGAATAGATCCTCGCTTTATTTCCCCATGAATCCAAGGACACAAATGGGAACTAAGAGACCGTCATAATGTATATTTAATTTCGAAAAAAGGGTGCAAAAATAAGACTTTAAAAGCTAGTTTTATTTAACATTATTCAGCAGGCTTGTATCTTTTATTTTAACGTGTAGGGGTATATTTGAGGTAAAGCTTAGAGTCAAGTACCTGTATCAAACCATCTTATATGTTGTAGTAAACTAACCCTATAATAATAATAATAATATATAGATATCACGAGGGTCATATTACCATTTTGCCTCGCTACCATTGTAAACGACCATCCACCATACCATATATTACCGGTTATTTACTGTCCCTGATGACTCTGGGGCGCCTTGGTGCAGGAATTGAATCATGGTTTCTATCATTAAGCGAGACATCGCGAGGCCTTGATACTGCACATGTCGTATATGTATTTAGTAGTATATACGTTAATTACGGATCCTTTAACACAAAGAGCTAGCTTAGGCGAAGCTTTAGTGGTGTGTAGGCCAAAATAGAATGGCCTAAGCCATTAACCGGATGTTCCCAACCCTTATCCCCTTTCCTGCCGTAATTATCAAACGAGCTAGCGCTCCCTCCTAAGACGAGGTTGCTGAGGAATTTAGTTACTAGAGTTTTCAATACGGAAGAATCTTGGTGAGATATAAAATGTATTTATCAAATAGGATATCAACGGAAGCGGCGAACCAACGCGTTGAAATCTAAGACTAATTCCAGTTGTACGTACTACTAGGCATAGTAGGTGACAGTGTGCCTTACAGGAAACGCCTGAAGCGGGGAGAGAGATAAAAGGCGCTTGCGTAGTGGTAATGGAGAGATCTAAAATTATATCATTAAAAGACATTTTCATATAAGTTGAACGAATATACGCTGTATGGAAAACGAACTAAAATTTTCAAGAGTCAAGCTTCAAGGACTTTCCTTAAGGGGGAATAATTTTGTATAATTTGAATTTTTATTTTTTGTTTAAAAAGACCTTGAATTTCATATATTTTGATAGTTTGATAGGGTATGGAAGGTTATAAGGGTATATAAAACTTGTGGGTTGTATATCCGTTTAAAATCAATATATTTGAAGCCCAATATCCAATACGTGTCTAAACTGTCATTCAATCATTTATATCAATAAAGATATACTAGTATATAGGATTAAACTTGATAGATAATATATATATGAAGGAAATTAAATTTTAAAAGATTCAGGCGCTGTTCAGACTGTTCTTATATCTGGTAATAAACTAAAAATATCCATCCACCGTTTGTTTGTTCCCCATATATAAAGTGCCAAAGATTTAAACTAAATTTTAAAACTATTATCAAGGTATTATTTAATATTTTCAAGGGGAATTTAACATGGTGAATTAAACCCTTATAACCAGTTGGCTTTAACATAACAATATGTAATAATAAATGGTATTTTCACAAGAGTTAAAAATTGTGTGCTACACTTGTTCAAAATTTAAAATTAGCCAGAAACAATTGTTTTGGTTCAATGGCAGTTTTTGTATTAAACTAAATTTACTATCGAATTAAGTATCACTTAATTGCAAGTAAAACCACCAAACCGAGGGTTCAATTTTGTGATTAAAGATTTTGTTTACAAATTTAAATTTTAATTTCCCTTATAGAACTTCCCGCAGACACTTGAGTCAGATGTACACATATTTTAACTCTTTGAACTTTACATTCCGTCCAAGTGTATCTCGATTGAGTTTGGCATTTTGTCTTACCCCTTGGTCAAAACCATGGAAGTGTAATAATCTAAAATATTTATTAGTCCGCTATCTATAATTAAACAATGAGATGACAATGTGGTTTAAAAGAAACTTGCTTATAATATACAACAACCATACATTAAAACCAACACCCATCACCTGTCCAATATAGGTCAAAGGGGGCGTAGAAAAAAAGAATTGGAGGAAAGGCAGAAATAAAAGAAAGACTGGAACGTTATTTTTACCCACACTAAATCGATTTCGTGTTGCCTAGCCCCTATTTTCAGAAAAAGAAAAAAAAAAAAAAATAGAGCTGGCGTTGCCCTTACAGATTCTAGAGAAAGCTATTTTCTTTCTCAACACACACACAAGAAGACGCATACATATATTTTAGCTTCCAAAACCCAAAGGGATTGGGGTGGTTGTAAAGATTGCTTCGCGTTTAAAATTCAAATCAACTCGAGATTTCAACGCGTTGGAACCTAGGCTTCACTCTATCTCTATAAATGATAACAAGGGTAGCAAAGAAACCTAGCTTTTAACGTAGTGTAAACTAAACCCAATCGATTATTCCTTTTCGAAAAGTAAAGGGTTCGGCGCTGGGCTATACCCTAACCCTAACTTTCCCAAGTTTCCTTTCTATATAATATTTTCGATTCTTAAAAAAACCTATGGGAGTGGTAAATATAAGTAAAAGTGCAACATTTTTTCCTTTTTCCCCCGCTTTCACGAAGCTTGAAGTAAGAAAAGAGTTTCCAAGAGTAATAAGGATGGAGATAAGGCCATTATTATGACCTGACCTTGAATTTCGGATGAGAGAGATGATTTTTAAAAGAATGGGCAATGAGTCAATGCGATGGTTTTCCAATGGTAATATTTTTCTGCGAAATAGGCTTAATTATGTATGTACGAAATCAAGATAAAATAAATTGGGAAAATCTGTTTGGCCAGCTGGTTTTTCATTATCTTGAAGCAATGGCGCGATTCAGCGAGCGGCAACCGCGGAATTCCTAAACCCATGGTTCGTTGAGTTTTGTCTCAATCCTATCTGGATTCTGGATAAGTACCTACACTAGTACCCTATACTGCCGTTTTAACGCGGTTCCAGTCATCAACTACATCTCTTAATTTAATTTATGGCCGGCGTTTAAGGTCTAAGTATCTAAAATATTAGTGATACTAGTGATATCATTTTTGTTGAAGTGGAATTGGCAACTACGCACTATTTTAGTAACTTCTTTATCGAGATTTAATACTAATCACGCATTTATTTCAGTAATTACTTTCTGCAAAATAAATCGAAATGTTATTAAAAAAAAAGCCCAAAAACCGACCTAATATACAGTCTAGACAACTATATAGAACTTCTCAAGGGCGTATGGTTTAAAACTTTAACTAAAAAAGGTAATCTAATATTCAGAGGGACATAATATACACGCTAACATCACGACTAGCCGGCACGGAGCCCTGTCGGTTTCGCCGAGTTTAACAAAATTAAGGAGAGTGCGAGAAGCAGTTTTTAAAATAAACCGACCTCATTTTTTAAAGGTTTTTATTTACACTATAAAAAAACTAGGACTAACTTAGCCTAAGAGGTATTGAATTACGAAATCCTACTCCTCCAGCTTTTAAAGTTATTCTAACCCTTGGCTCTCTCATTCTTTCAAGACTAAAAATTTATTAACCGAAAGGGGCCTAACGGACGGGGAAATGAGGAGTGGGAAAAGCTTATCAACGTCTGCGGGATGTCTGAAAAACGACAAATTACTCCAGGAAGCTCAAGCTGTTTATCATCTTTCTTTTGGATGTTACTCAAAAAAATATTTTCCTAACCCTTTCACCATTCCAGTTAACGCGGAAATAGTCAAACGTATCTCTTTAAACTTCGTTAAATTATAAGCTCGGAAGACCGTAAATAAAACTTTGTTTACGGTTTGTTAGGCCAATTAAAAGTTAGGCCAAACAACCAGCTCTTACGATTTGATTAGTCTTAGCTAAAGTCAATATTTTCTAGGTTGTTAGATAAACCTAACTAACCGCGAATACACAGTTATTCAACTGAGAAATATTTATTCTTGAATGATAAAATTAAATAATTGTATTTAATTTAATGTTTATTCCTTAAGATTGATGTAGATCAAAGGTAAATTTCTAACTCTGACCTATAATTATAAAATGGTGTAGAAAAGCACCATAATAAACACGCTACCTTTAAATTACGCGTACTTTTTAAGTGTAAAACGTAATATAAAATTACTATATACGTTTAAACAGTCCAATAATAATTACTACGTTTAAAGTTTCAACCCAATAAATGTAAACAACACGATGAGTTGCGCCTTAGGTTGTCGAGAAGTAAAACGAATATTGAAAGTACAAATCAATATTTAGGCAAGTTTCCTAAGATTACTACAAAACTATACGCAATTTAAATATAAAACTTCGTATAAACTGTATACGTAGATACGGAAACCATTAAAATTTGTTAGTTTTCTCTTAAAAGCGAGAACTAATTCATAAATATGAGAGAGATGAGTGGCCAGAGCTCTTAAAAGTGGAAAGCGGATTGCGTAAACGACGATAAACACACACTAAACTTATAAATAGAACTTAGTAAGTCATTCCCCGATTTTAAGCCAAAGAAATACACTCTCTCTAGCTTCTAAGCCAAAAAAATATATTTTACGATTATATAGGCAAGGTTCACTGAAAACTTTTAACTAAAATAAACTTCCTTTAGATTTTCTCTAGCAAATCTTGAGTCAGCTTGTACTCGTATTTACCACTCACTCTGCAAAATTTAAAACTTAATTTGCGAAAACACTCAACGAAAACAAGCGCGTGATTATTGATTATCAACAAGAACTAATTTATGAAAACTAAGAACGTAGGAAGAGGGATATCTTATGTTTCCATTAAAGGGAGAATGCAACCTAACAAAGATTTTTTTCATCGATTCCTTATCGTTTAAATAGGCCTAATCCACCAGTAAAAAAATCAATATTAAACTAGAAATAAATTTAAAACTTACCCGGAAAATAGGTTTATCTGGATTTCTTCGCTTTGAAAGGCCATCGACCAACCGAATGTTATTGGAAGTGTCGCCTTAACGATGGCCGTTTGCTCATTGGTCGCTGACCCATCAATGCGAAGAAATTCAGGATCTCCATGAATCCAGCTAAGCCTATTTTCTAAATAAGTTTTAAATTGATTTCTATTTGAATATTTGTTTGTATATTTTTTTTACTGGTATATATTAGGCCTATTTAAATTATAACGAATCAATAAAGCTACATTCACACACTTTGAAACAGTTTTAAATTTAAAACCATTTTTTGAATGTTAAAATCGAATTTTTTGGTTGAAAGATTATCTAGAGTTTACCCCCAAAATGTTCTAGTTAAAACGATTTTAAAGTCTCTAGATTAACGTGATTCAAATTCTGTAAAACCTGAGGTGGATTAATCTACAGGGGGATAAATAAAGTACTATAATTTTACAAATCCTTTAGCTTATAATCACAAATAAAAAATACGGAAGTAAAAAATTAAACAAAATAAAAATCCCAGTGGAACGATTACTGGTATAAAAGAAAGTGTATTTACAAAATAGCTTACATTTAATTAAATTCCTAGATAAAGATAAATAAGCAGAAAGAAAAAAAAATCTGCCTTAATTTGATCATTACCCCACCACAGAAGGCCATTAATAAAATGAGTTATTGCGTGAATGGCCCTGCTTTTATGTCATTAATTTACTAGGTTTTTTTTTCCTCTCTCTTCCAACATACAATGTCGGTATATGCCTAGCAATTTTTTACTCTCATCTTCCACTATCGTTCGATGGTGTGAGTTGAAACCATAAAGGCATATGTACAGTACCGACTAAACCTATAACTCCTAGTGTAGTAAAAGATATTACGAGGCTCAATATAAAAAGATAACGGTTGAAGCGTAAAAAAGGGTCAAATGGTCTTCGGAATATTGCATTAAACCCTTGAGACCAAGAAAAACGTGAGCGTTTAAAGGGGATTAGGAAAGAAACATGAAAGAAAATAGAATATTTAGGGC
Organism: Odiellus spinosus; assembly: GCA_963920705.1. Lineage (NCBI taxonomy): Eukaryota > Metazoa > Arthropoda > Arachnida > Opiliones > Phalangiidae > Odiellus > Odiellus spinosus. The sequence continues at coordinate 15,201,017 of OY987227.1, forward strand.
TTTACTAGAGAAATTGTTAAGCCTACATCGTGATATGACGCAGTTAAAAATTGTTATAAAGATCCAGCAGCTTAAAACAGCGAAACTACCCTATTGTTTGAAATATTATATACCCCGGAGCTAGGCCCGTCTTTTTAAAACCAAACCACACTATTATAAGAATATTTTAGTATAAGAAACGGATATATCGTACAGAGTCTTTTTACTCGGGTTGGAACTAGAGGTACCAAGAGCTTCGTAAATATTTCTAGTATTTCAGCTCCAAAACGGCGAAATTGACACCAGATTACCACATCCACAGCGCCACGACTAACGTCACACCATCCCTTTCGGTAATCTGATGTCAAGTTCGACTTTTGGACGCTGAAGAAGTGAAGATATTTTGGAAGCGCCTCTTTTTCCTACCCGAGTAAACAGATCCTGAGATTACAGTTGATTTATTTCAAACTTAAAATAATAAATAAAAAATAAAATATCTTATTTTGAATAATTATAAAAGCTTCGATCAAGAGAAATAAAAAGCCGTTTTTTCTTTGGCATACCTATCAACTAAACCGTTTTAAAAATATTCCAAAACCACACCTTAGAATGTGTAATTAAGCAAAGTTTTAGGTGAAAGTTAAAAAAAAAAAAAAAATTAAATGACGAGAATAAATTAAAAATAAATTTAAAAAAATTCCAGGAATGCGTCAAAAATTGAAACTTTCTTTAGAGCAAAATCGGTAGTCCCCGCTTTCCTTATTGGTAATTTCGCCTTCAGGCGTCTTACTCCCGCGAAATATCGAATGATTTATTCTTTCCTCTTAGCCGAACTTCCACATAAATTGCGTAATCATTTCAGGATTTAGATTTCTAGATATCTTTGGAATTTTTCCTCGACCGGGGGATCAAATTTGCAACGCGGTGAGCCCTCCCTGCCAACACCCACGGACAGTTTCATCTCCCATTAAAATAAATAACTCGATATCCTCATTTAGAGAAAATAAAAACGCCCTAAGATATATTTATATATCGATAATATAACTGACAAGAAACCAGTTTACGATTCAACTCTCAAAAACACTTATAAAATGCAATAAATAAAATACTTTGTAAGGATTTTTTTTAAGTCCAATTACGTGACCTAAATCATTTACAGTCGATTAATCTTTGAATTATAATCTAGTCTAATAATAAAATATAATTTTAGCGTATAAGTAGTACGATATGGGCTTAACTCTAAAAAAAGGTCATGACAGCGCGACCTTTTTAAATTTATTTTAAAGTTCAAATTTTCTTACCTGATAAACTTTAAGATCAGCGTAGTCAACGAAATCTCGTTGTCTATCTACCAAATACTCGACAGGCTTCTGTTTGTGCTCGTTGAGACCGGCTTTATCGATCAAAGACTTGAAATTCTGCGAAAAAGATAGAAGGAAAAAAATTTGATTAAATTTAATAAAAAGTTGGAAAGAACGTGACTTTTGAATTAATAATAAAGCATCTTCCTAAAGCTTCATTTCCGAATAGAAAATGACATTATACGAAATTTTTAATAAGAATTTTATAGGAAGCTTAATGCTGTATTAAATAAAACAGAAAAAAGGTTTAGAAAAAAAGCTTTTATAACTTTCAAACAATCGCAATTTTAAAAGTCTTATAATTTAATAACTAACTACGTAAAATTTACTTTAGATCAAGTAACTCTTACGAAATAATTTTAATAATTAATATAGAAAAATTATGCAACCATACTTTTAAATTTTAACGAAAACCTTACTATTAAGTTAAAAATTAAAATAATATTTAAATTATATGGTTAAAATTTCTGAAATATAGCACCAAATATTTAAGACTGATAATAATTAGAATATGTACGACATATTAGAATATTCTAAACGTGTTTGTGATTCAAAATTAGTATGCTGAACTTAATCCTCTTGATCCTATTCATGCAGGAACTGGTAATTCTAGCACCACTATATACGTGATTGAAATTCAATAACCCTAGCTGATAAGATTTAATCGATTAGAGGAAGGGGAGGATTGGGAGACGTTTAATTTATATTTAGATTAATTCTATAAGGGAATGCAATTTAAAACCCGATCAACGACGAACGCGAGATATTCGACCTCCAGCCAAATTACAATTAATTTGAAAACGCTAAAATGAATTTGAAACTCCCGTTTACAATTAAAAAAAATATATATATTTTAATGGTTCTATAGTATTGAAATACCCTCTATATATCGAACACGGCCAGTTGCTAAGGCTAATTGTTACATGCGACGGGTAACCGGAAACAAGCCAGAACACAAAGGCCCCAAAAGCTCCAGTGTGCGTGATGCAGTAACCATACATAATGGGGGCATGATTTTCCACAACTAAATCTTAATTAGAACAGAGAAGTAGGATGGAATGGAAAATAAGATACGGAATACTACAGAGAGCTTAACCCCATACCTGACAGTGTAAATTTACTGGCATGCACATATAGTGGTTAACCAGAACTAAGGCATTAGGTGCCACCTTGCAGACGAAAAAACCTTGAGCTCTGCCTTGGAAAGTCGTTTCCAATAAGGAAATGGCTTTACAATCTTTGGCCCTGGTATAGTTAAGTGCATCACTGCATCTTGGTTAAAATACACTGCCGATCATGGCCAACCCTGTTTATTTCTCCAGAATAAAGAGCAACCTCCTAAAATACTAAATCATGACTAAACATTTCAAAAATCAGATCTAGCTAGCTTTACTAGAATCCAAATTTAAACCAACTTTAAACGTAAGTGACGTAACCAAAGCTTTCATAAAAGTTAAAGTTTCACAATGAATTAATTTTGTACCCACGAAGATATCACTGTATCATTAGCTTAAAGTTCTATACTGTGTTTCAGGGATATTTTCTTAATGGTTAGAATCAATCGGAACAGCAGACAAATTTTGTGGAGATAAACTACAGTTAAATACTAATAAGGGTCCTTTTACTCGGGTTCAGGCGTAGGAGCTTTTAAAATATCAACGCCAAAACGGCGCCTTTACCAACAGATACTGCTTGAATGAATTTTATCTAGTACTGGCGACCTCTTGTCCAAATAGAGTGAGCGAAATTTAAGCCTTGGCTTGGTAACCAAGAAACTGAAGAGAGTAATTTCACGAAAACGTCATCAACTAGAAAGGTTCCTCCCATATCTGAATAAGTAACTACATAATGCGTAATGATATACGAGTGATTTTCTCAGCCTGTGTTATGTCCCTCAATTATACAGTTTATTTTCAGAACATTTATAAATAGATCTAAGCCATTGTGAGATTTTTTAATATTACTAAAAGTTGTATCGGTGTTGAATCACCCGGACAGAGAACACTATTAACCCTTTAAAAACAAAGTAAAGAGAACTTATTTAATATTCAAAGCTCGTTCTCGAAATATACATTAAAACGACCGCCAATGCAGCGACGGGGAAACAAAAGATATCGTGCCAATAACTCGTTAAGAGGAGAAATATTCTAATTTCTGGGTCATAATATACATCAAAGGAGCCTCTAAAAAAAGGAAAGCAACATCCGAATTTTTAAACGTTTCTTTTAACAAAGACCCGGCATGCATCCACGTTTCAAAGTGCAACGTATAATAAAACAATTCGTGAATCGTGACGTAAATACATCAGCCCTTATATAGCAAAGTTTCGCGGAAAATATTTTACGAACCATTTAACTCTTGGTCTAGGGGTCTAACCTCGAGAGAAAGAATCTCCCTCCCCCCTCAACCACCAAAAATATAATTTATGTAATAAAAAAAAAAAAAAGAAATATTCAGCCTTTTCTCACGAAATGGACGAAATTATGAAAATTATTTCCACGCTTACGCCTTTGAGATAAAAAAAAATGAAATGGTGTTAAAGGTTCCAAGATGTTGCTAAGCCTAAAACTTACAAAATTCTAAATTGTTGTTGCTAAGGGCGATTTGGCTTGATAAACCATATCGTTAAGCTGCAATTATTCAGCATTTAAACTTAAAACATAGATAAGCCTAATTCTATAATGCTAAGCCTAATTCTTCGAAATTCAAACTTCAAGCCTGTTTTGTTAACCCTAACTTAAACTTCAGAAATTTATGGAATCTTTTTTTCGATTTAAACAAAGATAACGTATCTATAACTCTATTTTTAACGAGTTTTACCTCAATTCATTTTAAATGCGTAAAAAAATAACAAGAAAAAAAAACCCGGATTACCGGCGGTAATTTACAGTCAAGTTTGTTGGCCGGTGAAAAGGTTATATATCTTTATCGATAGAAATTTGAATAATCACGAAAGCTAATTGACGAAACGTCTTTCATAATTCATTAGGAATCACTAGAGATAATATTAATGAATGAATATATTATTTAAAGATCAAGAGTCCCCCAAAAGATAAGAAAAAAAGTGGTAAACAAGTTTAAAAGCTTCTTGGGATTTTTTTTTAAACGGGGCCCAGAAAAATACTAAATAACTAATTCATTTATGAAACCCAAGAACAAAGGATGTAATCCCCTAATCTAACTCCACCTTAATCTCTAGAGGTAAATAATTAAGGATATATATTGTAGTCAATCCAGAAATTATATTTCATAGATTATACATTATTAAAATAAGTTTCATCATTGAAAAATCTGTCATTTTCGATCATTTTCTCGCTCAATTTAGAACTTGCCCATGACTAAAAGCGTTCAAACAGATCTGTCTTTATTAAAAATCAAATGGGCTTGGCTAATTCGGAGAGAAATTGTTTTTCTTCTAACTTCTAATATAATGGCTTTTGAAGTTGACTAAACTAAAAATAAGCTTTAAAACACCATTAGTGAAACAAAATTCAAGACTAATCCCGTTGTTTACCCGAAAAGCCTATTATAAAAGGGATTTAAAATAAGAACATCTTGGACGATAAGCCTTCTAAAGTTGATATAAAATTTCTCCATAGACAGCGAGAGGACAGTATCGGAGATTTCCGAACAAACAAAACTTCGGAGACTCATTATTATTTGCAAGATTTAACATGTTACAAGGCTATATTGCAATAGAATTTTTCAGCATTCAAACTCGATATATAAATTCATTCAAGAGCATTCAAATCTCAAGCGTGCGTAATTATTTTAAATCAAAGATTATCAAATCTCATGGACTTTTGAATAGTTTTACACTTATATTCTTCCTCTTCCGTTAATGTTACTTATGATAGATGACAAAGGCACGGCAGATAATGTTTTTAACATTCATATATTGTAATAACGAATATATAGCCTTAGAAATAATAATGGTTATAAACTTTGAGCGAGAAATATATATTAGTATACAAAGTATATTATACATAAACCGCTTTTTAAGGGGGTATATAACGTAAACGTGATATAAATATGTATGGCAGACCTACTTTTCTTTCTTCCACCCTGCACAACACTGCCAAATAAGTACAACAGAAAATGTTGGTGTGCCCTGCGCGTCTCGCGGGATTTTAAAAACGTGATATACATAAGATATAGAGAGAGCAAATGGGAGGAATGAATGGTGCCACCCGCGGGTGAAGAGGACGTTTCGGATCGCTGGGCAAGGCTATATGGTCTCCTTTTATATACAAATGGGAAAGATAATGATCTGTTCCGGAGAAGTGCAAGAAATGTTTCTGTTTACTAGTTTTTAAGCATCGTGAACCACTAATAATAAGATTAATTGCTTTTAAAAAATATGATAAAATATTGGAGAAATATTATAGAGCAGCGGAGATATGGTATTATAAAACTTTGTTCACGCTTTGAAAAAAAAAAAAAAAAAATGAATATTTTCCACAGAAACAGGTTGATTTTCGTTAGTTCCAAGCAGAGATCTTGCGACGTTGTTAAGACCTCTGGTTCCATGGTTGGGAAAAGTATAGATAATTCTATAATTTATCCCAACCTTGAAAAAGGCAACATTTTCCACAGAAACAAGTTCCTTTTAACGGCACTTTTTCTTAGTTTCAAGGTTGTTTTATAATATACCAACTATTAAAATAATTTTCAAGGTAAAACAGTTTTGCTCCAAAAATCTTATTTTCCAAATTATCTAATTCTTTGAATATGGCGTAACTTATAGCATATTTTTGTTAGGTCCTACTTTTGCACACACTGTTTACCGTTAGAGGACGCTTATGAAAGCTAAGTTAGACATCTTTATCTATTAAGATAGATGCCCATTGTTAACAGTAGTAGCATCAATCCAATTAACCCTGGTTACAAAGTTTGTTAATATTTCCTCTTAATTTTAATTTTGTCTAAAGCCGATTTCACATCAATTTTAATATTGTCATACTAAATTTTTAATGTTATAAATTATTCCAAGGTCTTTCAACTTCATCAAAACGTGTCATGTAAGCTCGCTTTTCCCGATAAAGGCGTGGAGTGGAGAATCGGAACGGGGATGGATTCGTATAATGTTAAAATTCAGAGAAACTCTACGCTTCGCCGAGTTATAGCTATGAAAGTGCATGAGAAGTAGGAGGAGGAAAGTGGGAATGCGAGCGGTGAAGAGGAGTAGAGTAGGAATTGTGGAAATTGCCAAGAGAATGCCTGTATGGCCGCAACCACGCTCACTTCTGTATTATTATTATTGCCGAAGGGGAAATGGCTATGAGAGTATGAAGCTTATGTATAGAAACCGGGGGATGCAAGGGAGGGTTGGAACCAACGACGTCCGACGAAACTCGGCATCTGGGAAATGCATTTCTGGTTTTGGGGCCACGTATTACGCATTCCTACCTAAGTTTTCAACGTATTCGAACCTTAGATCAAAGAAACATTAAAGAGAATCGAAGCCGAGCTTAAACTAAGATGTATCCTTTAAACAGTGTTGAAATCTAAGTTTGAAATATGTTTCATAAATTTGTTGCGCGCCATGAGGATCTTCTCCGCTTTTAGCTAGCAATTTCTACATTTTGCAGCGGCGACAAAATCAACAGCTGCTGACGTTATGAGACGTAACTTTTAAGTCTACTATCAGAAATATTATGGAAATTTCAACACGCACAAAGCTTAGGGTCGATAAAAAGTATTTGAAACTAAAGCGATATAGGGCGTTCTGAAATTTTAAACTGATTCTAACAATATTTATGTGTTGGTTATATTTATGGAAGTTTCGTTGTTAGTTTATTATAAGATTTTTATGGAATTTTTATATTTGTATTTTAGCCTCGCAGTAAGTTGTTATTATATATGTAGAGTAAATAAAAATAAAACGATATTTATAATAAAAATTTGGTTTATATTTACTTTTAGATGTTTAAATTCGGTTTTTGTATGCCTAGATATTCAATTTATGAAACAGGCAAAGAATATTTTGCAGGTGCTTTGCCTGGTTCCTTAGATTTATTTTATTCGTATGGGAATTTTCGAATTGAGCTAGGATTTAAAATTAAATTTAGTATCTACGCTTGTAAACCTTTTAAAGTTCTAGGCATAAATAATTAATTCCTTTGGAAACTTAGCTTATGTAAGATAAATTAGTTACAACTTGGGATCATTAGCTTTAAAAGTTAAATCTCAAGCCTATAAATATTAAGTCTAGCCAAATAAAGGAGTAACTTTTCTTCCCATGGCGATACGAGAAGAAAAGTCAACTTTTTTTGGGGTAATTTAATTTGTAGCTTCCTTAGCTTAGAGAGGATGTAGAAAAATCAGTGGAAAATTTATAGTTACAGTGTGAAAGCTAGAGATAAAGAGTTAAAGAAAAAAAAAAAAAAAAATACAGAACAAGTTTCTTTCTCGAACTTGGGATAAAATAAAAAAAGGAGCGATGAAAGAACGCCAATTGAATCAATAAACAAAAATTAACCGTAGGACGTCTTATCTAGGGATAAGAAAAAAGGGGATGAAATTGAGGCGCCAACAAAACTCGATTTTCGAGAGTTTCTCTCTCTCTTCTTCTTTTTATTAGAAAAAAAATAGAAAAACGAAAATTCCTTTCCTAAAAAACTTAATTCAATAAACTGAGAGATAGAAGCTTATTTTGACACAAGATAAAATAAAAACAAACTATATTTAGAACCCTATTTAAAAAAATAATGTTATTGGATTCCAAATTAATTTCAGAATTTAATCCCTTTTTTGGTACCAGGTAATTAAACATCTAATCAGAAAAGATAGTGAAAGAATAGAATTAAATTAATTACAGTATAGAAGAATAAAATTAAACCCACCAATCAACGTTCGTTTTTAACTTTAAAAGCTTTTTTAGAATTATAGGTTTAAAATTAAAAGTACTAAGCATTCCGGGATAATTATGGGTCAAAGATTAAATTAAGAGAATTTCAGTGACTGACCTTGAATAAAGTTAATTTAATAAAAGGTACATAACCCTGATGTTATTCGGGGTTTAGAATATATTGTATTTAACAGATTAATAAATGCGTGAAAATTACTAACCAATTAGTCAAGGTTTAAAATATTTTAAAATGAAAAGCTCACTTAAAAAAATTCAAATTATTTCCAAAATACGGAATGAAATTTAAATTTAATCAGATAGAAAAAAAAAAAAAAAAAAAAAAAAAAAGCGCTTGAGTGAACTTTCCTTAGAGGAGAAATAATATTCTAATGCGTGTCCTAATCTGGTTTTTCTGGCTTGTATATAAGATCATAATGCTAAAACGATTTAGAATGTAGAAGAAAAAAAAAATAAAATAAAAAAGGGAGAGGGGAAAATATTGTAATACCTGGCTTCAGGCAATTTAAATATCATTAAATTTATACAAATTCCTATAAATAGCGCCGAGATATAATTAAGAACAATTTTGACTGTGTATAACATAACGAAAATGTATATAAGACGTTAATTAACATCAAAAACATTAACCGCCCTTTTAATTAAAAGATTGTATTATAATGTGGGGTTGATATTAGCTATGACGAATCTCAACATCATCAAATTACAAAATAATTTGATATTGGCTGTGACAAATTACAAAATCGTTAGATATTGGCTGTGACGAATTACAAAATCCTTAGATATTGGCTGTGACAAATTACAAAATCCTTAGATATTGGCTGTGACAAATTACAAAATCCTTAGATATTGGCTGTGACAGATTACAAAATCCTTAGATATTGGCTGTGACAAATTACAAAATCCTTAGATATTGGCTGTGACAAATTACAAAATCCTTAGATATTGGCTGTGACAAATTACAAAATCTTTAGATACTACATATTAGCATAACCCAATTTATGAGAAACCTCAAAATATTTAGACATCAGCATAAATCAATTTATAAATTAACAAGCCTCAAAAGTTCTCCTTTGAAATCTCAAAATAGCTATTGAGATTAAATCTCAAAATCCCTAAGCAAAATACGTTCACAAATATCAATATTCCTCTAAAAATAACTATCCGATGTGCCAAGTCCCTATTTTCCTGGCAAACATTCTCGCGAATATATCTCGAAATCCTACAAGCGTACACAAATTAAAATGTCCGACCCATCTGAATGTAATAAGTACACTTAAAATCAGTTTTAATCAAGCTTAAAAGGGGTCATTAATCTAGAATGTAAGGAGTCCCTTTGTCTCTCTAACTAATTAACTTTACAAAACACCACCTTACTACCCAACAAATAAATTAAATTGGCCATAAGGCAGAAAAATAATCCTATATTATTATTGTACAATCCTTATTTCTATCGGAACCTATAATTCTGTCAAAAACAGAATGTCACAGCATTACTCTCTTTTTAGTGCTGGGCCTTATTCAGCAAAGACGAGAAAAATCTAGCAAAATAACTGATTCGGTAGTAATTTAAAGGGGGGAGGAACAAGTCCTAGACGACTAAATTGATTTCTCCGCTGTAGGATATAGTAATCGATTTTAATGGCAGCGCGAGCGAATGCCCAAGAGGGAGGAGAAACCTGGTGCGAAAGACCTAAGGCTCACTCACTAAGGCCCCTGAGAGAGCTAAGCCTAACCAAAGACCTAGGCCCAATTTTGTGCAAAAGAGAAAATCAAGACAGCGCGAACCCTGTAATTCAACCTTTAATGGTCGGAACGTAAAATGCACCGCTACCAGTTTAATTTCTATATGATCCTGTTTGGTTATAAAGTAAGCCTCGATTAAGTTTGAAAGAGCTGAAAATTTTAGATGGAATACAGTATTCTATACTACCTCGGGACTTTTAGTCCCTAACTGCCACCTCACGTCAGTTACTTTACCCAATCTATTTGATTTAAATCACAAAGAACTTTGAATTTCTATTCCCTTACGTGAAATGTATTTTGTTTCATAGTCATCGGGAAAACAGGTAAATTGTATAGTTTCTAACAAATCCTAAGGGATTTCCTACTTTAGACAAAAGGATACGCGACTTTCAAAAATATTTTCCCATCTTAAACGAGTTAAAAGTTTCCTACAGAGTTCCTTACTAGCTTAAATTAAAATTGAAACACCAGAGAATGTCAAATCACTCGGGTTACTCTTTAATTTCATTCCTTTCATTTTGTAATCTTTCCTTAGGTTAGGCCTTAGGTGGAAGAGGAAGTAATTTACTAGCTTTATTAAGGCGTGATATATTACAAATTTTTAATTATATCTTCATTAACTTGACACGATAGCCTTGAGATAAGATTACTATTTCTTGTACGACCTAAGCCTTAACGCGAAATGGGCGAACCATTTAAAAAACAACCTGATTTTGTAGAGAATGTATTAGGCATAACCAGAGGGCGGCATACACTTGAGAACTTGTATTTGGGTGTACAAAATATTTGTACTATTTGGCCTAGCAAAGCTGAACTCAAGAATTCACTAGAGTTTGAAATTAATGATCTGTCAAAATTGAACTCAATTGTACAAGATAGAATTCTGAAGCCCTTCGGTCTAACCTTAAATAATGTAACAGTTTCGATTACATAACAGTCGAATTATGTATGATGAATTCAAAAGGCTTATAAAATGATATGTGAAATTGAAAAACATTAACTTATTATAACCCGCTAACTTTATCAAGCCACAAAAGCTTCCGTAACATCTGTACACGCAACTGATTACAGCTTTAGTCGGTAATGCTAAAGATGTAATCAGTTCCACGCGGAAGGTTTAAATTAAGTAATACACCAGGCATCATTTTAGTATTAGAAATATTGACCTTACCTTTCTATTAATTCCTTGGTCAGTATTTTATCAATTAATACTTTTAAAGTATTTTCAGTTAAAGTTTATATCAAAATCCGTTTTGAATTTAATGGAAAAAATAATGGAAATTATAGTATTAAACGTTCAAGGTTATTGCCGCGCGCACAAATCAAAATTTAACAAAAAAAAAATTAAAAGAAACGAACAACACAATTACGCGTGACGTTCAAAAACACGTTTTAAATACGTTAATTAGACTTAATCACTAAACACCCGCTACCGACTACCTTAAAATTACGATTTGATATTTTCTCTCTCAAGGATAACCTATTTTTTCTTCTTTTTTGTTTATTTTTTATTTTAAAGGCGGAGAGGAAAACGTAATCTACGATCCACCATCGTTGGCTAACTTGGCTTCGAAGCCCATGGTTTCCCGCGATATTATGAGAGCACAGGCCTGAAAGCCGAGGCACGGCTGTGCGCGGAAGATTCCCACCTAGTTCTTACCCCCTTTACCCCTCTCTACGTTTCTTTCGCAACGTTCCCCTCATTCCCCCCGCGTTCAAAACCTCTCTCTTAACGGCTGCAGACAGAGAGGAAGGTTTATTTCCTGCCCCTTTTGCGTTTTAACATCCTACCAGAATATTTTTTTTTGTCATTTCTAACCCCTTTTCCTCTTCAGAAGCATTTTTATTAATGTCTATAGTTCGGTAATATAATGGATCTAGCGTCAGTGAGCAACTGTTTATATATATATATATACAGACTAATTTTCATGACCTACAAAGATATTGAAATAATTATTTGAAACCAACGTTAATCAAAAGAATAATTTTGACTTAATGGTACCACGAAAACGATCGCTATATTTAATTTTAAATAGACTTCGAGTCAATTACGTAACTAAGCCTTTTTTAATTTCAAATTTCGCTAACTTCATAACTTTCTTAAACTATATTAAATTAAGAATGATACTAATTAACTATCTTTCTAATTAATGAAATTTTTACTTTCATTGTTTAGCTTTACAAAATCTGTTCTAAGCAATTATAGTTAAATAACATTTAAAAGATTTTGAAACTATAGTGTCCCCTAACAAATATGTCACTTGGGATTCCATGTGACATTGGTATAAAATATTTTTTTATGTTGGACACGTTCGGTTGTCAATTAAAATGTTCTTGAAAAAAAATGTAGGGAAGACAAAATTCCTACCAGATACCAAATCCCTTTCATATACTACTTGGGTGTTCAAATCTTTTTCTCGGATCTTTTAGGCCTAGAATTTTGTACAGGAGAAAATATGCCTACATGTTTTCAAAGGAATTCTTTGTATTACACTGTCTGACTTTGAGAAGACTGAAGAGAATTTTATTTCTTTTGGGAGTTAGGGAGGACGTTTTTATTTGTTGAAAGGATTAAATGTGATGTGGTATTTGTATTTTTTTCTTTTAGATTGTACTGGAAGATTATAGCCTAAATATTAGGATAGAAAAAAAAGGGCGGTGTACATTTTGAGACGAGTGTTTTTGACCTTGTTTTTTTTCCCCGAGTGTTTAAAATAAATTTCGTTTTGTTTAAATACAATCAAAATACTCGTGACTTGGGTCATTTAAAAACCAGTAAGAATATGTTTGAAGTTGTATTAGGATCAGAGATATTTTGGTGTAGCCTTGTCTAGCTCCAACAGTGGTTAAATTGGGTAACTTACAAACCTTGGGCGTCTCAGCGCAATATCCATAACTGATCATTTTAAAGATTGATTAAAAATACCTCGAACAAGGTATTAACATAAATAATTCGAAGTATTTCTCTCAGTCGATCTATTATTAACACAAAGTAATTAAGCCTTGGTTAGTTTCTAAGACTCGGCAGACACCCGTGTGGTTTTGTTAGTTGCATAATTTAACCATTGTTTGCCGCTTGAAGACGCTTAAGAAAGACACTTTACGTCATGCTATTCTTGTCTTTATAGGGAAAATAAAGGGACAAAAACAAAGTGTTGCCAGCCACATCCGAGAGCAAATTGAAGCAGAGAGAAAGACTACAAGCTCAGTTCTGGAACTGATCCATTCTGAACTGTGCTCAAGAGCTCCTGGCATCCCAGCAATAAAAAATGTTTTTTTTTACCCCTTTACGATTCACCTAATAAACAATTAAACCTTGAACTCCTTATGAAAGATATGATTTATAAAGTTATGTGTAGAACAAAATTATAGTCTGTAGTGCAGGCTGGGAAATAAGGATAATTTTTAAACTGGACTTGTGGGCAGTAGAGCCCAAGCAGTTTAATTAAAAAACTGTACATTGGCCAGTTACAATTTTCACGAGCTTGACAATCTGTCATTATGACGTAGGACTATGACGTAGGCTAAGAAACAAAACTAAATTTTGGAATTAATTAACTGGCCTTGTGGCCAGTAGACCCCCAAGCATTTAATTTTTAAACTGGCCCAGCTAATTTTTAAACTGGACTTTTGTCCAGTAAAACCGCCTTATTTCCCAGCCTGCTGTAGTGTAAAGTCAATGTATTCGTATTCTAAAATCTTAAATGTATCAAATTCGCAAAATAAAGATGAACTAGGATTTTGATAAACCTTGAGTTTCAAAAAGGAGATTAAACCCGGTGTTTAAAAAAAAAAAATCAGTTGTCAAATTGTGGCGTGAATGAAAAGATTCTAGCTGTCGTGGTTTGTCCCTTAAAGGTCCTCGACAATGGAAATAAGTATAGTAAACCTTGGATGGTACAAGAATATATTTCGAAAGACAAAAGCCCCTCCTACTCTCATAGGGATTAAAATTTCAAACGGGGAAACTTCCAAAAACTTTTCAGAAACAAAAGCTGGCATATGGATCAAGTTTTACGACACGAGACGTTCCAAAGATAGTACGAAACTATAGGGAGCTTTTAAACGAGCTTAGGATAAACATTCTAAAAAAAAAAAAAAGATCTAACATAAAACGCCGACTTTTTTTTTGGGCGAATGAAAAGGCTTTTCCCTCTTTGTAAGAACGCTAAAGAATCACTTTTAAACTTCAGTGTGTACTAATCTAATCTCTTAAAACTATGACATTGTTTCAAACAAATCAGGCTAAAATTTCAGCCTGATCCTAACTGTTTTTAATATTTCATGATGGTTTTTCCAAAACAAAATCTAGTTTCAATAATGTTATCCCTAAATAATCAATACCATCAAAGATAAATTCACTTTTCTCATAGTTTTTCCTTATTATTTCAAGTTCTTTCTAAACCTGTAACCAAAATATACAAACTATAGTTTGTCAACGTCGATGGTGCATCTCTAAAAATAACAGTATAGCCTTCTATCAAAGTCTGTTGAAACCTTCTTATTATAGCTAAAAGACAAGCGTGGGCTCGAAAACCTAAGGACCTTGCCAAGTGCCAAACAACTTCAGTTATTGAAATAAGCGATAGGTTTTAATTTTTGTTTTGTTATCTTTCACGTAAAAATACAACTCAAAACCAAGGCTATATGCATTTATCAAAGTAATCTAGAGTTTTTCACGCGCACTGATTCTGAAAATATTTCTAACGTTATATTTAGCATTTTATCAAGGCTTGACACAGTTTCTTTACTTTCTTATAGGCCTAATCTAACAGTAAAAAAATTTAAAACCAAATATTAAACTATAAATACATTTAAAACTTCCCATATGAGGATTAGCGACCGGTGACCAATGGCCCTTCAATAGTGAAGTTCAGGATCTACACGAATCCAGCTAAGCCTATTTTCCAGTTAAATAAAAAAAATCTGGTAGATTAGGCCTATTTAAAGTTTTAAACGAAAAGGAATGTTGTTAGGCTGCATTCTCCCTTTAAAGGCCTCGCAGGCTAGACTAAGGGTTTGTTTCTCTCTTCAATATTCTTCGTCATAATACTATTAATTTACAGCTTTATATTTTACGAGTTTTAGTTCTTGGAGTTCCAACGGAATATGTAGGCCAAATGGTCGAGGGAAAACTCAATAAAATATATAATCTACAAAGGAGAACCCCAACTAAGTGCTCGCGAATTAAGAGGCCCATTTTTTCATACATCAATCGAATAAGTGTTCTGGGGAGAATATAACAAAAGCCATATTGAAATAGTACAAGCTTCGCAACAACGTTCGTTTCGAAATAATACGTAATTTTTTTTTTCTTCTTTCAAATAAAAGCGATTTTATTGGTTTTATGGTTGAATGAAACTGCTTTAGTCCTTGAAAGTGTTTTTAAATGGATTAAACTTTCCATAGTTAAATTATATATTTAAACAGAATTTAGGTTTAATAAAATATTTGAATTGATAGAGTTTAACCATAAATTTAAACTTTTGACCTTTAAACTGTATATGCAATATATTTCAGGTTTTATATAGGTAAAAAGTCTAAATACATAGGAATTTTGAGAAATTATGAGGTAATATTGTAAATTTTGTGAAGTTATCGAATAATATAGAAGAGATATTGAGACATTTTAGGATATTATACAAGAGAATTTAAGGTTATTGCATAATGGAGGTTTGGAGCGAAATGGAGCATTTCCGATAGTGCAATTATAGGTAAAAATTCTTAAAATTATAGAATATATGTGGAGATTGTAACAGAAATACCATAAATTGTGACTTATTCAACTGTCAGTACATGTTGTCTAGATTTATTTCCTAGCTTACGTTAGTGGTTATTTTTAAGCACTTAAAAAGTCGGGATAACTTAAGATAAATTACGAATTTGAACTATCCAAAGTAGCGACTATATGCGGGGGGGGTGGGGGGATTTATAAACCCTTACGGCAACGGATGAGGGGTTTTAACGAAATATATAACGGGTTTATACTTTGATTAATATCGACAATTTAAAAGAAAATTATAAAGAAAATATAAATAAAAAATAAACCCTCTCACCAAAAAAGGTCATTTTTTTTCCTTTCTAGATAAATTTTATCATCTACAGCCACTTATAACAACCACGAAACCGGTAAAATATCTAGAGGGGAGAGAAACAGATTTTCTCTTACAGGAATGAAAAAAAAAAAAAAAAAAAAAAAAGAATTTAAAGACAGATCAAGCGTAACTTCTTGAGAGGAAAAAAAAAAAAAAAAAAAAAAAGAAAAATGGTGGAGGCGCCGGTTATTGCCGACAGCCATGTCTATAATCCATACTATAGGATAAATTTAATATTTCATCACGTACAATACTAGAAAGCTATCAATTCCCATCATTTTCTGTCATAGAATTAGCAAAGAGCACATATACCTAAATGATGAAATTTAAAACTGATTCCTTAAAAAATATATATAGAAAAAAAAGGTAGAAGGGAGGAAGGCAGCCATCTAAAAATCAAAACCAGATTTTGGAGGAAATGTACAAAAAAAAAATTACATAAAAAAATTGGGAGGATGAGAGCTGGCTTCCAAAAGAGAAAAAAAAATAAAGACCTGTCGGAGAGGGGATTTTTATTTTACTTAGGCCTACAGATTCGCGTAGAACAGAATGTATGTACAGACTACATAGCAATGGGGAAAATATTCCACCTTGAAAAATAACAGGTTTTTTCTATCTTTCCCCATCTTTACAGTAAAGATTCAATACGAACAAACCTACTTTCCCAACAAATCCAAACAAAGACGATAGTGAAACCTAGCTTTGCACAAACTGAAACCTAATATTGAAAACTTCGAAGAGCGCGTGAGTGTACTCTAGGGGGTAAACAAGGGGTAGATTGGGACGTCCCGTACTCCGGGGGTCACAGACTGTCGACCTTTTCCGATGAGGGAGGGTAAAAAAAAAGAAAAATTCTGAACTTCTCTCAAACCAGACGGAATCCGGGAGTTCGACGGGGAGGCGAACCAAATGAAAGCTTACTGCTGATAGATCCTACAATAAAAAGCCATCTTTGTTTCCATTCTACATTCAAAACCTCCTCTTTGGAACCCCTAAGCACGGAACTAGGGGTTGAGACCCCCTCCCCCTGCAGAAAAGAACCAAAAAAATGCAACGGTTTCTGGCGCCCCTCGACCAAAAAATTCACCTGGTACGCCGCTCTGTAGGCGTTGAGAGTTTTAGGTTTCGAAAAGTTCGCCGGATATCTCTCGGATTTAAGCAGTACTACCAGGATATGGAGACGCGCCTCTCTGGACACGTAAATTGGAGGGCCCCCAGCTCCCACCGCGCCCCATAGGGGTAAAGTTGTAAAGCAGTATTCACCCCAACCTCAAGGCCATTTAGAGTCACCCTCTATGCCTAAGTTCGTTTCACAAGGAGGGTTCAGACCCATAGAGGCTACGTTCTTTCTAAGTACTAGTTTCGCATCAGTTGTATCTTCGTACTGAGATATAGCTTGGTATCATTCACCCACGAGTCTGTATCGTAGTTGAAATGGGTCGCAATGTCTTCGCAATTAGCTTCAGAACGAATAGATAGTGCCTTAGTTCTAAATAAAGTTTAATAGTGAAAAAAATATTATGGTGCCGAAACCCCGGGACCATCTAAACCATACTTTTGGATTCTGGTTTCATACGCATTTTCAAACAGATTTCTCGAGAGTAGGGAACTATTTACGCCCCCGTAAAACCGTATGACCATTTTATACCGAAGTGTATACAAAAATACGGAGCTGGGAGGTTATTTTGAACCCTAAAATTCGGTGATATACCCCATATTATGCACCACTCCGGGAAATTTTTCAGTTTGACCTTGAGGAGAAGAAAAGCTGGGCGGAAAACCTGACTCGAAAAATGAAGGGACAAACAAGATCCTATACATTAAAAACGTCAGTTTATAAAAAGCGTGCATAAAGGCCTTCATTCAATTTCCACCCCCTTCTGCCAACATGAAATATCTTTGGTGTAAAGCTCATAGAATTTACTATATACTGTAGAAACACGCTATTGCTGCCTACCGTAACGAATGATCGTCTACGAAGGAGGTTCTTTTTTTTTCAAGTCGACAAAACAAAACGCTAGTCGACCTTGAAAATATTTTGGAAATTTCACAATCCCACGAAACTCGTGGTGTTCGAGTCTTGACGACCGTAAATTAGATAATCGAATCACGTGTCCATAAAATTACTAAACCTAAAACCTCGTTAAAACCAGTTTATTAGTGCTGGTAAATCTTTTAATAAATGATTAATTATTATCTAGATATATGGGGACCATTGGAAAACTATTATTAAAAACGGCTGAAAAATTGTGTCAGTAAAATATTTTGTATAAATTTTACTATGCCTACACGTGGATTATCATAAAAAAAATTAGTAAAGAAATCGACCTTGAAAATATTTGAAATTTCATAGTTCCACGATATTTTCACTTTCTACATAATAATTAAAAAAAAAAAATATGTAAGATAAAAATCGCGTTTCGAGTTAGGCTTAGCGTTAAAAGTGATAATTTATTTACGCATTTTTCGTTAGTAACAATATTGCGCAAATATTACGTAAACTCAAGCTTAATTCCACTGTCTCTCTCTTTCCATGATAAAAATAGCGCTTATTTCTGGAATTTTCCAGGAAAGGAAAATGACTAAGGGAAATGAAGAGATTTCGTTAGGCCTAATTTAATAAAAGACGACGCGATTAAATTTGAGACTCCCCAAATTACGACACAGTTGCGCGCGCAAGACTTAATTTAAGTCAATATAGTAACGTTGGGGGTAACGAGAAATAGCCGCTAGGTGGCGTTTCCAAAATACAAACCCAATCTAGCATCGTACGTTTTGACTCTTACAACTAAAACAAATGGTATATACTCTAGTACATATATAGAAATGTCCTCTAGAGAGTGCTATATAGAACTCAGAGTCGGGTCCGCGTTGCGGGAATGGTAAAAAGGATTTAGGCTTCGAGGAAAAGCATTGGGGCTGGTGCCCCCGTTTCAAGCGCGTGCTTGGAGTAAGATAGTTGGGTGAAAACAAGGGCAGGGAGAGGATTGAAAGCCCCCTTAGCAACTTGTATATACAGATATAAAATAAGAGGTTACCATGGTAACGAGCAAACGAAGCGGAAAAATGCAACCATATTACAACCCAGATCGGCGAGGTCGAGGGCCAAGTCCTTTCCAATTCCAAGTTTCAACGTGGGGAAAAGTAAATTCCGTACCATGACTGGCTATTTCTACTCTAAATTAAGCCTTTTTTGAGATGCGAAATGTTCGGCTGCGTGGGTTTACCGGTGTTGATATATAGGACTGCTATTAAATGTTACAGAATGTACGAAACAAGATAAATTGAGAGAAAAAGCTACACTTCGGCCGTAACCTAGCGACGTATAGGATTTCAGGTTGTAAAGTGATAGTAAAATGCTAAAAATACAAATGTTGAAAGATGTTGGACGCCATCTCTATTAAAACATTTCATTTTTGTACTTTTGGAGTGGCTTCTATATTAAAAAATTGAGTGGAAATGCGTAAATATGAAAGAAATCTTGAAAAATAAAAGGATAATATGGGAAAATAGTTGAAATTATTGGAACACATTGAAAATATAGGAAATACTACAAAATTTAGAAGAGAAAGATTTTCGCGTAAGTATTATGTATGAAAATATGGGGTGAGCTAAGGAATCGAGGGGACTGTAATATTTTCGTATAAAGGCTTTAGTTACTGGATTTAAGTAACTAGCAATACGCCACTTAATAAGGATTTATATCCAAAACGAAAATATTTTCCCAAAACAATTCGCTATCCCTTTAACCCGAAAAACTAACTAAATAATAAAGTTTTGCAAGCTCCCGGATAGAAACTAACTATAAGGGTGCATTCAGAAGTAAAGCTATCGCGTATCATCCGTATAGTTTTGCGTCTCTGTCTAGCCTTTGCAACTACACATTGGCGTAAAAGGAATCGCCCTTGTCAGATGGGCCAGGACTAAAATTGCGCCATTTTAAGAGCTATAAACTGCTGCCAAAGTAAATACGCCTACAATATGGGTAGTTTTTTCTTTTCCTTTCCCAAACAGAAGATAATTCGGCTAGGCCTAAACTAGTTCTCCCACGCTAAGGGCAAACAGACAGTGTCCGATTATAACACCCAGTCGATATATAAGCAAACATTTTTTTTTTAAAGATCACTAAAAAGGAGTTAACGCCTAAAAATATTTACGCGTGCCAAAGTAGTTTGTTAAATTGTTATTTATAATATTTCTGGACTTTTAAAATTATTGTGGAGCGTTTACCCAAGGTTGTTACGAGGGGCCAGTCACTCACCGTAATCGGTGTACAGACTGTGCCTTTGACTGTACTGAAGCGATTACCCGTAATCCATAATTAGTGTACAGATAATCCGGGAGTCATTAGCCTCTCGGGTTTTTAAAATAAAAGGTGGCGTATGATTTTGATTAAAACACCGAATTAATCATACAATCAAAAAATCCCTCGACCGAGTCAAAATCAAAATGAAATTAATTTAATAAAAGAGGAATTTTGGGAAATTTTATCAAAAGTTACGGAATAAGCTAGGTCTAATAGAAACAAAATTCCTACCAAAAACAAAATCAATCACTATTTCGATGTCGGGAAGAGAAATATTATACCAGGCCTTAGTATAAAAAATATGGATACAGGGAGTTGTCATACTGTAAAAAATATTAATAAAAAATAAATATTGAAAGCTAGGCGAGCTGCGGCATGACAAATCGTGAACAGTTTGGTTCTTTCCTTCACAAACTTATATCATATTACTCATTTAGTTTCAAAATAAGATTATACTACGCGTAACGGTGTTAACAATGTATTTGAATGATGAAGTAAATAACATTTAAATCAGTTTTGCACTTGGTTCATTCTTAACTTGAAAAATATGAAGTAGAGAATCGGTATTGATTTTCATTCGAGACCTACACGGTCAAAAATCAATTCGCTTTCAACGCGTTAAGACTTAAACACTAATCTAACTCTAAAAAATCATAGATATACAATATGGAGTTCACATCTATTAGTACTTGGTGAAAATTCAAATTGATACAAAATTTACCACTGGATAAAATTTCGTTTTTGATAAAACGGGGAAAAAATCTAGAGCGAGAATATTTTTAGGTTAAGAATATACCTAAGGTGAACCGAGGGACAATGATTTGTTAGAGAAATAATCTTCGCCTTTAACTGTAGATTATTCTAATGGTGAAAAAGGCTATAATGGTAAAATGGTGAAGGGTGGAAACTGAGGAGAGTATAAAATAATAAAAAGATAGATTCGGCTTCTTTCTATTTAGTAGTCATAAATTTAGCTAAAAAAATGTTCAAAAGGGGGCGGGGAGAAAAGGAGTTCGATAATAACACCCATTTATAACCCCTAGAGACACAAATTTTTGCAAAATTACTAGTCGCACCCACCCCTCGCACGCAGATACAAAACGACAAAGTTTTTAAGGTCGACTCAATAAAGAGAACCAATTAATTTTAAAAATTTCGGTGTTATTAAATAATATCGAGAAAATTTTCCCACACTTTTCAAATAAAGTTAATGAGGCTACGTTATTATTTAGGATAACAACTTATTAATGAGGCGCCCACTTATATTTTCCCTAAATTGATTGATTTTAATTTAAAATACTCCCATAATCTTCTCGAGTTACAAATGGAATTATACTAACGAATTTCCGAGGAAATTTCATCATATTTTTAAAACCGAAATTCCCCTCAATAAGACGTCATCACTAGGGTCGCGTGACTTTAAAGAGGCCCACAGTTGATTCTCACGCGTTTTGGCACGTGATATAGTCGCTCTCGCGCTGTCTTTTTCGGGAAAGTACTTAATCCAGAAAGTCCTACTTTTCACTCGAAACTTTGAATTACGTTCTAGAATCATTAAATCTATAAAATTTAGGGTTTTAATAGCATAAACTTTCTAAAAAATGATGATCACGAAAAAGTGTGCTTAAAATTTATAATCTAATTTAATTTACCTGTAATCTTTTGAAGAATTATATTACAAGAGCTATACTATATACAAATTAGAACTGTTTTTAAATTAAATATACTCAAAATGACAAAAGCCAAGCGTGAGTTTCCTAGAAATGTTGTTAAAGTAATATATTGTGAGAAAATATATCCGAAATTCTACCAGTTTTCTTTGGATATCCGATAACTAATCAAAATTAGATTATCAATGTGCAACGTTAAATAAGAGCGAGAAAATTTAAATACACGTACGAGTACACGTATATTAAAATAGGAAAAGCGAAGCCAAACCCTGTTTCTCATCCATCCGCCGGGTTATGTTTAAACTTTAGTGTTTTATTATTATTATTTTTTTATTTTTTACTAAAAAAAAATAATAATTAAGCTATAGATAAGGAAACATCCTTTGGGTATATACAGAAACTTCAAAGAATAGGGAGAAGTTTTTCCAGTTTCCAAGAGAGCAAAAAAAAAAAATCTGCTTTTTGTTAAACCGAGAAAGATTTTAGCCAGAAGGAATTAGATGATATTTTCCATCTAAACTTCCTTCCACGGTAAAACTTCAAAAAAAAAAAAAAATAAATAAATAAAATAATAAAAAATTAAAAACGCTGAAACTTAAAGTGTTGATGTCACGGGAAAGATCGTTTAAAACTAATTTGAAACATATATACATATACTGTAGATATATTACCAGAACAGTAAAAATAAATATATTTTATAATTTTCTTAAAATAAAATTTACCGCAATACTACGTTATCACTCCTAAGGTCGCGTAGCGATTATGTAGCCTACAATTATAAATTAATATCTTAATTTATATATTTTTGGCATTTCAATTTTGAAGATTCTTAAAAATCGCCTCAACCTAGGGATGTAATATTTTAAAAAATATGAAAAAAGCTAAAAATAATATTTCACAAAACTATCACTTTAAAGAAAGATATACGTTCTAAATTGCTTTAGATCGTGTACCCCCGAAGGTGTTATT
The DNA here is from genome assembly GCA_963920705.1 of Odiellus spinosus. Taxonomy (NCBI): domain Eukaryota; kingdom Metazoa; phylum Arthropoda; class Arachnida; order Opiliones; family Phalangiidae; genus Odiellus; species Odiellus spinosus. The sequence goes on from OY987227.1 coordinate 15,224,011, forward strand.
TTAACCAAAACAAAACCTAATTTTCCCGCCAAAAAACCCCTTTGTAAAAAAAACAAAAAAAAAAAAAAAAAAAACTTTCCCGCGAAAAAAACCCTACGCAGTTTAATTTATATAAAGAAAATAATTACCATATATTATTGCGTAAACACATTTTATAACTCGCGTGGGGATGGCTCCGAGACCACTTGACCTATTTATAATATTTTCGAAATTTTACGAATACTAAATTAGCGAAAATGTTTGAAAGAAAAATACTATGAGGGTACTTGAGCGGCTTCAAACCTCATACAGACCTTTTTATTACAATTTTTTTTAAGCAAAAACATCTGCTAACATTACAAAAATGTCTAAATGTCATACGGGCTTATTAGCTCGCGCGCCTGTCTTTTGGGAACATATTTTAATTCTTAATGGTTTTCTTGGGTTTTCTTAAAAAGCAAAAACACCTTAAAAAGAGACCGGATGCGAACTTCGTAAAGAGAAAAAATAAAATTGAAAAAAATCTAGTTTTGGATTGCTGGCTGAATTTTGGCGCGACCTTCTGTCAGCAGGCAACAAAAATCAAGAACAACCTCTAACTGTAGACCAAGAAAACTATTCATTTTTTATATTTATATACATTGTATCTTTTCTATCAATGAACGGAAAAAAGGCCACCTCATCGAAGAGACATCAAAGAGAAGGTCAAAATATTGTAAAACTTAAAACATTTTACCAACAACTTAATAAATTTAATAACTTGGAAGTCTAAACGAATTTATTAGGGGTTTGAATTGGATATCTCCAATGTTTCTACTCTAAAATATTTAAATAACAAGCAACTAAAGGTGACGTAAAGGTTAAAATATCCCTATTTACCATCCCTTGAAAATAATTTGACCTGTCGATTATGAAAGAAATGTCCCACACCCTGCTGCAACCCGGAATGAACCCCGATCCGATTCGGAACACAAAAGAGTACAAAGGGGTTTTATAGACATTATCCAATCGAACTGGGGGATTCCCTCAAGCCCCCCCCCCCTCAAAAAAATAATACCTCGCACGCTAAGCCTAACCATATCATTCACGAAAATGGAATAAGGGCGGATATTCCTAAAGATTGGGAAAAACGTAGAAACGTAAAAATCAGATGAAGTAGAGTAGAAAAAGTTCCCAAAAAACTTATTATCATCCAACTGGGGGTACTTTAAACAGAACTAGAATCTTTCTATACACGCGAGTGTCGAAGTACTTTTTCTACCGTCTATAAAGTCTATCATTGGATATCCCTACGCCATATTATGAACAGTTATAACAAGCAGCTAAGTAAAATAAAAGAAAAAAAGATTTGTAGATCGGAAATTGGGATAAAATAAAAAATGATGACCTTATACGGAGATTCATTTAATGTTAGATCCAATTCCAGAGGGTATGTTGAAGGGGGTTAAAAGTAATATAACAGGAGGTGCAATGATGGGGATAGCCCGCAGGCTCTCTCTATCCCTATGCACCATCATCGTATCAAGACGTATATATCGTCCGTCCGTCCATCATTGGACTATTCGTGCAGCTACAATTCAGTTCCTAGTACAGCTCTAGGATTTATTATTTTCCTAGATTTTTTTTTTAGTATACATATAAGAAGATGATAGAATGATCCCCTGAAGGGATGGATGGGGGAAATCTATGTAAGGGGGAGGGGGTACCTCTATCATCATCATCACCATCATTATCTAGACTGGGTCTAAGAAAGAAAAGGAAGATCAAACTAAAGAAAAAAACTTTCACGAAATTACCGGTCCGGATGATAGGTCGATCCAGAACTGATTCTCAAAACATCCCACGTTTCTTTTTTGTTTTTTTAAATCTTCCTTTTTAAAGTGTGGATGACATTATATTTTCAGAATGAAAACTAATTTGTATAATTTTAGCAATATGGCCATGGGGAACCCGTGAAGTAAAGTTGCAATACATTTTTACTTGACCTAGGATTTAACAATGGACAGCTATCTTAATAGATAAAGATGAATAACACAACCTGTCGTTCACAATCGTCCTCTAACGGCAAACAGTTCAGGCAAAAGTAGGAATCTTTCTTTATTAAGATAGGTGTCCATCGTTATTAGTCCTAGATTTGACTCGAGGGGTCCGACACTGTACACTTGAGTTCAGCTTTGATAGTGCATCGAGTCCGAACTATTATGAACTCTGAGTTCAGCTTTGATAATGCAACGAGTTCAAAAATTTTGTACACCTGAGTTCGCGAGTCTCTGCACCCTCGATTTGACTATACTCATGTTCAAGGGTACTTCTTTCTCTATACGAGGAATTACAATATGTATAAATACGCCTAAGCTTTTACCATATTGTCAACCTCCGAATTATTTCGAACAATTTGACACGCAACAGCTGATAAATTCAATTTTCGATATGTCTTTACATCAGTACAGTATTCCGCTTGACTTTTTTGTTTAAAATCTGAAAAACACTGTCACTGACACTTTAAATCGGGGAAAAGGTCTAGAGCTGTGTTATTCATATCCCTATTATCCCGTAGGTTATAACGAAAGACTGACAACAAGTCAGATTGCTAATTAAACCTAAATTACCCCAATCAAGTATTCAATTTTGAAGTTGATTTTTTTTTTCTTCTTCTACAGTATAATGAATTCTTTTGACTGTTTGACATATAAAACCCCTATAGAATTATTCTTGAGGCAGTTATTTATGGCTCCTTTTTTCAGTCCTCGATTGAAATTCAAATGATACGTTTTGAATAGTTGTTTCTAGCTGTAACAAGTCTAACGGTCCTTGAAATAGTATAGTCCCATATTAGTTTGAACTGAAGAAAAAAATTGTCTTTTGTTCCGCTACATAAATATCGCAATAATGGTAATATACTAAAAGGTGCAATTTAAATGTCTAGTTTTTGGCTTTACGATATACTTAATTAGGCGTTCAAACAGCAGACATTGATAAGAAACTACCTCCTGGCATACGGACCCTAACTATTTAAATATATTTAAATGCTATTTTCAGGTTCAATGACAGGAAAATAAAATCACATATGGTTTGAAATACACATATCCTTTGCTAAGTTGGTGAATATACATATCAAAACTAGAAATTGAGAAAAAATAAGGTTATATGATGAAGGTTACTTTCTGAGTATCTTACACACACAAAATTTGTTGACCAAGGTGAATAACTTATAATAATATTAAAATCATTTAAGAGACAGTATGGTTAAGAGAAACAGTTTATTATTAAATAAACGTTTATTTAATAAACTGTTTCTCTTACTCACGCAGTAGCTGTCTCGTATATGATTTTAATATTATTATACGTATATCTTATCAAGGGTTAGCTTCAAATAGACCAACATGTTTATATTTCCCTGTTCAAAGGGAGTCATTTCGAATTGTTGTTTTCCTATGATTATGAGGTTTCGTCATTATTTACGTATCAATTGACTAATTGGGTTTATTAGAGATATATCTCATTGAACAGGAGCATACCTGTGTATCTGATTGGATTACCCATAAGCTACGTTCACACTAGAGATTTTGAAACCGTTTTTAATCTTAAAATCGACTTTTGAAGAAAATAATTATATATTTTGAGAAATAATCTTTATAGATGACCTCAAAATTTTAGTTTGACCTTTCTTAAACGGTTAAAAACGGTTTCAAAGTATCTAGTGTGAACACGGCGGTAGATAATATAACAAGAGAAGTAGAAGGTTGAGATTAACTTTTCTATTTCCGTTGATTCGTACATTATAAAATATATTTTTATTTTAAAATCCCTTTTTTTGTAGTTTCGATTCGATTAAGTGTGAAAAATAATATTAGAGTTTAGCGCAAATGTTCAACATTCGTTGCAAATGTCCAACATTCGTTGCAAATGTCCAACATTCGTTAAACAAAAATCCTCATGAAAAAAATCCAGACTGTATAATTTGATTTATATAAATGGTGTGAAAAAAGGTGGGATTGAAGTACATTTCAAAACGAATTTCAAACGCGTATGATATAATGATCCATTACATATTCCAAACACATCCCACTTTTAACCAATGCCAAAGGTTAAAAGCGAGCATTTCCCAAGTTCCAACTGGAGGCTGAACAGCTATCTAGAGGGACATGCCCTTGAGCTACCATAAATCTCATCGATGTGAAAAATACCGCAACTATAGTTACAGATCGTATACCAATCCGAAAAGATAACGCATTTGAAACTCTCCTACTATAAATATATCTCTGATCTCTTTTTTCATACATAGTCCCGGAAAGAATATACTGTCAGAACCACACTGACTATACCGAGTGAAATGGATTACAGTCGTTACACTGCGCCGGGAAAAGTCTTAACGATCGTTAGACGGATATTATACGGCCATAACGAGGCCAACCATAATTTTTTTTTTTGGCCCTTTCTTTCTCTCGCAGGATCTCATTTCTTTCTAAGCCTAACCCACTATATTCTTATAACAAACGCTTTCACTGCTCATGGAGGAGGGGCTAGGAGAGGATGACGTTAACCCGATGGAGGGACGTCACTCTCGATTTCGTTGTACACCTGATTTCACATGAGTTCGAACTCTTGCGAACTCTAAGTCCAGCGCAAAGAGTTCAAATATTTTGTATACCCGAGTTCTTAAGTGTCTAACCCCTTGCGCTAACCAGCGTTTTGATTGAAAAAAGAAGTTGTATTCTAGTTCCTGTGATAATTCAATGCTTACGCCACACAGTAAATGCAAATTTCTAAATGTCGCGAAATTTAAAATTCGTGTACAAAGAGGTTGGCGTTTAAATTAAGCGCCAAATGTAAATACGCGCTTCTAGCTGTTTAAAGTATGTGTCAAAGTCTACTAGGAACTATAATACAGTAACATTTTTCAACTAATTACGCGCATGCTCAAATGGACTTCATCTATTCGTATAGGCAGTCTATAGTGGCACAACCTGATTATTAAAAACCTTGAAAATTAAAACTTCGTGGAAACATAATACACCCTTTGTACGTTTTAGGGTTTCATTAATAACTTCTTACAACAACCAATAATAGTTTGGTGAGTTCATGCTGACGTTCAGAAGTGAATTCGTCCATGGCAAACAAAATATATATGGACTGCAAAGAAAGCAAGAAAAACAGCCACCCTAGTACCATTGCCATACATCCAAAAAGATTTTACGACATAGTCATTATCGTATTTCGCAAGAAGTTCATTTTTATACTTATACTTTTGTTCAAGATTTGCTCGTAAAGCGGTAATAGTTAAAGCGGATTAATACGCAACGTTATAAACAAATAGGAATTAAAACAGTACTTCCAAAATCTCCATCAACGCAAGTACAGATAGAGAGAATTTCCCAGCTGAAGACTTAGACGACCTCGACATCAACCCTTTTCATAAGACTATAGTTTGAATGTACCTTCCTTTTCCTTGTTCTCGAATCTTCGAATTTCTAAGCGTCGTTCATGCTTAAAATCGGCCATAGATTGCATCATAAGATAAACAATAGAATTCTATATATCTACGAAGCTTTCGTTTGTTAGAGATAAGGGGTAAACTTAACTATTCGGGTGATGAATTTGGCAAACTCCTTCTCTGAACGGAAAAGAGTTTCAGACAATAAAAAGGTTTCTTTCGGCGGTTCTGATCTTTAGTATATATATATATATACAACGCTCCAGAGACTATACAAAACTTAACTACAGAGACCACGCCGCTATGGCCCAGATACTTTCCATAGAAGGCTTTGAAGGACCTTTAACAGAATAGAATGAGAGACAGCGAAACAATGAAATTGCTAACTCAACTATCTATACATTCTCTTACTCGATCCTACCCTGATGGGAACAAATAATTTTATGAAATATATAAATTAAGTTTTTTTTATTATTATTAATATGGAATTTGTCTGTTTCAAAGGTAAAGTGAAAGTTATGGTATAATGGTACAATATCACAAGTAACAAAAGAATAGCAAATTTTGAAGTATGATCAACATTCCCTTTCCACTGAGAATATTTGACCTACATATTTTCACCCAATATTGATATTTTCTGATTCAAAAATGATTCAAGACACAGTTTCACCATTGAAAGAATCCCAATTAATTAAAAAACTAATAATAATAAATTAAATTTTGGTCGCTTCAATGACTGCAAGTGATTCAAAGAAATGATTTTTTTTTTTTTTTTTCGAACGGGTTACTAACATTTCAATAAAATCTGAACACCTATTACGCGATTACGTAACTGTCTACCGCCTTTGGTAATGCTAAATACGTACTCAGACACGTAATAACTTTACTACAGCCGAGGCTACAGGCTTGTACATAGATAACGTGGAGTGAGATCAGCACACTCGGTTTTTACTTAAGTTAATTTTTAACCATAAAATTTCTTTGAAATATGGTTTTACCCAAATTTTAAATATAATATTTTCTTTCTAAGAAATTCAAATTATACAATATTATTCAAGGAACTGTGCCTTTCGTCACCTAGACAATTGCACCGCGCGCGAAAATACACCGTAATAATATGTATATTAACTCTCAGAATATAAAAGCAGACACCTCAAACAACAAGAACAATTACAAAATGCCAATCTTAATCAAATAACCATTTATAATTGAACGTGACTGAAGAAAGACACCCATATGTATTCTTGTTCAATACAAGTTAATAGGACTACTTGTCCTTATGATATATATCGAGCATATATATGGTGAATCAATCCGCGCATAATTTCCCCAATTGTATATACTACTTTTGAACATTTATAAAATTAAATAATTTTATTTTTTTATCTTTCAGTTAAACTTGTCTGTACAAGTTTATCGAGTTTTAAATTTAACTTTAAAGGGATACCTAAAGTACAACGATGTTTTCAAAATTATAATTGGGGCAAAAACTTATCCATTGTCAAAGAAATTAAAAACTTGCAAAAATTCCGTAAACTTCGCCCGAAATCTCAAAATCTTTATATTTGAAATTAGCATCGAAATCTTCGAAATATTTACAAAAAACAGGAGAGTTGAAATCTCAAAATCTCTATCAAAATCAGACTTTTGAAATCTCAAAATCTGTATATATTTGAAAATAAAACTGAAATACCAAAACTCGTACCAAAAAAATTGTTTTAAAATCTCAAAATCTACAGTACAAATACTGGAAAGTTTTCGCAACTATGTTAATTAACTTTAAATTTATTTATTCATAATTTTGTGTGCATACTCCGAAAATAAAAAAGCTTTTCCATTTTTAGCTCGAATATTGTTTCCCTTTTAATGTTATATGCAGATTTCAACATTCCTAATCGAATAAAGATTTATTACTCAATCATCTTCACTATCCCTTTAAAATAAAGACATAACGTGCCAAAAACCTCTCGGTTTAGTATCTCTCCAAATAAATTACAATCTTACCGAACGACCTTCGATATACAAGTTTACATCTTAAAATATTTAACTTCATATACCGCAAAGAAACGCAACATTCGCCAAAAAGTTCCCCGTTGATTGCAATCATTCATTTTCCTTACGCAATATCGCGTTTATTCAAATTGGAAGATTACGTTATCATCGAAAGTATCATTTTCCCAGCTTTGATAATAGGGCAGCGTGCTTTAGAGCTATCACAGGCAAAAATTAATTATATACGTGCATGACCTTCCTCGTAACAAAATAACGTCTCTTTCGGAGAAATGGAAATACAATATATTCGAGTAAAAGTTTCGCAATTAAAAATACGCCTTAGAATCTTGCTGATTGAAAACGGCTTTATTATGATAATTAATCCGGTCTTACGAATATGCCATCTCCGGGATTCTGCTAAATATGAATACTTTTTTTCAAAGGGAAAGTGAAAATGATACTTAATTTTTAAGCCTTAAGATGCGAAATAACGTAACAGTTTGTGTTTTGACTCTTTCAAGCCCGTAATACCTTTTTCAGAGGAGGCAGAACTAGCCGGTTTAATCATATTTAACTTCGGTTTATTCCGAGCGGTTTATTCACAATTAACCGAGGTTTATTGAACAGTTAATTACCCTTCGTCTGAAAAGGGTATTACTGTTCATTAAATTATTCTTAAGAGTTTTATTCGTATTAGTCCCATATTTTTAAAGTCGGGGTTTCCACTCAAATTGTCTAAAAAATGAAAGTCAAATTAGCTAGGGTCCAACTCGTGCAATATTACGCGGGAATAATGGCCAAATTGTCAATAAAGAGGAACCAATTAGTGACAGATATCCAACAGTGTCGAGTCAAAGAGCTGACGCACCCCTTTTTTCATAAAATTCATAACTTAGATTTTTAAACAGTTTTACCTTGGTAATTAAATGGGATTATTTTACAACTGAATTAACTTAAAATTTCATAACTGTTTGGAATTCATTGAAAAATAGGTTGATATATTGACGAAAATGTAGTTTTAGGGTCATGGTTTAGTGACCCAAGGAAAACAAATTGTGAAAATAGTGAACGAGTAAGTTCTATATAATTAATACTTTAAATTCTTTCCCAGAATAAATTTTATCAATTTCGCTCCAGAAATGCCATCAAATATATTAACATAAAATTTATTTCCCAAAACAATACGATTTCTTTCTAAATAAGCTTATTAATTACCAATTATTTGATTTTCCGATTAATTTTTAATCTTTTGTGATAATTTAAGTTGTATCAACAATGCCTATAATTGAAAAATTAGACCTAATTATTAGAAAGTATAGATAATTGCTAGCGATTTACGCAAAAGATACACTATATCTAGCACTAATTATGATTTCAAACAAAAAACCAAAAAAAAAATTCACCCTCTCTTTATTGGCATATTTCTTATTGCAATGGAGTCAAGGGAAATGATGAACCATTAAACCATCAGTTGCTTATAATTATTAATCTCAAACCCGCCCCATCGCCTCCCGCGACCTGTATAAGCTTACTCACGATCAAGTGTATCTAGAATTCTACTTTCTCACATTTTCCCTTCGCGGTATTTCAATTGCATGGTTTGAATTAATTAGGCCTATAGTATGATTACGCACAGCACGCATACACAGCGACAACAGGATGTATCAGACAAATGGGAGACGTCATTTGGGTGGGGCAACCACAATAATCCCCTTTTTTTAATGTCATATAACATACCAGTGACTCAAACTCAAAACCATTTAGTAAAGTGAGAGTATATTTAACTTGTTTTTTTTAATTTATTTAACTCGAGTACTAACTTGTAAGTGCCTAGCTAGGAGTAATAATAAACAAAACCAGCCACAAGGAGTGTTCAAAGTTCCTAAATTAAGTGGATAAAAATGATTATGATCAAATATATTTCCAATTTTAATAATTAGAAATATTGGAAGATTTAACAAAGAATGTATACCGTAGTTCAAACGCAAACGTTTTGTTCTAGCGCTGATATTCTATAATTTCTGTTAACTACAAATTATTATCGTGATACACGCACTATCCCTTTTAAAGTTTTAATCTTCGTCGTAAAAATTGAGTCACGGTCACGTAAAATTTAAGGGTTGACTTATAATTTCATACGTTTGTTATTCATTGTCGGACGATATTGCAAACAACATTAAATATTCCCTGTCACAGGGCAATATTATATAAATCTATTTTTAATGTCTATGAAGTCTAGCCGAAAAAAACATTAAGGAAATAAATTGGAATAGGCGCGTCCGACACGCTGTCTATTAATATATATACAATGTTTTGCATTTCAATTCTTTTTCAGACAGTTATTGCGAATTGGATTTTCCATAGTTTTGCTCATTATGCGGGTTTAACCTTAATGAAATGCGTAAATCTAGACAGCGAGACTTACTCTAGACTATTTGAGATGTCATTCTTGAGATGATCTATAATAAGTCAACTATATTTGCATTTAAAAGGAGTAAACAATGATAACGAAGATAGCTTTTCCTTATGCAAATTATATTATATAACAAATAATGAGTCAAATTGGAACGAATTCAAAGCCATAAATTATTCGCAAATTAAATATAAACGAATCAAAAAGGAATTAAAGTATATACAAGGTCTAATTCAAATAAACTATAATGGAAGCCTGGTATTAAATGAAAGGGGATTTATCCAAAAGAAACACTATTTGGAAAGGGAGAGCATTTTACTTCCGTACTAAATTCGCTTTCGAGTGAAGCCACCAAAAAAGATGCTGATTGAACGAATTACAGAAAAAAGTTCGGAAAAGTTCTTGACAGTAAGAATTCACCTTATATAATAAAGACCGAGGGGAAAAATTCTCTGGAGCGTATTTTAAACAAGTCTTAATTCGGAAAAGAAGAAGCCATTCGCGGTACAATTTCCCAGTTCCACGTTGCAATCGAAACAAAAACAAAGTATCCTAACTAATTAAGAAATTTTGAATATCAAAGAATTTAGAAATTTACTGGGGTGATCTGAATCTAACCTGCCTCGAAGTGCCGTTAGACCTTTGTTTTAATTCTTTCATTTATTGAGAAGGGTTTATTAAGATTCCATAAAAAAGTTTTTGAATGTGGCGCAGCTCACTTGATTTTAAAATATTACGCGCTTATAATCACGGGTCATTTGTGTCACGAAGTATTCTAGGAAAATAGCAAAGTATAGGAATTCTAAAAATGTAGAAGTTTTTGAATTATTTTAAAAATAATCTCGCGTTCAGTAAAATAAAAATACTCGAATACGTTCTGTGAAATGGAATCTATCAAAACTCAATATCAGCTTTATCTCTAGAGAGGAGTTAAGATATAATCTGTGGCAATAAGTTGTTTGTGGGAAACAATACAAGTTCTAATTTCCAAAATTAAACTTTAAATCTCATTATAAACAATTATTATGGATCGTTTTCACACGCTCATTTCTATATAGTTGTGGAATTCATCAAAAAATAACGCTAGCGTTCTGTGAAAGTTCTAACACAAATTTTCGTAACCGCATGCAGTAGCAGTCTCTTAAATTATATAAATATATTTATAACGAAATATCTAATAAGTAAATTACAAAATCCCCATTAAATCCTAAAAGAAAAATACAAGTTTTTTATAATAAATGTTGCATAACGATAATAAAAACAATCAAATCATTTTTTACACGCAATTCGAGAAATTATTAGACCGTAGATCGTAACTTTGTAAAACACTTCGTAAAAAAAATACTATACCAAAAATACTAAAAATAACAGAAAAGCCACAAACCAGAAATTTAATTATGAGGCCCAAAGACCGGAAAATTGAATGAGAAATTCTCGGTCGATGAATTTTTTTGAAACAAAAGGGAAAACTAGAAACGATCTCACGCTACGAAAAAAAGAAATCAGAGTAAATTCGTAGCAGACTCGAAGTTAAGTTTTCTCGTGTTTATTATCGTGTCCTGTCGTATCTCAAATTGATATTTGTATACCATTAATGCGTCGATTCTTTCAATAAAACACTTTTCTCTCTTTGGAACAGCGATAATATTTGCTAGTGGAAATGGAGGAGTTTGGGAAATAGAATTAATAGCATCCCATTTAGAATGGAGGTCACAACGATAAAATAACGAACCGATACTAGATATATACACAAAGTCGAAGTTTACGTGGGCGTTCAATGTTAGTAGGAAATCGTTTTAATTTCCGTTACACTAAATCTTAGTTCTCTATCACTACCCGCTGTTACCAAGCGATACAAAAAGCAATTTTAACTTTTAAAGAGTGTCTTTGAATAAAATCGAATTATAGAAGTATTAAACTCTGTTTCCACTGGGCGTTTTTCTTTGCGGACAGAATTTCACATTAAAAAGGGGAAATTTCTTAAAGTAGACAAGCAGCTTGACTCAATTCTGGCCTCGTCAAATTAATTTCGCGCCAAACACGTGATTTTAATTTTCAGCCTAGGGAATTCTACGGTTACATTAGTATTTCTTAATCGATTTGAAGCGATGAAATCAAACCGATATTCAAATCGCCAGGAATCGTTTTAAGCGTCAAGTGTTCACGCATTATCTTTATAAATCGATTTATTGTAGCTTCATGTATCGGTTGGTGTAACCGAATCGGTACGAAACTGGTTCCCGAAGCAGTTTCGAGAAATGGAATCAAATCGATTTGAGAAAGACGGTTTCCTGTTCACACGACTCCAGCGAAACGTTTTAAAACGGTTTTAAATCGATTTCAAGGCCTAGTATGAACGCGGCTTTAGTAACACGACTTCAAATCAACGTGCTATACAGGTCATGGTTGATGGTGAAAATGGTCAGCCATAATAGAATAAAAACCTTCTACTAGGCCTTGGAATCGATTTAAATCGTTTCAAAACGTTTCGCTAGAGTCTTGTGAACAGGAAAACGTCTTTTCTCGAATTGATTACTCCTAGCTGCTTCGGGAACCAGTTTCATACCGATTCAGTTTCAACAACCGATAGATGAAGCTACAATTAATTGATTTATAAAGATAATACGTGAACAAATGACGCTTAAAACGATTCCTGGCGATTTGAATATCGGTTTGATTTTACCGTTTCAAATCGATTAAGAAAGACTAGTGTGACCGGAGCTATTATAACAAAGTGTTTATTCAAAGAAAAATATATACATCGTTCTCAAACAACACTAAACCCATCGACTTTGAAACAAAATTGCTCCTATAACCCAACGCCCACGAGTTCCTTTCAATAATATAATATAATTATTTACGATAAAACACGTCAATATCTTCTCGTCTTGACGGAAAAATACCCAATAATAAAATTAATTGAAATCAAAATATTCATAGTAAACTTTCACCCGTATCTTGAACAATTTAATATCAAATATTAAAACATTCCTTTCCCTATATATGCAACCCCTGGTATAATTCCTATATTAGTATATATGTATAAAAGTTTGAAGCGTGCTCAAAGTTCCACGAAGAAGATTTTATTATAAAAGCGTGGTGCGTGCAACGTAAAAAAAAAACCCACACAAAAGATATTATATACGGGCGCGTTAACCCCTTTTGATACCTCGACCAGGCAAAAGTTAAAAAAAAAAAAAAAATATGAATAAAAAAATTATAATATTCTTTGATATCAAAGGGTGTAAAGAAGATAAAAATAAAATTTATATGAAAAGCCCGAGCACAATGGGTCACGTAAGGAGAGAAACCAAATTGCCTAAAGAAAAGAAATAATAAATATAAAAAAACTTTTGCACGCTCGACTTGGTTCGTGTCTCTCAGTGGCGGTGAAACAAAAAAAAAAAAAAAAAAAAAAAAAAAAAAAAAAAAAAAAGATCACCGAGACAAAGACAATGTTATCACGTTCAACTTTTAACTGAGTGTTCAGCACGTACAAAGCTATCGAACTTGGTTAACATTTTCGAAAATTATAACTAGGCCTACTGATTAAAACTGTATTCTGATGTTAAGGTATTTTAATTTGTATCGAAACTGAATAAGATTAGTCAATTAATGTGTAAGTAGGAGCATAGTTTATTACACTTTCGTACAGTGGTCATTTTGTTTGACCCGTTAGATTGCATAACTGCAAGTAGACTAAGAGGAGGGTGGTGTAGAAGTATCGTGCAGCCTTTGTTTAGATTGTAAAAGCGACCACGAAGAAGGTATTTGTATTTTCTATCGGTTCATAACCGAAAAGGGAGAAAGACACTTTAGCCGCGTTCATACTAGGCCTTAGAATCGATTTAAACCGTTTCAAAACGTTTCGCTAAAGTCGTGCGAACGGGAAACCGTCTTTTCTCAAATCGATTTGAATCTATTTCTCAAAATTTCTTCAGCTACGGTCACACTAGCATTCTTAATCGATATGGAATGGAAAAATCAAAACGATATTCAAATCGCCAGGAATCGTTTTAAGCGTCATTTGTTCACGCATTATCTTTATAAATCGATTCATTGTAGCTTCATCTATTGGTTGGTGAAACTGAATCGGTATGAAACTGGTACGCGAAGTATTTTCGAGAAATCGAATCAAATAGATTCGAGAAAAGACGGTTTCCCACTCACACGTGAGCGTAGCTTTTATGAAATATCGCACAGTTATCATATCTGAACTGAATGAAGAGTGTCGACTTCGTCAATTGATTTTTTACCATGGAGGTCTTCGGATATTAGCTAACGTGTCCCAATTTTCTAATTAATGGCGAGACTGATAACTTCTCCTATAAACTTTCGAATTGGATTGGACACCACATTTTTAAACAATGTTGCCAATAGTTGGATTTAGTGTAATACCAATGGGCCAATTTAGCCCACTTATTAAGTCCTTACACACATTTCCCACAACGCATTTATCTATATGTCCTTCCGCTAACGTATATATAGTTCAAATTCGGCTTAGTTAATTGTACAAGGTAATAATCGGGGCGAAGTTAAAGGTTCTGTCGTGGATATAAAGTTTATAGGAACCCCTTTTACTCTAGCGAGTATAGTAACTTCACATTCGCTATATCATCATTATACTTCGCTACCCATGAACAATTTAAGTCATTTCTACTTCCCATTCCTCCCTCCCTTTCCTCAGTTTCACTCCTCCTAGCGTCTCTTATAATTATATAGGACGTTTTGATGGAGCACGCTCGAGTGACTATCATTCTCGAAAACGTCCATCAACAATTCTAGCCCGCGTGAGTCGACTATATATATGTTTCGTGTATATCAAATATTGTAAGGGTAGATATAAAGTCTGCGTACGTATATGTTCTATGTCGATGGGTTTAATATTATTTACAAGGACAAACGTAATACGGGGTTACGCTTAGCGCGGTTACTGATTATGGAGTAATCATTTACCTTAGAGTATAACATACGATTTTATCGGGATGAATCATCTTTTTTTTTTTTTTCCTTTTTGATAAAAATCGATTTGGCGTACTAGGGTACCTACATGTTTATTTATTTAGGGCAAAGAAGGTTTATGGTTGATTTGGAACAATTATTTTCATTACGTACACGATATAGCGAATACCGTTGAGAATAACCGTAGAACCTTTGCACCGAATTCTATGATATTTTTTTGATAAAAATATTAGATTTCGTAATCGATACTTTCAAACTTTCTATATTACTCATATATGGAAATTACAGTTCTAAGGGAAACATCTATTTTAAACGCTTATGAAATTCAAAGTGAATATCTGATGACCTTCGAGACAGGACATCGTTTAGTTGGTGATGCTGTTCACCATTTTTTTCCCGAAGATTTATTGGTAGATAAGATTTTATAGTTTCTTCGTATACTATTGAAAACATTTATTCAAAATTTCGAACTTTTGAGTTCGGTGTACAACTAGACCTAGCTAACTAAGTTCGGATTTGGCACAGCATTGAGTTCGAACCCTTACGAACTGAAGATAAAAATTCTAAAAATATATAGATTTTAATTTCTTTCCTCTTGATGTCAATGTAGAATGTGATTTTAACGATAATTTTCGAATGGATTAAGTATTTCACGTACGAGATCGCTCGAAAGTAAGCGAATCACGTGAAAAAAATCGCCGGATGATAGAGCAACGCGATGATAGAGCAATATATTTGTCAAGTCGATTCTTAACGATATTACCGAAAATGCTACTCAATTTCTAATCTGATTTCGTGAGAAATATGGAATCAGCCTTATTTTAAAACTATAGAGAGGCATTTCGAATCCTAAAATGCCCCACTTTCTAATAGTATCCAATACATACAAGAACATGAGTGAACATATATGACTGGACCCTAATTAATAGGACTAATTTTTTACCAAGAAATATCAAATAAAAGAACTCGTATATTTTATGAATGGGTCGATATACGAGTCCACAACAAAACAAAACTTTTGTGAATTTTTTCGATTGATTTCCCATTCGGGCGTGGCTATTTCATGAATCTTTGAGAATAACTGTCTAAAGTTTCTCGTGCCCCATTTGTTTTAGCGCTGAGATCAAAGAAAAAAATGATTTCGTAATAATTCACTATATCGTACGTATTGTACGACCGTCGTCGAGATTTCTTCTACAAGTATCGTATTCTTCTAGGTTGCAATGAACCATAAAATCGTAACTCATTTTGATGGAGCGTTACAGCCGCCCCTAGCTATAGCTGCCAGAGTGCTGCCACGCACTTTTCCCCTCCTTTTGAGCCAACACCACAAATTCGGACGTGTCTCCGTCTTCTAAGTCTAATGACAGATGTTGTCCCGCCATTAATGACAGATTTTTTACCTCCTGTCCTCCCCTCAATCCCTTTAGAATTTAGAAGCTTCGCGCACTCTCTCTTTGGGCGCACGAAGAGCTAAAACTACAGGAGACGCTAATTACTAGAGTAATTTTGGCAGCCATGGTATAAAGCGAAGAATACAGCCTTGAAAACCTTTACAGAGAAGGAAATTAACTAAAAGTCTAACCGTGCAAATTTTAAATTGGAGTGGCACTCTTAAAGGAAGGTGTAAAGGGAAATTTTAATTTTATGATTCCTCGTAGATTATGTTTATGCGCTAGCATATTTCGTCAGAGACAATAAACAGAAGCTAGAGGGACCTGGTGGCTGATTATTGGCCCCAAAAGACAGGAACATCATTTAAAGTCACGTGATTCCTATGACATCAGAGGTATACAGCCATTCACCGAGCGCCGGAAGCGGAACATACCCAGTTTGACCATCGGCCCGGATCATATGGTCTATGATTTGCAATAATTACCCCTTAAGCCTAAATCTGTTTTAAGAATTTTGAGACTGAAAAACTAGTAGTCCAGAGTTACTGGCGTGGCCAATTAGAAGGCGCCAAGACGCTCTATTTCTAAAACCATTTTTGTTTCATTTTTGAGACGATGGGATAAAAACTCTAATGGCTATAATACAGGATTTCTGGATTATCAATTAACTTTTAAATCCGAAAATTTGTTCGAGCCTAATTTTCTAATCGTTCAGGGCATATTTTGATGTAATCAATAGCATATAATATAATTTTCTTATTCACCCTCTCTTTTAAAAAATAGTTAAAATTTTTTTTTTTTTTTTTAATTTATAACGCAATTTTGTAAGACAAATTGTAAAAATTTAAGCGTTCATTTGAAAATTCTTTTAAAATGGTGAATTCAAAACTACTTTATTTCCCCCGAGGCTGCTATATATACTTTTCGTAAGTCGATTAAAATTGGGAAACTTGGCTCTAATTTTCTAATTTACCCCGAGTATTAACCTGAAGTTTTAAATTGCCTCGATATAATCAGGTTGTATACATTGATATCTCGATCGAGATCATCGAGTGCATTTGCCAAAACGTATTAAAAGTGTTTTCGAAATAAATGTTCTTGTTTACTCCCAAAATTACTATTTTGAACTTTGGTTTCAAAGAAAATTAGGACTTCAAAGTTGAAAGTGTATAGAGAAATAAATTAAACAGTGAATTAGCAATTAAGGCACTTAGTATATAGGATGTTAGTAAAATAAATTCCACGAAAACAACTTTTAGGACTTTTGAAACTCGCTGCTGTATATATTTAGAATCAAAAACAACGCCGCATTAAGCAATTGCCCATAAAAAATGGAATTTACAGAGAAAACAAAATGGTATTAATAGAAAAACATTAATTACCATGACGTTTTCTCTGCGTAAAAGTTTAAAGGGAAACTTGGAGCTAAAAATGGATAAGCTTTTGAAGGAAAAGCTAAAAAACGTATCCGAGAATTTTTTCACAGACACGTTTTTTGTGTTTAAATTAATTACTAAAGTTTGGTAAAGTTTGAATAAAAGTAAATATAAATTCGAGCCAATCATATTATTTCAGCTTTCAACAGCGGTTGTAATGTCCTAACATTGAAAGAATAGGCCGAAGTTTGATACCCAAGGTCTTTGGACATGTATCATCGTACGTAAATATTCGATCCCCTTGACAATGGATGTTTTGCGCAATATTTATTAACCTTCTATGCCTAGTTCCCTATTTTTAAATTCCTCGTCTACAAATAATTGCATTTACCCGATTCGTACCAAATTTTGGAAATTAATTTCCCTGACTTTTCCAGGTTTTTTCCTGACCATTTTTAATTAATTTCCCAGACCAATTTTAATACTGTTTCACGAATTTATTCTTACGAGCGAGCTCTTGGCAATTCCCACTTTTTAATTGACATATTTTATCAATCAGGGTCGAGTTTACTCAGAATATGAGAAAAATATTTATTCTTTAGGCAAATATTTTCAGTTTATAATGTTCAATTACGTTACAATTAATTTGTCAACCAATCATAAACAGTCCCTGGACATGTACAAATATATGTACTTACTCTGACCATTTGGGCTCATTTTAAAATTCCCTAGACGTTTCCCTGACCTTTTGGGTCAATTTCCAAATTCCCTTACTTTTCCTTGTCCTTCTGGGCCAATTTCAAAATTCCCCAGACTTTTCCAGGTTTTCCCCGATATATTTACAGAGAAATTTTAAAGTACTCACCAATGCTGGCCAGTAGAGACCCTTGGAGAACGAACTCGAAGACTTATTGGAACCGGAAGAGTTGGATTGCGCCTGACCGGAAGACGAAGAATGTCCTCCTCCTCCGAGAGCGGCAATGGGCGGCTCTTGTTTCCTGAGAGTCCAGACGAGAGTGTTCTCGACCAAAAAGATTCGAAAAGCTCCTTCTTCGTAGACTCGAATCCACTCGCGTTTCTTCCACTCCGCGTCGTCGAATTCGACCAAAACCTTCGAGAAGAAAACAGAAACGGAAAAATTAACATAACGGAAATTTACCCAAAATGATTATTGAATTATTAATAGAACTATAAAACACGCGGCTGTTTAAACATATACGAGTGATTATACAATCGAGTTGGCTTAACAAGCTTAATATATTTAGTTATTCAATAAGAACGGATATTTATAATTTTACAAGGTCAACTACCTCTATCGATATTAAGCCTACACCGATTTGACTGAGTTAACTTCACTCGCTCGAGTTACAATGGCCGTGAACGTTTGACTTTATTTTAATATATTAAATAAATTTGTTGATTATAATTAAATAGGTATTACGTAATTTAAGAACCAAATATATCCCTTTTGCTAATGACCAATTTTCATGAAATTCACGTAAAATGAGCAAAAATTATTCAGGGTCAATTTAAAATTAAATTCCGAGTGTTGAAAACGGTTTTATATATTTTGATTTAAATACTTAGATATTGTCTGTAATTTAATTTGCGAAATAAATATTATTATTATTTGATAATTGGAATATCAACAGTGTATAAAGGTGATTTGTTGTTCAGGGAAAATTCAGAGAATCTAAGATTATTTGTTTTCATCTACGTCAACTCTAGAATTAATTATTGAACGAGTACTTGTAACTTGTACGAGGTAATTTTGGCGGATACGTTATTAGGTTTATATTTAGGTTTACCTTGTTATATCCCATCAACGAGGCTTACCGTTCATAATACGTATGTAACCTAATTCCTAATATTTAAGATTTGCACGAGTTTCTAAAACTTTATCTTCACGCCAACAACTAAAGTCGCGTAACTAAATATTAAAAAAACACGCCCCTTATCAAAACCGACAAATGACTAAAATAAATTACGCCGTGGATCAATTTTCATTACGTCAAATGTTTTTTATCTCACCTCCCACTATAATTCTATTTTATTTTAATTTTTAACTATCAATCTGACAGCCTGACGCCACACTAAATAATATTTTTTATAAATAACCGTATTTGTTTAAAACCGTGTATAAAAGATTTCACTTTTTAAATTAAGTGTAGAAATCGTATATCTTTTAACCGGCAGTCTACATTTCTCCGTCGCGAGTCTAGCGGATCAAGTCTGGGGCAAGGTTATACCAAATCCTCCGTCGCGAGTTCAAAATCGCCACGCTAAGCCTTGGTCAAAAAACTAGCGACGATGCCCAACAGAAAAACGTTCGTCTAAGATATTATAAATCAACTTACATTAATTACATATAAAAACTGTAAAGTTGAAACATTTCTTTAGATCGTAACACAAAAAACCGTACTGAGAAAGGTTAATAGACAGTTAAAAGAAGCCAAAACCTAGGAGCGACTAAAAACGTGTCCAGCCAACTAGCAGGGCTGCCACATAATAATTGTACTAATAAAACACATCTAAAATAAAATAGATTACGTACCAAAAGATAATAAAATCATCTTATTAATTTAAAATTAATCAAATAAGCGGTATTTCAGACTAAATTATTTGGTGGTATAAAATCTTATATTTGCAAAATTTTGCAAACTCAAATAAAGATTACAATCAAACGTCGAGTTCGTCACATACATACAAGTAAAAAAAAAAAAAAAAAAAAAAAATTTATTTTAGATTTAGGCTTAGCACGAAAAAAAAAATATGTAGAACCCGAAGGCATTTTTTCCCCTACTAGAAAAGGACGAAAAAAAAAAAATAAAAATTAATACTGATTACTACTATTATATCGTTCCCAGTTATAATAATACGGTTGGAACCCCCCCCCCCCTACCCCAGTGCGCCCTAGGGCTGGCCCATCGTAATGCTCTCAGTAAAAAAAAGGAATAAAAAAAAAATTGAGGATCCATGGATGCTACTCCAGGAAGGAGGAGTGGTAAAAGGGATTACACTGATGGAGATTGTGAGAGACAGAGCAATGGTGTACTCTAAGGGGAGGAAGGTGGATAAGGTCTAGAGCAAAAATCCCCATCGTGATTAACGGCTCGGAGAAAAACCATTAAAATCGTGCAGCTTCGTACAGGTTAGGTAACACCTTTAACTTAACACAAGTACTAAAGGCTACGATACCCGAGTAGTCCACTACTCTTAGTGTCAACTAAACAATGACTCAGGAAAAGAACCGCCTTGAGGGATCAAAAAAAAAAACTAAGAGGTTACGTTTTGGCGAAATAACCCTTAACAACTAAACTTGTCAGTAAAGTGAATGGCAGGGAAACGTTAAGATCGTATCTGTAACCAGCGAGGACACGCAATCAAAGACGCCCGAACAACACTCTTATTTTATTTAAAAAGATAGAACGGTATAACTATAGGAAGAGAGAGACACACTACAATGTCTTTCGAAATTTCAACGAGAGATTTTACTGGATTTCAAAACCCCGCCAAAACGAGCTTAGGTTTAGGTTAAAATTAATAGGACCAGTCTTTGTTTCTAGTTTAATCTTACTCTGAAAAATATGCCCACTGTCTTAGGTGCTAAAACACAGGAAACAGCTAGGGCTTGGCAAAAATGCCATTATCTTAAGACATTACCCCACAACAATTTTTTTAAGCCTAAACTGCGCGAAAACATTTATCGAATGCCTCATTAATTTAGAAAAACATTTACTCTTTAAAGGCCAGGTCTCATGTCGTTTATGACACGCAATAGAAGATAGCAGAGTTCACTGAGAGCTTTAAATTTAGACCAACTTCATCAAAATCGGACAAAGAAAAATTTACATATTATTTTACAAAGTTTTTTTAAATCCTAAAAACATTGATTGAAGGCCTCATTAACTAAGAAAAACATTCTTTAAAGGGGTATGTCTTATTAAAAATGACGTTTTCGACTAACAGAACTCACTGAGAGCTTCAAATTTATACCAAATCATTTTAAATGTGACTTTATGCAAACGCAGCCCTGGTGCAAATTCCCTGACACCATTTTTCCTATCACCAATTGTACCGTGGTGCAAATTAGTCATATTTAAGTCTAAATATTAAGCGTAAAAAGAAATAAATCTTTAAACTCTGAGAGAGTAGGTCAAAATGTCATATGAGACATCCCTAAAATTGTAGAAAGTTATGGTTATCTAAAACAATAGTAATATTTCAAGGTATTTTAGGTCTGCGATAAACATTGGCTCGTTCCACACTAGCTTGACGTCAAAATGGAATAGTTTTCTACATAAAACTATGTCTGGTTTACGCGAGAATTGAACTTTCAAGATATTAGGCCTTATTACATAACATTTACGCCCGATTTTGGAGTAATCTCAGAGTTCAGAGAGTTCTATTTAAATATTTATTTTAACTATATAACAGTGAATTGAAATTAGACTTCTCCTTTAGTGTACGTCGTTTAAAAGTTTTTGTGTGACGCTATTAAGAATATAGTCTTACAACTATTTTGTTACTAAGGCCTATAATAAAGATAAAGTACTTTATGAATGACCTTGAAATAATGTTTCAATTCTTATCAAATTACGCCTTACGGTGCCTTTTATCGAATGCCTCGTTATGTAAGTGGAATATTTAAATTTTTAAGATGGTCTAAAGGTTTTTAGTGTCTGAATGCTATAAAGAATTTTGCTGGCCATAAATTATAAATGTTGAATGACCTTGACTGTTTTATTTTTGTTCGCGCAAAATATCATCTTTACAAAAAAGTTTTAAGACGGTATTGTTTATGAGAAAAATGGACATTAAACTAAACAAACATTAAGACCATAAATGGGTCTCTGCTACAGGATAGTACGAAGTTTCGGTTACCACGGGCAAAAAAAAAAACCAAAAATTAACAACAAAAAACGTTTATCGAAATCTGGTTTTAAACGTAGCCTTGGCATTATTTTATTTTTTAAGTTTATTGTAATTTGTTTTCCTTAAAAAAAACTGGTTATTTTTAAGTATAAACAATGACGTGGAACGAATGTGTTTAGCGAAGTACATTTCAAACAGTGCTTAAATTCCCCAGATAAATATTATGGTTAATTTGAAAATAAATGTATAACCTAGCTTCGAAGTTCTCAATGTACAAATTATATATTTTTAATTTTAAACAAATTATTATATACTAATGTTTGATTTTCCCATCTTAGCTTAGATTTTAGGCTTATCAACAAGATGTTAACATTATATAAAAAATTGCTTCAATATTTTAGGCTTAAAAACAAGTGTGCGCTTGAAACTCGCGAAATGTGCCGGTGTGCATGCGCCTTCAGCCACTAGATGTTTACACATATGTAGGCTTAGCAACAAGATATGTACTCAATAGTTTGAATAATTTAGGCTTAGCCAGAAGATGTTTACAAATTATCGTAAATAATTTAGGCTTAATAAAAAATGTGTATTTATATACAACATTATAGCCTGAATATTTTAGGATTTGAATAATAATATTTTCATACACTAGAATAACTTTTAAAATCGGTTTATCAACTTTAAAAACCCGTAAATAATTGAAATAGGGCCGCGGCGGGAGATAAATTGTCGATATCGAAAGTAGGCCTAATTCAGGACGAAAACAAAAATCCAATAAAACTAACTTTTATTTTCCATCTCAGCTACGTCGCTTTCTAATCGATTTTCTTCTAAAAGTTATTTCTCCGCGTAGCATTTTCCCTGAAGGGATTTAGTTTGCACGGACCTCTTTCGTAAACAAACGGAGAATCTATATAACAGCGAGAGGGATCGTAAATAGCCTACTTCTCTAGATATTTTATTCCAAAAAAAAAAAAAATATATTAATTTATTGATGATGGCGAAGTTCGGCGAAGCGGATTAAAAAACGGAAGAAAGGAATCATGCCTCAACGAGTAATCCTAAATCATTAATTTCGCCGATTAAAAAGGGAAACCAACATTATACGAATGATTATATCTACAGTTTTAAAATTTTCAGAGCTATCCTTATCTCTAAGACTATTCCCAACGTATCCAGAAATCTAGAAGAAAATTTTAGAAATTACGAATCTTTGATATTTTAGAAAAGATATCTACAAACTACAAAGTCTATTTATCTAATTGAATATTCAAATTTGGCCTACTTCACCAACCCGAGAACGATTTAAAATAACAATGTTTGAAAGGCTTAGCTTCAAAATTATTCAAATAATATATATTAAAACTATTAAGCTAAACTATTTAATGATTTTGATATTTCAAAGCGCTTTTTCTCGATGTCATCGGATAATCTTGGAACAGGCTTAGAAATAACAAATCGAAACATTTTAGCAAGGGGTTATAACGCAATTACGTACACAGTTACGTAATCACTTTACTGCAGTTAAAGCTATACGTGAAGTAACCTGACCCTCGCTATATAATTCTTAGAAATGGATATGGACTGTACCAGATTAGGCTTAAAAATAAACCTTTTAAATTCAAGACTTAGAATTAAGCTTAGAACTATAATTAAAAAAACAAATATTATTTATGTTATTCGTATTATCAGGAGTTATTCTAAGATATATTTACGAAAACTTTTGCAATTTTAAAATTAATTAAAAAAAAAAAAAACAAAGACGGGAATTTTAAAAGCCCGTGGAAACTTTGACATTTTTGGAATGAATTAAAGATAGGCCAAGAAAAAGATTACAAATATATAAAAACAAAAAAAAGGAATAGCTATAAGTTAAGCTAGAGCGTCAAAAGACATGAACCATTACTCTTAGGAAAAGTTCTCTCGCCTCGTTCCTAGAAGTTCTTATTTCAATACACATGTATATATAGGTCTACACGCCAAAATAGAAAAGCTATTTTGCTTTTATTTTAACCCCCAACATCTAAAAGTTCAAGAAAAGAAATTACGAATTCCAAATAAAAAAAAAAAAAAAAAAAATGAAAAAATAATAAAATAAAAACTCAAAGAAAATGCAAAAATAAAAAAATGTTACGAATTAAATAAAAACTAGAAAGAACAGAATAAAATTTACTTTTCAATGGAAGACGAATATGTTCTGTATAAGAAGTTTTCAAAGTTTAAATCGAGAGAATGCATCACGTATAAAGCTATAGCTTTCCTCGATTTCTAAGAAATGTTACTATAGACATATTAACCGTTTGTTAGATTTAAACTTACTGCATTTAATATCCAACAGGAAATAGCTTTCATATTAAAGTATTTTTTTCGCTGTAGGGAGAAAAAGCCGGTGCCATTCAAACAAAATATAAAAATAAACAAAAACTAAAACACGCTATAGAAGAAAGTAACAAAAAAACATACATTCAAATGATAAATGGGATTACAGAGTTTTCGTATAATAATATAAAAGTATTTTCTTGATTTTTCAAGTTCTTATATAACGAAGCGACTCTAAAAAACATTTCACTTAGTTTTCTAGCTTAATTCTATACCAAAAAATCCGATTTGACTTTTTTTGTTATTAGATTTTAATATACAAAACAGGTTTTAAACAGAAGGACATCCGCTTACGATTGGACATGGCTTAAGATGAAATACTTTTGACTAAATATCACAAACGTATCCGAGAGTGCCAATATTCCGAAACCCATAAATCTCTAAAAATAATATTGAAATCTCAAAATCTCTTCAAAATTTCCAAATCCCGAACATAAATATGTGAAAATCGAGTTCGACCCGTTGAAAAATCCCTAAAAGATAAGTCGAATTTGAGGTTGAACCCTACACGTCAGGCTTTGACTCTAGGAGGATCTAATAGACGATGACGTCACTCTGTGTCGCTGTATTCTAGCTAGTTCCCTCGAAAATTCGATACGTACACTAAAGGCAGATTTCCAAATGACCCTAAGCTAAAAATCTAGGTGTTTCAGGGTTCGTACAAGATTTCGAGTTTGACGTTTTATTAGCTCATGGTAAAGAAAGTTTTTTAATATATATTTGCATTGAAGGAGGGAAATTACTTTCAATACTGTTTTAATTTGGGTTTTTCTACTCCTTTTCAATATATACTCTCTTGTAGGAATGCTTAAGTAAAAAAATTAGATCAATATTTCCCTTCATCATTAAATTTAACGAAAGCGGAACGTCATTTTTGATTCCAAGCATTTTTTATATATACTTTATAGGAGGAGAGGATATTATAGATCGTCCAAATCGAAATTTCCGATCTAGAACAGAAAATGGGATTTTGTGATTTGAAAATTATACGACTATGCTAAATGAATGATCATCCTATTCCTTCTATCATTATAGGGAGAGTGAAAACGAAAAATTAAGTTAGTTTTATCGATTATTTTGCTCCATTATCGAAGAGTAAAGTCGCGTTTTCAATCAAATAACTTTTTTAGCGCCTCAAGTACATAATTCCACTACGATCGCAATGCCCTATCAAAACAAGTTGCTTTTATTTGATAGAGTGTGCTAGTCAATCATTTTTCTAATTAAAAATTTACTAATAGTTATTTTTTTTTTTAATTCAAAATTAATGTTTAACGTATCTTTTAACGTAGTTTTCATGAACCAAAGTTAATATACACCTTGGAATGAATGAACCAAAGAACACTTGGCATAAATCCAATATATTTTTCTCTTCTAAGAAAAACTGTATGAGTAAATGTGTGTGACTAAGAAATCAGTCGTTCTCACGCCTAATTCTTGTCATTATTACACAAAATTAACCTTGGAAAGTTTGAACCCATGGCTTCCAGATTAATTGCTTATCTATATGTAGTCTACCCATGTTGATGCAGTCAACCAACGCGAACTCCATATTTAATTTAATTACCCACTACAGACCACCAGAGTTTAGTTTTTTTTTCTATAATTAAATATATACCGAACATTACTCGCATCGTCCTTAATTCCTTTACCATTTTGAGTACTAAAATGTGTATAATTTCATCACTTATTCCGGTCTGTTCTTTAATTAGGCTAAATAATGAAATAAGATACCTTCACGTACATGTTCATCGAGACAGTCTAATAGAATAAAAAATATGTAGGCCATAAATCTCCAATCAATATCATGCCCATTTTAATCCCATTTCCAAAACTACTGTAACTAATAAGTAGTTTACTAAACTATACTTTATCTCCCGATAAGAACATGGAATTAAGCATTAATCTGAGTCAGTTTTAGCAGGAATTCAGAAGGAATATTTTATTACATTTTCTTTATTCCTATTCATAGCCCAATAGAGCTCCACCCCTCAGCGTCTATCAAAAATTTATAATTATCTTATTGGCTCTCTTGAATTGGAAAATAAGACCCGCCTCCTCCTTCCTACCCCCTCCAACAGAACTCACTAAAGCCTGTTAAATATTCTTTCTTTGAATATATGAATAGCCTTGAAAGATATATAATGGCGTCGTTTCTCGAATCACAATCGTTAGGGCTTAGTCAACCATATTTCTTTTTCCCAAAATTATATATTCACAAGATTGGTTCTTTCTCGCGTGATTTATATTATAGCGTAATATTTACACAGTCACAAAGAAAGTCTGGCTTGTACAACGCGAAATTTATCTAAAAATTATATATATAAATATATATTGTAATATATTATAGACAAATAAAACACGTCGCCAATAACATTCCTTTGGGGTGACGTAAGTTCGAAATGTTTAAACAGACTTAATAGCGATACCGCTACAAAAAAAAAAAAAAAAAAAAAAAATCTATATTACTTAAAAGAAAAACCAATACAAAAAAGAACAGCTGTTGTTTCCGAATTGGATGACAGACATTCAGCTAGAGAATATATTTTTGAAGGGTTTCATATTTTGTCGTATTTGCGGTAATCGGATTATAACTCTGAACTTCTGAAGTTTCAACAACGAAGATTATGATTGTATTTATAAATATATATTATTTTACCTGTCATGAACTATCGGGTCTTTCATTCTTTAGAATTAAAACTAAATAACATTACAGGGCTGCTGATACTCAAAAAGTTAGCCTTAAATTAAGTGAAACAATAAAAAGTAACTAAAAAGAAACATTTCGACGAAACAAAAGTAAAAATAAGTTAATAAACAAATAAAGGTTGGGTTTAAAAATAAGTCTATTATTCCTTCAGAGAAAGGCTTTAAGTTTACTAAGAGCATTCCAGACGTAATGTTCTTTGACAGAAATAGGAATGGATTGACAATTTCCAGGGGATATATTAAAGTTTTTTAGAAATCCCCAAATGCCCAAGTTTATCGCACTATGCTAAGAAAAAAACAACATGATATTAAGCCTATTTCTTACACGATCGAAACAACCTCTCGGGTAAAAATTGGAGCAATTTATTGGGAGCTTTAATTTTGTATGGCATCCTGGGAATCAAATGTTAAAATAAGAGAAAAATCTCACTTTCTCTGTCAAGAAAATATGTCAATTAAACTAAATTTTCAAATAATTGCGCTAGAAAATAACCACAATCGGAGATTTTGTATATTCCTCGCTAAAACAGACTGTTTAAAAATGCATACCCATTTGAATTTCAGCTAGAACTACCCACTAAAATATGCCCCACAGCAATATATGGGAATTTGGATCAACTTCGAAGGGAAAGTTTCGATTTCTGAGTCATATTCAAACTTTAGTAATATAGTATACTTGATCGCGATAGTATGGAGTTGGGAAAAAAGTAGAAAAACCTACGCTCCATTTAACTGGGGGGACCCGACACCGCATTTTATAAGCTATATAGGTACTGATAAAAAAATAAAATAAAAACTACCGAGCAAATGCTCAAAGTTCAAACTCTCTCGGCAATATACCGAGCTATAAAAACTTTCCGCTCGACTTAAAAAAAGAGAAGTATATCCACTCTGTTACGCAAAGACTTCCTGCGTGAGGCCAACATTCATAGTTCAAGTGCCGCAACAAATAATTCACGAAAGCCGGTTACCAATAAAACAATATATCTACTATATAAATACTATACATTCAAAAACCATTTTAACTTTCCCCAAAATTAAACCCGATTTACAAGCATTTTTAATTATAAAAACCGATAAACTATTACGATATCAATTATAATCAGAGATCTTTAAAGGTATAGGCCGAGGATGCTGGACATATGCAAGCATTTCGTGCACTTTGCCTGAAATCCCAAATTAAAATCCTAAAATCTTTCGCACAGATAAGCTTTGAAATTTCAAAGTTTCTCCAAAATCCTCAAATCTCGTATATATTGATAGTCGATACATGAACATTATAAAATTTAGAAACAAATCACACCCTGGGTCGGTTAAATCATGATTAAATTGGATTGAAAAAAATTACCATATGAAAATCTCTCCAACAACCTCAAATCTCGGACGTAAAAATGAAGTGTCCGACTTCTCGGTACAAAAACACACACTTAGGACTATTAAATCACGATTAAATTTTATTTGGCCCATTAACTTGATTGAATCCGATTAACTGTGTTATATATCATTATTATCTTGAATAATTTAAGTATTCGAAAGGTTTCAAAGTGTCTAAAGTTTCATCGTTATGATCATAATATATTATGATTATTATACAATTTTAATTACAATTAACTAATAAATTAAAAACGGAAATTAACAATTTACAGATAAAGAGAGCTAGAGCGAGAGCAAAAGTCGTTTAGAAGAATGAATTAAATATTAAGCCTAATTAAAAATAGCTTTTTTCTTCCCTCTTAAAGATCGCGTATAACACTTAAGGTTTATTCTCGTTAGGCTTAGCTAAATAAACAATACCAATACATCCCGCCTTTGAAGATAGCCGACAGAAAGCTATTAGTGGGCGTATTTTTAAAAAACCTTATAAGATAGGTCATGTGCCCTTCAATTGAATGATCGGTACCATCTGGGGAATATTGCAAAAAACAGTTCTCAACTAAAACAAGTCCCTGTTATTCTTCCAGAACTATTTTTCTCTACAGAATTCTAAAGGATCTAGAAAAAGGGGTGTGTAGGAGACACCAGTCTAGAAAACATTTTTTTAGAACCACTTGGCCTCTCCTATTACATTTATAGCCGGTTTAAAAGGGGCCATTTGAATTTTTAAAAAATGCCTATAAGTTTATATACCATTCTCAAAATTCTTTACGACCAAGGCTTAGTATTAGTATATTAATTTAACTATTAACCTATCATTTCTAAACACGCTACAAACTCTACTGAAACATCTTAAGAAGGAAAATTCATGATAGAAGGGCACAAACATACGTTCAAGGACACGCCAAATATTTTGAAATAAAATTGGCAAGATGATTATATTGAAAGCACGCATCCAAATCGTGTGAAAAATTCCTATATAGTTAAATTTCAATCAAACCTTACACTACACACACTATTATACCTTCATAATCTTCTATCCATAATTGGAACTAACTTGTAAGCACACCTGACCATAGAATTACATCTACCCAACAGTACAATCTTCAACTATAATTTATACAAAGAAAAAACTTGAAAAATATCACACTTTTCAGTATGATATCAAGCCAAAAGTATTAAGTACAGACCCTGTTTAAATTAGGATCTTTGCTTCAACCAGACTGTGAAACCAAATATAGACACGGAGGACCCAACCCCTACATAAAAAATTACATAAAATGTTTTGACCACTTTTTGTATGGCCTCCCAACACCCCTAGTCATCGTGACAGGCGGAAAGTCAGTGAAGCATGGGCCAAATTTGCAAATTTAAAAAGAAAAACCTCGTGGAACGCGGATACTTCAAGGCCATAACCACTCCTCATCCTCCTTTCTCCTATCGAGAAAGATAGTGCCTACACGCGTAAAAAAATAACAAATTTTTTCCAAGAAACGTCCATACCAGGCGGGCGTACCGGCTGAAGACGATATGAAGTCTGTTGGAGAGAGGCCAACTTATGGGAGAAAAAAATCCCAGATTTTTAATCTGGGATTTTTTTCTCCCATACTTTTAGTATAGAGTACATCAAACTAGGATGCTTCAATTCCCATTAACTTTTCACTTAAAGATACGATGGAGTTTAGGTTCTGGCGTACTGCAATCGCAGGTTGATTATGTTCGACTTATCCGAGTCAACGCGTTCAATTTTAAAGATAAATAGATTTCGTAATCAACAACGTACCAACATTTTCTCATTCCCCTAACATATCTTCATTACGTAAGTCAAGAGGAACAAACTAGACCTGATACCACATACATATTAAATCTCATTGAAATAAAATAGTCCTTGCCATTTTATCTTGAAATAGAGTCTTTTCAATCTGAAGTTCGTAACACGAGCAAAACAAGGCTCAATTAATTCTAAAAGTAGATAAATTATAGAGATAAGAGGTATTCT
Organism: Odiellus spinosus; assembly: GCA_963920705.1. Lineage (NCBI taxonomy): Eukaryota > Metazoa > Arthropoda > Arachnida > Opiliones > Phalangiidae > Odiellus > Odiellus spinosus. The sequence continues at coordinate 15,254,897 of OY987227.1, forward strand.
AGCTTTATATGCGCTGTCAAGTTTAAGTGAAATAAATTATACAGATGGATATCGACCGATGTTATTAGAGATTTCGCCGAAAAAATCCCAAGGACGATCATAGTAATTTTTCGGAGCTTTTTATATATTTTTTTTCTTATGATGGTGAGATGATTATTAAAGAGATGTTTTCATATAGGAGCAGCTAGAGCAAGATATTTCGACATAAGAGCTTTAGTAGAAGTGTATTTTTATCTTTAGCCGCTTTTAATAATTGCTTTCGTGATTAATAGTAGTTTTTACTCGAACTTCTTCGCGTGAAAGGAAAATCTAGGAACCATTTATTATATAATACATATTTTTTTCTTCTATGGTGGCATATCGGGAGGTTATAGCGGCAATATCAAATCAAATTACTAGCGAAACTTATTATTATTTATGAAATATTAAGAATGATTTATTTATGAGGTTTCCTCCCCCAAGGAATGAAGAGTAAGGATCTTTAAATATGAAACGGTATTTTTTATTAAAAGGTAATTTTAAATTTTAAGGGAGCTAATTTAATTTTATTCGTGCCGTTGTATATTTATAAGATTAGATTTCAAGGTCATTCGGATTATAATTGTCTTGTTAGTTTGATTGTTACTAGATGGGTGACCAGGGAAAAACTTTAAGGAAAAATAGGAAATTTAAATGCGAATTATAGGAGAAAATAGGATAAATAATAACGAAAATATAAGAAATCCTCGAAAGAAATATAGGATAACTAATAACGAAATTATAGGAAAATATAGGATTTTTACCACATATTTATTGCTTTTTGATTTTCTTTAAAATCTTAATCTCTTCTGTTTTTGACTCGATGCCTTTGGTGATAATTGTTTATGTTTGAGAAATTTTAAATTATAATTTTATTTGAAAATTAATAGCCTGATAACCGAGGAAAGCGGAAAAATGGGAAATATAGGAGAAAACCTTCAATTATAAGAATTTATAGGAAGGCATTGACAAAAATAGGAAATATAGGAAGCCTGGTTATCCTGTTTGGTTATATAAGGGGCGTTTTGGGTAAGGGATTAATATAATCAGATTGCCACAAAACATGACATTTTCCCGACTTTCCCAGGTTTTTCCTCACCAAACGACTATATTATCCTTTTACTGTGACATGTGCGAAGATACATCTATCTTTACATTGATACTAAAGCCAAATTCACACTAGATACTTTGAAACAAAACTTATAAAAGAGAGTGTTTAACGGAGAAATGTTTTTAAGTTTTATTAAATTTTTTAATAATATTTAAAAACATTCTCCATGAGAGACCTTTTCAGATTTAAATTTAATTTAATCATTACCATGGATTTGAAAGTGTTTAAAATTATTGATATTTTGAAACGGTTGATAACCATTTTAGAAATGTCAAAATGAAAAGTTTTCGGGTGATTATTTGTCAATTAACGGAATCATTTGCTTGAAAAAACGATTTGAATACTAGCTGTTACAAAGTTTCAAGTGTGATACAATTACGTGATACAATTCCCAGATTTTTGGCGAAATTATTTTTAATATCCTGACTTTTTCTTGACCATCTTTTCGGATTTAGGCTTAATGAATCTATAGTGCGCGACTTTGATAATTAACTATAAATTACACTGAAACCCTTGGTGTATTTTGTTACGATTATTACCGTGACCTTAAGCCGTGTCCCGTTGTCATGGTTGGTAGTCTATAGATTTTAACAGCATATGGTAAAGAATAAAACAGTTTTTTTTTCCAAACGAAAGCCGATCGAGACGCGATAAACAAACCACAAGATTTAGATAAAAAGACCAGACAATAGCTCGTAAATATCTAAAATAAGAACCGTTTATTTCAGTAAAAGCGCAAAAAGGGTAAGGCCTCTCTATGGAATATAAAGAACATTAGTCCAATAGTCCTATAAACCTTAACGAGCTTAAACAACGAGAAATAAGTTTCAACAAGGGTGGTTTTATTTTTTTTAAACTAGAAACGTCTTTCGTATAATGCCTATACGAAGGTCATTAGGGTGGGGTCCACTTTTCGCATCACGATAACGCCAAGAACAAACGGGAAAGAAGTGAAAATTACGAAAGAGAATTTTAAGATATACCATCGTATCTTTGTAAAACTCAATAGAGAGTTTCAGCAATCGAACCAAAAAACATTAACAACATAAACGTGTAGGTATGCTTAATAGAACAAATCTTATCACATGAACACTTTTGATTGAGCTTTCGGACATACTGGTTCCTTTTCAATGAATTTAAAAGGAACTAATAGGTCCGAAAGCTCTCAAAAACGTTTATTTAATAAACTTTTTTATCTTAACCATGTATAGAGGTTCGTAAAATAATTTAATTGTAAGTTAATCTCCATGGTCAATAAATTTCGTCTACAACACTAATTTTGCTCTCAGATTGCCTACTTTTGTAAACATAGGGTATGTGAGTGAGTTTTAACCAGTATCCATAACAAAGACGCAAATTTACAACTTCAACATTTAAAATAAACAGTTTAAACTGGTATACACAGAGATATATGAACGTCTAGGAATGACTCACATATAATACGATTACTCATAAAATACTTGTGTTTAAATCACGTGAGAGGTTAAAGGTACATTCTAAATGTTATGGCTAGACCAAAAAATAGTTTTTTCTTTTTATTCAAACTTAGAATGCTAGACTTTTGAAATTATTGAACTAACTTTAAAAATTCTCTACAACCAAGGTGGCTTTATGTTTGCGGGTTAAGCAAATTAGGAATGGACTGTAGCCACGAGTCTGAAGAACCGTCTGGTCATATTTTTAAAGGGGATGAGTACTTTGAATCACGAGGTTTAAAAAAAAAAGTAAAAATTGGAATAGCCGGTTATACAACTCCGCCTACTTTTTTTAGGTGTATGTAGAAATAATCACTTTAACGTGCTCCGTTATGGAGAGTGGGCCTCTTGCTTTAAAAATGTATTTTTCTTCTTCGCTATCTAGCAAGTCCAAATATGCCCCTAGCACGCTTCAAAAACTTCACCCCCATTTTCAACCCCCTCTGTTTCTTAAGCGAGTAGTATTATAATTGAAGTTTTTCACGAACAACTTTTTCCATCTAGGGATCATAGAGACCTTTTTCTTCGTAATCTTTTTTTTTTTTTTTTGAAAGATAAAAGAGTATATATTATATATACAATGCATGAAACGCAATGCACGCGATGTAAGGGTTTTTTAGTTGACAGCCCTGGGAGCGTGTAAAAAACATAAGATAAGAAAAATTTCTACAAAAGAACACATATCTTATAGAGTATATAGTTTATGTCAACAAAAAGATGGATTTCTCCAGGGTATGGTGTTTTTTATTTTTTAATTTTAGATAAGAAATATAAAGGTTGTTCATTTATTTCTTAGGAGAAATCTTTTGATAAAATATATCTCGTACGATGGATACTGATAGTGTAATTAATTATACGACCTTTTGATTACAACCAAGAATATTGTCGCCGAAATTTTTCAGTTTTGTTTAAATTTTAAGGTAAAAGATCCGTTTCACTTTGATTTACAGCACAAATTAAGCTACGATATCTGTTATATCTATGGATCGTTTACTTATAGATATATGGTGCATATATTTAAAAATGCTGAATATTATGGCGGTATTAATTTTATTTGTAAGATGATAAACGTTTTTCTATATTTTTTTTAGGTTCACATTGAATCCAAATGTACTGCAAGTGAAACACTTCTACAGGGGCTGATGTCTATCATCGCCTAGAGCGAAGCTTTTCCTTAAAACCTAAAAGCATGGCGATTTTTACAAGATCCTCTCTGATTTAAAAAGAACTCGAGAGTAAATTATATTCATTCATTGCTGTTAAATCATTTTTACAAGCGCTATAGCGGAAATAGGTTAGAAAAACTACAGAAATAATACGCATCCATACTGAAATCAAGTTCAAAACCATGTTTCAAAATTAAATTAGGCCTAACAATAGTTTGAGAGTGAATAAATTGACAAGTCGATCGTTTTTAATTTGAAATTTGATATTTTTCAAAAAGAGTTTTATAACCTTTCGATATATTTACTAAGAAAACGGTTCTCCAATAAAAGCAAATTGATTGGTTCAATAAACCATATAACTTTCATATAATTTGTTTGGTATATAATTGATATCACTGATTTACCTTGAAAATTTAACTTTTTCTACTTAAATCTACGCATTTTCATGAAAATAAACTCAGATTTAATATTAAATTCGTAGTTCGAAAAAAATTAAAAAGCATCAAGATATTTTGCACGATAATTAGCAATATCCCTTTTGAGTCTAGAACAATAACTTTCTTCCTTCAAGGTGCGAACAATCTTTAAAAAAAGATCTTGTGTTTTGATCAAAGATAAGAGTGGACAATCGCGAGTGGGTCAAGCGAATAACCAAACAAAACCGGATTAAAAGTAAACAAACAAAGACGAAAAGGAACTCTATAACGGTGAATACTCGTGATAGGTAATCTTCCGTATGGAAACTGTATACAAGAAGAGAGCACATAGAGATAGACACGAGGTTATCCGGGTCATAAATTATAGTAGCCATGCTTTTTTAAAAAAAAAAAAAAAAAAAGAAAAAAAGGACGTTGACCTGATTTCTAGCTGGTATAGGGAGCAATCTGTGAGCCCAGATCGGATGCCAACCGCCCACCCGAGAGAAATAAGTCGAGCGAAGAAAAAAATAAAACCAAAAATGCAAAAATGGGAAGCCCACACCAATAAACCCGGCGACGTGGAGGAGGGCCTGTACAGAAAGTTAAACTTACACCTGCGCGACTTAGCTACCATATATATATTGTATAATATTACCACAACCCCACTTTTCCCGGTTTATCTAAAAGGGAAGGTGGAAAATAAAATAAATTGGAGGAATTTGCAATCTATTCCTCGACTTAGAGGGAAACTTGGAGCTAAAAATGGATCAGTTTTTTACTTATTTTTTGGAATCAGCATTCCAAAAAACGTATTCGAGAATTTTTTGGTGTTTAAATTAATTTTTAGAGTTTGGTAAAATTTCTATAAAAGTAGATATAAATTTGGGCCAATCATGTTATTTCAGCCTTCAACAGCATAGTGATTTCGAAAATAAATTAAAAAGCTGTTCAATTTTAAGCTCCATTTTTCTCTTTAATGACATTAAGAAGATCCACGAATAAATTAACTACTTCTTAAATATTAAAACTGTAAATGTTTAGTCACGAATTCGCTTCTTGTACGAACTATGTCCAATAACTTACAGTAAATATAAACCTTCAATTTGAACTATAATTCCCTTTTTTTAAAACAATAACTAGATCAAAACAATTCATTTCAACTTCCCTTTAAGGGCGTACGAATTTTCACGTGACAGTTAAAATTTCCTTACACCCACGCGTATGGTTTAACGGAAGAGGACGTGCTTCTCCTCCCTTCCTCTCTGGCGTATAAAAATATGAAAGATCACATATCGGGAAAAACGTTCAACCTGGTAGATTCCTCCCCCACCCTACTCTATACCTACTATATCATTTCCACCACCATGAAGCAGACATTTAGAAATTTGCATAAACGATCGACTCCCTTGATAAAAAGTTATTTTCATTCTCTCCCCTCCCGGTCCCCTCATAACTTCTCTCTATATAAAAGTCATTTTCTCGCTGCTGGAAGTTTTATAATGACCTTCGCATTGTTGAGTAATAGTTTAGAGTTCTGAAAAAGCAATTATTAACATCTGCATGAGATGCGGGACTCAAAAGGAGGGTGGGGGAATTATAAAAGGGATTTAGATTATTTCAACGACCCGTATTATATCTATAGCAAGGTATTCCGCTATTTAATAGTATTTTACATCTTGAATATGCAGCAAATACAAAGCTAGGCAGCCCCGTTTCTTATCTACGAAAACAAAGTCAAGTAACGTGAATAAATTATCATCTTATATAAAGTTGGATCTGTTAAATATTTGAGATTATTCTGATTATTTCAATTAGAATTTCTAGCGCAAACTAATGCTTCTATCTCTCGCATAATGATATGAATCTTTTTTTAAAGAGTTAATGGGGTTTTTACATTTTGAATTTGCAGTAAATACAAAGCTAGATAGCAATGTTTCTTACCTACGAAACGAAGTCAAGTAACGTGAATAAATGATCAAATTATTCTGATTATTTCAATTAGAATTTCATGCACAGAGTCTTCATATAATGATATGATTTATTTTAAAGGGTTAAAGGGGTTTATAGGCTAACACGTATTGCAAAATAAAGGTGGGTTTTCGATTCGAGTTTGAAAGATAATAAAGACAATGTCAGTATATTTTAGGAGCACAAATATTATTATTCATAAATTATAAATAAGAGAGAAACGGCAGCTGTAATATTTCATTGAAATTAGATTATCCATTTCTATATAGGGGTATTATTTTTAATGTTGCCCCGATTTTCATGGTTACGCTCGTGGCAGTAAAGATAACGATGGATTATATTAGTCGGTTTTGATTTCAGATCAAATTAATGATTGGTTGGGGTTATTAAACCCTTAAATTATTCAGATGATATAGTCTAATTAGCGTATTTTATTAAATCTACCAAGAATGATCAAATTTTATAAAATGTTTAACTCATGATAAATAAGTGAAACCCTAACGTCCTTAAACGTTAATTATTTGTTAAATTTTAATATAATTTATCTTATTTTAATGCTCTATAAGGGAGCTTGATTTTAATATTAACAAAGAAAAAAGTAGTGGCAGCTAAGGTTCCTCAAAACTGGTTCTTTTAACGAACATGGTATGTCTAGAACCTTCCGGAAATAAAAAATTCTAATTTTCAATTTTTTTGCCCTTTTTAAAAAAAAAATTCTGGACGATAGAAGATTTTACCACAATAGATAATATACACACCTGTTCGCTTACTAGATATTTAATATCCCTCCACTATCTCTCATATAAAACGTTAATAAAAGTGTTGAAAAAGTGCTTCTATTGTTCGCCTATATCCTAGCTAGTTCAGATAATGGATAAAAGAGATATTTCACAGAAGGCAAGGAAGACAAGAAAAAAATACGGCGGAGAATTTCACGTTAAAAAAATATTCTTATCTAACCCCTCAATATTTATTATAAACATTTAAAGGGATAATGCAACCTAATAAGTGATTTTTTATCGATTCCTTATCGTTTAAGTAGGCCTAATCCATCAGTAAATTATTTTATCAAACAATAAACTAGAAATAATATTAAAACTTATCCAAAAAAAAGGTTAAGTTAACTCTGCTAAGTCTAGCTTTCGAGCAAGTGTTAGAATTTGCTACTGATTTTCAGTACTATTTCACTATTTTAAGGGTAATATCTTAAAAATAATTGCAAATTTTCTTTTCACACTCCCTTTAAACCCGGTTTTTCACTATATAACATAGTACGACTTCGAAATTTTCAAGTTACAAGAGTCAGAAGAGCTCGCCTCTTCCTGCAATGTTACTCTTATTCAAGGGCATAGCTTTACTTATTTTGCAAACTTCTTCTGAACCAAATATAAGCTCCTAAGAAAAGTTTTTAAAAAAAATCTCAGGGCGTAATTTCCCTTTTAAATAAACGGATGAAAGAAGTTTAATTCACGCAACAGAAAAACGTAGGCTTGCTGCATGAACTTCGTAGAAATCCAAAAACCATTTAAATTATAAAAAAGAATTTCCTTTTTTTTTCTTTCTTTCTTCCGTCAAGGTTGGTTGGCGCGTGATGCCAATTTCCCTACGTTAATTCGTTTCCCATTAAAGTTTGTCACGGTCTATATACAGTGGATAGACCTTAAGTACTTAGAACGAATGAGAAAAATTACTCTAATCACGATTACGACGCAAATATAACAGTCGCCTTTTTTTCTACAAAGTAAAAAAAAAACATTTCAGTTTCCGCAGTGTAAAAGTGAAACCGAGAAACATTAAATATTCATAAATATATTTTGGGATTAGACGCGTATATGTTTCAAAACGTTAAGCCTAAAATAAGTGGAAAAGGAAAGTGTAATTAATTAATCTTTGTTGGAGTCCGGGTCAATTTTAAATACACGTTTGTCGATAATTAGATAACTATTGAGAAAACTCAGTTAAAAGAAACGGGTAAGTTACTGAATATTAAGTTTTGGAGCCAAGAACTGTGACAACTTAAAGTTTAAAAGCAATTTTAAGCCTAAAACGAGATCGAATTTAAGCCTAAAACGAGATGGAATTTAAGTCTAAAACGAGTTGGAATTTAAGCCTAAAACGAGTTGGAATTTAAGCCTAAAACGAGTTGGAATTTAAGCCTAAAACGAGTTGGAATTTAAGCCTAAAACGAGTTGGAATTTAAGCCTAAAACGATTTGGAATTTAAGCCTAAAACCGAGTGGGAATTTAAGCCGAAAACGAGTTGGTATTTAAGCCTAAAACTAATTCGAATTAAAGCAGGTTTCTCGATAAATACTAAATAATAATTCAATTTAATATAACAGAAAGAGAAAGTGTAAATTATTTCGTTATTTAATTTTGGACCTCAGATCTACACCCACTTTTCATTCTAAAAGCAATTTAGTTAAGCCTAAAACTAACTCGAATTAAAGCCTAAAACTAACTCGAATTAAAGCCTAAAACTAACTCGAATTAAAGCCTAAAAGGAATCAAAATTTAAGGATAAAACGAGTAGGTTCCTCGAAAAAGATTAAATAAGCAAAATTCGACCTAAAAGATTAACGAAAACTTAATAATTCAATTTAATTTAACAGAAAGTGAAAGTTGTTAATTATTTGGATATTTACTTTTGTCATCTCGGATCTACGCCCACTTACATTTTAAAAGCAATTTAGTTAAAACACTGGTATAGTTTGTGTTAAAAAAAAAGTATATGGGCAAAATTCCAAAACAAGATTAAGTGTTTCCAAAACCTCTATAGCTCTCTCTCTCTCTCTCTCTCTCTCCTCCCATTTTACTGCTTAAAAAGTAACTCTGTCACGAAATAGGCCAAGCCCGGTTACGTGTTTTATTCATTTTATACATTACAGTTCTTAGAATTCCCGAAAAAAACAAACTCTCTCGCCCTTATTCCATATCACAGAGGAAAATAAATTACAGTTCCAAGTTTACGTATACTCTTAAAAGGCCTTGGTTATAAAATATTCATCAAACGACTTTAGATGCAAAACAAATAGCATAAGACATGACACAAGCCGCCGAAAACTCCGCTTTTTAGAACTAGGCATCATTTATTTTATCTTAATTTATATTTTATAAAAACAAATTGATATAGACCTCTTCTTGGATTGGTATAAGACAGCAAGTTTTAAGTTAGATTTTGAATAAAAATTAAAGATGTATTTCAGAGATTATCTAGGATTCAAATTAAAAATTCGATGTATTCAAGGTCTCTTAATTGCTTTTTAAATATTTAATTCTACATAAATTAAGCGCACAATTACGTAATTCTTAAAATTTCAAAGAGCTCCGATTTATCTGATCTAAATTTTTGATGTTTAATAAATTAGTTTAAAATTTAAAATTAAGATATTATTCTGATTTATAATTTTCAAATCAATGTATACCGAATTTTCTAATTGATAAGTATATCGCAACAAATGCTATAAACTCACAGCGTTTGTTAATGTCAGTATAAATCAAATTAATGGAAAAATTAAGTATAAGGCGATAACTCAAACCCTTTACTTTTATATTAACGTCACATTCTGCTATCTTAAAACCCAAGTGTGTGGTTTATTTCAACTTGTCTCTCCGCATCTCATTCTCGAACACTCTAGAGAAAAGCCACTCCTAGTTAGGAGATTTTAGGCTTAACGTTGAATTTTTTTTTTATGAAATTACTAGTAGTTCTATAGAGCGCGTATTACCGAGAGAAATAAGATTAAGTACAGGTATATAGTGTCTTATACTATTTTTGCGAAATATAGCTAGAAACGTATAGTACGCGAGCAAAGGGCCTTATCGGGGGTTGCGGTAAAAGATATTTGGATCGCGCATGCGCGGGCCAATCATCCAAAAGAGCCTGGCACGCGTTGCGCCAGCGGGCCCAGTTTTATTCCGAAAACGTTGGAAGCTGTTGCTGTATGAAGCGGAGATTTTTCTACAACCAGAAGCAGTCTAGGATATCAATATGCCCAAAAGTCTAAGCTCATTCCAAACCGTAGAAATATGGAGCAGCCTGCGCAGCCCGCTTTCAGTATGATGAAATATCAGAATGGTTAGGATGAGCGAAAGATTCGGAAGAGAAAGACGCTGGGAGGTAGAAATTGATCGAATTTTTACCTCCCACCCGCCTACAATCTAGCAAAATTCCCATTGAAGCAGACTAGCGAGTTAGTTTTGCCACTTCCCTCTACCCCTATGACTACGTGACCCAGGAGAATTCAAATATACGGAGCGAAACCCCAAATGAAAGGAATATTTTTACCACTTCTTCGCTAACTCAAAAGTTTCCTATCTATTTGGACCAAAAACTAACTTTCTCCTTGGTAACTCCGAGGATTACAAATTTTTCATTACAATATTCAAGAGCGGATCAAAGTTACGATAAACAAAAATGGGTTTCTCGTTCCAGCCTTTCATTCTAGTCTAAGCTCAGATTCAAATACGTATACAAGCATCATTGGCCTAAAAATGCAAATTTTCTCCTTTTACGGTCCGATCGGGTTACGATACGCAGCCTTTGATGTTTCACTCAAATATGAAAGAGCTAGTTTTGTCTTTGTTTTGGTCTATTCTTTCTTCGCGGAAGGTTTAGAAACAAGACTTTACAGGACAATGTAATATTATAATAGAAATTATTCTAATTTATTAGCCATTTTTTAATAAAATATTGGCGAGAAGAGAAATATTTCAAGTCTTGTAAGGCTAGCGCCCACTTGGCAATAAAACGACATTACTCTCCACGAATAAGCAAACCGGTGGTACTTTATTTAGGGTTTCCTAGTTGTAGCCTGAGACATCCTCCCCCTTTAACTATGCTTGATTTCGGGGCGAATAAGCGCGCAAGCTTCAAATAATCCATATATTTTGAAAGAGCAATTTTAATCAGGCGAAAAATTCGTCAAGTGGGAACTAGCCTTAAATCACGCGAAATCACCAATCTTTACTTCTTCTTAGGCTACTTTCGTTATCTCGAACTTTCATTCTCCAGATAAAATTTATTCAATAAGGGAAAGTTAAGCAAATATTGTATTAAATCATACGAAAACCCCTAGCTCCCTCTCACGAAGTTCAAATTATAATAATTAAAAGTTCAATTTGGAGTCTTATAATTTCAAAAATATATTCTTTACGCAAAATTGATTAACTATGGTAAATAACTTAATTAAAAACGTGTATTTCAACAGCTTTTCTCAACCATGAAGTAACAGTTTCGTTAATTTAATAATATTATAATAAAAAGGTATCGTTTTTATTAAGGGTTAAATTGATACTGGAATTCCGACATTATAATTAAGAAGACTAAGTTTCTCTTATAAATAAAATATTATTAAATTAATTTAAGAGCCTGCCAAGCTTCTTCGTGATCAATAAGTTTTGTGTAAAGGAATACTTATCAATACTTATAATGGTTATAAGTCGAGCCGAGGCTTAGCGACGATAATTAGACCTACAAACACTGAGGGCGAGTATGTTCGGCCGTTCCATATTAGTATAGGAGAAACTAATTAGACCTATGAAAGGGGAGAATTTAGGTCAACACGTTAACAATTCCTATTATACATATTGGTTCGTCTAGACCGAACCCAGGATGTTCCTGTTCCAGAGTACTTTCCAAAACTACTTTCACATCTTATGAGGTTTACTTCGCTTTGTTTTAAATAGTTCGCAAAACTGACTTTGATTTAATATTAAGTGTATATATATGTATATTTAATAATAGATCTGATAGGAAATGTTCGCGACTGCGCCATCTTTAAAGGAATGGAATTTGATATCTCGCCTTAGGTGAATTGATGGTACGTCGACGAGAATTATAACATTATTGAAATTAGAGATCTGACAAGTTTTCAGACAAATGCAATTAAGCTTAATTAACGTATTAATATTGATTACAAATTTATGTTCAAGATCTTTGGGGGAAACTATGGAGGTGTGATATAACAATGTTAAATTTAACACTGAACGCCATAACTTTACCACAACAACATCGTAGTTAATAATATTTAATACATTTTTTAAATAAATAAATTCTAAGCCTTATCATCGAGAGTTTCGTGTTCTACACACGTAATATCGTAAGTGGATAACATTTATGGTATTATTTTTAAGTTCCTGAACGCACGAACGGTGATTGAATTTTTTTTTTGGTCGTAAAACATTTGGCTAGCTTTTTCTAAAACAAAGCTAAGAGTGTTAATTTCACGAAAAAGACACCTTTTAAAGGGATACTAAACTCTGCTAACGAGTTATTTCTTATCGATTTGGTCACTTAAACACGTGTAAACTGTAAACCCCATATCAAAACTAAATAAAGGTTTTACGGTAATTTACAGTTAACTATCAAAGTCGCCAACTAGACTCATTAAGCCTAAATCCGTTTGGAATAAATTTTAGATTATAGAAAAACTACCGCAACAGTAAAATAAATATAAATTAATCTCCATTTCGAAATGTTTCGAAAACAAAAATTCCATGCAATACTACGTCATTACTATGATCGCGTGGCTATGGCTATTATAGAGTTTACAGTTGATTCTCGTGCGTTTTATCACGTGATATAGTCTCCCTCGTATGGCCTTCTTCACGAAAGTTCTTAATTCAGAAAGTCCCGCCTTTCATTCCAAACAAATCGTTAATTAGGTTGCAGAATCATACAATAATTCAAATTTAAAAGCATTTTCTTTTCAAACTGCTTTATACTCCTTTTCAAGATGGAACATATCCTAACTTTAAATTTAAACTTCATCCGTTTAGTTATGTCGAAATACAGTAAAAATTACGCAAGACCATTTGAAAAATAAAAGCATAAAAAGTTTTTTTTTCTTCTCTTTAGGAATGACGAAATACAAGTTTTCACGCGAGAACGGTATCCGTCATAAAAGACAGCCTATAGCTCTACCCAAAAGAAAAAGCAAGTCAAGCGCGAAACGTAAGGTCATACCAAATTTAGACAAAAAACTTTTTTAAACCAGCGTAAAGTGTTAGGTTCGGAAAAATTCTTCGACTATAACGAGAGGAAGGTTGAAAAATGTCAGTTTTATGATCGAGATTATTATAAATTCTTCTATACCCTGTCTAGAAACTTAGAAAAGACAGTGGGCAGCCGTGGAGGATAATAAGGGCAAACGGGAATTTCGAGTTTTACAACCAGGCGGATATTCTTCCATAAATTTTGGAATCCCCTCATCTTCCCTCTTTATCCCATGACAGCTTTAAAGTCCGCACGTAAGCTACCATCTTATTGGTTATAAATAAAACAACCATAGTGGATAGCTAAGTAAGAAATTCCCCTCCCACTCAAATTTGTTGGGAGAACATAAATGTTTATATCGTAACTATTGGCACAAATTACTAAAAGGTAATCTGGAAAATAATATACAAGACTTTCTTTACGAAAGAACCCCTTAAAACGATGGCCCCCATAATTCCAAGAGAAGGAAGAAGGTATGGAAGGAATTTTAATCTTATGGAAACTGAACTTTCTGCAAATTGGCAAAAGATAAAATACCTTATCGCTAAATCTATAGCAACAATTAAAACTGGGTACTGATAAATACGGTTAGATGCTGTTACATAAGACCAATGATTAGGAGTTCTCTTGGTGCGTTTAGGGATTAATTGGTACATCAGAAAACTTATATATTTAGGACTTAATTAGTACTGAAAATTCATATTTAAGGCTTAATTGGTACAGAAAGTTCATATTTAAGGCTTAACTGGTACAGAAAGTTCATATTTAAGGCGTAATTGGTACAGAAAATTCATATTTAAGGCTTAATTTCTACAGAAAACCCATACTTAGGGTTCCTATCTGTTTCAGATAATCTATCATGTTTAGAGCTTATTTTATGATGTTTAGGTGTTATCCAAGATGGACTAAGCTTGATGTAAAGCTCACAGGTGTTGGTCTGGGGCCCAAAACTGATAACTCAACATCAACAACCGTGATATTTAAACACTCTAATTAAACCGATAAAATCTCACATGTGGACTCTATAAATGGCTAAAAACAAGATCTGAATAATCCCTAACAAACCATTAAAAACTAGTTTTAATAACATAAAGAAAATTCGCCAGACTCTGAGGGGAAAAAAAAAAAAAAAAAAAAAAAAAATTCGGGTTCAGGCATGCGAGCCGAGTGTTAATTAACAGTCTATGACAAAATTTCATACATTAAGCCCCCCAGGGAATCCTCAGATTTCCATCAAAACTTTACTCCTGATCAGCGACTATGGCCTTATTAGCAATATTCCCGTCTTAAGTCAAGCGTTAATATTTTTTTTCCCCATTTTTTCCATCATTGGTGAAACTTGTTTCAATAATCGCCCTCAGGGTCACATCAGATTAATTCATACTTTAGAAAATGAGCTACATAAGATTGACTGTAAGAGAAAAAGAAGGAAAAAAACTTGTTTTTGATCCCTTATATTTGAAGTTTTAAACTTTTTCTCGATTGGGAATATTTATCGAGTTTAAAAAAAACCTAAATATATTTTTGGAGTTTTCCGAGGAAAAAAAATTGAGATTTAATGGTTTAATAGAGGAAAATTGGAATTGTTAAATCTATTTTCAAGGTTATTTACTTTTAAAACAAGATATTAAGGTTTTGAATTACATCTGATTTGCTTTGATTACATACGAGTTTAAACCATGAATTATAAGTCAAATTAAAATAATTAGACATATATTTAAAATTTGGGAACATTCCTATTGACTGAAAGTACGAAGAATACTACTCGAAATAAAACATTAAGTATGTAAAAATATTGAAATCTTTAAAATGAAAAACTAAGGTCAAATATTTTCCCTTGTATACTGCGAGAATTAAGCTTAATTAAAATAGTTATTAATCACTAGAGATAATTTATTATAAGTGAGCATTATCGTTATATTAGATATTATTGTTTAGTAATTGAATAAACTTCGGTTTTATTAAATTAGCGACTAGATTAAGTAATAGTCTATTCGTCGAATATCAAGTTTCGGATGTATTTAAAACCGACTATAAATAAACAAACACGGAACAGGAACACGTAGATCATCATGAGAAACATTCCAAAAATATAAAAAAAAAATTCACAAATATGCATTTCCCTGGTGATATCGTAATATCATTCTTGGAACACTCGCCCAATTTAAAGAAATGAATACCATAATGAAGAAGAAAAATCCGAAAAAGATTAAAGATTGATCCCTTCAAACAAAAAACAAAAAAAAAAAAAAAAAATAGAGAGAGACGGCAAAGACGTCATTCTGTCTCCGCGGGAGACCAAAAGTGACGTCAAAGCTTTTTAGAAGCTCGAACAGAGTGAGAGATAGGCCTAGTATAAAGATTCCCTATTTATTTTTGAAAGGAAAGCGAGCGAATCTGCCAAGAGTTTACTCTAGAATCCAGAAATAAAGTTTGAACCGTTGACAAAAAATTCTCGAAAAAGAGCTGAGACAGATACCAGGCGCTAAGGAAATTCCGACATGAAGAAAAACAGGAAGAAAACTTCAAGACTTTTTTTTTTTTTTTAAATAAAATAATAAAACTAAAATAAAAACGATAAGAAAATATATAACCCAAGCCTGTTAGGCCTAAAAGTACGCCTAAAGATACATTCACACGCGCTGTGACAATTTACACGAAATTTTCACGCGCGTTTCAATCAATATTTTTTTTTTGGCCAAGAATCAAACTTTTGCAGATATCTAAATAAATTTGATACAAGGTTTTCTTGCAAAAGCAGAAGAAACTGGATTCAAAACAGGGCTTAAAAATATTTTAATTGTGTATGGAGTATGTAGCATTTTTAAAGGGGCACCATAAGGAAAATTCATTCTACAGTCTGACCCTAAGCCTTGTTTTCGATCTGAACATCACCGGAGGTCTACAGTTGGAACACTTTTTACGATGATTACGCTTTGATTTAACCTTGGATAAAAAATTTGAGAGCTTCAGGATATGACACTCTCTGAAAATCGCGTTCATGTAGCTAAAACCAATGAGCACACGTACTCGGATAATGAGAAATAACCGGGAACAAACGGAAGCGCGTGGAATTTTTCACGAAAACACGAATTTTTTTCTGATTTGCTAAAAACTTGGACATGCGCCTCGTTTAACGTAACCCGGAACACTATTACAGGAAGTCATGAAAAGCCCCCTTTCCCTCGCGAGTGCTTTGATAACCAAACCCGAGGGTCATATCCTGAAAACTTTTATTTTTTTATCCAGGATAAAATGACGCTAAAGAACCAATCTTTTACAGGTTTATTTGGGTGCCGAAACCGATAGTACACCAATTTAAACCGGGGTGGGGCTCCCGAGATGGGAGCGCAGCGAATGAAATTACAATTATACAATTAATAAACAAAATACCATAAAATAAAATGCTGGTTCTGAGGGCAAAATCTATTGAACCAAAAGAAGCTAAATCGAATTCTTAAGTGAGCTAGGTTATTCGCCATTCAGTCTTTACTGCGTGCCACGTGGTCAAGATAGGCAGGACAATGTCCTTGTATCAGTGCTGGGCCATTAGACCGAAGACGTCGACGAAAGGGCAGTCGCAAGTTTTGGAATAATTAGGTGACAACTACACCCACAGCGGAGTAATAACAAAGAGAGATAAATCAAAAAGGTTGATGTTTAGGAACCTGTTTCTTCAGTTTGTATTGTTCCATGGGTGTAGTTGGTGTAGGCCAAAAGTTTCCACCATCGTGAAATTATCTACGCACTTTTAGGAAGGGAGCAATAATGGTCAAATATTATTCTATTAACATTCTCATCTCCAGCTGCTTGATCACGTGTCAAGTCAGTAATATACTAGACTTGCTAAAGAGTAAAAAACTCCATTGAGTACCGGTTCTTTGGACACGTTAAATTATTCCCATGAGAAGGACCCTTAATGTTCTATTAAAGTTTAAAGGGTACAGTGGAAATGTGACTTAAAAACGTCTAAAAATATAGCAAAATTTAAGGATTACGCCTCGTGTCTTGAAGGGTACGTAAGGGATGATTTAGTGTTCGCGGAATTTTTATTCAACGTGTTTGCGAGCGAGGTAATCTATCGTCAAGGCTTTCAGCAGTTGGTCCGAAATTTGAGCTAAACGTGGGGAATGGTTTCCATCATCCTGTTCTATCTCTATACAGAGAGAAATTAGGCTTTGAAAAATGACACGGGTGGATTATCAATATGTGTAGAAACTGTCGCCTACCAGGTTTTTTTATTATGAAAAATAAATAGGGCTTACATTACATAAGACACTTTCAAGGCCTTATTTGTTACGTTCTTTTGAAAATATTTGGTAATAAACCTGGATTAATCTACATGGGGTTTTGATTAAAATCTTATTGCGAAACAAAACTCGTTAAACTAGGTTTGGATTTAAAGTGAGATTGGCACCAAATCTCATTATCAGAGATATCGAAGACATAGGCCAATAGCTATGCATGCTGGTAAATTTACACTGACATGCATGGAGGGTAAGCTCGGTACTATTTATATCACATTTTACCGTTTTTTACATTTCATCAAATTCCAAGATTCCATTTTGCTACGAGATCCCAGCCTAAAACATTCACTGAACGCTCGAAGGGCCCCCTAATTAATACCCTATAAGCCCCACACGTTCGCCTACAGTCCTAATTCAGTATGACACTGCTAGTTAGAGAACATCTAGCGACGTTGCGCTCCTAGCAGAGAAAATATTATAATAATTACCATTTTAGTATGGACTAACTTTAAAATACTATTAATTTCAATTTAATTTTTAGAACATTTTGGTCTTTAAAGATTTCGTATTACCTTTAAAGGGAAACTTGGACCTAAAAATGGAACAGCTTTTGAATTTATTTTCGGAATTTTTAGACGCGTTTTTGGTGTTTAAATTAATTTCTAAAGTTTGGTAAAATTTGAATAAAAGTAAATATAAATTTGGACCAATCATATTATTTCGGCTTTCAACAGGGCTTGTAATGTTTTAACATTAAATTAATAGGCTGACGTTTGATGTCCAAGTTCTAAGGCATCAAACGCCGGCCTATTATTTTAATATTAAGACATTACAAGCACTGTTAAAGGCTGAAAGAATATGATTGGCCCGATATTTGTATAGAATTTTTAGCAAACTTCAGAAATTAATTTAAACACCAAAAACATGTCTAAAATTCCGAAAAAATTCACGAATACTTTTTTTGGCACGGTGATTCCGAAAATAAATTCAAAAGCTGTTCCATTTATAGCTCCAAGTTTCCCTTTAAATCTTTCGTAATCGTATAAAGAACGGAGCAATAGGACTATAATGACACACACAAAAAAAAAATGTTTCCCAATAAGCCTAATGCAGTGTCGAAATTCGGCTAAATACAAAAGAAAGGAAAGCAGAACGGAGGAAAATAGGGTTATCGAAAAATCGATAAAGTATATTGTATATATGTAATACAATCACGGTATATACATTGTAACTATATATCGGTTTTCAACCAAAAAATATCGGAATATTGATAAATTTCCATTAGAACAAGAGTTCGGTGAACCAGAAACGGAGAGGGGATCGAGTAGGAAAAGCTTCAAAAATAGATAAGAGATATTGTACGTACATGTAATAACAACAAAAGACACTTTATTAGATCTATATAGAGACATATCGAATTTACGAGAGTATTTCAAGATAAGAAATTACTGAAACCCAAGGCCAAATATCAAGAGAAGTAGAAAAACACAAAAAAACAATGGAGTCCCCCCTTTATCCTCAATAAATTCTAACCGTGAGAAAAACAAGAAAGATTAAATATGAACTACGATTTTTGTTCCGAGAGTATTCTGTATTATTTAAATTTATCGTAAAGAGAGTTAACTTTGGGCATCGAATTATGGATTTGAAGGGATAATAAAAACTTTTAAAAATCTGTTTACTTTATAAATAGATTTTTATGGTTAAAATATGCGTAAAAACAACATTCAAACTCGTCGAAATTTGACTCGAAGAAATTTCAAATTAATAATACGAAATATTAACGTTTAATTATATATAAATTTTTTAAATTTAAGTAAATTATTTAATAAGTTTATGATGAGTTTTGAATATTAATTTTCGTCATTTAAGTTTAATCAAAACTGAGTGGATAAATCACTCCCCTAAAATTTGTACACCGATTTTACTTGACTAAGTAACTGACTACCGCCTTTTAGCAACGCTAAATACGTCAGTTAATTAGGAATTTACCAGGTAATTTATTGTCTCACGGTAATTTACCAATATTCAAAAAATGATTAGTATTTCTGTTATTTTATACGCTTCATTCCTCTTTCAAAGTATATATATATCCTTCAAAATTCTTAAATCTAACTAAAAAAAGCAATATTTTTCGTCATATGTAATTGATATGACATTGATATGATATTGAAAAGTGTGTGTAGACGATTTAAAACATTAAACTTTAACCTTTTTTTTTAGCAATTTGTTCATTTTTACACCACAAAAATTTGGATTTAGAACTATATTGTCAATGGCAACCATTCACTCCGGTTTGGTGTGTTTTTAATTTTGGAACCAAATATTGCAAAGAACTTTCCCGGGTTTTTCCTAACCACCTAAAAATTTCCCATGGCTTTACTATTTTTTCCTTTCATCAGACGATAAAAAATTACAGCCTAATATTATTTAAATTCTTCAATCATCCCCTATACAACAGTAATATATTTAGGTAAATTATTTCCTTTTATACAGCTTTGTTTAAAATTCTATTGTTCAACTTAATTTCGTATTCCTAGTCCTTTAATATATTAAATGGCAAATATTACTCAAATGGTGTTTTCCTCAACAGTCCTATAATCACAATAATTATACACACCATACCCTTTGGGGGTAAACACGAACACAGAGGCTCAATAAATTTCTCATAATCGTAAATACCTTTATTAAAGGTAATGTGAAAGATTATTTAACTTCCAATTATATAACTACATAGTTATTTAATCTTTAGATTACGATGCTTACGTAATTATTCAGAAGTTTGAAACTAGAACTCCTTTTCAGTTAAAGAAAACTATTCTGTATTTAGATTATTCTGTATTTAAAGATAACTTCAGATTATAAATACAAAATTGTTTAAAGTTTTGATTACGATGCCTACATAATTATTTAGAAGTTTAACTAGAACTCCAGATCAGCCAAAACAATTCTGTATTTAAGGATTACTTAACTTCAAATTATAACTATATAGTTATTTAAAGTTTAGATTACGATGGTTTCATAATTATTAAGAAGTGAACTACTTTTCAGCTAAAGAAAACTATTGTGTTTAGATTTCTCTCAATTTCAAATATCCGCAAATAACTAAGATTAATTAAATTTTAACTTAAACTCATTTAATATTAAATTAATAATTATTATGATAATAATATTAATAACAATAAACATAAAGGGACTGGCTATGGAGGATGTTTGTTTCTTCTTTTGGAATTAGAAATTCTTCTCAACAGGAAAAAGTTTGAGCTTGACATACTTTTTGTATTTTCAGTTTTTGTTTTTTGTTAACTCATATTTGCTTCGATCTTCAAGCTTCGTACTCGCTGTGATGTTTTTCTCCATCTTTTAAATTGTTAAATTTCTTGGCTTCGGGCCAGATAACCTTTCTTAACCTCATTTTTGTCCCGAGTCACGAGAAGAGAAGCTTTCTAATTTTATTTTTATTCTAGGCTTAAGATATATCTGAGAACTTAAGGAGGATCTAGAATTTCTTGTTTTTCACGGTTAGAATCTAGTGGAGATAAGAATGGTATTCATATATTTTTAATTTAACGAGATACTGGTATGATTAAAGTATTAGTCATGACTATATTAAAGTTTTCCTCTCTCTCTCTAAAAGTACGATAGTAAAATATAAAATTTATTTCTCTAAAAACAGTAAAATAAAGCAGAAAAATATTAAATATTACTCTTGTTCAAGGGGAGTTTCAATAACTATCACCAGGGTTGCCACAGTTTTTTCAGATTCAAATTCCCTGACTTTTCCAGGTTTTTCCCTGACCTTTTCCAACGATTTTCCCTGACCGTTTCATCTAATACTACCCACCTTTTATTTTTTATATAATTGCGCTGGCCAAACTTTTTGCACGCGTATCTTTGTTCTAATCTATACAACTGACACGGTCAGCTGAGAATCTTTTCTGCAGATGATTGTAATTCCCTGGCTTCTTGAAATATCTTCGAATTCCCTGACTTTTTAAAATATCTTAAAATTCCCTGACATTTCCCTGACTTTTTTGGTTCATTTTCAAATTCCCTGACATTTCCCTGACTTTTTTGGTTCATTTTCAAATTCCCTGACTTTTCCTTGTTTTCCCTGACCTGTGGCAGAATTACTTTCCAAAAAAAAGTGTTACTCCAAGCTCGAAACTAATCAGATCAGTTCATTTCAACTTTTTAATTTAGTTTAATTTATTATACGATTTTAATGTTAATAATATCTAAACTTAACTAAAACGTTAAACATATTATTTAGGCTTGAAATTTGTATATTTCAAAACTATTTCCTCAAGCGCATGAACTAATTTTGAGAATACATTCTTATTTCCGCTTAATTACCAACAAATATTTAAATAAATTAATTTTAACTTGCTCGTAAAGTAGAGTTTCCGGCGAATCACGCGAGAAGCCCGCTGTAAAAACGTTTCAAACTAGGCTTAACGACGATCTATCAAACTCTCAATGATTCTTGTTGTGTTTATGTTTACTTTCCAAGTTAAAAATTGATTTCTAGCTTAATAGTAGTTTGTTATTTTTTTAACTAGCCGATTAGCCTTATTTAAACGATGGGAAATCGATAGAAAAACGTACGCTTTTCGTCGGGTTTAAATTAATAACTTCGCTAACAGAAGCACGTCGTAACATACTAAATATTTTCACTGACGTAAGCAAAATAATATTAAATAAACATTTTTCGCTAAAAATAGTAAAAAGAAGTGAACTATAATAAATATTTCAGGTCCTATAAGCTAGGGTCCAAAGCCCGGAACTTCAGTATCTAAAAATAACATTTACGGATTTTGTCTAACATAAAACAAAAAGTCTTATTCATATTTTATTCACTAATCAAAAATTTATCGATATTCCGATTTTATGAAAAAAATATTACCCTAGAATGAAATTCATAAATTAGGAAGTCGATGAACGTGGGTGATTTTTTTTGCAATATTTTCCAATGAAAAACTTTCCTAAAATGGTCATAAATATTGAGACATTTCCGGGCTTTACATTATCGAACAGTTTAAATAAAATCATTTCAATCGGGTATATTTGATTTTTTTTTTTTTTTTTTTTTTTTTTTTTTTGTTAAACATAGGAAGCAAAATACTCAGATAAATATATCGGTACGACTATATCCTGTCCTTAGAACCTTGAACCTCTCCTAAACCAAATCAAATTGCAAACCACATCAGTTAAGCCTATTTAAATTTTAATATTGGCGAAAACAGAAGAAATTTCAGATTGAAAGAAAAGGGTATAATTGCTAAGCCTAAATTTCAGAATGTTAATATTCTGAATTGCTGTTGCCAATGAGACACCGCCTAAAAATGGCGCGTGAACTAATTTTAACTGAAAATTGAGAGATATTTCTTCGTGCCTAATTTCGCTATTTCGATAATAAATGTGAATCACAAACAGTGTAAATTAATAATAACTTGTTTCCATAGTATTCCTTTAACGAACTGTTGATACCAACATTACTGTAAGGTATATAGGCAACCAGTCCCTTATCTACCCAGAAACCCAATGTCAAGTGACATAGCCATATAATCTTAGGAAGGGAGGGTACGAGCGAACGTACGTCCCCCATTATTTACCATATCGTTAGAAGTTGCCTGCTGTATGTCATTAAATTTGCAGTCCCTCGGAAACTTCCCTCATCTCATCACTATACACAAAACTAATACAAATGTCACCTGACACTATAACCAAAGTCTAAAACATCTTTACTATCCTTACGAAATGACGTCGAGTAGAACGAAATCATGCAATAGCTACGGTTCATTCAACTTCTAGGAGTTAGTAGAGAGATTTTGGGGGAAGGAGAAATACCAACTAGCAAATGATAAGATTGCTGAACAGATAAACACTCAACCTTCTACCTTTCCTAGTACTACCTCTAGTAGAAGTTGAATTCGGACTAAAATCTCATATATACAACTGGATAGTTTCCTATATATGGGTGAAGTTTTTTGTGTGTGTGGGGGGAGGGAGGGGGTTGTTTCCATGATTGCTATAATATAAGCCTTAACCGGCTGATGTTTTCAACTTTTCATAGAGCGTAAAGCTACTCTCATTTCGATGTTTATATCTTAGTTTCTATAGAAAGATACGAAAGCTTAGATCGTATTCGTGCTGAAAACTAAGATGATTCAGACTTCAGTCCAGCACCAGACTTTATCCAATACGGAGGCAGGAAAAGGGCATAAATTAGCATAATCAAACATGCAACGATTCCAGCTTGGAATCAGTTCAGAGTTATTAGAATGCATATATAAGCCAATTCTAGCCTCTATCTCTAACAAACTATATCACATGGGAAAAAGGTATCGCTAGCTTTATACTCGCTCTAAACTAAAGTATATTATCAATGTTGCACAAGGGAAGCTGCATGATTTCCAAAACGTGACGAGACTCCAAGAACAATTGCAACAAAAAAATGAAATACTCCTGCTCAAAGATAATATCCCAAACCTACTTTCATTTCGTATATGATTTAACATTGCGTATTAATCCGACACGGCTTTCAATACTACGCAAATTACTAAATTAAATTTTTCCTAGGTTTAAATGGAGGTGACCTATACTGTAAGAAAAAGCGGAATAACGGATCATAATATTTGGAATGTTGATTTTGGAATACCCGGTATGCAACTTAATATTATCGTTGAAATTGTTAAAACTCGGTATTTTCTACTTTGATCTTAATTGAGAAAGGTATTTTACAAATTTTATAGTTTTTAATTAATAGTTACTTCGCAATCTTGTCTTGTACATGGTTCAGGGTCGATGAAACACATTATATTCTGAAAATTTGAGGATAGGCTTCCATGACCAATCATGGCTATTTTTGATTATTTACGCGCTATAACGAAGAATCTCGATGCACGCTTATAATCGACGTTAAATATTTCGCGCATCACGCGATTATTCTCGTCTGACTGGTCATGGATTTTTGGGTTTCCAATTTAATATCAAATTTACGAAATAAAAACATTAATTAAAAATGATGATTGCGTAAAAATATCAAAAGATTATTTGGTAGATATCAGGGATAATGCTAAAAAAACTTGTTAGAGCTCCAAATTATATTTGAGTAGTATTTTCAGAAAGATCGTTAAAAAACGATTAAATGTAAACCACAACAGTAAATATTAAAATAAAAAAAAAATTGTCCCGCACAACTAAATTACGTCATCACATGATAAAGTTGTTTTGCCTCTTTCGTGAAAATACTTAATCAAGAAAATATTACGTTTAATACGAAAATTATCGTTAATTACGTTCTAAAATTAAACTACGTCATCAATTAGGAAAATATCAAGATAATTTTGACACTAATTTTCTAAGTTCCTTAAAATCGCGTCAACTCAGATCTGTAAAATTTGGATTAAGGCTTAAATTTTTAATTGTAAGAAGAAAAAATAAAAAAAAAATAAAATAAAAATAATCCACACGCCTTCGAATAAAAATGGTGACAACTTCACTTATTCCTTTAAAGTATTAAAAAGATTTCTACGGTTCTTGTCCCTAATAGCTTCAAGGTTTTTATCGAAACTTGTTTTATACTTTTCTTATTACGGAGGGGAAAAGAAATATTCGCAGAACCAATTAAGCGTTTTTTTGTTAATAAGTATTTGCCCCGTAAGTTTTACACGAGTCTGACCTCTTCTTTTATCATCATTAGTTAAAAAAAAATAATAAAAATCACCTTGGGGAAGTTCTTAGAATAAAATATGAAAAAATATATCCCTTTTAAAAGCGTTATAGGCCTGGCCTAATTATATATTTTTTTTATAAATTTTTTCTCCTTAGAAAGTCGACGGAGAAGTTGTTTTTCTTGAATTATTTGCATATTACGATCCATCTCATTAAAGACAGTTTCTAACATTTTTTTTCTTCTTTATTTTGAGAAAGGGAAATATTTCCTTCTAAGGAATATCGTGGGCGAAGAGAGTTAATGAACTGAAATATATCTCAAGCTACTTGCAAACGCTCGGCGTAAAATTAAAATTATCTTTCGTGGCAACGGAATTGTAGGAATTTTTAAGAAGGGGGAATTTAATTAAAAAAAATTTTTTTTTTTTTTTTTTTTTTTAGCTTTCGTATAGAAAAAGTCTTTGAATGGTTGAATTTTAATTCAATAGTTAATTTAAAACAATTTTTTTTAAAGAAAATTTCAGCATCCCGTTCCTTTGATTTGTTACGAAATTTATTATCAAGTTAAGTGATTCTTTAAACTCAACTTTGTTTTGATATCACTTAAATGATGGATTCAGAAACTTTTTGAATCTAATATTAAAATGCGGATAAATACAGGCATACAGACAATATCCCCCTTGGTACTACTTGACCGGAACAGGCAAAATCATAGGTTAAGTCATAAAAAGGTTTCGTAAATAAAATAATAGCTTAATCAAACTCATTAAAAAGTAACGTTCTAAAATAGCATATCGCGGGGGATTTTGGAGGGTAGGATTGTCTCTCTCCCTTGTGGATTTTGGGCGGGGATTCTGTCCCTTAATCCTTGGGGAATTTTTTTCTTTTTCCATATCTGGTGCGATTTGACCGGAGATTATATCTTCGACATTCGTACAAATAATTACAAAAAACTAAGAGGCTGTATACTAAAGTGATTGCCAAACTAAGGATGAATTTAGCATTACCAAATGTTGTAAAAAAGTTACGTAATCGAGTAATTAATGTACAGATTATACAGAAGTTGTTAAAACCCATCGATAAAAACAACCCCTTCGAGGGTTGTTTTTTCTGGGCAATTCCTAACTCGCGAGTTGCAATAATATACACCCGTGATGCTATAAAAACGGAGGAAACAGGTAGCGTGGGTAAAAATTTTCATATAATGATACATCAGATCAGAATGTCGTCGTGGTGCTGAGCTAACAAGTAATTTACAGCTTTTCTTCGTGTACATCAGTCTAAGTTATACATCGAGACATTCATACGCTGTCTCATTACTCACAAATTGAACTTCTGAACTCGCAATTAACTAAAAATTGACGAGAGAAACGTTCGTTTTGTTTTTATGCATATTTTAACGCTCTTTAAATGATAAAAACAATACATTACTCATCTTCATCATCCCCCTTTTTAAAAAGTGTATTTTAAGAAACTTTCAAAAACTAAAACTCATTACGATTTAAATTCATCCTTACGAATGTTAAAATTCTACAGATAACAGAATATGTAAATTTCCTTTCCCCTTTCGCGAAGATAATGAAGGGCGATTTTGCGCTCTTGCAAAGAACGCTTTAAACGTATTAGGCGTTTCCTTAGCAACGCGGGACATAACTGAGAAAAAGGAGGGTATACAGAGAATGAGTAAGCATAAATATATACCTAGTATAGCTTTAAAATTGAACGTTACAACACGCCATTGCCAAGGCTATATCACTAAGCCTAAAATTGCTTATAGAAGAAAGGGGTGTACCCAATGTATGGCTTCTCGCTTAATGATGTTTATACCGGAATTAGTAGGCCAACTTAACGTATTAATTTTTTTACCCCTTTTTCTTCGAATGTATATCAGGAGAACACGCTACACGAAAGACCATTATGATATAAACAAACCGACTCAATGTATTTGTACATTAATGTTATAAAACCTTTTTTAGAGTTAATATACAGAATCCTGAGTGGATATGGTTTATAGTTGGATAAAAATAACACAATGGGAGTTTTCCATATGGTTCAATACGCATTAGGTTAAGCCTTAATTTAGGCTCTAATTTATGAAATAAGTATATCCTAAACGAAAAAGATTTCATAATCCTGGTAAGAATACATTAAATTTCACGTTGGTAATGGTTTTTGAACATTGTGCTTTTCAAAATACAAATTTTTCCGAGTTACGTATGATTTAAATATTTTCTCCAATTTATTATATTTATTATATGCATGTTTGAAACGTTGCGTGGAAGATAAAATGAAACGAAATTATTTATCAAATCAAAACTAATTGATCTAGTTCATCTAGCACGAAATTGAATTCGGAGAAGAATTACAATTTAAATTAGGAGCCAAATTAACTGGAGTTTGTTTTTCCTCCAGGATCTGATCACTACGTACTCGATGTACAAGCCTGTGTGTAGCTTTGAATGTACTAAAATTATTAGGTAATTGAGACCGTATTTATCATTACCAAAGGCTGTAATAAGATGCGTAATCGAGTAATTGGTTTACAGATTTAACGGAAGTGGTTAAACCCTCAAAACAATTATTGCAGGCAATACAAAACATCTGCAACATTTCTAGCTACAGGCTTAGTTA
Organism: Odiellus spinosus; assembly: GCA_963920705.1. NCBI lineage: Eukaryota > Metazoa > Arthropoda > Arachnida > Opiliones > Phalangiidae > Odiellus > Odiellus spinosus. Next base: position 15,282,605 of record OY987227.1, read on the forward strand.
GGAAAAAACTTGGTACACACCAGATATATACAAACGAATACACCTACACAGTAAAGTGTTTCTGAATCTTTGCTAAAGGTCATTCAAGGTCATTATGATCCCTACCGTTTTGGAAAAAGCGTGGCAAATTGAATCTATTTTGACGCAATGCAGACAACTTATACAAGACTAAAAAAATAAAAAATTTAACAAAATAATCAATAAATCGACATTTAAACGGGTGAAACCGTCAACATTGAAGAATTAAAGCAAACCCCATCATTTCTCCCCTTTTTTTCCCAACTAAATGTCACCCCTCATTTTTCCGTAAATAGAACGGTCCAATGACCTCCTGTCAAAAAGTTCTCCCTCCTTCACGTTTCCCTCTCTGAAAAGCCCGTGAATTTCAGGAGGCTTCTCCCATCGCTCCACTGCAGTTAAACGTTCTACGCAAATAACCGAAAAACCTCCCGCTCAGCTATTATTCCACCCTACTCCTACTCTCTCAAACATGCTCCGGACACGTTTTTTTTTCCTGCCTTCTAACTAAAATATATGAAGCCACCGTTCCAGATTTTGCTGGTATCACAAGTTATTATAGGATATAGAAAAAGCGTGATGCATGTATTAAAAAAATCTCAGGGGATATTTGGGAAAAAGCGGGAATGACGATGGAATGTTTACGCATAAAGGAACTTGATCTAGAGGTGATATATACGTATATGAAAAAAAGAAGAAAAAAGGAAATCTATTTGGCGCACCAGGGAATGAAAAATTTGACAAGGACGTTCAACTTTTAAAAAGTGGTTGTACAGCAGATTTTAAAGGATATTTAAATTAGAAGTGTTACGAGTGTGATTTTGTAAATATAGAACAACTTATTTTAGTAAAATTGTACTATCATGTTTCAGATTAACGCTTCTTCGGTTCCATCTACAGTTTTACTAGCAAAAAACCCGCGAAAAATCACGGATATTGATATTTGTTGATTACTATAAGTTAATAATAATATAAATTGGTTAAGCGCCTGTAAAAGTGTTCCAACTTCCGCGCTTCGGTTTTCAGGGTGAAGCCCAACCTATTGCACCTTTCTGTGCACGTACGGCCATAGTAAATTATTATATGTTGATTATATCTTCACGAGGGGCTAATCACTACACGTAATCCGTGTAGAACTCATGTTAATTATTGTTGCAGGTACAGAAGTCTTTAAAAAAAAGTTTTGCAATTTCGAATTAAATTTAATAGGGATTTTACGGGAGCCCCGACAGTCTGAGATCCCTAGGTTTTCATCCCCAAGTCAACGTTAGGTGATTAACTAATCATTTACAAATTTTCGTTTTTTTTATGAAATATTAAAAAATATATATTCTAAAAACGTTGTCGTTTCAAAAAAGGTTAAATTTATTACCAATATACGCAGTGCCTCCTTGTAAAAAATATACAAATTAACTATGCATTGGAAAATAAAAAATACTCCCACCTATCAAATATAAAATTAAGGTAAAAAATATATAACCCGTCCACTAACCACATCATCAAACTTTCAAAAAAGAAATATCATAAACCATCGAGAGATTAAAAGATTAAACGATTAAGAATTATAGGGTGTGGTCATCATCCCAACCCGAAACACATAACAAGTTCGCGTAATAATATTCTCCTTGAAATATCATAAAAATATTAGGTTAATCGCGGCCAATCGTTTAAAAAACACTCTTTTCGTTCGTCAATGAAATATCAGGTTGTTAACCCTAATATAAATTTCCCCTCCCTCTAGAAGGTAGCTGTACATAACAAATTAAAAATAAAATACTGACCTAGCTCCGAGTAAATTTCTATAGAAGCTGGAAAAGGGACTCAACAGCGCCTTCTGGACGCCAAAACCTCAAACATTTTGAGAGATAAAAAATCGTACGGCCTTCCTATCCCTTTTGGAACTTTAGCTCCGCCTTTAATACCTCCCGCGCCGCATATTTAATGAGGTTTCAATAATTTATTACTAAACTCCATCCCAAATCCGTCCCTATGACCCGGTAGAATCGTTAAAACCCTCCCAAAAGTCATTGGTAACCCGTGGATACCAAGTTATCAGACTAAATTATGCGGCGCTGAGTTAAGATTATGCGGCAAAATGGGTGGAGCTTCTATGAAACTGGCCTTGGTTGCCAAGCAACGCCTCATATGATTATCCGCGTTGCCATGACGACGGAAACTGCGTCTCTATCTCCATGGGAGAAGGAGAAAAAGGGGCAGAACATAAAATCTCCTGCAGTGGCGCGTTAGATCAGCAAAATATTTGGCGTGAGTTAAACAGTGGGTGGAGAAGTTCAAACATTACGGAGCGGGATATTTTACTACGAATTTTATTTTTTTTTTGTTTTATAATTTTTGTATTTTTTTTTTCTTTCCTTTATAGTTGATTGCCGAATATTTTCTAAGTTCGACCTAGATTTTCTTCGGAGCGAATCGCGCGTTTCGACCTTATAAACAAAGAGGTACTTTGTTTAAATCGCTTTTCTGGAAGATTATAAACTAAAGCTGAATAAAGGTTATAATTATTTTTCGTTTTTATATTAGGACATTAATATTAAAAGCAATCACGGAAGAAAGAAATTTTTGATTTAATTAACGGTACAGTTTTTAAGAGTTTTATAAAATGAAAATTGTATAATAGTCTAATAACCAAAGGCTGTAATCAGATACGTAATCGTGTAACCCGGGAAATATTTTAATACTAACAGTGGGTTAGCAAATTAAAATTAAGTTATTTTACTGTGTAACTCTAAATAATTGTGGCCTATTTAAATTAATTGAATCATAAATAAAGGTCAAATGAATCAGAATTCTACTTTTCTACTGTTCTAATCTATTTTACAATTTGGAGGCGCGTTATGAACAATAATAAACCAACGGTTCAAATTAAGAATTAAACTTGACAGTCAGTGCATAACTATGAACGCTGGCTCGTTCACAGAATATAGCAGCAACTCCCACAACCTACAATTAAAATTAATCACCCGCCTAATTAAAACAAAGGGGCATTGATTTGGTTAATTTTAATTCTGGCGCTAATTTCCCCGCCTTTTCTGATCGGACTCCTATTATCTCCAAGTGTAATAATACTTCCAATACTATCATTTAATTCCATCTTGATTTGATTCAGCGCCCTGAAAAACACCCTTATCTCTAAGCGTAGGTTTGCAAATTGTTGACTAATCAAGGTGAAAGAGATAAATCTATAATAAACTGAATTTAAGAGCGTTGGTGTTGAAATTCATAAAAATAAGAGACTTTAGCACCTTTTTAGATAAAATTAATTTATTATTAATTTGGAGGTCGATTACGAAACTATTTTTCTAAGCATCAAAATGGCATGTGGAGAAAATCTAAACATTTACGTCCATCACCATGTTCTAAACCTCTCTTCTTGGATGAAAACTACAAAGACGTTCGAGGAATCTTTCTGGTACTGAAGATGTTACATAATAATCGTTCACGAAACATACGACCATGGTTATAGACGTTTCTTACGTCAATAGTTTGCAGTTTCAAAATTGATTGATATAGAGTTTTTGGCAGTTTATCTTCTGTACCAGAAGAACCAAAATAATTGGCGCATATCTGGTAATGTAACGATATATATTATGTACAACAAGAATTTAAATGAAACAAATTTAGAGTGACTTAAGAGAAATCGCAGTCCTCAACTTTTAAAAATTTAATCTACACCTTCGATTTCCATTCCCAAATGCCCCCTAAATCAAGCTCGCTAGATTAATTTTAAAAGTATACGAGGGAATATACGTTACCACCCCGCCGCCACATCAGCTGATAAAGCACTTTGAAAACAAAAGCTTCGAAGCACAGCAGCGCCCCAAAAGCCACCCAGTCCACACCCCCTTCCATTGGAAACCTCGAAATCCTTGCAAGGAATATAGCTTATCATGATTTAGTAGAATAAGTATCATCTTAAAATTTCAGCACATACAAAGGTATAAGCCTTGCATCTCACAAAATTTATTATTCAGAGACAGAACTGATACCTAGACTTGGGCGTGTTGAAATTTAACACTGTTTATATCTCATATTGATGATCAGTCAGAGACTACAGCCCTTGATGAATCCAAGATCAATTACCTACGATTGCTACTGCGAGATGAACTGAATGTTATAAGTGCTGAAATTTCAGGCTGATTCCGAGAAAAATTAATTATCAACTAAGATTGCAGAGTTTCCCTATTTACCTCAAATACCAAGTCTACAGTTTGTAAGCGCTAACATTTCAGACTGATTCAAACAATATTTGAAGTTCAGTCCTTGATTTCAGCAAGGCCTAACCTTTGACTAAAAATATACCTTCCAAAAGGCGGGAAAAGGTGAACGTTTGCTTCGAGCTTTCTCCTCCTTTGGGAAAGCATCTTAGTTATAACGACTAGCGTAGCTTTGAACGCGTTGAAATATCAAAGCCATTTTATCACATTCAACGATCAGTCTAAGAATACATTACAATGAGTTTAAACCCTGACTCTGGTTATTTTGGAACATAAAAGTGATCTACATTTACACTCGTTGAAATTACAGGCTGCTTCGAAGATAGAGAAAGTGTGAGAGAGGTCAATTCGGAAATTTTTATCCTTGCAAAAGAGTCTAAGGGCTTCATTTATATACAAAGTTAACCGCCGCCCCACCTCGTTTCACCAACTGATATAGGGGGCACTGTAGCACTGCGGGCCCAAATATCGAACGATTCTCTCCTCAAAGTAGGCTTAACGCCTTTTCCCGTCTTACAAAATCGATAGCGCCATCTACAGGTCGGCGGGAATAATTTCGCTTAAAACGAACTGTAGGGCCCCTCCATCAAAACGCGTTTTCATGCCCACAATCAGAAAAAAATATGGGGATGTAGGTGACCTAGCCTTCTTTTTTTGCCAGACGTCACTTTTTCGACTTGCAATCGCACAAGAGGTTCTCTAAGTAAACTTCAGTTTTTAGCTTAAATTCTAGTGAATTGTTTATTTTAATTTAATCATATTTCATTATTTTGATGCTTGAGAATCGTTTAAGAAATTTGAGTACCGTTACATTTAACTTTTGAGAATATTTCAAATTTTCATTTTCTACAATAATATGGACGTTTCCTTGTTCTATTGATCCAAAAATCTTCATAAACTTAGCGTATTAAAGAGATAATATAAACGAATAACATATGCAGGCATATATCACAGAAAAATCAGTAGAAATTTATATTTTATAATCGCCATCACTCCAAAGAACGGGCGAGTTTTTAAACGCTGATTATCTGTAAATATTCTGTCATTTTTACCATTCTGAAAACAGAGTTAGGCCTTTTCAAATTCAAGAGTTAGGCTTACCAGGATCAAATCGTAACTTTAATAACTGTATATTATCGAGAAATCTTTGGTGTGTTTTTATGTTCTTACGCATAATTTTACTCTCCTAACTGATAAAAAATATATAAATTACTAGTCTTTATTATCCCTTTAAATCAAACAAAACGACCGTGAAAACAGAGCTTTTTACTTTCTCCCGCCTAGTAATAACGATGAAGGAAAAGAGGCGATCGATTCAAAGCAGCTAAATTTGGTTCAACTAAATCCAATCAACGTAGCAATGTTATGGGGGATAAGAAAGGTCTGCTAGAACCATGGCTTAACCAAACAAAAGCAATCCCAACCTTAAAGGTGTTAACTCAAAAGCGTCGAACTACAAATTTTTCAGTTTTGTTCGTCTTGAACTAGTCAACGAAGAAATGATGCGGGAAAGGAGAAAAATATCGTAGTACAAAATCTAAGCAACTAAACGTTTGATCGCATTAACTCGAATGAAGCGAACAAATTAAGTAAGTTCGACTTGTGTTGGTCAATATAGAAATATTCAGAGAAGGATATCATAGGATAGTCTATATAGATTTCATACAGCCAAAGCTTTGTACGCGTTACCTCAAATACATCGAACACATTACGAATGGTGCTCCCCCTGTAATTCCCTCTTTCCAACACCCCTGGAAGGCACGTGTATAACGGAATCCATTGTAAAGATTCAGTTCGGTTTACCATACAGAGGGGGAAGCTATAAGGAACGAAATGGGGTTACTAGAACTGTTATCTAGAATTGTACTGACTTTTCAAAATGAACAATTTTTTTTGGTATTGGAAGACTAGCTATAGCGTAGCCCGTGGGGAAATATGTACAGGGTCTGCCATATAATCTTGACAGAGTTCAGGCATTCTAAAAACCAGTGAAGGGAACGTATATAGATAATCAAAAATCACCTACAATATTCAACGAGTATAAACTAGGCAATCTTTGTTGGAAATAAGACTATTTTGTGTATCAATCCGCCTCTGCTTTGACCATATTGCTAAAATCCTACTGAAAATAAGTACAGATATTTGGATTCTTATATTAAAGCCGTTGAAAATTTATACTGACACTACTAAACACTGAAGAGAGAAAAAAAATCATATAAGTATTAAGGCAAACTCTAAAAAAACCCATCAGATTGAGAGAAAAAGATGCCTTCCATCTGTAAGAAGGATATTCATATCAGGATTTAAGTTCTATGTAGTTGGTTTAATCACTAAGACATCATTAAAGGGATAGTGAAACCTATATTGCTGATATTTTAGGTTTATAATAAAACGCCAAATATCTTGTAAAGCATTTTAAATAAGAGGTTTTGAAATTATTTCATTAAAAGTAGGCTTAACAAAATTGACAATTATATAGATGTTTTAAAAGGGTAGCGACAATGACAATTTAAAATATATATACCACAAATACATTTGGTAACGAATGTTAATTTTAAATATAGGTTTACTGAAGTAGGCTTAACGATATTGTCATTTATAAATCTAACTAGTTTCGCAACAATAAATCTAAATATGTGTAACAAACAAACTTAAATAAAGGTTTAAATACTTTCAGGGAACGTCAAAGTTAAGTTATGATAACTAGGTTTAGCGACATCTCTACCTTCGCGATTGACATTGAAATCTCAGACCGAATAATTTTAATATTAGGTGGAAATACGAGACAGAAGTAGAGAAAAAATTATCAGAAAAGCAGACAGTATTTAATTATTTATAAGATTTGTTTTCTTTGAATAATTTACGTACTGGTACTGTTATCTTTTATTTACATTATTTTCTTCATTAAGGGAAGTTAAAAGAGAAAAAAAAAAACTTTAAAAAAGTAGTTATGATTTGAAATAAAATAATATTTCCTCTGTGTATAGCGATTAAGGTTAGGATGAAACTTAAGTGCGAGTGTTTAGATTGGTATAGATATTTTTTCAATAGATAAATTCGGATATTTGCACACGTAAATACACGTCGACATGCAGGGTCAAATTAGAAATGTTAAAATGTAACTCCAGGTGGTGCTCAAGCTTAGGGTTTCGAGCTCCACCTAGAATTGATGGCCGTCATTTTTATTTTTACCCAGCCTTGCCCCTACACGAGTGTTTCTCTGAGAGTAAAATCCGAATTTGTCTATCAAGCAAAACTTTTGTCTATGGTTTGAAAGAGTCATTCAAGATTTCGAGCCTAGTTTTATTTAAATTACCATTTCACCCTCCTTTCAAAACATTTATGTTGTTTTCCTTGGTATACGTGTATAGAAAATTTGTGTATTACCTTTTATCAAAAGAAATTCAAAGATTATAGCAGTCTAGACATTCAAGGTACAGTTTAAATATCGCATAGGTACTCTATTTAATTTCCCTTCGTACTCTAACAATATTATTGGTATGGAGCTTCCATTGAAGTATATTTCCCATCATTTATGAAGGTTCAAGCTCATAAAATATTTATAAATAATCTGAATAGTCCTGGTCGATTTCCAAAACCGGAAGTCTAGAGAACCTCGCGAAAATTTTGGCGGGGAAAACTTTTTGTCACGTGATCGTCCGCCATCTTTTTGTAGTGTGAAAATAGCTGCAGACTAACCAACGCCTCCTATACTTTATCATATAGGAAGCGTTGGACTAACAACTTGAATTTGGTTTGTGGGAAATAAAATTAGAAATAGTCTGGCAACCTGTTACTACAAAAAGATGGCGGCGCGGCTATGAGACAAGGGCCCATTTCCGGCAAATCGACCAGGACTATTGAGAGATTTGGCGTAACGTTAGTTTCTAGCCTTCTCATGTGTGTTAGGAGGAAACCTAGTACAGGGCTCAAAAACATTACAAATAAAGATATTTTATGATCTTTAAAGGATCAAAATAAGAGTTATAGGGTTGTAAAGGCTCCAAATAACAGATTTAGGATTTTTAAATGATCCAAATAACAAATTTATAGGATTTTAAAAGGTTCTAAATAGCATATTTATTGCATTTTTAAAGGATAAAACCAATATATTTTCAAAGGATCAAAATATAGGATTTTTCTGGGGAGTTATAAAATTTCTCGGGATTTCTAAAGTATAAAAGCTAATAGGAGAAAATGCCTCTGGTCCACTGATTCGTGAGCTTATGAAAAAAAAAAAAAAAAAAAAAAAATGCAGGGTAAATTTTGAAACATCTTATAATATTGGTTCATCTCTAAATTACAGGATCACTGGAAACCCTGGCAATATTACACTTCGAATTGGGGACAATTAAAGGGATACTAAATGATCCAACAAGTATTCTTTAATTAGAGAGTGTTGTAATAGAAAACCCAAATCCGATGAAATTTTTCCGAAATCCCTTTTCTAAGATACAAATATTTCATTTGGAAATTTTGAAATTAAACTCCACGACTTATATGGCAATGCGCCATTTATTTTATATATCACGCAAATAAAGATGAATTCGGTAGTATTTAAACTAAAATTAATCTAATTTCTCTACTCTTGTGTTATAAGAAAGTTTCAGAGTCATAATTTGCATATTTCGGAAAGAATTAGAGTTTTTCATCAGCCTTGCCCTTAAATAATACAATTTCTCATTTTCAGGAAGTAAATAGACGAGAATTGTATCTCGTGAATGGTAAACACAAAATAGTCCAAAACATTATTCGGCTATAACCTTAAACCTTATTATAGCACACGAAGAACCCACGCAAGCGCATTATAAACATCATATAAATATATATTTCAATTTCAAGCCTTAAACAACGGAGTTACTTTTACTCGCAAACCATCCCACGCGTTAAATATGCGAATAAAAAAATCTCTCTCTCTCTCTCTCTCTCTAAAAAAAAAAAAAAAAAAAGTTTAAAATTCTAGGACCCGCTTGTCGAGATTTTTTTGGCAGGTTTCAGATACAGCGGAGGCCATTTTAAAACTTTTAGAAATAATTTTTTTTTCTACCAGTGTATGCAATAGTGGCTTTCTTTCTAAGCGTCTAAGGGAAAGTGAAATCTTTTTTTTTTTTTTTTTTTTTTTTTTTTTTCATTATTTTAATTTAAATAATGTAATTTTAATGTAATTTAAGACATATTCGTTATTTCTAAAATAGCAAATCAAATGAGACGCGTATAGCCTAGCTTTATCTGTGTTCTACGGGTATTATATAACTAAAATTAATAACCTAAGAACATGGGGGCAAACAATTCTAAAATTATCAACACATACTTGATAAGGAGTAGTGAAAATGAAACCCCAGAGTGAGACCTAGCGTTTTTTAGAGATCTGATAAAGCGAAAAGCAGACGAATTTTAGTTACAAAGTATGCCAGGATAGTACCAGAGGCCGCTAATGTTGAATTCCCACGTTCTTACACACATTGAATGTGTTCTTCCTAACTAAACCAAATTAAACAAGCAAAAATTCATAATGGACGAATAACATTTCAACCCACGATTGTCTTCAAACCTCAAGATATAGAATATGATCCTTCAAACATCAATAAGTTTAAAAAACTAGATTAAAAAGGAAATATACTGAAAGAATAACTGTCAAACTGATATATTCAGGACACAGGATTGAATTTTAAATTTAAACAAGTCCAAGAACATTATGTACAAGTAACTTTCAAAATTCCTTTATGTTATGACTATTTCTCCCTCAAACCCTGACATTTTTATGATTTCAAGATTCCTTAAGATCCATAAACGCATGCCGTCATTCCAATCTACCTTTAAACTAACATAGGTCAAGTTATTTTGCCAAATACGAGAAGGGGGGGGGGGGTATTTATTACATCACGGGGTTGATATACTCTTAATAAAAGTTTGAACAATATCGAAAGCTAACGCGCATTAATATGAAAGGTTAAACTAAAGTAGAACTAAAAGTAGTTGCAATGAACTCTTACACTGAACATATTACGCAATGAGACGAGCGAGCAGTGAGACAGGTAACACAGGATCTAGAGTCGATATCATTTTAAATAAAATCTTCAGTACGTCGCGAGTAAAGTTCCTATATTATGATTAAGATTATATCCATTAGATTTAAGACCTAGCGCAGCTTCAAAGAGCGCTGAAAAGAATGACTGATAGTAATATAAGGTTAGGCCTGAGGTGGGCTTCTTATACCATGAGGGCAGAATAGTCTTACAGGAACGAGAAGAGGGGTGGAGGTTTGGGGGGATTAAAAAAAAACTGGATGTTGGTGGTATGAAGGACCATTATAATCTAAGAATGTAGCGAAGCGTGCATTGAACGAGATGGATGGAGCAAAAAAACAGGTCGCCCTATACTATACCTATAGCCTTATAAAATACACCACGTGGTTACAGTGTACTGATCTCTTAAGAAAGAAAAATAAAAATGCTATCACCGAAAACAAATCTGGTTTAGATACAACTAGGATACATGTACGAAAAAGATATATCGAAGAAATCTTTACGTTAATTACTTCATAATTTTAACTACCGGTAACTAAAACTAATAATTAATATAAATACAGTAATTAAGACCGCTTTTGAGGTAAACGGTATCAATTAAATATCCCAGAGTTAATTTAATTCATATTTTTGGGTCAGTTTAAATTAAGGAGTAAATATAGTGGTGTTTTAGGTGAGGGACAAATAATTTCGTTTCAGGATAATTTAATAACTTTATAATCGATTGGGACAGTTAAAATATGCGTAACAATTTTTTTACCCCAAACTAATCAAAGGTTTTTTCAGTCTACTGTAATTTACAGTTAATTACCAAAGTTGCGAAATGAACCTGCTAGTCCTAAATCCGTTTCCGGAATTGTTGATGTCAATAACAAATAAGTTATTGACTCTTGACATCAGCAATTAGAGCCTAATTTCACCAATTTTAATGTAAACCGATAATTATATAAAAAACCTTCTCAAAACTTTGATATTTGAAGATTTTACGAATATATTAACAATTCACATCGACTGTCAATAGCTTTTTCCAGTCTAGTATTCCCTTTAATCAATTTTAATCCAATTATTCGTTAACTGACCTAATCATAGGTTTAGCCGGTTTAGCAGTGCTTTGATTTACAACAACGCGTACTAATGATATATATTTTAAAATTTAAAAAATATAGTACAAAGCCACATGGTTTGTGAACCAAATTTACAGATAGGGAGCTAAGGTTTTACTGATTACCAAATGACAGGTTTTAGTACATTAGAATCTGGACTAAACTCGAAAATTCGCGTGTCAAAGGTCAATGATCCAAACACACCATACGAAAAATAAAAACTTAATTTATGTAAAATAAAACGGTTCTAATCCCCGCACGAAAAGTTATTTAAGATAATGATGGATTACTAATTAAATTTCTCAATAATCAATGTGTTTTTTTAAAACAAAAACAGCCTCCAATCAATAACTCATTAAACGAATTAAAATAAGTTTGAACAAACAAGTCATATTTGATTAACAAATGTAATTCAACAGAGGATTTTAACCTCCGTAAATATGATAAGAAATTAACTTTTTTCTAAACAAACAGTTTTTACAATGAATCGAAAGCTTAAATGGAAAAATACGTTATGTTTAAAGCTGAAAGGGAAGCTGAATGAAGCAAAAGCAGTTGAGCAAATTGGTTTGGGAAAAAAAGGGATATATATATAAGCAGACATATATAGTATATTGTGTTTATTGTCACATAATGCGTAATCTTGAAAACCCATTACTGATATGAAGCCTTATTTCAAGGACACAATGTCTCTTCTGTTTCAATAAATATATATTTCTGGTCAATACATGTTTGCAAAATAGCAAAACTGTAGCGTATGAATACATAATACTAAACATATTACGAATAAACGTATTCCTAGCCACCTCCTTTTGAATAGTTTGGAAAAACAAAAAACAACTAAAAAAAACTTGGAAAACTAAGTTTCGCGTCATCAGAAGTTACCTAAAAAAACCATGGAATGATATTGTGGAGTTTTAACACGAAATGTCTAGTGTCTATATAGTTTTGTTTCCAAACTGGTAACCATTGGCAACCCTTTAATAACCAGAATAATATTCAAATCCAATCACCGAACGACCAACAAAAAAGAAGCTACCCTTATTTTAGAAATGATTACGGGAGGGTGGAATTCTAAAACTAAGGCGTACTGAAATCACGCTAAATAAAAGGGTCACATAATTATTCAAGTTCAATCGCGATGCAATTCTATTTCCCTTAAAAAGGTTTGCTTTTCCAAGACTAAGGCGAAATAATATGGCAATTATATAAGTTCATATTCAAGATTTTTCGCGATTTAGTTCATCCTCCCTTCAAAAATGTTTAGTTTCCCGCCTTTAGGTTAATTCGCTTTCAAAGTGAACAATAAATATAACTGTAATTATAAAAACTACTTTCATCTCTATGTAGTTTAACATTGTGTATTATTCCGCTATAATAGTTTACAAACAAATCTTGAACAAAAGAAAAATCAGAATAAGTTTGGTGTTTTTCAGCACGTTTTGGAATCTGCCCTTAATTTTATCTCTAGGTATTTGATGATTATTATTCTTGAAGATTAAAAGTGTATCTTAGTTTTGACCGTTTAAATTGAATCTGTACTAGATTAAGCTTCGTGACGAATTTAGAGATACACTTAAAAACAATGAAAATGCAATTTAATAACAAAAAAAATCACGTGCTTTTATATATAGTATATGAATATAATGAAATATAAAAAATGGCGCGAAATAGGTCACATGGAAGAAAAAACGCGGGAAAATAACACCCAGTTATACGTACGCCGCCTCAATAAAGTATTTTGTTGTTAAAATTCTATAACCAAGACGAGTATGACGTCATTAATATGATCATCTAATAAGCGAGCACAAAGCTATACGCTAGCGGACGACAGTTTGTAAAATCCATGCAACCATGCAATACGAATAATTAATAACTGTAATTATCAATTGGCGCTATTGATAAAACAGGAAAGTTTTTACTTCTGTTCCAATTATAATTATGTAGTATAGTAATTGTTAAGGCATGTTATACTATTCAGATGTTTACAGCTAACATACATGTCCTACAGTATTAATTGTTCATCAAAGATATGTCATACAGTATTAATTGTTCGTCAAAGATATGTCCTACAGCATTAATTGTCCGTAAAAGATATGTCCTACAGTATTAATTGTTCATCAAAGATATGTCCTACAGTATTAATTGTTCATCAAAGATATGTCCTACAGTATTAATTGTTCATCAAAGATATGTCCTACAGTATTAATTGTTCATCAAAGATATGTCCTACAGTATTAATTGTTCATCAAAAATGTCTCCCACGCAGTATAAACTGTTCATCAAAGATAAGTCCTACAGTATTAATTGTTCATCAAAGATATGTCCTACACTATTATTTATCAAAGATATGTCCTACACTATTATTTATCAAAGATATGTCCTACACTATTATTTATCAAAGGTATGCCCACATAATTGTTCAAAGATATGTCCTACAGTATTAATTGTTTATCAAAGATATGTCCTACAGTATTAATTGTTTATCAAAGATATGTCCTACAGTATTAATTGTTTATCAAAGATATGTCCTACAGTATTAATTGTTTATCAAAGATATGTCCTACAGTATTAATTGTTTATCAAAGATATGTCCTACAATAATTGTCCACCATAACTTAGATAAATGTCTCACAGTAACTGCTCTCTATAGTTAAGCTATCATCATGTAACCATAGAAGGTAGCTTGGCATACAAATAAACGTTCTTAATTATTACCTAAACCAAAAACCATTTTTATCGTTTATGGTGAAAACACTTAATAATTTTATGACAAGCTGCAAATCAATCCAGATTCGCGCGATATCAAAATGACTTAAACTTCGTCGTTTAACGAATAATAATCGCGGAACACATGTGTTTATTAGATAGTAAATCGTGTCAAAATACTCAAAATACCAGCTGAAGCCTGTATAGAACAATCAACCCAAAAAAATTACTAGAAAAATATCTACTCTTCAATTACAAGAATAAACGTATTGCGAAATACCCCTCCTCCCCCCGGGATGGAAATGAATGACAGAAACAAAAAGAATTATCTTCAACACACCCATAAGTACTGTAGTATTTTCTCAGATTTTTCTCACATACAAATTTTACGGGGAAACAATTTCTACATCTTCGTCGAACGGAAGAGTCACGGGAGAAAAACCCAGATACAACGTCCGGTTGTTGGTAGAAAAAAGAAAAATATAGCTAGATAGTAAGTAGTAATTAACGCCAAAATAACCTTCGAAAGAAAAAAAGGTGAAAAAAAAAAAAAAAATCTCTCACGAGATAACGTATACGGTATTAAATTCTACACATCCTCTGAAATTTAGCGACGTCACCCAAAATTTATTTATCAATATAAGAAGATGGTATATGAATTATTATATTTTTACTTTCACACTATTAAACTATTTTACAACTTAAGTATTCAATGGCGGACACCAGAGGTTATTAACAGGTTCATTGAACTTTAAGATTAACTAACACCTTTCTCCACAACGATTAGTCCTAAATTACAAATTCTCTAAGCAGACTCATCAGTTATCAAATTCACTAATTATATATATTTGGCTCAATTTTCATATCCCCTAAATAAACCATGAATTTATCTCTCAATTATTAAATTCCCTAACTATAGGTATAGCAATTATAAAATTCCCTAACTAGGTGCAGCAATTATAAAATTCCCTAACTAGGTGTAGCAATTATAAAATTCCCTAACTAGGTGTAGCAATTATAAAATTCCCTAACTAGGTGTAGCAATTATAAAATTCCCTAACTAGGTGTAGCAATTATAAAATTCCCTAACTAGGTGTAGCAATTATAAAATTCCCTAACTAGGTGTAGCAATTATAAAATTCCCTAACTAGGTGTAGCAATTATAAAATTCCCTAACGAGGTAAAGCAAGTATTAAATTCCCTAACTAGGTATACCAATTATAAAATTGCCTAACTATGCCACGAGCTTTTTGACCCAATTATCAAATTGCCTAACTTTTCTTCGGGCAAGCAAGCCTCGATTGCAAATGGATCAAAAACAATTAAAATATTTGGAGATTTCTAATAAAGAGGTAAATTACACAAAACCAAATGGAGCAAATTTTCAAAATTTAAGAATATATAACATTTAAGTGAAATTAATGGTGGTTTTCCCGTTGTATATTATGTAGGCCCCATTTTCAATGTTTTCCAATCTTTTTTCTTTCACTTTTCCAAGATTCTTGCCAAGAAATCTTGATTGAAAATGGGGCTTCATAATATTAAATAAACGTCGTTTTATTTTCATTAAAAACTGATTAATTTTGAATTCGTTGTACCCCTGAGTTCACTCGAGTTCAGTTTTGACAGTGCCAAGAGATCAAATATTTTGTACACCTTATATAGTTTTCAAGTGTCTGCCCCCTCACTCTTTGCCCTAATATTAAATTTCATAAGCCAATCTTTTCCTTTAGAAATGCTCCTCCCAACTTCTATTTAACTTTAACAAAAAAATTGTAAGGAAAAAGTACCTATTTTTAGGCAATATATAATATTATATGTTATTTTTGTACGCTTGAATGACAGGCTGCGAGGCGTGGGTGGATTGACACCCTGGATAGAAAATGTTGTAGAAAACTCCCAAAACATTTTAAGGGCCAAAGTTTTACGATTTTAAATTCTAATCATACTCGTAAAAGATTCAATTTTGATAATGTTAAATATATCCGATAAAATCATTACGCCAAGAGAAATATGCAAAATGAGAAAAGATAGGAATCCACAATTTATCTAAGATTCCTCTAAAGGAAACTATCATTGAAATCTCGAAATCATTCACAAAAATAGATTTAAAATCTTAAAACCACTTGTAAATCCTAAAATCCCGGTAAACAAATGGCGGAAAGACCCTATAGCGTGCGAATTCATCTCAGTTTGAACAGAAGTACATAACTTCCATAATTGACCAATAAAAATAAAAGTTGCGCTTGTTCCCAAAAATATTTCAAATAAATCTATATTATAGTCCGCGCGTACACGTAATGCTTTTAAAATGCCCTGGATTCAGTCCAAAAAATGCATAGATATACTTAAAAGTAAGGAATTTCAACTACTATCGCCCCCTATAGACTCAGGTGTCCTACATAAAGCGACCCTAGCGTAAAAATGTTTTTCATATAATAAAATATTACATAAATATATCCAAAAATTCTTAAAATAACATTATACAGGGTTTATATTACATAATTAAAAATATACTCGAATTTCCCATGTCTAAACCCGCCTATAAAGTTAGTGGTTATTCTATTCAGTGCGTTCGCGTTGTTGTTAAACAATTTGTTAGTATTAATCAGTTCTATACTTTCACGAAATACAACGATTTGATGTTTTTCAAACAACGATATTAAATTAATAGCCAAATTTGAATAAAATACAAATAACAATCAGTATTTTTTTTATATTTTATATATAAAAAACTTTTCTAGACACCATGGAGCTATAAAAACCAGAGTTGCTAACAAGTTTAAACTCTAGTAGTTTAAAAGGCTTTCTTATGCACTACTGATGTTATTTTTAGTATTTTATTTTCCATGGTTGCCACACATTTTCAATGAAATTATTGAAATTAAGAGTAGTTTAGATAACAGTGAAAGTAATATTCTGACTTGATATATATTTCCTTAAACATTCCGCGACTATCCCGTTAAGGTTGGGGTGCAGTGGATGGAAAAACATATGCAAATCTTTAAAATCGTATTTAATTTATCGCCGAAAAGCCCCCGAAAAGTATACGCCTTAGTAACCCTAAAAATGTACCCTCAAAGTCATAAAAACTTAAATTTTCTCCCATACCGGTAAATAAAAAGAAATATAGCACATGAAAAATGAAACTAAATTGTTATAAAATGCCGGAGATTAATAACAACAGGGACCCCGAGAACGCCCCCCCAAAGAATTTCAAAAAATACAAAATGACAACCCCAAATATGGACCCCCACCAAATTTCATAATGGTAAAAGGAGAAGGGAGGGAGGGATGTGCTGAAAAATAGTGGATCGAAAAAAATTCAAGCCTGCTAGGGATGCGCGGCTTTCTGAAGCTTGGCAGCCTGCTTGAGGGCGACGCGGCGCTCACATGGGGCTTTTCTACAAAGGCGAATAACCTTTTCCAACAGATATATAGCCTCTTATGCCTGCTGCCGCTGCACAAGGCGGCCTCAGCTCACCCCACCCAACCCCACAACCGATACCAAATTCCAACAAGAACCCCCCATTTCTGACTCCCCTTTTTAGTTTCCCTCGCTTAAAGGAAGAGCCTCACTACAAACGTACACTACTTTTAAATTTAGTTTTAAAATAAGACCAATCACCCCAAAGCGGGTCAAAATTAAAGGAGTATCATCTCACATAAGTGTTTCACGCGGCTTTACTCCAACCAAAGAGACAGGTTAAGCAGGCTCTGCCCATGAGGACGCACTATTCTATTCCTTATACACCAGAGTTCAGCTGTGACATTACATTGAAGTCAAACTCTTGTAACTTCTTAGTTCAGCTTTGGTAGTGTAACTTACAAAAATTCTATTCGAATTCTCAAGAGTATGCCCCCTAATCTCTGACGGCAATCACAAAACCACGTGACTAAGCGGTATCAGGGCTACGGTCGTCAAGGTTTACAGACAAACATAGGGAAGTATGTGTGGCGTTGAATTTGACCGTCATTTATTGATTTTCAGTAAAAATAAAATTTAAATGGCCAAGCTTAGCAAGTTCAAGCAGGGATTCCGAAGTTACGTGATTTTGTGATTGACGTCAGAGCCTGCTTAACAATTCTGTATTAGTGACTAAGGTTTGGAAAACATCGTCTGCTTAATTGCCCTTGCCTTCAATGAATGCCTTGTTACGAAAAACCATTTAGAAATAGGTCAAGCTTTGGTAACGAAAGATTAACAATCGAAATCCTGCAGACTCGCGTAGAAAGTAACTTTATAAAGGGGGTATTGTTGAGTAGTTAGTCCCTTTGAGTAAACTCGTGACTAGACACAAAACTTCAATGGTAAACCCAATTTTCAGTTCGCGCAGGCGTATAGAAATAATTGAAAATAAAAACATTACGCATGCGCGATTTGCAAAATAGCTTTGCACTGAGCCTTAGCTCTTTACATTTGCGCATATTGTCATATTTACAGCAAAGAACTCGCACCCTTTTTGTGTGCCAACTTTGCTACCTCAAGTTGGCAGGGTTTAAATCTAAACTATCATAGAGATAAAGCCTAGTTTTAACTTCACGAACAATCGGCAATTTTAAAATATATTAATGGCGTTTATTTTGGAACAAGCTACTCTTAAAAATGCAATTGATTCCGTTTTGAAACCGAACATCTCGTGACGAATCACAGTTGGCAGTCAAAACACGACTCTGGGTGATACTTTCCCTTTAAGGGCGAAGGAGGGGGAGGCCTTTCGTCTTTCTATGTTACATAGCAACCTGAGCCTGGGTTATGACGTAACACTATCTGGGGTAAAAGTCTACATGTCTCCCCATTATGGACTTATTAAAAACCTTGCAAAGCTCGGCCGACCCCCGCTACGATAATAATAATACGAGAAAATAGGACAAATTTACTCTCCTATGATATTATTTTTACGTTTCTCCAAAACGCACGTGTTTCTTTTTTCTTTTCAAACCTCACTTTGCTTAATTAAACCCTACCTGCATTCAATTTTCAAATAAAAGTTCTTGGAACTAAGTCGTCTGCCAAGCTTTAGTCTAAAATTAACACTATTTAGATATAAGGCTAGATATGAATATTCTTTTTAAATTCCCAAACTTTTGAGCTAAAAGTTCTTTTTTTAATCTTGAATGTGAAATAAAACAATTAAGTCCTATTTTAAATAATATTTCTTGTTATATTAAATATATTTTTAAATAAACATAACTAAAAACAATTTGCAAACTTTTAAATTTTACATCTACCTTTTTTGGCGGGAAACCTGTCTATTATAATTATCAAGTATGGTTTTAACCTTATTTACCCATAAACTAGCAAATTTTTTGTTCATAAACTTGCAATTTGATATTCTACCCTGTACTTTATTTGCAAAATTGATTTTTTTGGCTGCATGCCGTCTTCTCTCGATATGTTTCTCTAAATAAAGACTATTTTCATCAATATGTGGGTCTCGACTGTTTTTACCAAAGAAAAACGATTTCAACTGATAACATTGATGTAGTTGCTTAACCACATAAAAACGTTGCGTCATGCGAATCTTTATCTTAGACATTTTTTGCAAACATGTACATTTAAGCAGAGTGTAAATTATCTGATTTTTTATAGCTTTTAAAGGTGTGCTATATAATTTTAAGATTTAAAAAATCCATATTTCTAATTTTCATTACATTTTTGGGTGGGTATTATTATTATATATCATAAATAAATAATTCCTACGTTCGTATCAGTTGTATATGACTAAACACTTTTACAACATCAAAATTAAAATGTTTAAAACCTAAATAAACCATACACATCATTAACTACCTCAATTTTAAAACGATATGAACCCCAGCGAGTTTAAAAAAAAACGAGAAATTTTAACACGAAAAAAACCTAAATTACTGAATGGGGAAAAAATGCGCCAAAAATACGCGAGAACCAGGAAGGTTACGAATAAGATTTTCTTACGAGACTATGGCGTAGTCAAATAGGAATTCGAACGCGACCAAAGGCTTAACAAATAACTGGAAAATATCGTAAACATAGCCAAAATAAATGGCAAATAAAAATTGAACTTACAGTCAAATCCAAATTTTTGGGATCTTTATGGGTAGCCGCTCTTATTATGCCACTTCGCCATTCCCATTCTGATATTTTCTGTAGTTTGAGTTTGTTGGGAGTGGAAACGCAGATAAATCTTTTACCGACTATTTCTTCCCTATACTTAAATGCCATGGCATATCTCAAGTATCCATGTTGTTCATCATACACGATGGTATGAAATATTAATCATTAACGGTGATTATATTTGATAATATAATAACAATAATATTTTTTTTTTGTTTAGCGATAAAAATACACCACACACACGAACGTTTTCCGAGGCGAGAAAATATTCGGCACAGCTGAAAGCAAAACAAGACCACGTCCTCTGACGCGCAAGGATAATACGCTGATAGAGTAAAGTAGAACGCCCGACCGAATCACAACGACCGATTTAAACTTCCGCGGCCCCAAAAAATACGACACAAAAATAGAGCGACTATTTTCCCCTATATCGACCAATAGCCTTAATTAAGGTGTGGCTTAATTAAATTCCACTTCAAAACCGAATATTAACTGGGAAAATCTTTGAAACATAGATTTGTACTTTAAATAAACTTTAAAATCGCGAAAATCAACTAGCTTAAAACCGAAACAAACCTAAAACTAACTTTAAACCTTATTTTAGGCCCGAATTAGACTTAAATAAATTCCGTCGTAGATTTTAAAGGCGTAGACTTTCCTACAACCAAGAGAAGCCGAACTACTACATTTTGGCGCGATTTTTGACGTAAGCCACGCCAGAACGTAAAGGTAAACCAATGAGACTGCTGAATTCAAAACGTTTCGCCAATCCAGACGCCTACGTATCCACCCAGTTTCTCGATACTAGCGAAAAGCCCTAACGGCCGCTTTTCTCGTACTAGAGGGAGCGCGAGCAGCGCGACCGACGTCACGTTCAAAATGGTTTCATTTGTTTTCTAATCGGTTGTCAGAATTCGCTAGGCCTAGGCTCTCTGTGTGTATTCTTTACCGTCGTAGTACTAAAGTGTAACAATTTTAATCGGAATGATTCTACTAAAAATCCTAAAGTTGTAACCCTACTTTTCGCCGTTTCAAATAAAAAAAAATCTATAAAAACGACGACAAACTAAAAATGGTTTCCGCTTTCATTTCAAGAATTATCATGTAAGTTTTTCCATTATTTTTACTATTTCTTACCGGGAGTGGCCGAGGCTTAAGTCGCGAAAGGACTGTTTTGTTTATATTTTTTCGCACGTTGATTTTAGAACTGTAATTCGATTTATTATCCGAAATATTGTAACTAAATTGCCGATTTCTCATAATTGAATTGAATACGCAGCTAAATATAATTACGTAATCGCGAACAAAGAAAAGGAAAAGGCACGTGATATATGTATGTAAGAGGTTATTCCATGTAGAGGGTGGGTATAATAAGGGGTATAAAAATATATCACAAAGATAAAAGCAAAACACCAAATGTTTACTTAAGAATCGACCCTTAGAAGCGGGAGAGTTAAAAGAAAATTCAGAAATCACTAGAAAATCCATATATGGGATAAAAAATATCGTTTTAACTTTCGAAATTCTGAAAGAATTGGCATTGAAGGAGTAACCTTGCTCTATCAAAAAATCATTATAGTGTGAATAGAAGCGTAAAACTGTGACTATTAATTTTAGTCGGGGTACCATTTTAGGCGATTTAAGTAAATAAAAAGTTGAAAATTTAACCACTGGAACCTTTAAGTTTTAAAGCCCCACTAAACACGCATAATTTATAAATAATTAAGGGTCCTAATATTTATTAAATTTGCCCTCTAGTTGAATATATCTAAAATTTATGTAGGTATAATATATAATATTGGAAAACACGCCCAAGGCTATGGGTTAACAAAAGGGCTGGCAAACAGGATGAGGATACATATTTTAAATTTACCAGAGAGCTTAGAGGTCCATATACGCCTACTCAAACACTACCTGTACCTTTAAGAGGGAATGAAAATGGTGGAATTTTGTGGTTGGTTTAAATTTTTTCATGAAAGAGCTACAGGTACCAGTGTAAAATAAAATTCATAAAAATTAGAATCTTTTATGTAAAATATGACCCAATTTTCTCTTCATTCACTGGACAATTACCTATCTCTTGGCCGATAGGGAGAGGGCAAGCAGCCAAAGGGGAAAGAACACCTAACATAATATAACCCCTTCACTAGGGGAATGTTTGTAAGGGCCAATACTGTAATTCCCCTACTTAGGGGAATAACATTGAGGTGAGAGATAGAATCATCTGACGTTGCAAGTTGAGGATCACCTCTACCATAGAGACTTCTAATAAAGGGAGTAGAAACTCCTGCCTTTGGCAAGGCAAAACGAGATGTAGCTCCCCAAGCAACCTTTGCCAATGCTAATAACTGGCCGGGCCAACTTCCGGTCACATGACATCACCCCGCGTTAGAGGAAAGCTATACCGGAAATCGACCCGGCCTTTTACAACGGTTGTTTTGAGCTACATCTTCGCCTCAACTTTCCACTCCCTATATTAAAAGTCTCTATGCCTCTACAATCCATTTCAATCTGAGATTTAAACGTGTGCAAACATAAATTTCCTATAATATGTGTTATTAAAATCCTACTCTACCCGTCGACTCTAGCATTTGTAAGTACTGTAACATCAAACTGATACCAACTGTTGCAAAAAAAAAAAATATATATATTCTAAGATCTGAAAAGAATGTAGAAGTACAAAGAAACGCGTGATTTTCTTTATTTTCTTAAAAGACCTACTTTAGTTCAACAGGAGTTTTCAAACTAAGGAAAGCTGGGTCAGAATTATACGTAGGGTTTAACCTCAGAAGAGGTAAAATAGTTCTGAAAAGTGACCTTGAAATGGCTCACTATATAGCATCTCTTTTGTCGAGCAAAAAGATGAGACCCTAGATAAAGAAGGGTTGCGCATGAAGGGGAGGGGGTTGTATGGTGTAATTTAAAAGTATAAAGACTCCTTAAATAAGGAGGCAGATGTTTTTGGAAGCTTAGTTCCTCGCATCTATAAGAATTTAAATGGAAAACTAGGCATCTAATTTGTCTCGTTTTTTAATTAAAACTTTAAGCCTAACACGAAAATTTCGTGGAATACTGCATTTTAAACGAATAAATTCGTACCATTATGAATTTGATTGATTTTTCTTTCGCTAGTTGAGATAATTTCCTAAGAAAAAGGAATGTATTTAGGTAGAAATTCTTGTAATTCTACACAAATTACATTTGCAACTTTTGGTAATAAGATGATTAAAGAGAAAGTGCCACGTTCTTTTTCATTTTGTATAATTGCAAAGAAAAATTCTTCACAGTTATTAATAGTCAATGCTAGGTAAACATTTTTTGAATTTTTGTTCTTTCAATAGTTAAGATAAATTTCTATGAAAAAGGAATGTGTTTAGGTAGAAATTGATGTAATTCTAGAAAAATAACTCTTGAAGTATTTACCAATCAAATCCTTAGATGTTTACATCATATTCTAAAGGGCGAGTGTCACGTAATTTCACGTTTTAGATGTTTGTAAAATATTTATTCCCAATCCTCTATTAAGAGACCATTAATCAGAATGTGAGATTGAAATATAGTATCTTTTGATGTGGAATGAATGTCACTCGTGTTCTAGCCAATAAACAGGGCTCATTTTGCCTCCAATCACCCGCTGTGGATATAAAGAGCCCATGTTAAATTTTGCCTTCAAAATGGGTTTAAGCTGATATTTTTTTTAAGCATATCTACTCCATTTTGGGTCAATATTACTCTATTTCAGGGTAGCTCCAATGGGGGTCATTGCCAAAGATCCGAGGGGATCCTCCATAAATTGCTATATTCCTTTTAACGTTTCAATTGTATATAAAAGGGGTGTAATGACAGGGTGATAGTTTATTCATTTTTCTCACAAAGATACGATACATCTGGCATCCTTAGTTTCTTACTATAAACTTTTGAAGTTGGTTATTAAAGGCCCTCCAGATTTTGTCCCCTTATGGGTGCCTCAAGCTGAAGATGTTTAGAATCTTAAGATTATTTTTGGAGCAAGCGGGCTGGTTACCACCAGAGTTTGAAAGACGCAAAATCTTAGGCAACCAGTTGTCGAGAGGAGCCTATTTGCGAGAATATGAGAGGCATTTTTGGCATCCCTCTTTAGAGAAAGAAAAAAACTTATCATAGGCATAAAAGCATTTGGCTTCATAGGGCACAGTTCACTTCAAAAAAATATCATTTTTCCCCAACGTTTTGAAACTTAGCTTTTAAAACTAAAAGCACGCGACGTTCTGTTCGATAAGATGCTTCATAGAAAACCCTAATGACAGTTGAATGCCTAAAAAAATTATAGTAAGGGCGACTAAAAAAAAATGCAAATCTGATCTTCATGAATTCTTTGCGCCTCAAAATTCGTCAAAGTAAGTAAACAATAATACCATAAGTTTTCTAAATACTTATTTAAAGTTAAATTAAAAAAGATATAAATATTATTTATTCAATGCAATGTTTAAGGAAGCTCCAAAGAGCTTATGTACAAACAGCTCTATGGTTATAAAAACCCCAGTAAAAAAAGGGTTGAAATTTACAATTGAGCTGCAACTAGTAACAGAAATTAAAAAAAGCTTTAAGTTCCTCTTTACATTATTGATTTTTATCTTATGGTGAAATCTATACTTATGGCCATAATCAGAGTAGTTGGTTATTTCTGAATAAATTGATTAAGTTTAGTAGTAATCTTCAACTACTTGATTAAAATTTGAGGATTATACCCCTACGAGATACCTTTCCTGTAAAGCGTTACTCTCTCCGTAAACTTTTAAGATATGATCTAATTTTGTACCAAATTTGACAAGTTTAGAAGTTCTTGAAATTTAGTAGAAGATTCGGTAAATAATATTTTGCGGCAAAATTTAAGGAAAATAATATACACCACCCATTTAACGTGGACGGTGGAAGTTAGTATGCCATTATAGAATTCCATTATGTTCTAAAATCTAAGGCAGCAAAGCGACGCTCGATTCTAACGATTCTACGAAGCATTTTATCGATTGTGAAAACCTCTAGTTCATACGTGCCCTAGCAGAGAACAGTAGAAAAGACGTTGAATCGCGGCAATGCAGCGAATAGCCATTGGTTGTTAGACCCTAGCGTCCCTTCGTAGCCCCTGACGCGGCGCATTTCCCGCCAAGCTTCTATTTTTCCTTATACTCCCCTCGCGCGAG
Source organism: Odiellus spinosus (assembly GCA_963920705.1). Lineage (NCBI taxonomy): Eukaryota > Metazoa > Arthropoda > Arachnida > Opiliones > Phalangiidae > Odiellus > Odiellus spinosus. Next base: position 15,307,973 of record OY987227.1, read on the forward strand.
ATCCCCACGTTGTCGGAGAAAGAGGGGGAAGGAAATATTTATCCATCTTCCACAGCATCCCTAATCCCAAATATAACCACCTCCCATATACGCCAAACACTCTTCCCGCCTTCAATCTAACTTGACCAAGGCCTTTCGGACAACCACAAACCCGTCATATCCCTTATAGGATAAACCTAAAAAAGCGAACGTCGACAATGATCTAATGTATCGGGGAATTTTATTCGCGACCGAAACTTTCCATCTGATCGTTTGGTGAACAGTCGTGTTGTTACGACGGTTGCTAGGACGCGAGAAGCTCAAGAGCATCGCTGTTTTTTTTTTTTTTTTTTTTTTTTTTTCTATTGACGTATATATATCTACCCATCATCCGACGCCAACAATGGCATGACAATGATCCGAAGATTGGTAATGTACCAGTAAATATTATTTCCGTCCAAAATTTCTATCAGTTCGAACAACACGTCGTTGCTATACAGACGCGGGGGAAGCTCAAGAGCATTTGGTATAGCGCATGCTTTTTATATTCTCATCACCGAAGAAGTTCAAAATTGAATTTTAATTATCTTCCGCAATAAGAGATTCAATCTCCATCCCCACACAGACTGAATTATATTTGCGACCATTTTTTTCCATCATTTGCATTACATTTATTGAACGTTGCTAGGGATGGGAAGCTCAAGAGTAACGGAGGAGAGAGAGAAGCTAATTTCTACAGTCAAGCGTGCGTGGGTGTATAGTTTACTCCTGCCGCGAATTGTTATCTCAAATGCTGCGGGAACAAAGGAAATTGTTTTGGTCTAAATTCTATATTGTCGTTCTACCCAATACGAAAACTTAACTGGATATTTATATTTCATTGTTGAAATAGTAATTTATTTGTTCACGCGGTTCGGGTGTAGGGAAAAAGCGAGAAATTATTTTTAACCGAGCGCCATGTCATTTGTACAATTATACGACGCAAATACAATGAGCGAATCATTCCCAAATATTGCAAACTGTATCCATTATTCTTCACGGATAATTATGACCCTGTTCTTGAACTTTACATTTTTATTACCTTGCACGAACAATATTAATATTAGCTTAGAAGGCAGGTGTGTTTCTCAAGTTCTCAACCTCGATGATAAATTTTAGTTTTGTTGCTAAGGTAAAACGTTTTGGGATAGAACTCGCCTAGAGACTATATAGCCAATGTCTAGGAGCTCCGGGTGAATTTTTTTTTCTTCAACTTTACAAAACATATCTCTGCCTCTCTTCTTCAGGAAGAGAGAGATTTCAACCTTCTCTTTTGTGCGAGGGGAAATCTTAAGCGTTACTAAACCTAACGGGCTTAGAACGCACAGTGGCAATCTTTTCGCGTTCGTCGCGAGAACTAAATGATGCATTTAAAAGAAAAATTCCTTGGCAAAGAAAACCTCGCTTCAAAATAAACCTTGGGGAAAGGTTTTTGTTGTATAATGTTTGCCATGACATTCGCGTTTAAACTTGGGACATTTTAAATTTGTCTAAAATGGAAGACGAACGACCAGGACCTAGTATTACCACCGATGAAGAAAAATTAGCGGTGGTACTGGACCGGAAACGACCAGAAATTCTCGAAGAGGATGAGGATACCGAGGACATTAGTTATAACCAGAATAAAAATTCGGTGGTGTTTGCCACGGCGACTAACTTGGCCCTCCTGCACCTTTTCGTCTCAGCGGCTCTGCCAGTATTTTCTAAGCCCCTGTTTTCATTTTACAGAATGGTCTTCGGGACCCTCTACCCCGCTTACGCCTCCTATAAAGCCGTCAAGACGAAAAACGTCAAAGAATATGTAAGATAAAACTTTTTTTTTTTTTCTATTACTTTTAAATCAAATTTCGCCCACGAAAACTGAAGTTTCTGTAGTAGCAAGAATTCATTATAGTACATAAGAGAGTGGGCACACATCATTAGCCTCTGGTAAAATCCTCGCGTACTTCATGGCAAAAATTTGTCTGCTGCTCGTTTCTTCACGTCTCTAAAAAGTACCAGAGACCAATCGTGTTTCATTTTTCTATGGGGCTAATTTCCTAAACTAGACCATGGAGTTTCACGTCAAAAAATTGTAATTTTGGACTAAATAAAGTACGCGTGGGTTGCTTTAGAATATCTTTTGCCATATTCTTAGGTACATAAATGAGTTCTTGGTAGTATGTAGGTACAAGAAGTTGACTTCCACATTTTCCCTTAATAAATACGTTTTTTTGGATAAAACGCTTTTGAAATAGTTTTATAATTGTATCATAGAGCCTCAATATAACACGAGGGGCAGACACTTGAAAACTATATCTAACTCCAGAAGTTAATAATTATATCAATTATTAACTTCTGCTAACTCTAAAGCTGTACATCAGAGTTCATTAAAATTCGAACTTAAATGCATGTACTGTCGAAACCAATATAATCTGTGCAGTGTAAACCTATTACGAAACTGTTTACAGCCTTTGACAACAATAAATAAGTAATCATTATAGTACAGTCAAAGCTACAAGCTTGCTCATCAAATACTGGAATTGAGTTGCACTCAAATGAACTCGGGTGTACAAAGAATTCAAGAGTGTTGCCTTATTGATATTTAGATTATTTTAATTGGCTTCGCATTAGATTTTAAACTAATTAATAACACTAATTAATTAGAGCTTACTATTAATTCCTTTCAACAGGTAAAATGGATGATGTATTGGATTGTTTTTGCTTTATTCTCTTGCGTAGAAACATTCGCGGATATGCTTGTTTCGTTTTGGTAACGATATTTTTCTACACTCAAATCCCAAGTTCCAATCTTTATCTACAAAAGAGCTTAGTCTAAACTGACTTAATTTTTCCTTCTTGAATTTTTTTCTCATAGGCTCCCATTTTATTATGAAATGAAAATCTTGTTTTTGGTGTGGCTACTTTCACCCGCCACCAAAGGTTCTAGTATTCTCTACAGGAAGTTCGTTCACCCTCAATTCAACAAGCATGAAAGGGTAATAAAAAAACACGCTTTATTTCCACTATTGTTGAATAATAATATTCAGTCATTCGAGATTAAAGATTCTGACAAAAACCTTTGGAGACATAAAAAAGATCTCAAAGTTTTTTCTTCATTATTTTTTATTCTGACTTTTCTAAACCCCCTGGAAACAGGAAGAGGCAGTTGACTAAGAAATGTTTCTTAACAGAGTTAAATTTTGTATATATTTTAATTAGGAAATAGACGAGTACATTTCCAGAGCCCGGGACCAAGGCTACTCCACCGTATTACAGTTGGGTCATAAAGGGCTGCAATACGCTACTACCGTTGTGATGCAAACTGCCTTAAAGGTAATTAATAAATAAATCAAACTAACATCCGAAGTTATGATCAAAAGTGTGACACACCCTTACATGTTGAATTTAAAAATAACACTTAACTTTGAAGTTTTAGAATACATTTTTAAGGCTCTATGAAACTATAAAGTTAATGTCTCTTAGAACCATAAAATTAGCTAAATTGTTAGGTTATGTTCAAGGAGAAGCCGAATTCATGGGGCTATTTTTTATTGCTATTGTATAGTATTCAAAAAATATTTATTACCAGAAGTCTATTAAAATAGATTTCGGTGAAAAGTCACTGTTTGATCTGAATAGTTTTGTGAAGCCAAAATGTAGTGCACGTTCTACATTAATTTTAGAGAACATAAGGTTTTTAAAACATTACGAAGTTGAATTTTAATAGACTTCTGGTGTTATTTAATATTAGGTTTAGTGTACGTTTAATATAACTAATCTCTAATTGTTACACTTGTGGTCATAACTATAACTTGCATTAACATAAATTTGGGTTTTATTGTTAAATTCAATCTAAAATTAAGGTTATAGTCTCCGATTATTATACTTTTGGCATGAAGATCCCTTTTATGTGATGGCTTTTGTTTCGTTTTATAATTTAACATTTTTATAAATGTAAGCCCATTTTTATCGATATTGCAAAAAAAAAAAAAAAAAAAAAATTAAAACAGCTTTTGGAAGCCGCTGCTGAGCATAATGAAGTTATGAAACTAAGACAACGATTTCACGCTGTTACCGCAGCTGACCAAAGGATGCATATTGATAATCAACCTCCTCCGCAAATTCAAAACGATAATGGTCAATAAAAAATTAAATAGCTGCTCAATTTTTGATTTTAAAATGAAGTTTAAAAATTGGGAAATGAAGTTTTTCTATACTAACAAAATTTGTAGGATAAAATCGGAATTGCTTTTTCTACAAATTAATTTAGATTTAAATATAATTAGAATTTTGTAAAATTTAACGAGAAAAACGACGAAAAAAACTGTGATATTATAATCTCTTTACGCATAACATAATGTTATTTAAAATTCAATGATGTCATTAAGGTATTTTTAAAATCAATCCCTTTCAAAATTAAACGCAGGGATGTCACAAAAAACCTAAGTGTTTTTTTTATTTTAAACTGAATAAATTTCTTTTGCTTTTAATTTTATTTTGCATTTTTTTTCTTATTAATTATTATTTGCTTTTTTAAGCTTATTAACAATAAATCCCAAATTTATTTAATTTTCTGAAATTAATCAAATATTTTGGCCAAATTAAAATAGGGGCAAGAAACGTTAGTAAGTCATTTGAAAAAAAGCTATAGCATGACTGATCTCAGTGGTCCAGGATTGCTTAGACCATCTTTGCAATATTCGGCTACGCTACCTGAAGTCGATAAACAATTAGGTAAAAGTATATATTGGGTTTAGATTTAATACGTAATGATTAAATTTAAAATCCCCATATTTAAAACTCTCTAACAAGTATTGTCTGTGAAAAAGATGTTGGGTCAAAGGTGGGATTTGAATCCAATGTTAATCAGATACTAATAGCCCGTAATTTGGTTTGCTATGACACCCAATTCGATCCTTATTAGTAGCAAAGGAACGCTTGCCTTTTTGTGTAGTATCACTCTTTTAGGGCAGCTAGTGAAAGACCCCGATACTTTGTACTAATGGGGAGTGCATTAACTCGAAACTAGATGTCGGAGTTACTCGAGTGAATTTTAGAATAGTTTCGGGGCCTAGTAATAAATTAGGAACTTTAGGGACAAGATGGAAGCCCTGAGAAGGTTGTGGATTCAAATCCTACCTGTGAAGCAATTCTTTTCAACAATTGTAAAATTTATCAAATACTAACGAGCCCATAATTTGGTTAGCTATATTGCCATAAATGAATTGAAGTTGTAAATAATTTTGAAAACGTTTCAATACATCTCAATACATAAAATATTATTGAAACGTTTAAGTATCACTAAAAGTTACAAATTGAGGAATTTTTCGTGGGATCTAATCTTTTAACTCTTAATCTTAAAGGTCAAGTAAAGCGAAGGAAAGGTGTGGGTGGAAATCCGTACGCAGATTAGGAATCATTTCTTTCCTACATGAAAACGTAGAAACTCATCCACGCTTTACATGTCCTTTAAGGGTTATTGAAATCATGAGGCAATTGAATTGTAATGATGTCAAAACCAGAAATCTTCCGCTGATTTGAAACTTAAAATAAATCAAATTATTGGAAGACTTTTGTCAATTTTTACTCTAGGTTTTTTTTACATTACTTTAACATTCAAAATTTATTTAAAAATAATTTTACTTGTACTTCATTATCCCTTTAAACCACTTGAAATTTCCATAAAACTTCAATTAAGAACAAAAATTTGACCTGACTCAAAATTCCATTAATTAAAAGTTATTTTTCCTTTTTTATAGATGAACTAGACGAGACAGGCAGTCACTTATCACATCGGTGGCAATCAGACGGAGAACTAATGTACACCGACCAATCTCATTCCGCTGATGAATCCCATTCCCGCTCACCCTCTAGGTACAGGTAAGTTAACCCCCTAACCCTGGTTTTGTTAATTAGTGTACTGATAATAATAATAATTAAAATTTCGATAATTATAGATCTAAAGAACCCTCGTCGGATACGGGTTCCTTGAGGAGAACACGAAGCGTTCGAGCCACGAGAAGCAACCCTATGGGAGGAGAAGCTCCTTCTCGAACTTCGCCTACATCCGCAACTACAACCCGTTCCCGAAGCAGCCAACAGGATCCTGATGTGAATATTTATAAATACTTTACTAACTTCGATTAACTTTCCCCCTTTTCCCCGAAAAATTAACGAAAATGTTAAAAGTACAATTGGTCTTAACTAGCTGCTTTACGTATTATGAAAAAAAAAAAAAAAAAAAAAAAAAAAAAAAAAAAAAAAAAAGGTTGGCAAACTTTTACACAAAAATATTTTAAGAATATAACTTAATAATAGACAAATTTTAATTGTCGTAGATTTTTGGACAAAATTTAGTTTAAATTTCCCGAGAAACTGTCATGAAAAGTGTAATAATTATCAATTTAGATGGTAAATTATTCCTATCCGGAAGATAAACGTTTTATTTCGTTCTAAGTCTGTAGTTAATTACTGTTGCCAAAAATATTGCACGAGAAGAGGTCTTCAAGACTAAGAATTTCCAAGTTTTACGAGTGAATATTCCCTGATATTTCCTAATATAAACTATTAATTTAGCCGATTGATGTCGTGACAAAACAGTGTCATTGAAATTTCCATAAATTTCCCTGATTTCTTGAACACATTCGAATTCCCTGACAGTCGAGGTTGAAGTTTAATTGAAAATTTGCCAACCTTTTAATGTTTGTTTGTTGTAAATCTAAGCACGAGCTTTTTATATACCTCAACTATCATTATATTCGTAATTATTTATTATTTTTAATTTCTATTCATTTTTCTCTTCTTTTTTCCTCTTTAATGTTTAATATTTGCACCCTGTATCAGACTTCCGTGTACGCTACACTGCCTCGGACCAAATCTAAAGTGACCAGAAAGAAGACGTCCAAAACTAATTGAGTTTCGGACGTTTCACGATAACGAAAGATTGTACAACACATGACCTTAAACCCCCCCCAACCTGGAATTGTATAAAAGAAAAACCCAACCAGTACGAGTACGTGTATAAATGGAATGGCACAAAATTGAATAAACTATAAAGAGGAAACCACAACCACACATTTTTAGCTTAAAACTACTGATTTTTAGTTCGTTATAATATAAAGAAAACTAATTAATCATGGATATAGAGTGCAGCTTCTAGAAGCACGCATTTCACTATAGTTAAAAACAAAGAAAGCTTTAATAAAATGATCCTTTCACGTCCATTCCTTCTTAAAATGCGATCTCCTTAAAATTATAGCTACGTATCGTCCGTATGTATATGGCCGATATTGGGTAGGAAAATTTTAGGATTTATAATTGCTATTTATGTGCCAAGCTTCATTTTTTTAAATATATATTCATAATTTAGTGCGATTACAAATGTTCACATTAATTTTATTTTATTTGCGCTGGAGTAACTGTGATAAATTTCATAATTACTTTTTTTTATAAACTAAACTAATTAATATTAATTGGTAGTTTAACCATTCTATAATTATTGGCTAATTTAGGTTCATTTTACAACTATTACGAGATAGTAATTTATGGCACAAACTAAATAAAGTTGCTATTTGAAGTTTAAAAGTGAGAATGCAATCTGATCACAAATAATTTTCATGTTTAAATAAGCTTAATCCACCATTAAAAGAGATTCAAACTAATTCAAAGCTAGAAATTAACTTTTTTAGGAAAGTAAGCTTAACAAGGATCTGGGTAGAGCTTGAAATCTCGTCGTTAATGAACAAAAGCATGCATCTCCTAAGAATATATTTAATTCAAGGGAGACATTTAATTCATCCGGCAATCAAAATCATTTAAAAAAGGCAGTGCAAAGAAAGTTGCCCTACGAGCGGTTGACTTTTCTAATAGAAATTGAATTCATTTTTAGTTAAGACTTTTTTCTAGCTCTAGTTTGTAAAATTTTAATCTTGTGGATTAGGAATTAAACGATAAGGAATTAGTAGAAAAATCACAGTCTGGTTGTATTCTCCTTTTTAGAAAATTTTAAAGACAAACGCCACCCCAATAAAAAATTAAAACAATCAACGATAACTGTAAAATAAACTAATGTTTTGTCTAAATTTGTAATTCAAGAGAGAAATTGTCACTTAAGACTATTAATGAATATAAATTTGTTAAGTTTTATTTATATTATGGTTAAACTGCCAATGTTTAACTTTTATTATATTATCATAAGTTTTATGTAAGTAAAAAAAAACTAAAAAAATGTCGGACAAATTTAATTTCAAACGTATGCGGTGCTTTTTAAGTCTGAATGTAAATGTGTGCCTTAACGTTATTGTTACGAAAAATTAGTTTATGAGAAAAAAAAATTAAAACCTTAAACTCTCTGCGGCGCTTTAAAAACAAAATTGATGCAAGACTCGTCAGGAAAGTGACCTGTTTGAGTTTTTCCATGTGGTGCCAATTTGTGCTCGTTGTTTATAAAGGTTTTTCAATATATGGAATCGAACCAATAAAAAAAGAAACTTAGGGAAACTGATTTCAGAATAAATCAATAATGAGTTAAGATTTACTTCTGACTTCGAGCGTAAATTGTAACAGTCGTGAATTAGAGTTAATAACCTTCTTGTAAATCAAATGTAAAATATTTATTCCAGATTACAAAAGTATTGTTTTTCGATAATCCCGCCCAGTTTTAAAGTTTTCAGCGAGAGAATTGTTAAATGGAAGAAGCTAGTCTTAGAATGTTGTGAAAAGAAAAGGTTCACCATTTATTTGTACGCGTATAGTAGTGTTTTCGATATTTTATAATTTTGTACTTCAGTTTTGCATTATTTTTAAATTGATTTTAGGCAAAGTAAATTCACCTTTTTTTTAAAAGAAAATAAAAGAAATGCCAAATATATAAACAATTATTTATTAAGACTAGTTAATTAGCACTGATTAAAAGGAGAATGCAATCCTAAAAGTGGTTTTCTATGAATTCCTTATTGTTGAAATAGGCCTCTACATTTTTTTTTCCAAAGGAATGAGCTAGAAATCAATCTTTAATTTACTCAGAAAATAGGCCTAACAGTTATTCAGGTAAAGTTTAATATCTCGACCTATAAGAAAGCCAATGAGCAAGGCGGACGCCTCTTTAATGACAAGATATCAAATTCTCCATGGATCCTTGTTAAGCCTATTTCCGAGAAATTTAAAAATTTACTTCTAGCTAAGTATTTGTTTATATTTTTTTTTAACTTTTTGGACTAGGCTTTTTTTAATGATAAACAATTGGTATAATCACTTGTAATAGGGTTGCATTCTCCTTTTAAACATTCACAGGGAAAAAATATTAGATTTAAGTTTCCAAAAGTTCATCCAAAATAATTTCATATTGTTGCAAAATATCGTTGGCTGATGGTCTGGATTTAGGATCTTCATTTTTACAAGCACTATGAGTAGGATGAAGTCTGAATCGTATCAAATCGGCCTGACGACTTTCTCCAAGAAACCAATCGCAAATATTAGGCACTTTCCAAATATCGCTTTTCTCGTTATAAGATGGCATAAGAGTTTCATTAAAGGGTATTTTAGGATACGGCCATCTTTGTTCGGGAGCCACAAAGTCTCCTACCAATTCCTTGTGACCGCAGATGGTTCCATTATCACCAACCACGGGTATAGCATCCAAATCCGCTAATACTAGGCCCAAATCATCCGTCAAAAGGTACTGAGTTAAAGTTTTGTCTAAAGAACTAGAATCGCACATGATTCTGGGACCCCCTGATTCTTCGCTGTGCAAAAAGTTCAAAATAGAGATGTAGTCTCGACACAACTGAACTCGAAGGTACAAGTTGTCATCCTCTTTCACATCGTCTCCCAAAATTATATTTTTGAAGTTCAGAGCATTTCCGTTTTTGAGGTACTCCGTAACAACGATGTCTCGCTCGCAATAACCCACCAACTGAACTATATGACGGTTTGGCGAGAATCTTTGTAGATTTTTCAAATTTTCTTGAAAATCTTCCAAAAACTTGGGTGTCCTTGGTTTGGAAAGAATGACAGCTGAATTTTTCCATTTTGTTAAATAAATCTAAAATTAGTTTACCATTTAAGATTATCTATCGGTTCAAAATTATTATTTAAATGCTCAAAGAGTCTTACAGTTTTAACGACGCTGAGAAGTAAAAGTTGATTATCTTCATTATTAATGTCATTTTCAATATCGTAGCAATTAAGCCAGGGATGACAATGTTGCATATCAACTAGCGCGAACCTTCCAGAGGTGCAGAATGCTTTACACGATCTTTTACTCGATAAATAATCCAGTTTACATACAGAATTTGATGGCTCATAGAACCAAATCATTGCACAGTACGCGATGATAGAAAAACCAGCCACTATGACAAATGATATGAAGTTCCACCGAAACACAACCTTCTCTCCAGCGGAACACATGGTTGCCACGATTTAATAAACCCTTTTAGATTTGTAACTAAGGGATGGCAACTAAACCCAAAGGCAATACTATTTACTTTCTTATCATATCTCTTATCTAACCTTCTTCGAGTTTGTGTTAAACTCCTTTCTTATTGGCGAATACTTATTCACAATAACTTGGTGTAACAAATTGGAAATAAAATCGAACAAAGGATAAACTCACGTTATCTTGCGAAGTTGGCAAGTTGCGAAAGCGAACTCAACCGGCAACGTCTTGGTGCTTGGACTCGTTGGAGAAAACTTTTCTCAGGAAATTCAGGGAAACGAAACCACATGCCATGGAGAGTAGCCAAGGCTTAAGCCAAACGGCTAATGATCACAAAGTATATCCACATTGACATTAAATTTGGCGATTTATCCGAATTAAATGAGCACATAGCAAGTATTATATTCCTTCGAGCTAATTATTACATGAAAATTACGAATTTAACCATATTTTTAACTAACATATTCAAATTTTGAACTAAAAACTGAACAGTCTCGCGCGGCAAATCTGTCAATAATTCAACACTGATCTATTACTATTAGACGGTTTACCTTTTAGGAGACCTTTTTTTTTTTTTTTTTTTTTTTTTTTTTCGGCGTGTAACGTAATGTCTTTACGCCCGGACAGCGGTCGCGATTGCGAACCAGGTGTGGCGCCAAGGCGTAAGGCCTTGAGCAACTCAGTTATGGTAAGTAACTACGCAGGGATTAGGACTGGGAATTGCCCACGCGACGGAAGGAGATGGGAATGGGGAAGAGGAAGGACCATTCCGTCGCGGACCATTCGCAACACTCCCTATGGGCAAGGGACCTGCGATTCGAGCAGGACAACACCCAGACCTTGCCACTGAGACGCCAGTTTACAGGAGTGCGCCACCACTCCCGGCTTTTTAGGAGACCTTAGGGAGGGTTAAGGGAGTAAAAAAAAATAAAACGAAAAATCGTCTGCTAAAGCGTTCGGCGTCTTTTTTTCTGACGTAAAAGGCGCCAAATTTAGAGAGCATTTGTTATACGTAGTGGCAGGAATGTCAAGCTGTACCTTCCACTTTGGGCCGGAAAGTTAAAGCTGAAGGAAGCCAACTGGTCAGGGTCGGAAATAGGAATTATTTCTTTTTGGACAATTGTCCAGTAACTCCATCCCAAATTTAAAGTTATTCGACATTTCCAGAATTCCCTGTACCAGTAGTGCTCTTACGTTTTGAACAAATGTCTAGTGGCTCCTTCTCAAAACTAAAAAGCTTTGGGACACTTGGAAAATTTATCGGACAATGTCGTGCCCAGAGCTTATTTCTGTCAATACTGCTGGTTTAAAATGACAATTAACTACCCGAACTGAGGAAAAATTTATAAATAAATATTTAAACTTATATATAATGGCTGTCGTGTCAAGTATCCCAGCAGGGCGGCTACACCAGTAGTGCATCGACAAACTACGAGCGCAGCAACCGAATGACAACCAGGATCGCTGCAGTTATCACGGACCACCACCAATCATTTTACAGAAAAAGGGCTGAGTTGGCTCTAATCGTTATCGTCAAGCTCCTCCTCGTCTCCAAACCCGAGTAAACAAACCCTGGATGCTGTCTAGTGTCTAGTCTACATCTACAATTAAAAGGAGCTAGCACAGGTAAAGGGGACTGCGGCTAAATTCCCCTCCTTTCGTTATTGGCGCGTTCCAAATATTTTGGGGGAAAACCGTGAAAAAAATCCCAATACAAATTTTTTGGGAAGTTTAATTCTTAAAGGAGGAAAAGTAAAGTCGTAAACAAGATTCTAGAGTACGAGTCATTATTTTACAGCGTTATTTGCAACTTTGCAGGCGAAATGGCCGAGAAAAGGATCACTAAAAAAGATGCTTCTCCAAACCCTATCATCAAGATGTACCTGATTTCTTATAATCTAATTCAGTTCTTAGGGTGAGGCTTAGAGATAAATAGTCCCATTTATAAATTTTGAGTGTAACCCATTTAACGATTTTTTTCTCCACTGTCTCCCTACAGATGGGCATTTTGTCTCATACTTATAGCTCAACACTTGATAATTAAACAAACCTACGAAGGAGTATGGGATCACGTAAAATGCTATCTGAAATTTTTCCAAACACTTCAAGCGATGGAAGTAAGTTAACGAGTATAATTAAAATTTGAAACTGAACCTATGTTTAATTTGAGTATTCTTGATTCTTAAAAGATTGTACACGTCGCTTTAGGATTAGTCAAATCAAACTTAATCAACAACATTATTCAAATCAGTTCTCGTTTGTTTGTCATGTGGGGGATCGTTCATCCCATTATCGAAATCACTAACAATTTCTCCATCACTATGATGCTAATTGCGTGGTGCATCGCCGAAATCACCAGATATTTGCTCTACGCTACAGGTCTCTTGGAAAAAACTCCGGATTTTTTAACTTGGTGCAGGTAAATGTTCTGTAAAATATTTCCTCCTAAATTTTATTTCTCAATTTTTGGTGTTTTTTGTATAAATAGGTACAATTTTTTCCTCGTCCTCTATCCTATGGGAGTTTCGGTGAGTGTAGAGGTAGAAATCTAGTTTTAATCTTTTAGGAATAAATTGAATAACTTATATAGGGGGAGTTATTGACGATAATGGCGGCTCTGCCATACATCAGCCAAAAGAAATTATTCACTCTAGCTTTACCAAATTCGGCTAATTTTTCATTCAATTACTACTATATCGTATTGCTAACGATTGTTAGCTATTTGCCTGGTAATTGTCTAACTATACTAAACTAAATATTTTATAAATTTCTAAACGTTTTTCTTTTAAAATAGGTTTCCCGATGCTTTTCAGTTACATGTTAAACCATAGGAGAAAATTCAATAACTCTCAGAAAGAGAAAAAAGCTGCTTAAAAAAAAAAAAAAAAAAAAAAATCTTGATTTCTTGATTCACATTTTATTTTTCACAAAATTAATAAAATATTTGTTTCATAATTTATTATGAGGATTATTTCGTAATTATTCGGATTCACCACCACCAAATACCGATTGTAAGAAACTCTTATCGACAGATTTATTTTTAGTCGATTTAAGTCTCATTTCATTATCTGTAGGTTTTTGATAAACTTGCGTCTCGAATTGAGGCATGTAATTATCAACAAAATCATCCTCTTTATCGAGTTTAGCTTTTTTACGTTTCTCCCTTTGAGTTTTTTCAACAGTATGAGTGTAAAAGTTAACCTCTCGTTTAGCTTGGGATATCTCGTTTCTTAATTTTTGCTCATGCACAGCTTTTTCGTAAGACAGTTTTTCGCTTAAATGTGTCCATTTAAATCTTTAAAATATACTTAAAATGAAAAATTTCCAATCATGGACCCTTTACAGTCAGTAACGTACCCGTGAAGATATTTAATGCTCCATAAACTATCGTACCAAGGACATCTACGTTTCCCTCCAATTTGTTTACCGTTGAGGAACAGCATAACCTTTTTTGCAATACGTTTGTCTTTAAATTCAACCCAACCTTCGATAAAATATTTGCTGGGTTTCCCTTTCTTAGTTGATTTATCTGAATTAAAATGGGTACCGATTTAAGAACATGACTAAGAGATAAAAAGAAATATTAGTTATAATACCCGGTTGTAAGAAAACTCTCCCCAATTCTCCATATTCTCCGAATATTTCTCGTACTTTTTTGACGTTCATTAATGGTGGAATATAACTGAGATAAATTACTCCAGCGTCTTTGGGTTTCTTTACACTCTTGTCTTTTTCGGAGTTCGTACTGAATTCGTCATTCCTTAGCCTTGGTTTATTAGAAGTACTTTCTTTGGTTAAACTTTCATCTATCGCTTTTTCTTCGTTTGACGTTATTGTATCGGCAAATGAATCGCTAAAATCGTCTGATTCCATTACTGAATATAACTTAATTGTAATAAAAACATTTGAGTAAATTCGCGACAAATCAACGAAGCTTATCGCACGTGCTAATGTAGGCGGCCATTTTAATTTAAATTGCAGTGTCTGAACTCTGAAGTTCTGAACTCTGGACATCAAGCGGCCGGCAGAGGGCATTATTGTCTGTATTGGGCGCGAAATTTAAAACTTAGGCTTAGGCCTCTATTTAGAATAAATATGAAACCAGTATTATTAAAAGCGGAATATTATTCGGAATGGTCCGTCATGCGCAATAGTATATTTAAAAAAATTTGGATTCGAATTGGCAACGAGCATCAAGTGATTTCGGAAAAGGACATCCTAAACTACGTTAATTTCAATTATCGCCAAATTCCGGAGCGTGTGCAACCGTATTACGTCCAACCGGAAGAGGATAAAGCGGAAATGGATGAAATACGCAGCTTTTTTGCCCAATTTCCACAGAAACTTCCCATTGAAAACCGTGACCGACTTTTAGAGAAAATATCACAAGTTGTTGTAGTAAAATCGATTCCAATTAAAAATATTACTGAAAATACATACCGGGCCGAGAAAGAACAATTGAGTATATTTAGACCTCAACTTCGCTGTCAACCTCGCGACAGTTAAAATTAATTGTTGTGGCACGATGTATTTGTTGCATTTGTTTCATTAAATTATAATATCAAATACCGGTAACGAAATAAAGTTAAATTTTTTATTGCGTCAACGAAAAGGGTTAACTAAGCTAATCACATTTAGAGTAGGAGATTCGGTTTACAGGGCTCCCTGGGGTGGGTGAATTTGATTTACAGGATTTGAGAAAGCTTTTGCTTTATTTCTAAGTTCCAACAACACCTTAGCATTTTTAGGAAGAGGCAAAGTGCCCTTACCAGGGTGTTGAGAACGAGGAAATAAGTAACGAAATCATTGAGAACTATCCAGAGGGGGTCTACCCCACTATGTCGGATAAAACCCTATAAAAATGAAACACGATTTCCACTGGGACTTCAAAACCGAAATCCATCCTAAGGACGAAGACATCCTTCTCGAGGTCCCATCGACACAATGTTTAATGTAAGTAAGAAAAACATATACTTTTCCTTGTACGAGTAGGGAGTTTTTGGATAAAAACAGAGAAAACAATCCCCAAAATGATACTCAATAAATATAGACCGAAATATAATAGATTACCCCTGGAAGTTGTTTTTTCCCTATGCGCCTCTGCGCAACGGTTGGAACACATTCCAGGAGATTTCTGTTAAAGGCCCTATCTGATCTACATTTTACCCGTTTAAAAGATAGTCCCTTTAAACTAAAAAAAAATACTTCTAACGCGTGCGACGTCTTGTTTTCTAACGTAAATTGTACAGATTTTAGAGAACAGCAATTTCAAGCTGTACCGTCCTTCTTAGAACAGAGCTTTATACTCCCTTTAAATTTTGCCGTTGTAAACCCAAAAGCTAAGTCTATTCGTGTATAGAACCAGCTTAGATTACGTTATTATTATAATCCTTGTGTTGATCTCACATTGTATAGCAGACGTATTAAAATCCCGCCATTAAATTTTCTAATCAAACCATTTTGTAATGTTCCGTGTCTTAACATCTTGATATGCTTTACCATTTTCAAACGATGAGTGTTAAACGAGGGGGAGGAGCAGAAACTTGAAAACTTAGGTTACAAAACTTTTGAATTCTTCAATCTACTAAAGCGGAACTATAAAATTTAACGCAAGGCATTGTCAAAATTGAACTCAGTGAACTCAAGTGCACATCGAATTCAAGAGTGTCTCAATGCGGTTGCCTCCTCGGAGTTTAATCCACTTTAAACCGAGTTTACCAGAATTTAAACCATTATATTAGAACTGAGAATGCTACGTAAATCTCAGTTAAGACCCCAAATTAAGAGCGTCTGAAAAAGGTATTCAGAAAAACCTGCTTCAGGATGAGAATTTTTACTCCAAGCTGCATTCTCGTATCGTAAGCTCGGGGAGAGAGACACGAATACCCTATAAAAGGGAGCTAAAATAATTTACTGTTATACCTTATGGTCTTCGTAATGCAGTGGCTGTGGTCAGTTTCAAATTGTTTGGAGTACTAGATTCGAGTCTGTTTCGGGAAGGTCTAGAGGACGCTTAAAATATTACGCGGGAAATAAAATATTAAATGGCGTCCAATTACAAGTTATTTTTTGCTCCATGTTATTGAGGAGTTATTCAGCTCAATTCCAGAAACAAATGCTAAAACGGAAGACAATTAAGTTAAATGTGGAGACAATGAAGTTAAAGAGATTTACAATTTAAGATAAATTGGTAAACAAATATGTTAAATTAGTAGACAAATTAAAATGGTAGAAAATGATGTTAAAGTGGTAGACAATTACGTTAAAATGGTACATAATTATGAGGAATTAACTGATTAAAATGGATAATTTAAATTCAATCTCAATATAGATATTAAGGAGGATTGGGCCATTATTTACTTTTTTTCTCACGAGGTTAATATTGTATAATAATCCGCTTCAGCTTTGTTCATTTTATAACCTTCTATGCCTATATTATAATATAGATTTTGAAACTTTGTCAATTCAGGTTGGAATGAACTAAATAGCCCCTTTTCGCGCCAAAATGTGGGCGGAGCGATTAGAAACGTAATTTTGGCCGTGGCTGTATATTATGATGCTCTTTAATAGCGGTGCTTTTCTAATAGGAAAACTTATATATACTTGAGATAAATTAGACGATATTTCTGCCGGAATAAGTTTCGACCTGTTTTTTGCCTAAATATTACATTGAAAAAGTCTACATAGGCACTTAAAGGCCCTATCTGCTCTGAATTTTGACCCTTTAATATGCTCTTCTCTTATGCACACAGCCTAGCTTTGATTGTACAATTTCCTAAGGTCAACGTCGCTAGAAAAGAAGGCGACTTTAAAAAAAATTTAAATCGCAGATAGTCCCTTTAAAACATATTGAAAAATCTTTTGTTTTCCGTTCTTATACTTTTAGGCTGGTAAATTGCGCGCTTGCATTCTCTTGGCAATGCTTCTCGTTCAATGCAAGAAGTCGGAAGGATCAGCGGCTGTAGGTAAATAAGAATGAGAGTAATCTAGGAAACCAAGTACTACCGGTACTAAGAGTTATTTTAATTAATATCAGAGATTTTTAGCATTCAATTCCAACCCAGCACCACTAGTTCTAGTTCTAGTACATTAATCCACCCCTTAAACGTCAGTCAAATTGTCAGGTTCTCCTAAATTAAAGTCTTAATGACGAGAAAAAAATATTGTTTTTTCAAGTTGGCATATTAATATGATCATCGTAAATAAACAGATATGAACCACGAATTCGAATTACGCGGGAAAATATGACCGCCTCATTTTCCCTCCTGTCTCTAGGGGAAATTAGATCACCGCGCTCCTTGACGATAATATTTTGAGTAATTCTCTCTGAAATTAATTAAATTCTTGGTACTACCAAAAGTTCATAGCTTAGTTCCAGGAAAGTAATAAAGCCAGTAGGGCAAAGTGCAAATTGCGCGTAATGAAAAAAATAGCTTCCGCCACTGAGGGATAGAATTCAGGAGATATTGTCTTACTCAGGAATTTCTAGGGTTTCAATCGTTAGAGTGTTCAGAATTAATCATCTCTCTTACGTCAGACTTTAAATTTGCTGATAGCTTTAAGATGGGTGTTAATTATTTTCCTGAAATAAATTATGAACTTTTGGTACTACTAGCTAGCAGATGTAACTTACAAGATATGAATTACGAGATATAAATGATAAAATATGAATTTTTATAGGTATATGCATCAAAAACTGCGCCCAATGCAAGAGAACTTTCGGCGCCTTCTTCGAAGGACAAAAATGCGCCGACGCGTGCGTCCAGTACGAAGGTCATTTGACCCCCGATTGCAACGACCTGGATTCCGTCGCGCCTTTCCTCAACAAATTGGAATAAACGGAGAAGAAAAGGGATGATAGAACTTTATCAAGGTTGAAAATTAAGTACGAGTCCATCCACAAACTCGTCCTATTGGTCCCAGATGTAATATCTCATAAAATAATTAATGCCAACTTCTCTTACCCAAAGTCATTTTCGAAATGAAGCATGACTGGTTTTATCGTGTGACATCTGTTTTCTTTCCCCCTTGGTCCCTCGAAAATAATATGAGATATTTTGGTTTCTCTCCCTTTACGCCGCCATTTTGTTTCAAATTGTTTCGTCATAGTTGAGCCTCTTGGAATCCCCTTTTCCATTCGAGCAAAACACCATAATGCCTAGGCATATATAAAATAGTAAATAAATATCAAAAATTGTATATTTATAACGGAATAAAATATAGATATTTCAGAGGAATTTCTCCATTTTTTTTCACACTTTAAATAGTCTATATCGTCACACTAATTACTTGGTATTTAATTAATTACTTGGTATTTAATTAAACGCGTAAACCTCGCAAAAACTTTATATTTACATCCACGCACACAAATGATACACATTTACAGGGGCTAAGGAAATTAACATTACGGGTTTGCGCCTGTGAAAATGTTTCTTCGGTCGTGCAGTGTTGTTCAAGGAGAAACATTTTATCTTCCCATAACTTTAGCGCGGAATCATATTATTTTACTTTAAAAATAAATTGGAGAATTGTGACATAGTTTCCTCAATCTTTATTTATAAATTTTCAGTGCCTATAGTATTTTGTTGGACGAAATGAAAGAATTCTTCTCACTTTCAAAGATTGGGGGCAAATAAAAATAAAATAAGAAAAATAATATTAATACTTAAGACTTGTTACGATACAAGAGTGTAACTTGTATTTTATATATAGTTTTATATCCTCAAGGCGATAAACCTATAGCGAGTATTAACCCTAAAAATTCTAGAACTCGTTTTGTGGACAAAAAAGCAATTCTTCCCTTGATCAATTAGTTTGAAGTTGCAGTACGAATAAAGGCAATGTTTTCCCGCTTTCTTTGGGCTTGTATGATTGGTTTGCCTTAGGTTTAGGAGGAGCTTAACTTTGAACGAGTTGAAACACAATTCGGGCAAGCATCTCGCTATAGTAACTCCTTAGTGTTTTAGGTTTTTTATTTTCTTCTGATATACAGTCCAATACAAAAGGCAAAGGGTCTTTTCCTAAGGGATTAACATTTCGGTTTCTAGGGATGAATCGGAGGACCATACCCGAAAGATTTTCTTTCTAGTGACACAACCAGAGATTCTTAAATAAGCTTTTCTCTTTTACTCTTTTCCTGTAGGATTAGAAGGCGTTAATCGCCACTTTAGTTTTAAGGGCGAGATCTATATAGATTAGCTAACATATTAGGCCTAATAAGGACAAACAAGAGATGATAGAACGATAAATGGGATAAAATTCTAAACCTACTTCCCACATTTAGGCCATATCGCCCCATAAGAATTCCCAGTCAAACTTCTATCCATTCTTGCGTATATTTGGTCTAAATATAAATATTAATACTGTCCCATAGAGCTAGAACATACAACAGATCCAAAGTTATCCTGACTTTTAATACCCTTAAATACAAGTCCAACGTATTTAATTACAGGTGCAGTTATGCCACTAAGTTCAAATATATTATTCTAACAGTGGGAAGAATTTTACAATACATATATTTAAAAAAAAATCGTATTCCATAACCCAAAGGCTATAAAAAATGTATTATAAAAAATTCTACTACGAAACAGTGCCACGACGAAAGGTAAGAAGTTTTTTATCTTTTCCAAAACCCAAACAGCTTCAACAAGTTGGGAAACCAAAATAATACCTCCCCGACAACCACGTGATGTTAACTAACCTAACCTTACCTAAAATATTAAAATTTATGGCATTTGTGGAAGACGAAGATTGAAAGCAAAAGAAATAATATCTCAATTAAACACTAAATATATTAAACCAATAATTCAGATCAAAAATATACTTCTTATCAAGATAAATTTGAATGCAAAAGAATCAAACTTAATTCAAAATAAAATTTTGAGAACCAGAGTCGGAAAAAAAATTTGCTGAATAATGAATTAATTTTAATATAAATGCGTATCGAGTAAAATAAGCAAGGTCAAGGTTCTTCTTTTAAAACCATATAATAATTTTGAAGGCTCTAGAGTATTTGCAGACCAAGTAACGCCAATAGGCAAAATATTATATCACATTGAACCTATATGCATTTCTTCAGTATACCAACAAAACCCTAAATAATTCTCTACTTAAAACCAAACCTAACTAGAGAAAAAAAGGAAAATAAATAAGATATAACCACATAGATTTCAAGATAAATAATCCAGTCCATAATTCAGTATTAAAACAAAAAAATCAGAATTAAGACAACTGAAATTAGCAATCTTTGGTAATATGTAAAATAGCCCTTACACGAACAATTTAAGTAAAGCAAATTATCAAATAAACGCCAAATAAGTCAATTAATTAAAATGAAAAATATTAATCTTACCACTACCAAATAGCGGGCAGAAAACACAGACATCAAGATAACATTAGCAAAATAAATTTTCAACACCGGTAATCCTGAGAACTAGATTCTACAAAATCTTCCTGAATAATAAATTTATTTTAATCTAAAAAATATAAAATCTTAAAAAAATATCTATACAAATAACATATTGATAAACCAATTAAAATTAGATGCGAAAAACATTTAATCTCGATATGAGATTAAATACACAAGGTCAAGGTTCTTCTTTTAAAACCATATCAGAATTTTGACGGTTGTAGAGTATTTGTAGACCAAGTAACGTGAAAAGGCAAAATGTTATATAAAATTGAACCTATACATGGCTTTAGTGTACAACACAAGTTGTGAAACAAACGTTATTTTACGTGACTACACACTAGCTAAAACGTCACCGAAAATAAACGACAGTAGGCATTAACAAGTTTGTGGCAGGTTATTCAACATGTAGACCTCAATTATCATGTCTCCTATCCTACGTGGTAATAGTTGGTTTGTTATTCAATGGCGAATTATTAAAGATTGGGTTTAAAGCACATTCCAGTCACGGAAATCAAAGTAGGTAATGGAGAAGTTTAAGTTAGATGTACGGGTACATTCGCTCCAAAAGTCAAGTGCAAATCACCCATAAGACCTTACATTATAT
Source organism: Odiellus spinosus (assembly GCA_963920705.1). Classification (NCBI taxonomy): domain Eukaryota; kingdom Metazoa; phylum Arthropoda; class Arachnida; order Opiliones; family Phalangiidae; genus Odiellus; species Odiellus spinosus. Next base: position 15,329,423 of record OY987227.1, read on the forward strand.
GAGGCTTTTACGCAGGCCTTAAGGTTATGTACCAGTACGAAGCCCAAACACACGTGTATTAGCTCTCCTCGACACCGAGGTAAAGGAGGTATCACTCCAAGGAGAGAAACGCCAGTCGAAGCAGCTAAGAGCCGCTGTCGAATTACCATCACACTAGTGAATTGGTACGGCGAGCGAAAAGGTAACCAGCTCTTCGATCCCAGCTTTTTCTCTGACGGCCGAAATAGTATTTCACGCTTTTATATATGCGATAAACAAAATAAAAAAAAACACCTACACATTTTAATAACTGAGGCTAAGCTAAAAAATTAAATCAATCAATTAAAATAGATAAAAAACAAGTTTATAGAAATTGGCGTAGAACTGTTATTAAGATTCTTCAATCCACCCCGAGTTTGCAGCAAGCCTAAGCATATACGGCCAGTGATACCTTTGCTTTTTTGAATAAATGATGTATGGAAAATAGCTTAGCGCGTCCTGCCAACTCTAGCTGGTATTAAACAGTCAAATTTCTCAAAATTCTTAGACAATTTCTTAAATATCTTCTAAACTATTTCCAATTTCAAATTTAATTTTCAGCTACATTTTTAATTAGATTAAGTGAAACAATTTGAATATTTTTAATTATACCTTAAATAATTATTACGTTTAAATTTACTAAAAGATATCACGCCATAACGCCAAATGATACTACACTTCCAAAAAGGGTTATATAAGGGGTTCGACTAGCATTATATAGTAACCGATTGTGATAAAATCTTGTGAAGTTCTCACCTGATAAATGCTCAGACGTTTCTCGTAACCCTGGGTGCCACTGTCGGCCAATTTACCCTTGGGGGGCGATGTTTGGAGAGTGGAAGGTTGATGTGGACCATATTAGTGAGGGACGCCTCGCTAGTATGGCCCGCTGAGATCGGAAACTGGAGGTTGGACCTTGGCGCGTGAGGATGGTCGGAGGTGATTATAACAGTGGGAGACGTCCCATTGGCTATAATCGCCTTCAACTGTCCAGCATCGAGGTTCAACCATGATGCTGATGGTGGAAGGCGATAATATGCAATGGGAGACGTCCGGTTGCATAATATTGCACGACACTTGAAGCTCATTAATGTGGCAGCCTGATTATAGGAATTCCCGTTGAACGGAATTGAACGATATGACGGCATGATTACGTCTTGTTACCCAAGATTTTTGCTCCACTAGCTAGGTCACGTGATATCCGGTTACACAGGAAGGGACACACACACACACATACACACACACATACACACAGACAGACACGACCAGTGTAAAACCTCCCCCTGAACTAAAGTTCAGTCGGGGAGGTAAAAATCATAGTCCCTGGTTTATACTACGGTATATTCTCATATTAAAAAAATATGTTTATATTCCATATTACAAGATACCGTATTGATTTGCGTACCAAAAACAATTTATTCCTAGGAAATAAGTGCATCTCCCAAGAGATTAACATAGATATAGGTCCAACAAAAGAATTGGGAAAATATTCGTATTCTGGATTTTTGAAAAATCACATCTTTATTTTAAAATCCTTTGAGTCATTAGTAATCACACGACAACAAACCTAACAATATCACAGATTAATAATATTATTAATTCTAAAATAAAATTAAAAAAATAGACATTAAAGAGGTTTTTAAATTACATATTTTTGGGTTGGTTAGGCCCCCGAGATATGTTTCAAATTAAAAAAATTTATCAATAAATATTTTAAAATGAAACAAAAGGAGGGAAACGAATATCTTCGGTGTTTTTCCATGCTTTATGAATGATGGAATTATTTTTTTCTTAATTAAGCAATTCTAGCCAAATATCGGTAGATAGTTGAAGGTTCATTACAATCGGGTATCAATAAACCGCCAGTTTTGATACATTCTTCGGCGCACATTCTACCTTGGAAGTAGTCACCAAACATTTTTTTACACTGGCCACAATTTCTGAAATATTGTAATTTAATTTCAAATAACTAATAACAAAAGCCTATCACTTTATTCCATAAAAGTAAACAGCGACCCGACAAGAAAAACTTGAAATAAGGCTAAGCAATGTAAGCCTAAACACGAGGAAATTAGGCCTAATCATTTATAGTGAGCCTGTCACCCAAGAAAAATAGAAATAAGAGAAATAAATCAACCCATAATTTACATTTCACACTCACTTTAAACCATCTCGATTGTATAGGTGTATCTAAATTAACGTTTATGTGAAATTAATTCGAGATAGATAATTACTGAGTATTCAATCTAAACTTGAAGCCTGAGAGACGAAGAGATTGAGATTGTCAAAACAGGGTATCTTCATTTAAACGGAGAATTCTTTTGCCGGACGAAAAACCCTGAGAATCGTTAACAATGGCTTATGATGGTATACGAACTAACGTCGCGAAGCGATGGTAATCCCAGGAAAAATTAATAAAACACCACTACCCTGCCTCGTTTAAAGGGAACATAAATGATATCATACTGGAAAGTTAGGCTTAGCCAATGACGTAGGAACGGAAGGGTTACATTGACCCACTAAAATCTTTGAAAGGCGACAAATTGGTACGAAAGGGGAGTCAAGAGGGAAGAGTGTAACTGTGGGGAGTAGTCTAAGGACCACCAAAATCAAAGTTACGCTGTACCACGAGTTAATCGTATATTGCTTAAATTTGCATACTTATGTTTTATTATTGTACTTATGATGTCATGTTTGAAGAGACATTTGACCCAACTTTAGCGGTAAAGATCGTTAAGAACCGATCGGATTAAAATCAACTTAATTTTGCACTTTAACTTCTCTTCAAAATTTAGTCGATATTAGATCAGGTAACCATGGATACGGTCTCTCCATAAACTTAATTACAAAGGAGTTCCCGTTTCTATAATGAAATATTTTCAACCTGTTGGCGCGACTATGCTAACTTCGTAGAGTCCCTTAACCTTTTGACCTCTCTTTTGGTAAAAACAATTACTAGAAAAGAGTTTGAGGCATTTTATGCCCGAAATAGTTGCTTCAAAAGTAAGATTTTTCTTAACTAACCATACACCGACAAAATGGTTTTTAGAAACTGGTTAGAACTTTACATTTTATGTCGAGACTAACGTGTATTTTGTTTTGATCTATCGAATGCCATTGTAGCTAGATAGTAAGTAAAACCGTTTTTCAAGAAAGGGTAGTTATAAGAAGTATACTTTAATGCCATAAGTCAAACGGTCAAATTTTTAATAACCATATTATTTCTTCATCTCACTGTTGCTCTCTAAATACCCGTGTCTGATCTCTTTTTAATTATATATTCATATATTTCAGAACGTACAACGGTATATTTCCTCCCATCTCCATGAAAGTTTATACCGAACGATAGAGGGGATTATAATTTTATCCCTGCTGAAATCTTAAAATGGCTTTAATTGACTTCGCTGGTTCAAGAATTGTTTGAATAACAACGGAACTGAACGAAGAGTCGAGGATTAATACACTCAAAATTGATAAAGTAATTTTTGGAAAAATCTTGTGGGACAAAGTTTAGGACTTTCTTAACCTTGGAACCAACCAAAATTGACGTTGGTTTAATACCAAACCATGGAAGGTTCAGAGGCAAAAAGGTTCAGATCAAGACTTGGGACATTTGAAGATTCAATTAGAATAAAAATGTGCTGTTTTAAACATTTGAATGTTCATTTAAAAAATGTTCTATTCTCTATAAGGTTCAACGGGATAAAAGGTACAGTTATATACCTTAGAAGGTTCAAATTGAATAGAAAACCTTAAGTTCTTAAACAGGTATATTATATAGGCATAAAAATACGAGACTATAAAGCATGCATCTATACTTACATAATACAAGTCTTGACCGAAGACGATAATACCGGAAATGGTTCGGCGAAAAGCAAAATTACGCTCAAGAAAGTTAAACATATTAGACCATTAGACATTTTTGAGTCTTTTTCTATTGCTTTTTTTTTCTCCTTTCCTTTTTAGTTCAAAGTTTAATATCTGAAAACATGTAAATTAGATTAAAAATTATGAAATTAAAAAAAAAAAAAGTATGTCAAAGGCAAAGCTACCTTCCAGGTTTTAAATTTCGAGCTTGGTTAATGGGAGAATGCAACTAAACAACAAAAGTTTTTCATAGATTCCTCATCGATTAAATAAGCCTAATCCACCGGGAAAAAGGTATCCAGACGAATATTTAACTCGAAATAAATTAAATAGGCCGTCCCTTAAATTACAAGATCTTCCATTATAACTTTAGGAAGCTTTGAAGGTTCTCCCTTTCAAAATGGATATTCGAGTATATTTATTTTTCCAATTTTTTCTTTATAAAGATACAGTTCTGGAAAGAAGTGTTAATAAATAATATTAAAAAAAATTGCAATATTTCTCTTCATTTTAATCTTCCTCCGCTGTTAAAACTAAAACAAATCCTCTCAGAAAATCGTTCTATTCCGGAGCTTATTCCCAAGATCCCAAAATGTATCATTTTTCTTCCCCATCCCCTTGTATCGCGGTATATAGGAATGATGGATGAAATTGGATATACAGTCGAAATTTGGTTCAATTTGCAACGTGTACCAATCTAGGGTGACCCTTAAATCATTGAGACAAAAGCATAGAGATAAGATGAAGCGTTATGAAATTTCAAGACAGATTCTGAATCAGGTTTCAATTCAATTCTTTTTTTATTTTTTTTTTGTATTTCAGTTCTATCTTTATGTTTCTTTCCAGGCTTCTTAAACGTACTGTACCTATGAATTAAAATTTATATCTGTAGAAAACTCAGTCTCAGCCTATATCTATAAACGTTTCGTAGAAAAACAAAATCACTTATCTTTTCAGGAACTCGTATAAATGTTTTAAAATAAGTTCCACAAGATTATAGGTTTACTAATTCAAGATTATAGGTTTACTAATTTTTATATATATATATATTTTTCAAGTTTATTTCCAATCATTGTTACGTAATCGGTTAACAAGCCTGCAGTTATGAATGTACTAAAGTGATTAC